>JAIFZK010000021.1:3527500-4127500 GCA_027481765.1 Tenualosa thibaudeaui | reverse complement strand
AAGATCATCTCTTCATCGTAATACAGATTAACAGTATTTCCTGTTGTTATGAGAGATCAGTGGGGCTATTCAATTCCAAAAACATTTTGTTCTTTTGGTCATGTCTATTCTAGTCACTCAATGTGCTTGGCTGCTTTTGAATGCTGTGTGTACAATGTTCCTGCCCAGTCCATTTAAGCTTTGTTTATTTTCATCAGGTCTTTTATTACAGAGTCCCCACTCCATTTTATCAGATAAACACTGGACAGCATCAACATTCTTACTCGCCTCACTTTCTCTCTCTCTCTCTCTCTCTTTCTCTCTGTCACACACACACACACACACACACACACACACACACACACACACACTTCATGCACATACAGAGCTCAGCCTTTTCCAGCCATAATCCCTAACGCAAAAATTCAGATGGATTATACACTCATCCAGCCGGCTCTCCTGTCACACAAGCTCGACTCCCTCTTTTACCCTCTCTCTCTCTCTTTCAGTTATACACACACTCTCTCTCTCTTTCTCTCTCTCTCTCTCTCTACCTTTGACCCTTAGCTTGTTTTCCCTCCACATCCCGCCTTCATTCTCAGGGCCTTTGTTATTTTGTGTCGAGGCCATTCTATGCCAGGGTTCCACTCTTTTTCTTCTCCTCGTCTTTCCACACACTTAATCCCTTGACTTACAATTGCTCGCAGCCTTCATTTAAACTTATTTCTAGTTAGTTTATTTCTGGATGTTGGAGAGATTGGGGCAGGGGGGTGTTGGGGGAGTCCATAATCCCCACCCCACAGCACTACTGATTTGGTCAGGCGACTGATTGAAAATTGAGAGTAAGCCGTGGTAGTCACCTAAGCTTTAGACTGAAGGGCCATGACTTTTTCACAGCTCTGCCAGCATACCTTATATGGTGTTAAGGGAGAGGCACCATGCTTGGAGCTCTTTGACTTTATGCATTTCACACATGGATGCTTTCAGAGGTTTGACAGATTCTCTATGGCTGAGCACAGGGGTTGCTTTAATCCAGTATGTTTTGGGCATGGCTAGCAAAAAGGAACAGCCTTTCTCTTCTTGAGGAAAAAGAACCCAAAAGACTTGAGAGGGAAAAACATTCTTGAGGGAAAAAAAAAACAAAAAGACAACTGAGATAGTTCTACTTTTTTGGGCTTTTGAAACTCTCAGCCAAAACATGCCTAACACTGAATGAATGCAAACAAGCAAACACAAGCTCAGTTTCATCAAAGTGCCATGTCTTGGCTGTATCTTTGTTGAACCCATTGGAAAACACTGACACAACAACCTGTTACATACTTTGCATGTGCACAGATTATACAGCAACATTATGAAATGGCAGACCATGTGCTCTGTAAACTCCACAAAGACACTGTGAGGGACTGACGCGGTTCACTGTTCTTAGGTGTTGAAAGAGAAAGAACTGAAGCAAAATGCCGAACTGATTTCCAAAAAATAGTGATGGCTTTTATTTTTCCCAGTAACTAAAAAAAGAAAACTAAGTAAAAGAAAAAGAAAAATAATTTAAAAGTCAAACATTAGCTAACTTTGGCATATACTGCTGAAATGCATATCATCGCAGTACATAGCCTCACAGCAAGCCAGTACACCCACCCTCACTCAACTCTAATGCAGAATGAGGCACCCTTTAAATAGGCACACAAATTACCCCAAATTAGTCCAATCAGAGCTAGTTAGACAACACCATTAGGGAGGGGAAAGACAGACCATAATCACCAGATAACAAATTATTAAAAATACAAAATTTAAATTTTACCCAAATACCACGCTATCCCAAATGCATACATTTCACACACCCCAAATTACAACATACAAAACACCAGTGTAACGTGCAACGCAAATTTGTAAAATGTTGAATGGTAGGGGAAGGTACCACCTTTCTTGAATCTGATTGGCTAGGAAGAGTCTGAGGGCATGCACATATCACTGTTGGATTGACTTGGTTTACTACTGTTTGTGGTAGGACTAACCTACGATCTAAATCCAAATCAAGTAGCCGATCAGAGGAGAGAGCCCTTCTAGCCAATCAGAAGTGAGAAATGCGGTACCTTCCCCTACCATCCTACATTTCACAAATTTGCACCCAGAACACCCCTTATGTGTTTACCTGCACCCTCTGTCCCAGGATTGGTAGAAATACAGCTCTACTACTGCATGCGCTTCCACATGGGAGGAGTTGAGCCGCATCAGGAAGTAGGAAGTGTGAGTATTCGTATGTGTTTGTTAAACAGAGTTCTAGACATCAAACAGGGAGAAAATGAGACATGAGAGAGTGGGTACGGCACAACATGTCACAGATGTTGCATGGAATGTTCTTCAAAGTGACAAATGAGTTGTGAATGGTTTACATGAAATTGTGGTGCAGCTGCATTTCAAACACAGCGACCTTAGTGGCGCAAACCCAATGGCAATCTGTCTTACAAACTCAGCCCGAAGTGTCCAAAAGCATGTCACCAAAGCACATCATTATCAAAGCATATCTATGAACAAAAAGTCCGTCCTCACGTTGGTGTGTATATGGGTACATGTGTGTGTTATTTAGTCTTTTAGTTGTGGGAGGTGGTGAGAAGAGGTGTTCACCTTTTCTCAGACACACAAAGACATCAATGGTGCTATCTGCCATCCTTCATTCAACTAATCCCATTTAAACCTTGACAAATTAAGCTCAAACCATTAGTGGCAATTAAAATCATGAGAATCATTAAGTATATGGTCCACATTATCACATGGCTTTATTAGGGCCTGAATCGCGGTGCTGTTCTGAATATTTCACATGAATTATGTGAATCACCATACAAATGAATATAAAATAGTCTAACTGAAAACCCTTATTTTATATTGTTTGTGAAGTTACAGCAATGACTCTTTTGGAGCCTAGTGATTGACTAGGTTGCAGCCATAAACAATCTAAAACAATCAACACAAGTGCCTCAGATGCAGAGGTGGAAATGTGATTTGTATCACTGCTAAACAACATCCTTCTCCCAAAAGCACAGACAGCATCTTTAATCTGGCAGCACAAACACATATCATGTCCTCCAAATACTGACCATCACTTTCTTGCCAATACGCAAGCTTTGGCCTAACTGTGTCCAGTAATATGACCCTGCAGACTTCAATTTATGTAACCGCTAAGCATGAAGTCATCAGGGCCAGAGAAAGACAAAGCGTTTGGCCTTGCGGCCCCTTAATGATGCCTCCAGAGTGATCGGCCCACATCTGTAGCTCGCAGTGGGAGCCTGCCCGTGCTTAGCGCTTAGCTCCTCTCTGTAGCCCTTCCCCAGTAGGGCGCTATTCAAAGCATCGCAGTCCCCCGTGATCCCACCCCCCACAGCCCCTTGTCGCAAATCCCTCTCTGTCTAATTAACTCTTTCTGCGTCCGTAACCGACATTCAAAAATAGGTGCCGATCTGATTTAAGCTGTTTAAAAAAACACACACACGCACACACACCCCTCCTCTGCAAAACACACGTACACACATACACAACCCCCCTAGCTAGTTAGATGTTAAGTAAATTGTCAAGGTGGTGGAGCGTCTGCGGAGGCAGACTGTTTGGAGGCTTTTTTACGGTTGTTGAGTAGGCATGTTTCATGTGGTAACCTCCTCCATCTGCCTCCAGCGGGGGATTTGAGAAAGATCTCTGTGTGTGTGAGTGTGTGTGTGTGCTCTGTGGGTCTCTCTCTCCCTTGCCTCACACATTCGCACTAAATGGATGTCAGTAACTGGAAAGACAACGTTGTTTGACGGTGTGTCAAATGACTGTTCCACACAGCACTGGAAGTGGGGAGGCAGAGACTGTCACTGATTTAAAACACCCACATACACCACTGACACATAAACACAGAGGCACTCACACACACACACACACACACACACACATACACACATATACATGTAAACGCACTCACGTGTGCAAGCACAGACACACTTGTATACAAACAGACATGCCACAGACTTGTGCTCACAGACACATACTAGAACTGACACACTCACTCACTTACACATACACACACACAGAAAGGACTCTTACACCCTCACAATAACACACTCACATATATTCTCACACTTATTCTCTCTCACACACACAAACACAGATACACATATCATCTCTCTCTCTTTCTCTCTCACACACACACGTACACTCACACGCAAGCTGTGACATTTCAGGCAGCCTTTTTCTGTAGCAGAGCCCTGAGTGAAGGTTGACTGGCACGTAATGAACTCACTGACAGTAGCTTTGACTCAAGAAGCTTGAAAGAAGATGCACGCTGGAGGTGGAGCAGTGTTGGAGGATGGCTCCGCTCCGGCTGACCTGCTTTAAATGGAAGCCATCTCGGTCTCCTCTTCACCTCGCCTCCCTATGCCAGGATCCACTCCCACTCCCTCCTCAAGGACAATGTTTACACCAGACGGCCTCAAAATGCACTGTGGTAGCACCTCAAACAGTTCAAATGTAAGAGATGAATCTAATCTCAATGTGTTGCTTTTTTCTTTGTGACAAACTATTAATTTGGTTACAGCTGAGTCCTTCACTGAAAACCACAAAACAGCCACAGCAAAACAGAGATGTTCCAATAAATGCAGTCTGAAAATGTTGATTCAAATTCAAAAAGTAGTTTCTTTAGCCTGTAATTACAGATGGTGATTTGATTTAATTAATAATTGATTAGAAACGTATATATTAGATCATACTTATATTTACATTTATTCCAGCATCACTATTCAAATGCACTTTGCTCGCATATATTTCTCTATTGTGTGATCCCCAAAGACAGCCTAGAGAGCTGCTTAGGAACCTACAGAGAAAGTAAATTCAACACAACATCCCTTTTTCAGAAATCCTCTGACACTTTCAAGACACCACCACCATCATCACCATCGACCATCGTTCAGTTTGCTCTATAATTATAATCACTCGCAGCCGGAGGAACGCAAACATCACCAGCGACTAGGCTTCTGCAGCAGGAGGAGGAGGAAGTGGAGGAGGAGGAAGAAGCGAATCGGACAGATTTCCTAACAGTGCTGACAGAAGCTCCCAAGCTGTGCAAGAGAGAGGGGCAGAAGAGTGGAGTGTGCTGGTTTCTGTGTCCCACACAGGGCAACTGCTACGGGCCCGACACAAACCTCATCAGCACCCTCCCAGCCCTGACATGGCAGAAAACAAAGGCAGCACAGCATAGACTCCAAAAGAAGGCATCTTTTTTGGAGGGGGGTGAGAGGGTGAGAGGGTAAAGGGAAGGGGGTTGGGTATAGTGCCAAGTCTACTCATGCATAAAACCTTTTCATTAAGCCCTCATCCTTACTTTTTTTTCTTTTTTTCATCTCATAGATTTTCCCCTCTCTTGAATACATTTGAAAAGACGGTTTGCTATCTGTGTCATGAAAATAATCTAGGTCTACTGGTCTGTAGCTGAAGTTGTCAAAATAATTAACTTATGCAAATAGGGCTCTTTTTCTCCTTTCATTCCCCACACTCTCTGCACGTGATAACCAGCATTTCCACATTATTAGCAAATGTGCATGATGTGACTAGAATGCCATCACTGACATGATGCAGCATCCAATGAGTTGGATTACTATAATGCCATGGTCTAATCTAAGGACCAGCAGGAGACACCTGACGCACTTGTGTTAGCATTGCTAATTAGCAACAATTGAGTGCTTTCTCCAGTCTCTCTCCTGGGGCCATGCAGCTAGTTCGAAGCGCATTTATACAAAGATGATTTCAAGACGTTAAAAATCTAATTACATATGGCTGGGGCTTTTTCAACTGAACTGGAATTTGGTGTATCTTTCCTTGGAAAACATATGCACAGGCGTGCGCGCACACACTCCCAAATATAGACATGCACGCACGCACACACACTGACACACACACACACAGCTCTAGGTAATTGTGCTTGAGAAGACAAAAAGTGAGTGTGTCCCCTGACATAATTTAAAGCAATGTGACTTCTGACAAATCAGGGGCATCTCATTCAAGGAAAGCTTTTACGGGAAATAGCATCATTTTCACCAAATTGTCTTGTTGCAATAAAGAATCACAAAGGCAGTGAGAGTATTACTAGAATATCTGGACATTCTAGAGAAGGCTATCTGTGTTCCTAGAAGAAAGTAATAACAAATTATATCAGTTATATGACATTTGTAGTTTCTAGGAACTGACTGAGCTTGTTTCCTGCAAGAAGTGGCAACATAACAACAACAACAGAACAACAAAATCACAATTCAGAATAGGTAGTAATACCTTTCCAAGCTTTCCAATTGTTTTTATAGGTTTTTAGATACAGTAATTCAAGTATATAAATATTGCACAACTATATTTCACACACAGACCAATTTCTCCATTACCAGTGAATCCATCTCCACACATTGCAATATACTGTGCATAGAGACCACTCTATGAACAAGACACAAGATACTAGTGGTAGATGATCATAGCTACCCTGTGCTTTTAAGCACACCTTATATGGTCCCTTAGATCCTATCATGTTTCTTAATATTCCCTTTGTCCCTTTGTTGAGAGAGGTAGGTAAACATACTGAAACCAAGTACACAGCCAGACTAAATACATATTGATTGCTATTTTAGTCTGCTCAGCTCATTCTCCATGTTTGAAATATTTGGCTGAAATTTTAAAAGCTTGTTTATTCATTCCCATGTTTGCTGCAGTCATTGTGTTTGGTCATTTGGTTGGAATAATATTACTTCCAGGAAAAGTCATAGACTCACAGTCATGCTACAAGGACCATAAAATCAGGCACACAGACACACACACACACACACACACACACACACACACACACACACACACATACCAATAGACTTTTGTTTACAGATTCTGCCATCTAACAAAACAGAGACCAATCTCCTGGGCTTATCTATGACTGCTACCTGATCCTCTGATAGATATTGCTAACAATGTCAGGGAGCCTTTTACAAGCATGCATTCATCCTGGACTCAAAATAGAAATGCATTAAGAGATAGCATGTTATGGTTTCAGCGGTAGCTCCCTCCAAACCCCAGGCGAGATATCATGATGACGGCACAGAATCATTACTACCTGAGGTTTACGGAAGGCTCCGCACAGCACCAGCATGCTCTTATGATGATGAATCCTATATGCACTCTTAGTTTTCACGTATCAAGATACTGGGAATCTCAAAGCCCGTCACACTAATTTGTATTCTGAAATGACACTCTTGAGTCTTCGGTAGTCGCTGCATGAGAGCTATTATCTCAATATGAGCTGCCTACCTGGGATCCTATTTACAATTCTAATAACAGCACTTTGACAGTGTTGGATTCTATCCTGAAGTTTTGCCTCACAGTGGGAATTCATATTTCATGACGAGGTGAACATATAAAATTGCTGCCTGAGTGCAGTACCTACAGCACAGTGCACATGGATTTCCACAAAGTCCACATGAAAAGGAGTGCCTGTTTATACTTCAGCAGAACTTGAAAGCAGAGACACATCAGTATGTCATACACACACACACACACACACACACAGTTACAGTTGAATACACCGTAAACCAAATCCAATTTTTTTAAAGGCCTTGACAGTGCCTTTTCCCTGGAACACACCAAGGTAAAAGCCACTCCAAGGCTCCTCTAGACTACCCAGCCATCTGGGTATTTCTGTTAGAGGACATGACACTCTGGATATGTGCACACTGTATGTGTTTCACATTTATTAGGATACGGCTTGTCAGACCACTGCAGAGAGTTCCATTGACTTTGTTTGGCCTCTCCCAATATGTAGAGGTTAAATATTTCAGTGTAATGATCACTGCAAATAATTCATAAATGACCACTGCCACACGGCAATGCTTTATGTGCTTGTCATCCACGTCTTTCCTACACTGTGCATTAGGCTCCTGATCATACTGTCAGGACATACTTTCCAATACTGATCAGCAGATAATACAGTATACCTTCTATTCTGAAATCTCTTTTTTAGTTCTTTCTGGTCCTCTAAATCAGCACCCCATATTAATGCTTGCACTCGGACCAAGGCCTGTTTGCAGAGGTGTCCAGACCATAATGAGTGCAAACGAATGCTATTCAATACTGTTCACTGTAGACAAATATGCCGTGCAAACACTCTACCATGATCAAAGCACCTGTGAACAGGCATGACATTTAAGGGGCCAAGATTTTCATTACACAACACATTACAGGTCTTGAGAGAGAGAGAGAGAGAGAGAGGGAAAAAGAACGAGAGAGAGAGAGCAGATGAATAGCATGCTGTGAGACTGAATCAGCCAGACTCAGACACAGATGGAGGAGACACAGTGAAACACACACAAATCCTTCTGATCCTGACAGACAGAGGTGCACAGAAGCACCTGTGGACGTGATTCAGATGTACATACTCAGTGACTTATGGGTCTATGTAAATGGCTGTGCATGTGGAGGGCACGGCTCTTTTCGTAATCCTTTTCCAGATAAAATGTCTTCAGTAAGTGGGTATGTGAGTGGGTAACTAAGACAGCTCTATGTGGGTGGTCAAGTCTAAAGATGCATTGCAAAACACATTCTCTTTTGAGTCATTATAATTTGTTTAACTCATGAGTCATGTACATTCTGTGCATACCAATCCCCTGTAAGGACACACTTTCATAAACACACTGGATATATGAGCTATATTAGAACACACACACCAAGATACAAAATAGGAGATTACAGATTTAAAGAAAAGTTTAAATGGAAGAGGAAAAAACTAATTTAAATCTAATCTACTGTTAGACTAGCGATATACAACTCCTCTGTAACAGATAGTAATGCACAGCAACTGCCCAACAGACTTGTTTGAAAATGTGTCACTTATGTATAACACATTTTGGTAGCCCTCCTTCCCAAGTCACTTCACTGGCCAAACACTGACAAAAACAACATGCATGTGTGATAGAAAACATGAGAAAACAGAATATGAAATGCTATGGGCCTGCTAAATGGCCCTTTATGTGGCATGCCCATTAATGTGGCATGTACAAATTGCCAGCATGTTGAGTGCTGTTTTCTGTCCGGGGTCTGGGACAAGTATCCATAGAGGTCCCACATTATTTCAATTACACTGTCTACTCAGCAGCACACAGACACCTACACACACAAACACACATGCACACCACACATGTGTATAAATGAACATGCAGGAACATGCACACACGCACACACATACACACACCTACTCTCTCTCTTTCTCTTTCTCTCTCACACACACACACACATGCCTCACAACCATTTGCTATAAATTCTACATTTCACAGATGCTGTTTTCATATGACCCCCAAAACCATATGTTGGCTTGAAGCAAATCTAAATGACTGTTAATTGGTCTTTCACTCTATTATATTTGTGAGATGCAATACGAACGGATTATCTGGGGCCTATAGTATGCCTTCTCTGCTCCCCCCTCCCCAATAAAACATTCTGGGCTCAGGCACTAATCAGCTTTCCTGGTTAAACCGTAAATGTGATAACTACACAACATATAAATGAAAACCCTATCTGAGCAATGCCAAAGAGCATGAATTAAAGCTAAGCTATAGCCTAGAGGAGTTTATAAATTCCACGCTAAGCAGACCTCTTCCCTACTGAGCGATTAGAGCCCCCTACTGGTATGCCGGGTGTGCATGTCAGGTGGGCTGCAGCACCCTAAACTCTCATGGCATTTTCGTCAGACAATTTCGATAGCTTCTTGATCCATGTGCGATATGATATATGGAGGGAAATGTTGATTGTAAAACCATAATGAAGACTGATGTACTCAAGCAACAGATTGTTGAAGTTTTTTTTCCCTCTTTCTTTTTAAGAAATAATAACAAAACCGTTAAGTTACGCACACTGATACAGCTTATTGACTTATTTAAAATAAAATCATATATTATGTGACACTACTCACTGAAGAGGGAAATATTGAATTGCTTCAAACTATTTACTATCTTACACAAATATTGTAGAAAAAATGCAAATATTAAATACTAAACAAAGTCATGAACGAATTATTTGAGGGGGGCTTCTTTTACTGTTAAGTGAGAAAATTATAAAGAGATAACTTTTTGCAAAGTATTTCCTGTGCATATCATGACAGGGGGCATGCAGTCTATAACCATTACAGAACTTTTCAAATACTGACATCATTTCCTCACTCAGAAATACCAAATTAATCACACCAATCTATGTGGTGTTAAATTCACCTGAAATGTGACTGTTGTCTTAGCCTACTCTAAAGGATAACAATTTTGGATTACATTTTAATAATTTTTTGGCATTCAGCTGTCAAACTTAGAAATCGTAGGTAGCTTACATCCTATTAAATACCACAGCAGGTTTGCAGTTTCCAGTTAGACACTATCTTCCCACAGCATTTGACAGCATTGACTTCATCATTTCATTATTGTGTAGCCTGAATTTTAGTCTTTAAGATCCTTTACAGTAGCCTAAGCCAGTTCACCACAACGCACTCCCCAACCGCAACCGCATTTTCATCAAGAATTCTGCTGGCACAACGTGGAGACCAGTGGAGGCATGAAAGATGTTACTTCTTCTGCTTCGTCTTACCTGATATTTCCTGGTGGGGGACACTGGCGAGACTAAAGCCTTTGGCGGTGTAGGCTTGCCGAACATCATTGCAGCTCCGCGATTTAACATCTCCACCATATGAAAGGGACAGCAGCACTGACAAAGTGCAAAAGACGACCTGTACTCTGAACATCGCACACCTATGTGATAAATCCTTGCAAATGCGCGGAGCAAAAGATATCCGCTATTTCAAACGCAGGAGCCGTTGCAATCCGCGGAAAAGTGAGAGTGTGGTGCTCCGTGATTTCCACTCTCTTCCCGCTGCAGGTTGACTAATGTTTATAAATCAAAAATCACACTTTACTTTGCATCCACCACATAGCAGACCGCTTTCCCTCTGTACACCAGACAGAACAAGCCCGCTTTTAGTCCGAGAAGCAGTGCCCCCGGAATCCGGTGTGAAGAGCGACAGCCTGTGCGCTGTTCAGTCAACTTCTCTCTCATACACTGGTCCTCTGTATTTCTATCTGCGAGGGGAAACTAGAAATCCTGAGAAGACAGACTCACACACTCAACCCATAACCTAGTCACAGAGTGAGTGAGAGAGCGCTCAGCAAAACACGGACTGGATTGCACTGGTCCTCACGACAGCGATTTATGCATGACACTGTAGGTTTGCTTTTCTTGACACGAAGGAAGATGAGGTAAGGTACGTAATACAAATCCGCCATAAAGATAGGCTATACACAGACTATTCCACTGGGCACAAATTAGGCTAAAGAAATTATGTGCTTATTCACACTTGAGGCTTTTATCTTTTTTTATATGTGCAGGCTGACACTGGGTTATTACACCTGAAGATATCTTTAGTGAAGTGTGGTCTTTGGTTAAATGATTCCAGCTATCAGTTGTTTATAAGACAAAGGCAACAAATAGTATGACTGATACTCTATTTTAGCTTCACCTGACTCGCGTTCACCGCCATCCTAATCTCAATCAGAAATTCTTCTCTGGCAACCTCTTTAACTCTGACTTCAATTAAACACTCGCTAATTTACTGCCAGGATTAGGCTTTCCAAACCACAGTCTTATGGATCCATATCCACAGCCCATGGAGGCAATAGATTCCAGTGCAGTTCAGAAGTTCATCTCCAGTTCACCCAATTCCATGCAGTAGACATGCATTAGGCTACATATATAAAGATGACTGGAAAAAACCCTGCTAATTTCTTCCACTTGAAGTCACTATAGATTGATTTGGACATTCTCATTTTCAGTGCTGGATTGCATGTTACTGAATGATGAAATGGTGTGTCTCTGGGAGCAACTGTTTGATTATTAGCCTACAGTAGTTGTGGTGCTCACAAACAGAAGTCTGAATCTTTGGCATGGGCAGAATTAATGCTTTAATAGTAACATCAAAGAAAAAATACAATAATATAATATATAGTATTTTATGTACAAAATACTATATAGGCCTATAATAATATATGTGTAATGGTTGAAGACATTTAGTAATGAAACATTTTCATAAATGTTTTCTTGGACAAAGAAGGCATAACAAACAGGACATCAAATAGTGGGACATGACAGGTACTACATTTATAATTTGACAATGACAGACACTTCATTCTTTTCAACACGATAATCTAATTCTCTGTAATAGCAAGGACATCTGCTCGATGTTATTTAAAATGCTTCATGACAATAGCAGTTCTTGAGTAATTGCTTTCTGTTTAGACAACTAGTCTCTGCTTTGTGTTACTCAGTTCTGTAAATGAGAAGAACTCTGCCAAGGTATTTGTTTGTGACCGTGAGTTCATGTGAATGCCAGGTAGAACAATTAGTTGCATGCTGGATAATAAATTATTATGCAAGGGATAATGTATTGTCCACCAGTCATTAAAGGAAAATTAGTCCCTGCAGGACATACACATAGTGGTGGGGTCTTGATTGGTCATGACGGGACTTATTTTACTATAAAGACAGGTAGACAATAAATTATCCAACTATTTGCCAAGATAAAAACTTCTTGAAAAAATGAAAATGAAAAATCTTTTCATTTAATTTGTTACCGTTTTGTGGCTTCCATATCAACAAATCGTTTGTGAGGCAATTTCAACTTAAACCATTCTCAAGAACGCGCTTGATTAATCTGCTTTCACTTTCACTGAAGTTGCATTGCGATAACAGAATGATATGAAGATGTGAATCTGAAGCAAAAAGCCTGTTGCTATTGACAGCAATCATTATTCTTTTGCAGCAGTCATTATACAGAAATTCTGACCCCGAACTTTGCGAAGGCCCATTCAAAGTGAATGGAACCTCCTGCAGCATAGAGAGCCATGTAATAAGGAGTTATATGCTCTTAAGGCTTAGTGCATTGCTCTTTCATGCATTATGGTCCCTTCTTCCATATTCTTTTAGGGAGTCAGAGTGCCCAAATTGTTCCCCAGAAGCCCTTATAAATCTCCACTCACAAACACACCAGGGTGTGTCCTTGTGGGTACAGTAAATGTAGCCTATGCAAAGTGCAGTGCAGTGCAGGTTTTCTAACATCCAAGCATCCTGGCAACGAGGAGAGCAGCCAGCCTTCGCTGTAGATTGATTACACTGAGGTTTCTCGCCACAGAAACAGTGGGGTCAGAGAAGGGGTGGTGGTCATGCCCATCTTGCCTGTTGTCTCTATAACCCCCACAACATCACACACCTTCTCCTCTGTCATTCAGGTACTTCTTCTTCAGTGTAATTTAGTTGGTCAGGTTTCTCTTCACATATTCCTAAGAAAGGACACCTGATTTAGAGACATTTTCTTTTCCCCAACAACAAAACACTCTCTCTTTAACTTCTGGAGTCTTCCTGGCCATTGGGAAAGCGAAAACTTTCACACAGAGACCAGATTTAATTTGCCACTATTTGATTAGCAGCGCTTCAGATCCTCTGCTAATGAATTCTTCTGGCCAGTGGATTCTTGGGTGCTAATGGTGGTGACTGAGTTTTAGTCTTGCTTCCTCTGTGGAACCTCCTCACACAGTGCTTTATCAGCCAAATGTGAATCTTTTTCAATCCACCTCATGGGGACTGCTCTCCCTTAGTCAACATCAATAATACTAACACAATGATAGCTGTATCTTTGTGGATTTGATTGCTTGTTATTGTGTGTGTGTTTGTGTGACTGGGAGAGAGACAGAGAGAGAGAGAGAGACAGACAGACAGACAGACTGCATAGTTCATTTGAATTCAGGTCGAAGAACCAAGAACCCAAGCATAACAGATGGGGCCAGAGGCCCAGAAACACTCCGCTGTATACAGTATATCTCAGAGTTTTACATTTCAGGAATTTGACAATGTCATACCAATCCCAGGTAACTTGTTACCAGCAATGTGTATTCTCTTTGACACAACAGTGAAAACCAAGTACAAAGCAGTGCAAAGCAACGTTTGTTTAACAGTGTGATTTTTTTGGACTAATGAGGGAGTGTTGTCTTGCAATGATAATTCCAGTGACCGTAGCATTTGGTGCTTTCTGGTGACTCAGTGTCTAACATCACAGAATCATCAATTAGTAGTTTTCAAACGACACATAGCCCAAGGTCCTTGGATAATGCCTCAAGGATGTGGAAAACAAACTTTATGTGCCATCAAACACAGTCCAATATATTGGCGGCACTAGAGCTGTTGTGACACTGAGGGTGCATACAAATGGTCTTGGTGCACACAAACTCCAAATCCCAGAAGGCCAAAGCCCTGAAAGTTGACTAATGATGTCTTTGAAACATTCGAGGAACAGAGATAAAAGGAAGGGAAGGCAAGGGACAGAAAAAAGTTTAATATCATATACTTTGAAGTGCAGTTAATAAATAATTGCCTGGAACAGTGTTTACATGAGTTCACAACCTCATGCATAATTTCTATATGGGATGTACACAAACCCATCATCTCCTTCCAGACACAGTAAACACATGGTATGCATATAAACATTTGCAGAGATCTAAGAAACTGTAGTGGCTATAACCCCCAAGAAACCAATGGCAATAGAGCAAAGTTAGTTCCATAGCTCTATTTATCCTCATCTAGTCTAAATAAGACATCATAGGTTCTGTTTCAAGAGCAGCACTGCTACACCTGCTGAGCACCAACCATACTAACCGCAAAGCTTGCTAAAATAGATATTAAATATATCATTGTATGTGACAGGGTGTTATATTGATGTTAAACTGTTGTTGGTGTTTAAAACACATTAGTGTACCATGAACCATCAATAAATGGATACTTGTTTTCAGTAGCAATGTAGTTGCATTAAATAAAAGCATCAGCTGAATACAATAACCACAATAACCGTAGACTGAGATCTTATCCAGTTAATTTCACAAGCAGCCCTTATTTGATATGCAGTGATTATGGAGGGGACTGGAATGCCTCCTCCCTCAAACCTGTGGTAATGATTCTGCTTTCAGACTGTGAATTATGACCGGAAAAAGACAATGAATCTAAGAAATCTCATTGCATGCAAGATCACTTAAGGGTGTAGGTGATATATCTATGCGAAAGACTGAGAAAAAGGTTACTTTGCCCACATTAAGAGTCTCTGAATGACGACATGCATTATTCAAGAGTCATTCATAATGTATGGGCCTTAAAGATAAATATATCCAATTATTGTAAACCTGCAAGAGACGACTGGGATACACTTAATCTTTTAGGTGGCATCCATACAAAGGTGTGGCCAAAGGATAGTTTTATGAAAATAAGTTTTAAAAACACTATATGATGTGCCATGTTGTTGTTTTTTTTCAAAGTAACAACTAACTACTATCTACTAATAACCAGTATTGCGATCAATGTGAGATGATGGGGTCAAAGTCAAGACTGGCATAATGGTGCTGAAAATCTAGTAGTATGGTCTTTGAACCCAATATAGCCTACTGATGTCTTTGAACACAGTATGTCTACCACTGAGTGCTGTATTTCTCATAAACTCCAGTGTGGCCTTATAGGCCTACTCAGTGTTGTTACATGATAGTAAACACTGCCTAAATAAGATGGATAGCTGCACAGTGGACATATCAGGCAGAGAAGAATTCACTAAATATTAGTAACTAATGAACTAATGATCACACATCATCTCAATCTGATAGTCATAGATCACAATTTTTACATCTCACTCTGTGTGTTGCAAGTTGTAAATTAGTGGATTGAAGCCCAGGCTTGTGCTAGGCTGAACCACACAGACAATACAACACTAATTTAGCTGTTTTATTCCACAAACTCTTCTGCTCTGCCTCTAATACATTTGTTGTGACTTTTCTTAGTTTACATAAATGCTCTGGCTCACAAACACTGATAATAATATGTTGTTATTTCAGTATGTTATGGCTTAATATGGCGGTATACTGCATGGGCTGTCTGATGATAGGCTAAAAAAGTCATCACTCTGGACATGATGATATAGCATAGTGAAAAGCATCAGCATTCAACAATTCACATTAAAGGATATTGTCTAAAATTAGATAAAATAATAGATATTAGATAGTGTGATGCCGCAGACATAAGTAGGCTACATTTTGTGCACTCAGGCTACATTTAGCACAGTTAGGCTACATTTAGTGCACATGCATTATCAATATACATAAAGTGCATCAGACAAAAGACAAGACAGGGCATAAGTATACTTGTAAAAGAGCACTGATTGTTTGTAGATAGATTCACAGTGGGGTGGAGGTAGAATTTAGTGTTTAGCAGCATTGAAAAAGTGCAGGTGTGCATTCAGTTCAGTGTGAATAAACATGTCAAGCTTGTTCAACAGTCTGACTGCTTGAGGGAAGAAGCTCGTTCCCATTCTGGAGGTGCGGGCAGTTGAACTGCAGTACCTTTTCCCTCATGGCATAAGGGAGAACAGTCCATGGGACACATGGGTTACAACGTTTACATGAATGAATCAACAGACACAAATGCTATTTAAATGCTTAAACTTTATTGTGTGACTGTATGAAGTTACAGTGTATGATGAACAAAGAAAAGACTTGCATTCATCTGCGTGGTAGTTTCAGCAGTGTTAAGGGAGTGTGCACCTTCAACAAAGATGGTAGTTAGGCTAAGCAAGATAATTCATGGTAGTTTATGCCTATGGGAGCAAAGTGGGGATTAGCTTGGGTCTGCATAAATAGGCAGGTCGTTGATGTGCTTGGCTGTAGTAGATTAGTTGAAGCACTAGGTGGCGCTAGCCTGGCTAGTAGTACATAATACCATGCACTGAAATAAGCTTGTATACCTGAATTAAAGTTCTCCGGAGTGGAGAGTCATACTATCAGAACATTTTCCTTAAATGAGCAGGAGAGTTTGGATATCATGATACCATGTCCAAAATGCACACCCATTATTCAGAAAAAAAGTTTTAAATATTCTGTGAAATTCCGGGGTTCTGCCATAAACCTCAGTTATAGAGCGAGTCTCTGCACTGCATAAAGGGACATTAGTGAACAGACCAGATGTATGGTGTTAGGCCTCAGGCTAAGTGTGGCAAGATTATGCAATGTTGGCAGTCACTATTATTTTGCTATTTTGCATTTTGTTATTTTCTTTAGTATTTTATTTCTCTTTGAAGCTCTTTTTTGTTTCTTTGACCCTCGTGTCATAGTTTATTTCTCATGTATTATTTGCACTGTAAATATTGCACTTGGGTGGTCATTAGTTGGACAGCAATAAACCTACATTTACCCATATCCTTTGTCATCCTCTGCTTAAAAAGACCACTGGTCACAGATACAGATTTGACATTTGGTAGTAGCAGTGATTTATGGTGACCAGCGAGGATGCAACATCACACAAAACAGCAGCATAACAGTAGGAGTGAGGTAAGACAGCCAACCACCCAAGATGGGCCTGCTGCCAGGACAGAAGACCCTGAGGAAGATGCGGAGCTGGGTGGAGGTTCCGACAGTGACAGCAGCTTGGGTCTGGAGACTCCAGTGAAGCATTCATGCAAATGCAACAAGACTGTGATGCATGGTTTGAGAGAGAGGTGCAGGACCAGTACTTCAGAACCCTGCAGCATCAGCTCAGCAAATTCCAGGCCTCTGTTAGTACAAAGCAGCTGGAGCAGCAGCAGTCCTCCCCCTCCAACCCAGTGATTGTTGTCTTACCACAATTCTGTCCCAGCTTTCTCAGCTTTGGCTCCACCAAAGATGTGATGCATGGTTTGAGAGAGAGGTGCAGGACCAGTACTTCAGAACCCTGCAGCATCAGCTCAGCAAATTCCAGGCCTCTGTTAGTACAAAGCAGCTGGAGCAGCAGCAGTCCTCCCCCTCCAACCCAGTGATTGTTGTCTTACCACAATTCTGTCCCAGCTTTCTCAGCTTTGGCTCCACCAAAGATATCCCCCTTTGCGGAAAATGAGAACAGTGAACATTATTTGACAACTTTTGAACAAATAGCACTGGCCAGTCAATGGACTATAGACAGAGGGGGTCGTTAAAGTAAAAAGGGCTTCTCTAAATTTGAAATTGATGCAGAAGCAGATAGGCTCAGGTTCCGGTCCAAAGTGGTGTTAGAGGGTGATACGCCATGAGAACTACAATCCAAGCTCGTGACCTTTTCAAGAAGTGGGTTTGCCCTCGTGACTGGTCCAAGGAGGAAGTTGCAGAGCTCATCATCTTAGAGCAGTTTCTGTGGATGATCAACCAAGAGATCCGCACCTGGTTAGGGAGCACAACTCTTAGTCTGCTGGGCTGGGCTGAGACATACGAAACTGCCAGGCATGGACAGAGAGGCCTCTAGTTGGGCTGTGTCGATATAGGCTCAAGAAGGGATCCAGGACAATCAAGAGACATTGGCTGATCAACAGCTGGTAAGTCTGTGGGTGGTAACAGGAGTGAGTTTAGGAAAGCGAGCTACCTCAAGGACTGTACAGGACATGTACAGCACCTCACTAATGTAGGCAAAGTGAAGGTTAAATGCATGGAGGATACATAGTGATGTGTCTGAGAATGATGCTGTGGATGCGACAGCAGAGATCGATGGACCTACCTTCTCTGTGTGAGGGGTGTGACAGCCAGCTTCGCAGACGCACATAGAAACATTTAAACTGGTTGGTGCACAACGACACAAACATTTATACTGATGCCACATAAGCACAGCTCAGCCTTCATTTCTTTTGTGTATTCTTTGGTTTATGCAGTTAACTTTCATCCGTAATCCATGTTACCATCAGTTAGCAATAACGTTATCGTCGTCCACCAAATCTATAAAAAACACATGTTTAGTTTCATTTTTACTTTACATTTTATTTAGCTTTACATGTATTAGTTTAGTAGCACACACAGATTATGTTATGTTTGTTTGAATACTCACTTTCCTTTGTTTGAGTATACGAGTTGCGAGAGGCTGATGAGCCAGGACTACTTCAGCAGTCATGGCATTCAGGGTAAAAGAGTCTGTGACGGAAGAGTTTGTGGCAGTCATATTAGGAATGCCCATGACAGGTCCACCTGTGCTAAGACTTCATGAGGTGAGAGGAAACTTAAGTTTTAGTTTTTCTTTTATCAGGAGCACTGTTTGAAGATAAGGCATAGTGTACCTTGAGCGGGCCACTTGGGGCAGCAGAAGACACTGGACAGAATAGCCACAGGCCAGGGTTCTATGAAAAGTTTATGTGAATGAATCAACATACACAAATGCCTTTTAAATGGTTAAACTTTATTCTGTGACGATATGAAGTTACAAAATTGTGTGCTGAACAAAGAAAAGAATGTGTTAAGGGAGCACACAATTAATGTGATTTTGTGTTTTGTGTCTAGTTGTTTTTTTATTGTTTCTTAGTTATATGTATCTAGCAGTCCTGTGTCAGAAGGGATTATTTTGTTCTTGATATCACAGTGAATTTTATGATTTTGTATGATTTGTGTTGCCAGTGTTGTTTATGCCCTGTTTTCACCTGTTTAAGTGGGATGATCCACTGGGGGTGGGGATGCTTGATCTCTGTAAAAGAGATGCTTTTGCCATTTTTAGTTAGGCCAGTGAAATGTACAGACCAGATGAATCGTGTTAGGCCTCAGTCTCACTGAGATTATGCAATGTTGGCAGTCACTATTATTTTCCTATTTTGCATTTTGTTATTTTCATTTGTATTTTATTTCTCTTTGAAGCTCTTTTTTGTTTCTTTGACCCTTGTGTCATAGTTTATTTCTCATTTATTATTTGCACTGTAAATATTGCACTTGGGTGGTCATTAGTTGGATGGCAAAAAACCTACTTCTTCTTTTCCCATATCCTCTGCGTCATCCTCTATCCATCCTGCTTAAAAAGGCCACTGATCATGGATACCTTTTGACAGATAGAATGTTTTAAACATTTTATAACTAATGTTGTAAATGAATTATTCTTCTATTTTCCTAAATGATCAGCATCAGAAAAAATGTGGTGAAGCACTGACGAATTTTTACGAATACCTATAGTAGGTTGTGCTAAACAAAGTGATATTTCTCCGTCTACCATGGAGGAGGCCACAGCTTTGTCACCATTAGCAGCCCATTGACACACTCCCTATGCCAAATGAAGTATTAAGCCATACATTCAATCACATCCTCCACTGTCTTTTTTTTTTGTTTTATTCCGGCTGCAAAGTACACCTGTGGCGATGTACAAAAACCCTTCTGGTTGCTGCTGGAAGCTGCAATTAAATATGAAAAGTGTTTCCAAAGACAGCTGAGCTCATCGGGCTCCTCCAAAATCAATATTGTCAGAGGTGGCCATGCCCACAAGGCAGATTTGTCTTGAAGGCAATCCATCGGCTCTCTCCTGGAATGTCACATTGAGCCCCAAGAAGCGGAGCTGACTTCCAGTGTGGTCTGGAGGGCTTCATCCAATGAGGAATCAACCCGGGGGAAGACAGAAGACAGAATACATTTACACTTCTTCTCCTCTCTTCATCCCTCCCTCCCTCTCTCTCGCTACCCCCCCTGCTACTTGCCCTTCCCTCCTCTTTCTCAGTCCCTCCCTTGCCTCTCTCTCTCTCTCTCTTTCTCCCTTTCACACATGCGCTTTCTCTTGTGTTTGCGCACCCATGCTCTCTTTTCAACTGAAGTCATCGCTCAATGTGTCGGCAGCCAAGTGTCTAGTGGGTACACAGAAATGCATTGTTTCGCTGAGATTAAATTGATTTGCAGAAGAATGATTAAGAGTGTGTGCGAATGGCTGTCACCAGGGACAGCGCAAATCTCTGGAGCGAGATAAGTGTTTATGTCAATGCATGATACATACCGGTATTATACAAATGCTGAAGTCCTCACTCTCAGAATGAGACTGAGTATCTGGAGGAGAAAGAAGCAAAATACAAAAGCAAGTGAGGGAAGAAAACCGATTTTGCTGACAGGAAAATGTGATGCCCTTAATGTCAGTTGTTGTGTAATTAATACCCAGCCTTTCTGTATCAGATATGAATACCATTAACATCTAATCAAAATGAAGTGTGGGCTTCTATTCAGTAGCCTGCAAAAGACGTTTTGCTTTCGATTAATAACCCAGTTCACAGTGGGGTCGATTCCTGTGAGGCTTTGCCACCCTTAATCTGCATTTGCCACTTGATTTCACGGGCGTGAACAGTCCATTCCCACCATGTGTGATTTGATTTCTGATCATCTGCACCAGATCTCAGATACAGGGCTGCACAGTTACTTTCATGTGCATCGTTGCAAAAGACCTTCAAGGTGGCCATCGCTTTGTTGACACTTTCTATTCAGTGTGTGAACCCTGAGGCTTTGGCAGGAGTAGGAGGGAGTCACGTGTGCTGGACATGTGTCAATACTCCCATCTTCTTCAAGTCTTTTACACATTAGGCACAGACTCTCCGTGTGCACACGGCTTACAGGCCAGTTTACATATGGACTTAGATGAGAAAGCAAAGGTGTCAGATCGCATGAAGAGGCTGTTTGTATGCATTGACTGCCCTGTCTTCTGTTCTACTCTTCTGCGCTTTATTAGGTGCATCATAGCAAATAATAAATGCTAATATGTATATTTCATGACACATAATTATTACCTTTAGATGAGCCAATTAATCAGTGGTGTTCATGAATATTTTACGTGCCCCTGCTGTGTATTGCACAGAATAAGAAACATGCAGACTCTCTCTCTCAAACACATTCACACACACACACACAACATGATGAGAAATAAACATGATAGCATATTATTGGCTAGACATGTTGCAAAACAAGGTGCTTTGGATTGACAGTAACTACGGGCCCAGCACACTGCCTCCAGCTGCCCAATACATCACCTTGGTTAAGTTGCACTGAAAGATCCTTGTGTGAGATGCCTTTGCTAATCGCAGTATGGATGCTGTCCTGACACGACCACCCAGCGAATGGGATTCTTCTTGTATGCGGATTTAATATTCGCAAGCCGCCCCGAGGCCTGCGGTCAGTAGAGGCTAATCATAGTTTAGGAGCGCAGCCTCATACGAACTGAGCTAAGACAAATGGATCAGACTGTGATATTCATCTTGGCCTGATGCATTATTGGCTGCCATTTCCTGTAGAGGATGGTCAGATCAATACAGCATACGTTGACTAAATGTTACATCACAGTAGGCTCACTTTTTAATCATTCCCACATGTCACCTGGAAAAGGTCAAATCTGCTCGGCACAGAGGCTTCTGGCATAGTGCTTGTTGTGTGCTGTTGCTGGGCACAACTGTGAGACATGCAAAACTGGATAATTGCTGAAATCCCCAGAATTGATTTGTGAGTATAATTCATTTATTTATATGTTTTCCTTAGCTGGTGCCATGCTTGTGTGCTTTTTCACGCTTCTCTGCGGGAATTTGCACCTCAGTGGTAAACATTTTTTATATTTATTTTTGCATAATTTCTGATAATAGTTTTAGATTCATGACACTTCTACACTATTATTCACCTTTTTGTAATGAATTGTTAGAGGAAAAAGCCGACAAAGCCACGTAAACTTGCCAAAAGCACACTTTTTTTTATTAGACATGATCATTAATCATACAACGTTGCTGCAAATTTACATTACATTCACATTACAATGACATCATTTAATAACAGAAATTAATACAAGGATACATGCATAGCTATACTTGGTGTAAGATATGCAGTGAATGTGTAAATGGCTAAATGTGTGGAATGGGACTAAAGTGCATGGAATGGGGTGATGGGCAAAGGTGGAGGGCAATGGGGAGACATACGAATTGTGACGGTGGTGCAGTGTGATATCGAGTACAGGGGCAGGACTGTGACTGTGTGTGTGTGTGTTTGTGTGTGTGTGTGTGTGGGGGGGGATGCTGTGCTGGGGTGGGGGTTGGGCAAACAAGTGTGAGAGTAAAGTGGTATGAGTAAGATTTGTGTGATGGTAGTGGTAGGGAATATATAATTAATTTATTCAAGAGCAAGTGGTACTATTGTAATTACACCAAAATAACAGCTCAGACATGATAAGTGTTGGATTATCATAGTGAGACCACTTGATTAGTGGCTGGATTCAGTGACATTGGTGTGAATACATAACATATACCACTTAGAGAAAACTTTAAGCCTAACTCATAATATAAATTCTAATGACTCCGAGACATTGTGTATGTGTGTATGCCAGTGCTCTTAGTGATTTTGATGTCCACGGTTAAGACATACAGTACATTTTTCCTGTAAAGATGAACTTCAAGCAAGGAAAAAAAACACCCCAGTGTATAAGCCTGATTTGGAATTGATGGAAAGTAAGTATGAGAAATGGAGTCAGACGGGGTGGCAAGATAGAATAGAAAAGACAGAAACGTTAACCCTTGGGCCTTAATTTATAATCTAAAATGACCCTACTGTTTTTATGTAACTGAACATTAACACTAACATTAAGACCCGCATGAAAAGAAAATGGTCTAAGAAAGTTTATGCAACTAGCTCCAGTATTACACCCTATCCAGACTCATGAACACAGTCACACACTCACATATACACAATAGCTGCATAACCACACAATCTTGGTCACTAGAAATGCATTCACAAAAACCCACACAAATTTACACACAAGATTAAGGGAAAATGCAGGTGAAACGCGAGTGAAAGAATCATGGTAATGATTTCGGATTTCCAGCATCGCTTCCCCTCCCTATCATCAAACACAGAGTGCTTCTGACAGTATATAGTTACTATGAGTCTTTCCATGCAATTCCAGTTCTGAGATCATGCAGGTTGACTCTGTGACACTGTGACACTAGCTCTGACAAGTAAAAGCTACAGCTTTAATCCCTTAGCTTGGAAAATGAAATATTTATACATTCATTCTGAGATGACAACTTCAATGAGGAGACTGATGTTGTATTCCTTAGCAATATGAATATTATAAGCACCGATCTCAGAGCCAAACTGGAATTATTCATCATAAAATGTGCTTTCTGTCTGTACAATTATTTATGTGTTTCAATTATAAATGGAAGCGGATGTGCCGGGCCAGATTGGGGATGGGTGGCGGGGAGAGTAAAGGCAGACAGGTGTGTGAGCCAAATGGTTTCGCTCCGTTTGATTTTGCTCAAGGGTTCTCTGTGAATCTTCAGTTCCTTTTTGTTAACTTACCTTATCACACAACAATGGATGTTCCTGCTCTTAACTAATGCCAGCAATGGCCTGAGTAAAGGGAGATGCAGATTTCTCAGTTAGGATGTGTCATGCCAATGTAGACCTATGCATTAACTATGTCAAATAGTTTTTACTGAAAAAGCACTGATCTCTGGCCAGTATTGCATTGAAGTTTATATTTTTTCTCACTGGTTTAGACACTGCCACAAAGTCAGGTGAAGTCGGCAATCCATCATGTGAAAGTCACTTATGTCAGGCTGTCTAGAATGATTCTGAGGAATGGGTAGAAGTAAGATGTCACTATATCAGAAGCAATATACATGAATATGAATATAGGCCACCGCTGCACAATCTCTGAATAAAGTAGCTTGCATATAGCATTTACATGATCTATTTAGGTGAAGATATTACTGTAAATAAGAAGCTATTCAAATTCAGCTTCTGAATTCAGCTTCTGAATTCAAATTCATGTTTTTCCTGCTAACTCACCAGATCAGGGCCAGGTCAGAAACCACTGTAGATTAGTTTTAGCAATAAAGATGTGTGTCTCTAGCAGTCAGGACATGTATGTTTGGCACAGACTAATACAAACTCAGCATCTCTCAGGGAAGATTAGGAGGGTAGTAGTTGAAGAGCCATGATGAGGGGGTCTGCATGACAGGGGCAGTCATCAAGCTATTTGCAACCAAAATTACTTTCAACCTGTTTTATTTCATTTCACATGGATATATTCCATATGTCTGCATTTATTTTAACAGTAATATGACCACATGGCTTACTTCAAATGATGCTACTTAGATTTCCATAATTATATGTATGACAGAATGTGTTGTAAAATGCTATTTAATTAAGGACCTGTCATTGTATCAACTTTTAAATCTGTGACCGAAAAGTCTGAGTATTTTAAGTCAAGTGATACATAAATCAGCTTAACTGTCAACGATCTATGAATATTTAATTAATATAGTATGTATGTTATGGTAATCCATTATCAACTTTTCTGCATCAATATTGAATTAGGGAAAATAGGAGAGGGTTTTAAAGAAAGGACTAGAAAAAAAAATCCTTTGAGGAGGAGTATAGACTGTTTTAATGGTAAAAATAAAAACAGTACCTGAACATTCTATTTTGTTCCAAAACGACTTCCACTATGTTTATATCACATTAAATAGTCAGATGATCTAACACATTGGTTCCCAAAATGGGGTCCACAGTACTTTGCTCGGGGGTCCGTTAAAATGTTTGCTACAAAGTATAAGCTTGTCTTATGGGGAGAAAAATACTACAGATCGGTAGAGCCCTATCGCATTGTGCTCATTACTCCCATGAACATTAGTGACCAATTAGCCTACATGATATATTGCATCAATCTGTCAAAACACTTTCCTTAGGCATTAGTGTTAACTGCAAGCAAAATGAATATTAGTTATAAACAGTAACAAACAGTATTTTTAAACACAGTAGGCCTAGATTTGACAAAAAAAAATCAATCCTTCTAAACCTGCTCCTGCATTGTCAAGTTTTGCCAAAGGCAATAACATGCCTATTTAAAACTGTTGTGGTATTAGCAAAATATGTTTTTAGAATAAGAGTTCAAGAGCATCTGAAAGAACAGATGGCTATAATCTTCCATAGTTACATTTTTGTTGCGAGGGGCCCTTGAAAAAAATTCTGCTCCATGAGGGGTCCCCAGCTCCATGAAGCTTGAGAAGCCCTGGTCTATAGTACTGTATGAACAGGTGATGCTGTTGCAGATTGCACATGCACTTAAGGTTACTTCCCCCCTCCATGTAGGTATGAAAACCAGAACCAGATTTGGCCTCTGCACTTTGGGGACCTGAAATTATTTTTCAAATTTCAGTATAGCTCCCCACCAGGGAATACCATTTTGATGAGTCTCCAATCCTCTCTAGTCATTAAGTGACTAGATGAATTGAAAGAAAAAGCTGGGCACCAAGGGACCAAATGTTCACATTAATGGTGCCCTGGACTGTCCTATGCTAATATGTCTGAGGTCTTAAAAAAAGAGGATTCTATTCTTAAGCTCCTTTTTAAATGGCAGTTTATGATGAAAAGTCAAATGTCAATTTGTCAAATTGTTCTTTTTAGCAAGTTTTTCATGTCTTTCACATAACACACACACACACACATTGTGAATCCTGGTCCAAATTTACAGTGGCAAGTTTAAAGAGGATATTTCTGATGCTTCTGTTTTACAATCCAGCTCAGCTGTGTGGGAACAGAATGGGAGCTTGTACATGGCCTCTGTCCAGGTCCTTCTCAGGCACACCTGAAAGACTCCATTCTCCCTGAGCCACCCCTGTGACAAACTTGGCTTTGCCCTCCTCACAGGGAAGAAAAGGGAAAATTTCACAGTAGATCTGTCCTGGATGGCAGGGAGATTACCCTTCATGATCTCTCCAAAAGCAAAAAGCCAAATTAAAGAGGGTGTGGGGAGGGGAATCCCCAGGAGGTTCTTGCCAACTGAATGCTGTTCAACCCAAATTTGCATCATGAAAAAATAAGACAAAAAGAGAAAATACTCCAGCTGAGTGTACTGAAGCTCAGCTCAACTCAGCTCACAGGGGCAGAGAAGACTCAATGCCTGACTTAAAGGAGAATTTTAATGTGAATCAATCAATAGTCCTTTTGTTTGACGGTGCAGAGAGTTGGTAGGTATGAGAACAACAGACATAGACCAAATTCACGAAAAGCAGCTAATATTAAGTGATGGGGGGACAGGAAGTTTTGTTTCAGGTTTGTTTTCCTGTGCCCCATCAGTAAGCATTAGCTGCCATTTTGCTATTTGGTCTACACTCAAATTCACTCAAATTCTAAAAATTACCTACTGACAGCACTCAGCAATGTCAAACAACAGAACTATTGATTGATTCATACTGGATTTCTCCTTTAAGTGTGGTGGAACAGCAAATCTATTGCTGGTCAACATTTGCTTTAATTGTAATTTTTTCACGGTTTAAGTCTGAATCATGGCTCAAATGTGAATCTCGAATTGTAACAGACATGCATACATTTAATTTTGAACCAGTGGTAAATAACATTTCCATATAACTGCCAAATGTACTTTTGACCTCACACACATGTAAGCCTATTGACAGATAATGCTTGGCTTATAAAATACTTGAAGTGCAATTCCCTTAATTGCGCAGTCAATTTCTAATGCTTGGCTTGTAGACGTAACCCATGTATGGTGGTACATGGCATTAACAAACAGTGCTTGGCGTAGACAGCCCTGCTAATTGAAAGGATGATCCCCTCAGATGACCTTCTGCTTTCTCGACAGCTCCCCTTCATCACAGGGCATGGTAAACAGCTTCTCGCACCATGGTGCACAAAAACAGACTGCCCCATTGCATGCTGGGAGGGCTAAATTACCCAAAGTGTTGCACGGACATGGCTGTTTACCCTGAAGCGAGAGCAGAGCTAAGCACCATAAAGACCAGACAACATGATAATCAGCGAAATGGAGCAATTGCGGACATCCATCTACATGCATCTGAAATAACAACAGTACATAAGTAGAAAAATTGAATAATGCACAGCATAGTTAACATTTGTGTGCTCAGTGACATGACTTATCTGTGTAAAGGGTGCAGCCTACATGGTCAGGCAATCAGGCTATTGGGAAAACGGCACTGCAGTCCTGGCTGCTGTGTAAAAGCATAACTGGGTAAATTGAGGCTCTTAGCGCAGTGGGTGGGAGACAGCAGGGAAAGCCAATATTGATGGGGCTGTTTTTCACTTTCTCACACCTTAGAGAAAACCAAACTCTTTCTCTTTCTCTCGCTTTTGTGTGTGTGTGTGTGTGTGTGAGAGAGAGAGAGTGAGAGTTCTTGTCTGAAAACAGGGAGAGGCCTACAGAGGTAGGCCGAGACAGAGAGAGAAGGTGTTTTCAGGTTAGGCTTGGTCAGCGTCATATTCATTGCAGAAGACAGAAAACTCTGACCGGGCGAGACAGACAAGAGTGTGTGTGCAACAAGAGGCTTTGTTACAGACAGACGGCTCCTTCCACTGGAACACCCCACATGTCTACCCAGCCCCAATGGATGTTTGGAAGACCCAGAAGCATTACGGTGACGCATCAAACACATCACTCTCAATCCCTCTCTCACCCCGCACACACACACACACACACACACACACATAAATACACATAATCCTCCCTACCACATGCCTTTTTTGCTACTGCTTTCTTCGATCTGGTAATATGCCTCAGACTCAGAGCAATATCTCCTCAGTTATTTAAAGAACAGGCAAGACTCAAAGCAGAGGGAAAAAAAGCCTGTGTGGAGTAGGCTATACCTGAGCCAGAAAAGACCTGCTGTCAGTGCAGCACAGCCAGGGCTGCCATAATCAAGAGCGAAGGACTTAACCTTGCACCCCCACCTCGACCCCCCAACCAGTCCAGATCCGCCTTAATACCAATAGCTGGGCTCGAAAATCTCCCGCTTTTGCAAACAGCTTGCCCTTATTTGTCAATTGCCGGGAAAAAAATGCATATATAATTCCAGACTAATCCGGGCATGCTGTCTCCCATCCACTAATAATACATTATTGGGTCAGCATGGTGCGCTTGGACCAACCTCCCTCTCGTAGAGTTCCCTCCCTGCTCAGCAGTTGCGTGGCTGAGCTGTGAATGGGGGATAGACGGGTGATGGCAACGGACCAGACAGTGACAGCCTTGGAGAGGGAGGGTGGCAGTGGAAGTGCTAAATCCAGGATCCAGGCTAGAGTAAATACTGTGTATCTCATTGCCTCGGCCAAATCAAAAGCCGCCGCCCCCCCCCCACACACACACACACACACAAACACACACATACACATACACATACACAAACACACACACACACACACACACACACACACATATGCAGTTAATAGCAAGGCAAACAGAAATGTATGATAGTCTCTGTCAATTCATTAATTTATCAGTTCATTCACTCACTCAGTCCATTTATTTTTATGCATTTTTTTTTGTGTGCCGGAAAAAACATTATCAGATTCTACCAGTAAATCTGCCTGTGATTAAAAATCCAATTTTCCTACTTCCCTTTTTGAACTATTTCAAGAAATACCCCCACTCAGCCCACTGGAGTCTACCACATGCCTAATGCTGTCATCAAGATAGGCATATTTACTCAGGCTTTGAACCCTCAGAAAAACCATTCACAGTCCAAGCTGCACAAATGATTATAGAAAGTGGAATACATAGACACACACCAAGACTATTGTGATCTTGTACAGTTGGGGCTATCCTCTGACATTATCACACACTTTGTGAAATATAGCAAGTAAAAGATAATAGATCTACAATCATAATTACATTTGGTATGTCTTTATTGCTCTATCTAATGCTGGCAAAGATCTTAGAGTAATGATATAACTTGCCTACGTAAAGCATGTAAATGTGCATGAAAAAGTCTATCAATAGCACACCATCAGAAATGGGACTTTACTGCCATGGTTTCCAGAGTTCCACTCATGACATGGTGGCTTTCCCTTCCTGAGGGGTGTGAGAGGTAGTGTCACCTCTTACTGGAGCCCAAGGGGTGCGATTGGGTAAATCACACCTTTATCTTCACATGGAATTACATTTCCTGAACTGAAGAAGAGTGGAACTGAGTGAACACAGCTGAATGGGACCAAGAGTTGTCACAAGGAAACTGCAAAAGCTGACTTAATCTCAACTCTTGACAGGAATATTAGCCAAATGTATTCATGGCTTTGGGCAAAGTTAAGATCTTCACACAAAGTTAAGATGTTCTCCCCAAAGTCTAACTCCTACCTCTGATTTGGATGTTTGGATTGAATCCTAGAAAGAGAGGGTTGACAAGTAGTCAACGTATTTTGTCAAAATAATTGGGGGAAAAGGGAGATTTTAGTGAGGTTTCAAAGTTGGTGCTCTGGCTGAAGATCTTCAGTATAGCCTACTCCTGTATTTAAGAGGACTTATGGGGTTGAAATAATATAGAAATTCTCCAATTTTCCAATAAGGTTATTTTTGAACTAATTTACTTACAGCAATGATATATTTTTACACAATGCTGCACACTAATTAACATAGTATAAACAGTAAACAAGTATAACATTTGTAGACTGGACTGGTTTCCACAAAACAATAACAACAAAAAAACAAAGCTTTAATATGATTGACCCCTGGTGCCAGGTGTAAATATTGACTGACTAATGACTCAGAGCTCCCCCTACTGTACAGGTGCCATATTGCAGCGATGACTCGAGGACTGATGTACAGTACAAAAGTGAATACACTTCATCATGAGCTCTGTGTTTATATGTAGTGCCATGCTATGATGCCACAGAGTAACAAATAAAGAAACAAACATTTAAAAATGAGTGCATTTGTCTGTCTGTTATGTATGTATTTATTCATAAATTCATTCATTCATTTACTTACTCAGGCACTGAGAGGTACTGTTCAGATGCCTTACCATGTCTCTCACCTCAGCGATATCCACATTGCTTGAAATTCGCAGACTTTGCAACAACATGCCAACACACACCAAGCCACACAGGTTAGCATGGCCAGTTCAAATCTACATAATATAAGTGCCATAGCTTGAAGTGCCTGAATGTGAGCTACGACAGATAGGGTAATGTTAAAAGATACCTTCCCTCCAACACAGGCATGGCCTCTGTAGCCTATGTGCTAGGGGTGCATGAAATAACAACAGGAATAATACACACTGGTATGCACATGCACTGGATCTATATGCACACTTGAAATTGGGCTACACCAGTTTCTTGGAGAACATTGTATGGGAACTGCATAGGTACATTCTGATGACGGTTTTAACTTCAAACATTAAACATTAACCAAGAGCTTTGGCTGTCATGAAAAGTGAGAACTGCAATGCTACTGTGTGACTGCCAGTTTTTGTGACAAGGAAACTGTCCTCTAATGCCCTGTGTAGTCCTGTCTGTCACTGTGTGAATATTGACAGCATATCCCTACAGAACAAAAGCAGTATGGCACGAGTGACTGAAGAGGGAGGCCATGTGTGACCTGATATTAAGCGAGTGTCAATCTAATGCAGAATGAGACTCAGATGGACACTTAAAGGAGACACATGGGCCTGTTTAGCAGTTGACTACTCCTGCCTGAGACAGTGATGTTTTCGATAACATTATGTCATACTGCAGTGTACAGCCCTCAGCCTGTGATGAGCCTACTCAGGTGGAAAAGAAATGTCCTTTAGTATGCTACTAGCAGTCTTCAAGTGCCCTGAGAATAATGAAAGTACACATTTTAAATGAATTACCTTTCTTTTAACACTTTCTGTGAACCCAGTATTAGTTATAAGGCTTTATAAATGCATTATCCTTTATCATATATACGTTTATAATGTTTTATGATTCTGTGTTCATAGAATGTGTTACCAAATTTTCTTTGTATGCACATTAAGTGTTTTTAAATTCTGTGTACGATGTGTTTTTAAAAATGTACCACTTTATTCTGAAATATATGTGCATAATTTTCTTTGAAAAAGAATTAGATTACTTTACTACACTTGTATAATACAATACATTGTCCTTGAGGGGTGGGTGAATGAGTTCACTTTAATCTATCAACAAAATTTTACAATGGCCTGAAAGTCTTTGAAGCTATAAAACCTTTAACCTTCTAAAAAATGATGCATGGCGAGTTGAAAAGGTGAAAGTCCTGCCTGATGCTACCTGTGCACTCAATGCAGGTGATCTCACTAATTATCAGATCAGATCTATTTGGGATGAAGGGTTGTGTTAATTGGAATAAGATGATTTAAGGGATTATGGGAATGGACATGTGGTAAGAGTTCCACTTTCTGAAGCTGGACTTTAAGACCTCTGATAGTAGGCCTTGTACTACAGCACAATATTGAGGAGTAAACTTTAAGGAATAGAGTAGAGTATTCCTGTTGTATTTTGATTTCCTACATTTATAATATACTTGAAAGATGACATTTCCAGGCAGGTGGACACACCATCCAGGAAACCAACCACAACGCAGCAGTTTTGTCTGTCAGTACCCATATCAAAACAAAATAATGAGTAAATCCTCACAGAATGATTGCAAAGATTTAATAGCATTACGCAGCACAGAAGAATACTGCGTCACTTTTGTCTTTAATATGGTGGACAAAGTGAAAGTGTGCATCAAAAGAGTGGGGAGTACAACAGTTACAAGCAAGGGGATAGTGCAAGACACATTTTCAAACGCTGGCATGTGATCTGGGGAAGGCATGAAACTAATACACACATTTAATTACATCCTGGTGGCATCAATAAGTAACACGCTGCGACGTACATTTACAGTTTTCTTTTCATTTAACAGGCAAATGGTCCTTGTTTATAATATCTAGACATAGTTTTGCTACCTCATGAGTCACCATCTGGTTTCACATAGCACAAGACTTTGCACCTTTAACTGTGAGAGATGGGGTTTCTTTCACACTCTCCCATGTGCTTCGCAAGCTCTTAGACAGTAGCCTCCATTGACAGGCTGGAGAACTGTAAGCAAGGACTGATTGCTTCCATGGCAATCTTTGAATGCAAAAGAGACCACAGAGCTTTTGCATGTCACCTTTGTCTTGTGGTATCTTGAATGAATTTATTCCATGCAGAATATCGATAATGCAGGAGCTCGATGCACATGCACAGACCTTTCTCTCACTTCTCTTATCAATTACACTTTAGGCTGTACTGTGTACATGCATAATAAGTCAGTGATGGAGACAAATACCCAACGCACCTTTGCTATACAGTGACAGATGATAGGATCTTGTGAAATTAATATCCACAGTCTTTGCACTGAGCTCACTGGAAAATCTTGTCATGAAAGATATGCATTCAGAGAGGTTTTCATTCCACTCAAAACATAATTAAGGGACTAAAAAAGAAGAACAAATTAGATACTATGAATATATTGTTCTCAGGAGAGTGTCAGGTCACCTATTGTTATTCATATTTGTCAGTCAGCCATACTTGTAAGCAGGCTGCAGATAGGCTTTCAGGTATAGTCAATAGACAATAGACCTCACAAATGTAAGATTTTTATTGTTTAATTCCCAAGCTCAGTTATTTTGCCCCTGTTGATCTTAGCAGAGTGAAAAGAACTACATAATCAATGAATAGTCATTGTTACTGCGCATACAGCAGACCCCAAGGAACACACATTGACGTTAGGGCCGTTTATGTCGCATTATATCACCTGTGTCTGTGTCGCTCTCGGCTACTTAACCTTTGACTAGCCACTGTTGCTAGCAAGCTGATGGATATGCCTGTGAAGAGAAGCAAAATGTAGGCTAAATAATGCTATCTTAGCATTAGCAGTACTTTATGATACGGTTTAGCTGAAACGTGCATTGTAAGATTAACATTAACACACATCCTCAATCATAATTCTAAGAACATTTAAAAGCATTGTCATCCTATTTTTGGAAAAAAAGGTGATGTGTTTTCAGATCCCTGCATAGGGGAAAATGCTATGTTCAGTTTAGGGGAATAGCTGATGGTCTTGTGATTCTTACCAACAAGCTAAACTAAACAGAAAAAACAAGGCAAATCTTCTCCCAACAGTTAATAGTTAATAGTCAATAGTTTTTGCCAGTTCAAAAACGAGTCAAAAGAGGACTGTTTGTGTTGCCGAAACTGCACACATAAGACAGACTGGCGCTTAAGTCCCCTCAATGAACAGTGTGCTTTAGGGTTGTTTAGGCCTTAAAACTAGCAATAGAATTCAAATCAACTCTTGATTGAACACCACTGAGCTTTGTGTGTAAGAGCATGAAATTCAAGCTTGCCTCTGTAAAGCCCAATATGTTTATATGGTATAATGAATGAAGTGAAATTGAAATGAATTGGATGATGGTTATATGCAAGCTTGTTATGAGATTACAATGAGTGTTATTGAGAATGATTGAACAGCATGTTGTGATATGTCTTAGGCCTATATCTCGTCAGCCTAATGCAGTTAGTCTACCACAACTTTGCCATACACTAATCATGGCAAATGTTAGATCTATGATCTTACATGATACTGCTTATTAAGGGGTCAAGAACAAGCTATGAATCTTATGTGACTCTTAATGACTCTATAATCCTTCTGTGCTGCACTGTATTGTTGGAGAAGTTGTAAAGCCTTAATTACAATGTACAAATAAAGTGCTTTTCCCAGAATAAAACCCTATTTATGCACTATATTACAGCTGTTAGCAGCATGACAGAGACGCAATACTTTGAGGAGTGCCTGAATGTGTTTCCACCGGCTTTACACTTAAGTGGTTTGCAGGAATACAGATAAATGTTTCCTTTAGATTAAGAAAATGTTAAATTCAGTTGGGACTGAGTATGGTTTTGCTGGCTAGTCTGTCCCTAGGCCTCTAACAGATCTTTGGTCAAACATAAATGAAATCACATCACAACATCACAACAAAACACTACAATTAATTAAAGACTAATAATGACAAACATGGTTGCTTTTGTTAACTATGTAAAGTGATATCAAAAACATTTTATGCATTGTATCTATGCAATGCTGTTGGCTTTACTGTATATGCATATATCTACACAATACTGCTTTGGATTAATTTGCCTTCTAAATGTGCACAGAACAAGCAGTCTATGAATCTGTAACCTTAGGATGCCCATCCCCAAAGAAATATCCTAATTTCTTTTATGGACATCATCAAGTCAACAGTCCACATTTGTTAGGGGTGATATTGATATTTGGGCTGCAACCCAAACATTTTAAACCAAAATATGGTCACTGCTTTTTCATGCATCTTACATAGAAATAAACATATGGGATCAAGGGAACCATACACACTGTAAATGTAATAAAAAATAAACTTTGCCTGAGGCTAATAACAGATACTTGGTCAAATTAGTCTCCTGAAGATATGCATTCCAGCAACCAGAAATATGCAGGGCCTGTTAAGTGTTATTCAAGAGGCATATTTTATAGTGATGCTAATCAGTCTGTGTTTAGTGACCCGTTGCGCTTCTGGAAGTGGTTTAATTAGGGGTCTAACTACTGAGAACTTGAATGCAAATGAAGACACAGGAGCAAATTCCTCTTTAAAGTAATTATGCTTCTCGCTAGTCATGCTTTAACTGTAATTTTAGTGCATTAATGGTTTCAAATCTGGTGAATTGTTTAAAAGAAAAAAAAACATGTATATTGTTAAATTGCATGAGTCATGTAATTTAAGAAAGCTGTCAGACAGTATCATGTTACAAGTTTTCAATAGCAACTTTAGTATCTCAAAACTAAGCCTGTTATAGGGTAGTATTACAGAGGTGTGGATATTCAGTCATGGTAACTGGGCTTTGTGGTTGCGAGCAAATGGAATTAGTTTTAAGATGACTGGTCATTCCGTCAGATTTGTGAGTCCAGAAAGTCTTTCCATGTGTTCATCCTGCCTGTGCGCACAGGTCAAACTAGCAAATAGCCAAATAGCTCCCTGAAGAATTGTGCTAATTATGATTAATTTATAACATTGTTAGAACAATGCGGCAGGTCTTCTGAACCCTGGATTTCCACCTCTGGTCCAGACATCACCTGCTTCAAGTATATGGGTTACTGTGGTAACAGTGTAGATTTTGGTCATTGCAGCATGAATTCTACTCCTAATCCAGTGAATTCTGGCAGTGATATGTCTATTCACAAAGAAAAAAAAGTTGACCAGTGCAGTTTGGCAGGATGTGACCAGATAGTAATTCTTGTGGTATTTTTTTGTATTAATTCCATCTTACCCAGCAGTATCCAACTTAACTAGCCACACAAGCAAGACCAGTTTGACAAAACCAGCATGTCCAGCTGGCCAAACCATCAAAGATTTTAAGATGGTTTATCTCTATATAATGGGTGCCAGATAGCTTAGCTGTGCATGTAGAACATTAGTAAATCTCCCTCCCAACACTTCAAGAGCTTCCTTGTCAGGTGACTGGACATCAAGGTTTTTGGTCGAGTGGTTATGGCATTCGCCCCCAATCCAACACTGCCGTGGTTGTGAGGTCGTGGGTTTGAGCCCCAGGCTGGACTGTGCAGGCTGACCTCTGTTCCACTTTGCTCGATTGGTATTAACCATTAGACCCCTTTTAAACCAGTTTAAGCTTTTTTATCTGGATTTTTCTGCAGAGTTCTGAAATATGATCTATATTAATATAGCATAAGGACTAATATACATCTACAGAAATCTGATTGGAATTAAAAATGAAAACCAATTCCAAATATGTTAGTGTCTAGACTTCTTGGTCTGCTAAAAGGCCACAGCAAGACCAATAGTAGGCTATTTACTTCGCTCAGGCCTTGTCTTATTTGTTATACATACATCAATACACCTTCCACAGTGCAGCGGATAGGTTACATTCTCTGAGGGCCTCATTCATTTTACATGTGATGTCTAAGTCCTGTGATATCTGAAGTGACAGAAAGAAAACAGCAACAATTAGAAAAGGAAGCCTTAATGGGCAGCAAAGGCAGGCTGACAAAAGAAATGGTGTCCATCCCTTTGGAAAGGTTTATTGATCGGTCTGAATGCACACAAATACGCTCACAAACATGCACACACACAGACACACACACACTTGTGACTCATTTGCTGACAGCTTCTTAAGGTCATTTTGGAGCTCTGTTGCTCACACTGGCTGAATGCCTAATGCCACATTGGAAGCTTGTCTCTCAGGATAGAAGGCAGCTGTGAAATGTTTCTCAACAGAGCCCTGCCTCATAACATCCCCCAATTCAAATGTCAACAGAAAGACTGTAATTTTGTCTGGCATGGAAGAAAAGGAGCTTTGGCATGACAAGATTAGTTTCTTGATTGCCTTTCTTTGCTTTTCACTCTGGAATTGTGCGTATGTCATGTATGTATCCCAATTTTCCAGTATGACTAATTTACAGCACTTTGTTCCTTTTTCTCTACCTCACTGTACTTGCCTACTATTCATCACTGTGTGGGGTTTGACTGGTTATGGGTGTTCCTGTCATGCTTAGGCACTCACATAAATGAATTCCGTTCAAAAGTAACATGGCAAGTTTACTTTAAAGGGTGTTTGCACAGAAGAGGAGACAAATCATTGAAAAAAAATGTCCATCAAAAATATTTTTGTCAGTCCTTCTTCTTAAGCCAGTGTTTTTCTCACATACTGATAATCCTGCATAGGTTTTTCTGTCATTGTAAAGAAACATGATGTGAACATTCCTATCAGTGTATTGATACCTTAGTCATGGACCCACCCAAGAATGTCTGCAGAGTCCTTCAGGTTATATCTTCATCAAGGATAATTAAGCTTTTCTAACTTTTCCCCCCTTAATGACATGATATTGAAAACCTTTGTTTCTTCACAGGAGAACTTGATCATCTTCATGGGATCTTTGAAGGGTCTGGATTACAATAACTGGATTACATTTCAGAAAAGCCCAAACAGCCCCTATTGTTTATGTTCATTTTAAAAAGTGGGTTTCTGATTGTATAACTGAAATTATGCTTTAACGTTTCTTATGTAACTACATAGGTAATACTTCAGTGTGTATTAAATCATACATCACTGAAATGTGCTCAATCTAATGACTACCTCTGATCTTTCAGGACCTGTGTGTGTGCATGTGCTGTCATTTTATCTAGCCCTCCCAGCACCCAGCATGCAGTCTGTCGGCACCTTGAGACGGCCAAAATCAATGGCAGCTAATTAAAAGTGCTTGCATTACTTTCAGCCTGGGACAGATCCATCTATCAGCACTATGGGACTCGGCTGCTCCACTGCTGCTGTGAGTCCCTTTTGTATTGTGCACCCCCTCTCCCCTACACACACACACACACACACACACACATACTCATAATGCGGCAGTGAGGCATTTCTGTGCCTGCTTGGTTTCCAAAACTCTGGAGCGGCCGTCTCCGCCACGGTCAATATGGGACTCAGATCATCACACAGGCACTCTGGAGCCAGCCTTCTCAGACAGCATACTGATGAGCCATGGGGACCAGCCGCCACAACTGTGCTCAAAATGCTTAACATACACACTGTGGCCACACTATATTTACATCCTCATCTGGAGCTTGAGCTTGGTGGAAACCCCTGATTGTATTGTATATACAGTCATTGGTTAAAAAGTTGTTTGCACAACGGGGCACAGAGAAAATGCACAGATTTGAGTCTATACCATGGATGTCACTGGTGTTATGTTGGCATTATCCATATATCTATGGACCAGGAAAGAAAGGCTTCAGTCTGGTCACCTAAGATCTGAGAAAAAAAAAGCCCAAACTGTCAATTAGATTTCCTGACAGATTACGCAGGAAAACAAACAGCTGCTTCAATGTAAAAAATGGTGATAAGCATGGATGTAGCGGACCTCACAGGGGACTACAGAATGTTCAAAGAGGGTGCTATCATAGCAGTGGGAGGGCTAATCCGACCAATCAAAGACATCCATTTCAGGCTGAGCAAAAACACGTCAGTGACTCCAACCCTGACTCTCAAACCATCAATGTGATCTTCCCAGATCAGTCGGTGAGACATGGCCCCAGTCATCCTCCATTCCGTCTTCTCGCTTGTCACTCCTTCCTCGTTTGCATGGCCAAATAAAGCAGTGGGAAAATGAAACACAGCTCACTTGCTCACATTCCTGGCTTTGCACTGTCTGCACCCTCGCTGGTGACACCTCCCCTTCATGCTTATTACTAATGCACTAGCTGGCTTTAGTGGGTCACACATTTGCATTATCCATTCTGACAGTTGGGGTGGTGGGGGTGGTGGTGGGGGGGGGGTGTCTTTCTCTAGTCTCGGTGAGGAAGCTAACATGACACGTGTCAACGCTTCCCGCTTTAGCAGAGCCACTGCCAAGCACAGCCTCTGAGGACACCAGGAAGGTTTTCACACCATTGTGTATGTGAGTGTGAGAGAGAGAGAGTATGTTTATGTAGTGGGTGCTAGGCTCCGCTGTGTCAGGGTGAGGAGATGGCATGAGGTGTAAGCATGTGGAACGACTCACACATACACACACACCAATACACACACACGGAACCCCTCTGCATGCATATTGAAAGAAAGACAGAAAGATAGACATACTGAATATCATTTAAATGTGTTTAATAGTTTAGCCTCAAGGCACATGTTTGAGGGATACATTTGTTATATTTCTAATAGGTAGGCTTGTTTTTGCTGCTCTGTTGTTAATTAATCTTCAAACTCTCAGTCACTCATAAACAACTGCTTCCGAAGCCATGACTGGCATAGTCTCTCTGGTCATTCACCCACACCTTGAAACATATGGATTCAATCATAATTACACCCAAAACACCCAGTTTACAACAGAACCAGGCGCGTAACACACAAACATGGCATGGTCAGCATGCATGTACTAGATCTCATCATTTGAAACACATGTCTCTCATAAATCTGTAAATCTGATCTTTGGGGGTTATGCCAAGATTTCCAGAGCACAGTCAAAAGCACATTATATTGACTGAGGGCTAGCCTCCATTATGTGGTTATACGGTACTTTACAAGGCTTTGCTTTGTGTTCTTTAAATCAACAAACAGTTGTGCTAAAAGATTAGAATAACCACATGCTTTCAGTGCTTGGGGGTGTTAGGGAATGAAATTGTAGCCATAGTCATGATGTATGCCAAAAGTGCGAGAAATTCTGTGGGAAAACACTTTCTCCGCACATGCAGCCCATGCAGGAGGAACTTAAGGTCAATCCACATCAAATACATCAAAATACAAATAAATGAAGAAAGACTTGAGGCAGTGATGGGACCAATGTGTTCAACATTTGTTAGTCTTATAACCTCCACTTCTGAATTTTTATGAAAATGTCTAAATGGTTTATTTGCTCTTCTTGTCATGATATTTGTTTTGGTTTGTTTTTGTCCAAAGTCCATCACAGTATTGATACCCATGAGGTCAAAGATGTGTTCTCTGGGGAACAAGCCTATGGTTTTGGTGCTGTTAGCATGTTAGCCCTGTGCCATATCAATGAATCAATGAAGCTACAGTAGGCTACATCCAGCTGAGCATGCTGTGCACTCCCAGAGAATCATTCCTTTTGCTGCCTGCAGAGGCTATGTGGAGTGGAGCTTCATGTACTCTGTCAGGGGGGAAAAAGATGAGAGGATAAGGGGAAAAGGTCACACTACACAAGCCAATGAGTCACTGCTGAGTTCTCAGGGAGTACTGATGTGCTAATATCACATCTATCTACTTCCCTCCCCTCCCTCACCCATCATCACACACACACTCACTCACACACACACATATACACACACACACACACACACACATACTGTACATACATGCTTTCAAACCATCTCTTCCATCTGTGTCTCCAAGTGGTCAGAAGAAGATGACTCATCCTCCACACACACAAATGATTGATTGAGCCCCAGGAATTGAGTGACAGAAAGTTCAAAAAGGATTGCTCAGCCAGGTTATGATCTTGCTGCTCAACCAAGTGAAGTGCATGAAGAGCCAGTGAGTAGTGCTTTAAGTGCATGGATTAAAAAAAAGAGTAAAGGGTTGACCTTATAAAGGCATTGAGACTTTTTGTCATTAGAAGCCAACTCAAATGACAGGTCACTGTTTAAAGGACTGAGAATGGGACCAGGTACTACTTCACACTGTGTGTGTGTGTGTGTGTGTGTGTGTGTGTGTGTGTGTGTCAGTATAGGTTTATATTTCTCCCTCACATAGGAACAGGCCACTCATCTGACCACTCCAAGCTGTTCAAGCTTGTCAGGGTCCGTACAGATCAAGATCATAGCATTGCATGCTGCACATCACAACAAAAACAATATTGGCAGACCATAAGACCATTGAACCATAACATTACACAACAGCCTCAAACTGGAACTAAAGAAAAGAGAGATTGCCTGTCTACTTCATGTTAGTTGTCCATTGATAATCTTATGACATTATTGGATTTTGCCAACCTACTTCTAATAGCTCGACTAAGAGCAGCCATCATTAAGTCCCAAATCCACACAAAGAGAATGGAGAGTCAGTTATAGCATTGGTTATGAGGCAGTTTTCACAGGTAAGTGTGAACATATGCTTCCTCTCACATCCCATATGAGACTCAAGGAAGCTCACCTGTTTGAAGCTTTGAAGATTCATATTTAAAAATGGATGCCAGAGTGATAAATATTCAACTTTAGACTTCGCTATTTAGAAAAGGAATTCAGTGAATGCATATTATGATTCATGGCATTCTCTTAGATCATTTATGGAAAGGCAAGAAAGGAAGGAAAAAAACATATCCTTTTGAAGTCTGAACACATCAAACTAACTCCATATGAAAAATACTGTAAAACTCTTTCTTTTTTATTAAAGTTAAGAGGCTCTTTAAGAAGCCGCAATGAGCAGACCTAAAGTGAGCTGACAGGGTGTTGATTTTAAATCTGGGCCCTCAAGATGAGCCATCTTGGTAGGGAGGCTGGTTTCAGCTGTCAATTTGTAGAAACCAAACTAATGTAACAATGATTCAATATTGATAAAGCAAACCTTAACCTTCTATATTTCATCCTTATTAGCTGACACTTATGTAATTCATTCAGTATTGGATAGTAAAAGAGGACAAGGAGAAATATGATTAATTGATATGTTCCATTTTGATCATTAACTGCCAGCAGAGAAGCCATGGTAACCACTGTTTGTGTGGGAGCCATTGAAGATTCTGTCATCCGGGTGAATTTGTGAAATGAGTTACACAGCCAATTCCACATTATTAGCATGTAAGTACATTTGGATGTTGTCTTCTCAAATAGCACCTCCCTGCTCAGACAGAGTGCATCCACATATCTCCCAGAGAGAGAGAGAGAAAAAGAGATTGTGAGAGTAGTTCCCTGGAGCTCCAGAGCCCAGTGCCCACTCTGGAGTCACAAAAGGCCCAGTGGGCACCCACTAATCCCCGCAGACACCAGGCTAATGGCCAGCTTCATCCATCCACTTTACCTCAACCCACCCTGCGCTTGATTAACTCTGTGATCCATTAAATGACTCTGGGGGCTGAGAGAGAGAGAGAGAGAGAGAGATTTCCTTTCCACTTTCTCCTATGTTGTGGGAGTGGATAAGGGATATTCCACAATTCAACTATCAAACACCATCAAAGGAGCTCTAGGGAGGCAGTCATCTCTGCCAATGAATGACAGAAGCCTGTGAATAATGAATGTGAATCGAGGACCTAATGGAAAACTACACAGAGAACAAGACAGATATCAAAAGCTTTCAGGATGTGTGCATTGTTCACTTTCAAGCTTTCATGTAATAATTGTGGTGTGAATTGTCTTTTAATGACAACTGAGAAAAATCCTCAGAAAAATATAAGGCGTTTTGAAGCCAGTCCTTGAAATGAATACATAATATGAATAAAAAAATAAAGAATGAATAAGTTGCTGTGAAAAAACAGGGTCTTATGTTTTTTTTTTGTTTGTTTTGTTTTGTTTTGTTTTGTTTTGTTTGAAACGAGTGCTAAAACTGTACCTCACTCAAAGCCCATGGGATGGCAAAGGACAAATATTAACTGGCTCCCATTCCAGAGCAAGAAAGATAAGAGCACACAAATGGGTCCAGATGGAGGGCCGAGGCGAGAGCCACCGAAAAACAGATGGCACTAGAAGGGTAACAGGTCTTCTGGGCACGCTGTGCTATAGTGTCCCCTGCCTGACCCAAAGGTCATTTAGCCATGCAGAAACAGCCCCAGTGTGGAGGTGCGGGGCACTGCAAATGGATATGAGAAGAGCAGAGAGAAAGAGACCAAACAGAAAACTCCTCTAAAAGCCCCACTAAATGAGCTGTTTGCACTCGCATTGGAGAAACTGCAATTTAGATTTGAGTCATTTAGTGCATTTGTGTGTATGTGTGTGTGTGTGTGTATTTCTTCATTGTTCCTCATGGTTTGTTTTGAAACTTTCAAGATATGCTAAATGGCATGCGTTCCAAATCTGTCCCATTCAAATCAACAAATCCATTTTTTTTATTTACAAAATACAAACATTTATTTGATTTTATTTACAAAAAGTCCATTTATACATGCAGAGTCTGTAAAATACATCAGCTCATAAACTGCAGGTTGTGTTGTGATGCCCTGTGGCCTGTACTGTGTGTGCTTGTGAGCTGCCTTTTTCACTCAATGAAGTATGAAGTTTTAAAACTGCCAACAAGGATCCAAATGACCTCTATGCAACTAGCATCGGCCCTCAGTTTCACTGTCACACTCCTCCCACCACAGTGTAAATGGTGTGACCTCAGAGGCAGAATAAAGCATCTGGAAGAAACAGAGGTGAGAATGAAATGGCACATCAAGGAAGCCAGTGGGGAGTGATTGTGTGTGTGTGTGTGTGTGTGTGTGTGTGTGAGAGTGTGTGTGTCTGTGTGTTTGTGTGTTTGTGTCTGTGTGTCTCTTTCTGTGTGTGTTGTGTGTGTGTATGCCTGTATGCATGCAAGCATCTGTGTGTGTGTGTGTGTGTGTGTGTGTGAGTGAGTGTGAGTGTGTGTGTCTGTGTGTTTGTGTCTGTGTGTCTCTTTCTGTGTGTGTTGTGTGTGTATGCCCATATGCATGCAACCATGTGTGTGTATGTGTGTGTGTGTAAGTACGACACCAACACCACTCTTAGAGATGGCAAAGACCATCACCCTCACACACAAGTAAGCTAGGGCTTCTAAATGAGCTTCCTAGTCCGGGCCTGTGATATATAATTAATGCGGCACAGTCGAGAAGCTTTGGCTCATTTGCTGCGCATCTCATTCATATTGGATGAGGCAGGAGTGGACTTCTTTGTCACAGCAAACTCACTACACAGCAGCTGAGAGTTGCGAAATGCTGTGTGCGTTCAGATAAAACAAATTCCCCGGCACGCCGTGCACACAAACCCAAGGCATCCTCCCAAAACAAACCCAAAGCCAAAAAAGTGTCAAAAAAGTTCACGCCATGCAAGAATTCAAGCGCGTCTCTGGCCCTGTGCAATGAAGGGAAAGTCATTTTACAATGTCCTACGCACAGTTAGAAACTGTGTGTTCTTCAATTGACCCATTTCATATATCACTTTATGCCATGTGCTTTGATAGCTACAGACACAGGGAGGTTGATTTGATAGTGAATTTGTCATGCTGGCTGTGTTACTCTGTGCCTTTTTCAATGGTATTTGTTTTTAAATCCATACACTTTCTATTCTGTAAGCAACAGCATTTGCAGATAATGCCACTGACCCTTACCTATAGTCTCTTTATTATTGCATTCTGATTTTACTCCACCAGGTTGACCATTTAAGCAGTTTAAACTTCTTCAAATCTCCAAAAAATAACTGAATACCATAAAGTTTTTATTCATCATATGGTGTCAAGTCACTGAAAAGCTTTTTTTGGGCACGTATCCTGCCTATGCCTAAGCCTTTTCGCCAACCCATTCTCCCATCCATCTATTTCGATTGCTTTGACTTTTAGAGTTTCAGATCATTTCCTCTCCTCTCTAAAAAGCAGAGAAACCCACTAAAGATGAGGTCTGCAGTTCTGGCAAAATTGGCCAATTTCTAAATCTGATGTAACCATTCACAAATGCCAACTCCTTCAGATTATGCCCCAAAAAATGACAACAGGTTTTACAGAAAATAACAGATGGCACCTTCACCTGTAGGTTATAGAGAGAGAGAGAGGGGAGAGAGAGACAGAGAAAGAGAGAGAGACAGACAGAGAGTCAGTGACATTGATGAATTAACAGTTCATAATCTACAAAATGAAGAGGCCATCCCTGTGCCACATTTCCAAGTCAGATCGATTAGGAAGCTCGGAGCGTGAAATTGTTACCAGGGATCAATGTCCAACTAATCAGGAACAGGGATGGCTCAAGATGGCGCAGTGGTGATCAATAGGTGTTCATTTTCATTTAGCGCATTTCCCTCATTGGCACAGTTAATATTGTCTGATTAGGTGATTACTAACTTGAATTACCATTCTGTTTTTGGATAAGATGAATGACCTCCCATTCACAGAACTAGACACACTTCACACTAGGCCTACTTCTTGTATACCTGACTACTTTACGTTTGAGTTACGTTACATTAAAAGGTTAAAAATGAGATTATAATGAATCAGAATGTCAATAAATATGTAGCACAGCTAAATATTTCAGCATAACTTACTGCATACAAAGAAATAAAAACGTTCATCACTTAGGATATTTCTTTGCCATTCAATGCCTAAGAAATCAGCTGATCATGGTTCCGTAATGTGGTTTGTTTGAGAAAAGTGCTGAAAAAAAAAATTGCTACTTTAGATTGATTATTATTTAGAGAGCAGCCCCAGTCTACTTTGTGCTTTGTTGTTTCATGGGCATCTCCAACTGGTCCTTCAGTTTTTTTCTGTTTCACGAGCAGAGCGCTTGTGATGATGTAAGATCTCTCCTTTGACATTGTTTTTATGGGTGTTTACTGAACTGTTTTTGTCTGTATTCATTTATTTTTAGGTCTGGATATAGCAATCGGTCTTACCCCAGAGTGTGCCATGGGTGTTTAATACAGATAGATGGAAGGCTTCTTTAGCATGACTGTAGGTTGTGTGTGTGTGTGTGTGTGTGTGTGTGTGTCGCATCAGAAGCTAAAAGGTGAATTGTTCTGTCGACTGTTGCTTTGTTGAATAGATGGAGGTCACAGTTCTCAATAACCCTTTTCCACGGCTAGCCAATGGATATCGAGGGCCTTGGTACTGTGCCACACTGACGTTGAGTCACAGGGAAAGGATCCTCTCACAGTGTTTGACAAACATTAGAGTTGGGAGCAAACTTCTATTGATATTAGAGATAGCAGAGGGCTCTAGTCTGCTAGCAGACTGTTAGGTTGTGTTTGAGTCCTCTCTAGCATCAAATAACCACAAAAATACTTATTCACCAAAAAAAGTTGTCCTGGTGGCACTGAAATTAGTCCATTGTATTTTAAATCATGGCTTAAAAAGACGACTAACAGTGCTCAGAAAATAATACATATACATACATAAATATATAAAACTAAATCAAGAAATGTTCACAGCATGAGATGATCAATCAAATTTATTTTTTTAGGGTATGTTGCTTTTACCTCTTCTAAATGTTCAACTTTACCAATGCTAATGTACAATAACATTCAATATCTACATTCAGTACATTCAGTATTCTGTGACCACAAGGCCTGCTTTCTCTGTTGCCGAGCAACATGTAAATAACCTGCTTTCTGCTAAGCATTTGACCACTCAGTCATTCTTGACCATTGAGGTTATTAGCGATTAGTGATTTTGGCATTAGGCTACAGTGTACTACTTACTCATCGTAAAAAAAATATGTACAATAAAATGTACCTCAAGCAATATGTTCTTGGTGTCTATTCCTTTCTTTCTGGGTTATATCATTATAATTACATAATATGAACTATTGAAACTCCTAATTCCATTTTTAAGGGTGTGTCTGAAAATCAAATCCATTCACTTTTGTCACATTCAGTTAATTGCCCTTAATGATCCTCTAGCTCGAGTATCTAACACTTCCTACTTTGTAAATGGGAAACAGAGAGAGAAGGGATTTCATTCGCTGTTGAATTCACAAAGAGCACAACATTAGGTGGCCTCAATATATTTTATTTCCTCTTGTCAAGTATCATTACTACAACATTTGCATTTATAGAACGAAGTAGTTGGCAGCCGTGGCCTGCTGGTTAGGGTTTCAGGCTCGAATTCAAAGGGTTGCTGGTTCAACCTCCAACTAGTACATCCATGGCTGAAGTGCCCTTGAGCAAAGGCCCTGACCCCTCACTGCTCCCTGGGCACCACTGTAGCAGGCAGGACGCTGCCACTTATCTCACACTGGGATAAGTGCAGAGACCAAATTTCCCTTACAGGATCACAAAAGTATATATACTATTTTCGGTGCTGGTGAACGTGGGCAAGTGACAGGAAGTATACATACATGTGCAGAGCTTGCCCACGTTCACCAGCACCGAAAATTTCAACTGTCAATCATTTGGTAAATATTAAATAGAACTGAGCAATCTAAGCGGCAGTGAAAGGGTCTGATGATGATGCGTTGTACTAAAAACAAGTGATAGAATGTCTGAAAGCATAGTGTATCACACATGTTAGCACCAGTGTGCAGAGGCCTTTAGACTGTGAAATTACTGTAATCTTCACTTAGATATTTGCATCATCTGTGGACAATGTAGAGTAGTTTAACAAATGAGTCAGACTCATTACCAGAAATTCTTCTTCTTCTGGGTGTTTTACCCAGATAATTTTACTTTCTTTCAAACATGACGTAGCGTAATGTAAACATGTGATGTATGTAGAGAGTCACTTAGACATTTGGCATTTCCCTCTGAGTATAATAAACAGAACAGATGGTTTAGCACAAAGATTACATAAAGCTTCATCTTAAAGTCATTTAGTTGTCATTAACATCCATTTCTATGGCTTTCAAACAGAGTGTAAATGAGTTTGAACATACCTTTAGCAGCGCAGCAACAAATTGTACACATGAAAAATGTTGTCATTCGTGGTGAAAGTCAGTCAGTGAGACCATTGGTTCTCAAACTGGGGGTCCACAGCATGTTGCCAGGGGGTCCATGAAAAAGTTTGGTTTGAGATCAGTATCGAACGCAATCGCATTGTGTTTATTACTTCCATCGGCATTAGTAATAGCAACATTAGTAACAAGTTAGCCTGCATGGTACATTTCATCAGTCTGTCAAAACACTTTCCTTAGGTATTTGCAAAGCAAAATTAATATCATTAGTTATATGAAACAAACAGTATTTTTTAACGCAGTAGGCCTACATTTCACAAAAAAATATCAATCCTTTCAAAACTGCTCCTGCACTGTCAAGTTTTGCCAAATGCAATAGCGTGCCTATTTAAAACGGTGGTGGTATTAGCAAAATATGTTTTGGGAATAGAGTTCAAAAGCATCTGAAAGAACAAATAGCTATAAGCTTAAATAGTTACATTTTTTGTTGCGATTATGAGGGGTCCTTGACAAATTTCTGCTCCATGAGGGTTCCCCGGCCCCAAAAAGTTTGAAAACCCCTGAGTAGACAGATACACATGGGGATGGCAAAATATATACACAATTACTTCAACTTGTAAAAGCCAGACATAAAGACAGAACTTCTAATCAATGCAGCTATGTTGACAGTTCCTGGATAAAAAAAGTTCCTAGGGGTTTCCAATAGCCAGTGTGGTTTTGCTGAGGGGGTGTGACAGCTTGACAGTGTGAAAAGAGGGCTTCATCATGAGGTGATGATCTATCTCAGCAGCCCTGCAACACATGAGGTCAGCAGCAACTAACTCCCCTGGGGATGCCAATCGGAGAAGAAGGAGAACTAAAGAATAAAAGGACCAAATAGAGAGAAAAAGAAGTAGACCTATGAAGTAAATACATTTTTAAAATAGTTGTTATGAATAGATTAGAATTTGAAGATAGGTTTGAATAACAAAGCATTAAAAAATGCATTCAAAGGAGATGACAGAGTTTGAGAGTCAAACTCTCATTTGTTTTTCTCTAATATCATATAGTGATTGATTTATGGTGTCTCTAGATGGGAGGTTTACCCAGTCATGTCTGGATGATAAAGGAATAGAAAACACAAAACAATGCAGAAGAATCAAAGAAAACAAAACTACTTTGTCATTAAGGCTGACTAGAAACAACGAATGAGAATTGTCTGTAAAATTATCCATTGATGTGCAGAAGAAGGTATTTTGAACAGAAGTATGTTTTTCCACTTGGACCAAAATAATGAAAGTCAAAATTGATCTGAGATGTTTCCTTGAGTAAGAGAGATGAATAACCCCAAACCTATTTATTCAAATAAAGATGTTGCAGAAATCCAGGTAAACGCATTTTTTTTTTGTTTCGTTTTGCATTTAGGAATGCCTTGCAGGTTTAGCACTATAAGTTATAATCTTTTAATATAACTGTCTTACAGGCTTGCATTTTGGTTGAGTTTAGTGTTGCTGTGCCCTCTAGCCAAATGTGGAAGTGAATATAAAAACAACAGAGATGGCCTCTAGGGTGTCTGGGCATAATCACCACCAGCATTTTAAAATGCATGTTTTTACACAACTCCTGTTTGCCAAGTCAGTGCAAGCATAGTTTTCTGGAAAAGCCACCGTTGTCTCTGGACTGATGGTCAGTGACGTGTTTAATGTGAGCAGACTTGGTAGTACACCATAAATATGTTTTCCTCCCATAACCATATCTCCTGACAGCATCATATTCATATTGTAAAGCTCCATGTTTTAATATTGTGACATATATACATTCCAGTGCACCTGCTTTATGCACAAACTAGAAAGTTCCTTTTTCTATATAGGAATCTAATCAAAATAAAGGGAACTCAAATTGTTTCATGAGACCTTTGCAATATTTCCAGCAAATGAATCCCTCTGCTCATATTGAGCAGGGAGCTCATTGTCTGTAGCCTGCAGACCCTATAGAACTGCCTTACTTTGCTGACCCTTGTAGGTGAGCCTCCAGCTTGTAGGATTTACAATTATCAGCTCTCCACGCTGAAGTGAATTTTCTCATATCAGTGGAACGACCACATTCCCCCCTGAATGTGAATCAGACAAGAGTCTCTTCTTCTCTGTGGCTATACTGTTCCCTCCAGTTGAGTACCCAAGGTTATTATTTATTTCCTTCACAAGTTTCCTTGCAAGCAACTCCAAGATGTCTGCTTTTCAAATGCATCAATTAAACATAGTGCCCTGAGAGTGGGCTGTTGGATGTGGTCTCACATATACTATGAGTACAATCTTAAAACTTCTTCATTTAACAAGTCGCCTTGAAATGTGTTTTTTTTTCCCCTCAGCACACTGCAATGACACATCATAATCTTTCAAGTGAAACATTGAAACTTTTCATTCTCCTGACCTAAATAGATTTTGTGATGATCATTTGGAAGAGGTAGGAAAAGGCCATTTCAGCACCTGGCTCCTCTGGAGCTCTAAGAGCTGCAAGTTGAAGCAGGCCAAGATGAGACTCATCTAATACCATACTAAATGCTGACCAACCGCGGTTAACACAGGAAGTCATACACCTTAGTGACACACTAGTGTTAGACTATTGTTACTAGTAATTAATGTTAGGTTCAGGATTGAAGAAGTAGAGGAGCTGTATAAAATTGGTCTGTTGTTTAAATGTTATATCTCCATATATTAATAATATACTGTATACAGTAGCCTACATATACAGTATTTCTTCCTTTCAGGAAGATCAAATTGAGTTTCGAATCATCCCACCCCCTCATGCAAAGACTTCAGCACAAAGGACTTCATTTGCTAATAGAACCAAGGGTGTTACTGAAGAACAAAGGGGCTGATCTATCAGGATACACTTGTTTTGAATGAAATAATGAGCATTACTGAGAGTTCGTACTTACACCTCCCAGTTCCTTATGGAACACGAGGCTGTGACAACCTGCTTCTATTTTGGTAATTAGCAATGCATGTGCAGTTCTTTCAGTTTGGCTTCTACAGTCCTCTAGGTCATTTTTGACCTTCCTTGCTTCTTTTTCCAAAGAATATGGCTCTGGTCTATCTGGAGGACATGTCCAAGCCATTTCATCCAGCAATGCTTGATCTCTGAGCATTAGTCTTTCTATATAGCTCAACATTTGAGATCTTGCCTGGCCAGAAGATGCAGCAGATTCTAGAGACAGTTGTTGTGAAATACCTCTGTCTTCTTCATGTCATTGTCATGTAACATGGCAACAAACTGACGACCCATACAGCAGAGTAGACAGCTAATGTTAATGGCACATGCTTTGCATTTTGCAGCCTACTAAGATAATATTGTATTTAGACTCCAGCAAGAAACACTGCAGGCTAGATTGGTGCCATAAGTGGGAAGGAGATGACAACAGTTCAACAGATTGAAGATCTCAGTGATGAGCTCCAGTTAGAAAAGTTCATTGCTCAGATAATGTAGAAAAGGCATGGTCAAAAAGGTTCATATTTACAGAGACTCAATAAGGCTCACGTAAATGATGTTCCCATCCGTGTAATGAAGAGAGCCAACAGAGAGGTTCGGTAACACTTTATTTAAGGGGTCTATATATAAGGGTGACATGACACTTAATTCATTGTCATTGAGTGTCATTCGGTTTTTGACACGCAGACTTTGGGATGCAAACCTTACAAAAACCGAAAGACCCTTAATGACAACTGTCATTAAACATCAGTGAAGTGTCATTAATGTTCATGATACGTGTCATGTCATGTTTATAACCCTTATGTAGACCACTTCGAATAAAGTGTTACCAGAGGTTCAGTACGTTCAGGGTAAGCTTATGGGTGAGGCATGATGAAGTCAGTTGGATCATCACAGTTGGATCTGCCAGCAACCTCTGGCAGGCAGGGTTTGTCTGTCACTGGCCTCAGTGGGGAGATGACAGTTCCATCAACAGCTTCCCTCTTGCCAGACTGATCATTTTAAAACTGTCAAACCAAGAAATCCAAGGGTGGCCTGAAGCTAGAACAAAAAGCATTTTTTAAAATACTGATACTAGAGTAAAAATGTAGGTCCATATGGTATTGTAGCATTGTATATGGCTTGTAACTTTATAAATCAAAACATGTAAGGTAAGACTTGCTCAGCAATGTACATCTCAATCAAGTTTTTTTTGGTTTCACATTGTTGTTTAGAAACGAAGCTGCATTTAAACAATGACACATATGATCCATAGGCAAGGACATTTTATTATGCCTATGAGGGAAAACCATCTGGTCCATTAACAGTTTGTTCAGCACCACTGAACAGTATCACTCTCAGTAGTACTTACACATTTTCAGTGCAGAAACATATCACCTCTTATTTAAGCTTATCTCCCTTAACAAGACTTTCTTTTCTGATTGGCTGATGAGATGGGAATTAACTTCAACATAACTGGCTACCTTTAAAGTAGATCCCAAAAAAATGGATCACCATATCAATGTGCTTATGAATGGTAACCACAACAACTGTAGTAAAGTACTTTTACCCCTTAATGGTAGTTATAATAGGTATAATAGTTCATGCACATGGTTTTTAAATATAAAGAAAGTTATAGATAAAATTATCTCCTAAATACAAAAGGATATAGGTGGGATAACAACCTTCAAGGTGACTAGTTTGATAGAAATAATGACTCAGCGGAGGCAACCCCGATCTTTGTGTGTCGCAAAGTCCTTCAACACCACCTCGCCATTATTTCCATCAAACTGGTCACCTCGTCAGCCGTTATCCCTTACAATTTACTTGTATTTGTGGAGGCCTAAATTTACTACAGTATTGTAGTATTCAGCAATGCTCCCAGCTGTATAATGGTAGTTGGAAAGAAATCTCCAAAAAAAGCATTTAAAGTCTCTCAAAACATGAGTGCATATTATGTGCATTTACTTTCTATAAAATATGAGTTCTAAATCAGACTGGCCCATTACAGGTTAAATATTGCAATTCATGTCCTTTCTCACTGTCGCCCATTGTCTTGCAGACACTGTTGTTGCACATAAAAAAACTAATCTGGTCTGCATAGATGAATATGCACACAGTCACCACCTCAGGCCAGTTCATTTCAGAGTCTAGTTGAAGCCCAACAAGCACAATATGCATACAAATAACAATGGCTACCCTGAGACCCTGCCAGCACCTTGAGGGACAGCTAACTTTGTAAAGAGTTTATACACAGATGCTTGCGTTATGTAGCATATACTGTAGCTACAGTATATATAGCTAGACTTTAGAAGCTTTTAATCATGGACGGATGTCTGGGATAGTGGCAAATATCCCATCTTAAATTGTATCAAATATCAAGTATAAACTGTTTCAGTGCATAGCTTTCCATACTCTGGAAAGTCCCTCAAGGCCATACACTTATTTATATTTAACTGACACTCCCACTTTTTTCATAGAGTTTATTAGTAGTACATTATTTTTTCCTTTCCTTTCATCCCCAATGTCACTGCCATTTTACATAAAAAATCACATGAGAAAATACTTTCAATCTAGAATGTTGTTCTTCCCCTATACATATAAAGTCTTGCCTGTAGGCCTAAATGTTGATTTAACACATTGCTTTTATCATTCATCATTCAAATGGTTTCAGATACAATTGTGAGACAATTTTTTTGGTTGTTTGTGTGTTTGTTTATAACTTGTGTGGTAAAAGCCCATGTTGGACTTAATGACGAGGCATGTTTTTAGTGTGCTAAAGCACTAGATGTACCAGTCTGTGCTTGAACCACTGCATGTGTGTGTGTGTGTGTGTGTGTATATGTGTGTTGTATTAGTCTGTGCTTGATCCACTGGATCCACTGCATGTGTGTGTGTGTGTGTGTGTGTGTGTGTGTGTGTGTGTGTGTGTGTGTATGTGTATGTGTGTTGGACAGAGAGAGAGAGAGAGAGAGAGCATCACAAGCTTTGATATGAATAAGGCTTACTGTAGACCCAACACTGTACTAAAGAACATTAAAGGAAATAATGTGGGTAAGGGCAGAGCAGCTCTCTGTACTTATTAATACATTTGGCTCATTTGCCAATGGAGTATTGATGGCATTCCTACATAAAGCCTTTGCTGTTGCTGCCACATCTTTTTGGCATGTTATTGTAGTGTTTCCATTATTGTCTCATTATCACCACATAACAAAGAAAGCTGAAGGTGAACTGCCTGATGCGTCACATGTCTACACTGAACTCCAAGTTACCTCCAACACTTCACAGAGAAATCTGAAGTCGACAAGAATAACTTGTTCAATGCAATTCTTTAGGAGAATGGTGTGAATTCATCTGTTTCTTCTCCTTTCTTGTTGTTCCATGGCAGAATAACTGTTTCTTGCCCTTGATATTGATTTCTGGATTTATAGAGTCCTTCAGTGAGAACAGAATGAACAGGGACAGTTTAACTGATAGGCGAGACTCTGCAGAATACTTCAGATTTTTAACAAAAAGCACAAATACATGCATGAATGACTAATTTGTGATTTCTCATAATTTTTCATGTCATAAACTTGACTTAATTTCTGAGCAAACAGTACTGAATAGTAAAATGCAGGGTGAAAATATAATGGAAATAATATGGAATATGGAAAAAATATATTTGCAAAATATATATTTTTCACCAAATACTTAATCTGCAATGGTTTTTTGTGTTCTTTTTTCACAGGCTATACTTCTACCAATGGCACACGTGCTCTTCAATCACAGAGAAGCTTTGACGCACTTGAAGCATTTTTTACTGGAGTTGAAACTTGGCCTTTAGAAATATCCTATATGTCAGAGTGATCAATATGCACAGTGCTGTAACCTTGAAAACATAATATTAGCCCCTTTATGGTTCTTAGACGAATTCTAAAGAAATGGATGGAAGAGATTACTGTGGTCAGAGAATGTCTTTGAATGGACATTATAGGAGAGGGAGAATGTAGAGCGATACAGCTACATTAGACTACTGCTTCAAACAATAACCTTGAATTACACAGGAGGACAAATCAATGAAGTAGCTATGATAGGATACTGGTTAATATGATCCTGGTTAGTTATGTCAGGTTTCTTATATTTCCTTGGGTTAAGGCATGGGCTGTTGAAATTGATTCATTTTTAAATGAATTAACAGTCTGAAGGTACAGTGTCCTAATGACTCATTCATTTCAAGACACCACTTCCACAAATGCTATACTGCCAATGGCATAGTGACAAGCTCCATGCTGATTCTTTACACTACGGGATGGTCTGTCTGCTGTCGGCCATATTTTCATTCAAGTTCATCCATCAGGCTTCTCTTTTTTCTTCCACACTATACCCTTCAAAAAGAAGAGCCCCAATAGAAGATGGTAGGGAGGGACAATAATATAAGTGTGTTTTTTTGTGTGTTGTGGGGTGGTGGTGGGGGGAGGGGGGCATCCAACACTTACTCTTGTATCTCCAGAGATCAGCCTCTTTTTTCTGTAATTAACAAGCGCTGAACCCAGAGCCTTTCTGCTGCTTATCTAACCATGTCCTCAGGGGTCCAGGGCTCCAGTCCCCCAAAGTCAGGCAAGATTAGACAAATTTCTGCCCAAAAGCAGCTGGCACTTCTGAGCAGACCTACTAGTCACGACCCCTGAACACCCCTGCTTATGTGGATGTGTCTGGACTTCTGGGGAATGCATTTGACAGCTTGTCGGCAGAGTCTCTCTCTCTTCCTCCCTCCCTCCCTCTCTCTCTCTTACTCTCTTCTTCTGCATGTCTCTGTCTCTCTTCTTCTCTTTCTGCCTCTTTTCTATCCATTTCTTTCTCCCTTCACAGCTTCTAGCTTCTGGCTACAATCTCTGTTCCTGCAGGCAAGATGTCTGCATGTCAGCAATGTTAACCACCCAAAAATTGTTTGAGGGGAAACCCCAAAAAGGAAATAAACGATAAAGTGAAATAGATAGATTTAGTGAGTCAGGAAGCCTTGGGCATGAATATATTTTATCTTGTACAAACTTATACTCATTCAGCAAAAGTGCTTGTCTGCCTTGTGATGTGCATGAAGTCTGTGACATGGTGTTGATAAATTGAGTCTGTGACATTTAAAAAAAAAATCTGAATCACAACTGTGTTAGCAGAGGCTCTATGGGATTTACTTTGGTGTTTGGCCTTTAGTTCAACAGTTTCATACATGAGTGAAACATATGCATGAAGAATACTTCCCCATTGGTCCTCATAGAAATCCCACCCTATGCTGAAGAAGTGATGATTGGTTGTAGGGTTGCCAGATGCAACTTTGCAAATAATTCAAATGCAATTATGTAGGGAAAATGTATTGTCTGCCAGCCATTATGGGAATATAAGTCACGATAGGGCGAACAGGGTAAACTTGATTCAGCCTGAAGGGACTTATTCCCATTATGGCCGACAGACAATACATTATCCTATTTATTATATGGCTACTTGCCAACACAAGAAAAGAAACCTCACACAATATGTCTTAAATTTAATTTGTTACCGTTTTGTGGCTTGGACTTTGGCATGGAACTCTTTGCCATGGCGACACACAGCTCCAACAGAAAAAACGCAATTGTGATATATTTAGACTTGCGGAACTGGGCCTCAATGTTAACATTTTAGTTTCAATTGAGGCAGTTGAAGATTTGTCCTGTGGTGAAAGTGCTACGCCATGGCAACTGAATAATTCATCTGATTGTCTTAGCAGCTTTCTAAATGGATGCTTTTTTTTTTCAAAAACAGGAGGTAAAGAGAAATAAAGTGAGCAAGTAAGATAGAACAAATAATGTCGACCATCATGCTCTCTCACAAGCCACAATGTGGCTTGGACTCCACATTGACGCAAATATTCTTTAGAATTCAGCTGATCAACCATCTCTCACTTTCATTTCCATTGTGATTAGTGAATTAGTGAATCAATATGATAATTTCAGTTTCAACCACAAAACCCATTGCTATTGACAGTGGTCATTTTATATTTTTTGCATTGGCCACTATACAGGTATAACTGACTGCCAAACATTGGGAAGTCAATAGAATCCCACAGCATTCTGGAGAGCCATATATTATAGACTGATATGGGTTTACCCTGATTACTTGTCTATGTTTATGTTTATTTGTACTTGGCAGATGCTTTTATTGAAAGTGATGTACAGTGCCTAACTGCTATTTTAAAAACAAAAAATACTTTTTTCCATCCAATAATTCCATCATTAAACGCACAAATTACTAAGGCTAGAACACAAAGACTAGAACACAATACTTGAAAATGAATAAATAAATAAAAATACTACATTTGGCATGTACACGTATTCGAAGCACAATAATGGAACTTGTGTCCTATACCTTTTACACTGTCAACTTCATTTTATCTCTGTAGAGATAAAACTTTTGAGGTCTGTCTGAGTCTGAGGGCTGAGTCTGAGTCTTTGTTTCAACTCTGCTATACCTTTGAGTATTTATAACAGTATAATAATGCATTAATAACATGGTACTAGTACACATAATTCTGGGTTGGAATACAACAAAACCACAAACAACATAAGCTAGGGATCAGTGATTTAAAACAAAAAAAGCAAGTAAATAAATAAACATGTAAACTGCCAATCAACCTACATTTGCTTGATTAAGTTTCTGCATTCCATGCAGATGTTTTCCAGGTCATGACTTTTTGTGTGTCCTTCTTACATGTAACTTGTGGGTCAAATGAAGCTTTGTACAGTAAATAACTGCTGCTGTGCAACTTGGCCACCTCACATTTGTGTTTATTTGTTTCCTGCTTCCAGATGGTGCCTCTCCTAAGTGGTGAAGACAAGGTCGTGTGATGTGCATGGCTGGACGTGTCGGCGGGGCCACAGCTGCTGGGTCCTCATTTACACTCCACGGGCTTACAGAGCCTCATCATCAGCTTCCCAGCCTCTGGAGAAAAAAGGTCACATCACCAAGCTGTGTCATTACCCATCATCACACCCATGAATGCCACAGCAAGGGAGTTTGGGGTGGAAGATTGTGTGCATGTGTGTGTGTGTGTTTGGAAGTGGAGAGGTGAAGGGGGTAAGCTTATTTACTGTCATACAAAAGACTACTACAAATAGTAAACCCCAGTTATTGTGGTATTTGTATTTTGTTCAGAACTATATATGCATATCTGCATTTTTGTGTATATGTAAATGATGACTATGTTTAGCACATATCATGTGTAATCTTGTTCATGTTAAAGAGTGCAGTGACTTTGGCATGGAACTCTTTGGCATGGCGACACACAGCTCCAACAGAAAAAACGCAATTGTGATATATTTAGACTTGCGGAACTGGGCCTCAATTTTAACATTTTAGTTTCAATTGAGGCAGTTGAAGATTTGTCCTGTGGTGAAAGTGCTACGCCATGGCAACTGAATAATTCATCTGATTGTCTTAGCAGCTTTCTAAATGGATGCTTTTTTTTTTTCAAAAACAGGAGGTAAAGAGAAATAAAGTGAGCAAGTAAGATAGAACCAATAATGTCGACCATCATGCTCTCTCACAAGCCACAGAAACAAAAACATTATAGAGATTGGCAAAACACATCAATTAAAAAAACGTTTTTCTTGGGCATTACCAAAACATAGATGAAAAGCCAACACTATTGTTTATTCAACATTAGTGAGCTTTTTCTCCCTTCCTTCGTATTATCAATTTTGTACAGGAAAAACATTGTGTCAACTGATAAAAAACTGTGTTGTTTCAATACTGATTTGCTTTAACACTTTTCGCTGTAGATTAGCATATAAATGAAACACTCTGTTTGACATTAAAATTGATCTTGCTTGTCACAACAGGCTAGCATGTCATTTCATTTAAAGGTGTCTACATAAGAGTGACATGAGCCTGTCGTTAGCATGACATGACATCAGGGTATCATGAACATTAATGACACTTTTTTAATGTAAGGTGAAAGGTGAAACATCTTCATTCTTGTCAAACTTGTCATACCTTTTACGCTCACGTCTGTGAAGATTCTCATTCATCCAGGTCATGGTAGTAAAAGTGCTAAGTAGTATGCAACTAGACTTCTGTTTTTGGAGCTTGAAGACGTTACACCTTTCATCCAAAAGGTTTCTTCAGTTCTGGACAACTGTGTGTGGATCTGTGATATGTAGACCACATCCCTCATCGTGTGACAATGGATCACATGGGGCACACATTAACATAAGTTGATGTGTGAATTGGTGTGAGTCATTATGACCACAGGATCCAGAGAGCTGAATTGCTCTGATGGTGAAGAGCAGTTAAACTTCCTTGGATGGATCTTAAAGCAGAATGGTATGTAGCAGGCAGATGATGACACAGCCCCACTCCTTTGTTTAAAGTTGGTTGTTCCAGATGGACATACATGGCCTCCTTCACTCCTCTCTCAAACCATCTGTCTTTCTTGCACAAAATGGGCATGTCAGTGTTTTGAAAGTGGTGTCACTTCTCCTTTAGATGTAGATGTACTGCTGAATCCTGTCCTGATGAGGTCCACCTTCTGTGTTGGCCATGTGTCTGTGAAGTGGTTGCTTAGTTTCTCCAATGTACAGATCTGAGCACTATTTACTGCATTGTACTACATAAACCACATTATTGAGGTTGTGTGTTGGAGTTTTGGGTGAACTGCAAGGCCTTTTACACTCACATAATCTATAAACACATTCTCATGTCCACATAGCTAAACTATGATCATGGAGATGGAAAACTGACACAGCTCAGAGATTTGGTATCAAAGTATTTCAAGACCTAACAAAATAACCTGTTACAAATTTGTAAAGACAAAAGAGGAGGACGGGTATAGAAACCATTTGTTAAGACAGACAGAGGGTTATTCCACTGACTGTCCACATGTTGTACTCTCCACAGACCTGCTTCATCATTATCTCGTGTAATAAAACGTGCACCATGGGGGACCTCACCATGTGCATTGCAGGTGATTAGGTTAATCACGGCTGCTGATGGAGGTGGTGTAATTACCTTCCTCCCACACAAATGAAGCAGGTCTAGGTGGTCTAATTTAACCTTGAAACATGTCTGAGCCTAGAGGAAGTAAAAAAGGGTGGCCTATCTCATTTGAACATGTTTAATGTGCCCACACTCTTGGAAGATGACGCAACAGCACATAATGAGCACATGTACTTCCAAAAACATACACACACACACACACACACACAGCACACAGGATTATCCACCCTGTAACTAATGTAGACATCTTGAGGGAACAGGTAATGGCACTACTCATTGGGAACAAACATACAAATGTGCACAAACACACCCACACACAGATCCACATACGGTTAATTGATTTCTCTCCCTTGATCTCTCTCTCTCTCTCACACACACACACACACACACACACACACAGTCAGTGCTCAAATCACCAGAGCTGTGACTCCCCTGAAGAGACTAATGGGTGCTGTATGGATTTATGAGGGAGATGCGACACCTCACAGATGGTGTAGATTAGGCAGGAGTGCCAACGGAGAGGTCGGAGATGGCCAACGGAGCAGGCCCCCTGCCTCCAGCTGGGAGCTCACTGTCACCACTCGCCAGTGCTCAGGCCAGATTAAGGCTCAACGCATCGGGCACAAACAGAGAGAAGCAAATGTATTCTAAACTCGACATAAATATGAGATTTGCAGGCACACACACACACTCTCACACACACACACACACACACACAGAGAGAGAGAGAGAGAGAGAGGGAGAGAGAGAGGGAAGAAATAAAGAGAGAAATAAGAGTATTATATTATTAGTATCTTGCAGCAGGGTGTTGTATTATTAGTGATGATCCCACTCAGCCATATGCAGAAAGTGTAATCGCAACAACAACTCAGACACTCTTACAAATCCTAAATCTGCAGATTTTGTGCCAAATCTGATCATTTTTTTGACCTTTCATAAATTGTACATTAAATTATCTACAATGACAAGGAAATGTATACAAACATATGACAAACTTGTACATACAGACACACACCCAAAAGTCCCAAATACAGTGTGGGATAGTATCACTGCGATGTCAAAGTAATGATGCCTTTGGATTATGTGGTCAAAACCTTTGAGGGATGTCAAATATGACACCAAAACAGACACTAAGCCCAGAGACAATGCATTTCTCATATAACCACTGCTTTGAACGAAGCTATTGTATGAGCTCATAGTCACAAGACAGAGGCCTTTTTAATGCAGTGGCCCTACATGAATGGAAGAGATTTATCCCTCCACCACAAAATGTAACGAGTTCTTATTTTGCATAGCCTACTTGAAAGCCAATAGGACATATGAGTTACTGTGAATCTATCTTCAATTGTAAAACTTGAATCTTGAAACAAGAACAGTCTCTAGAAAAGATGCAGTTCTCGATTTCAACAATGGAGATATTGAGAGTTCTCCATGTGAAGTGCAATGGACACATAGTCATTCACTGCCATGACCGTTTCCCTTGTAAACTCAGACCAGAGGTGGATGAGGGTGAGGAAAATAGAATTGATGTTCTTGATGCATTACGCCTACTATGGCAGGTTGAAGTTGAGTTGAAGCATTGAGTTATGCCATATCTAAGAAGATACATGGTTTCTAATAGGTATGGGATTCTCCAAAGGAGTGAATGATGAGTGGTGTTCTGATATATGTTCCTATTTTCTCAATATGTTCTCAATTCTATCAACATTTTGGGCTGAAAATTGTAATGTTACACCACATCAGTTACTAGGTTTTGAGGAAAGCTGTTTATCAACACTAGCCTAGAAATCTAGACATACCCTTGCAGTTGCAAACAATTTTGCTCAGCAGGTATGTCCATGCATAATGAGGCCTCATGATACCTAGGGTAGGTAGGACCAATCACAACGCTCTGTCTTTGTAGAGAGTTGTTGGGTGGATGATGACGACAGGGCTGTGACGGTGCAAAACACTTAAGATGGCTGCAGCCAAGGAACAATCGGTGAATCGGTTTTGGCATTGACTTTGGAAGAGTTAGGCTTTTCTTTGAAAGTTGAGCAGAAAAAGGCAAGTTATTTGAATTCAAATATTTGCTGTTTTGCTGACGTTGCTCTGATTGGTTGTATCATTATCCTATTGTGTGCAGAGGCAGTTTGAAAGACTGATGCCATCGTCTCGTTTATCAGCCTGGTCTACCAGTTATGTCCAGACTATACATTTTGATCATAGAGCCTGGCTTGTCAGGCTATATCAACACTGGATGGAAGTAAACATTAGCTTGCTTGTTTTAGAATTAGTGCTATCCATAGAATTCCCAGTGGTTAGATAAAATGGCTCATATCCATGACTGATGAAAAATCAGGACATTATAGTAACATATGGGATGTGGGACAATGCTCAAATGGCTGTACAGTACCATCAAAAGTGGGGGAAGTGGTCACTCTACTGCTTAAATGTAGAAGCTTTTTGGAGTAAAGTATTAGAATCAAAGTTGCATTTACTGTAAACCAAAATGACTAGATCTGTAGCCAGCCAGTCAAGGCTGAAAATCTGCCTTGGCACCCCAAGGAGATGGACACAGATGGACCATGTATCAGATCTGGTTGTAATTTCCACAACAGAGGATTAATATGTTTGTGCTTAATCTAAGAAAATTACAGTTCCATAGCAGACATTAACAGTGGGGTACCACTGAATTGTGACCACAAAGACAAGTAAATATTTGAAGAATTAATAAAGAAAGACAAAGTAAAATAACAATAAAAAACATGTAAGTCAAGTAATCTCATTCAGGGTAGATTAAAAACATCTTGATCATGGAAAACAGCTGCCATACCAACGATTCCCAGTTAAAACATTAGAGATGCATTTTCTTCAGTGCAACCACAGCATTTCTAAAGCATGTACTTTCTTTAGCAATGAAAGTTATGCATCCTAATGTTGCATAACCCAAATGTAACCTTTCTATACTACGTCAATACCCTTAAATCTCTTCCCATTTGTTCCCTTCCCTCTCTTCCTTACGTGACATCCTGGAGTTTTAAGTCAACAAGACTCCATTAAACATATATGTCACCCAGTGGAAACATGTAGACTACATACACTTAGCGTGACAATATTCCCAGAGCCTGCTGGAGAAACTCGGCAACAGAAATGACAGCCTGCAGCAGGCTGATTGAGATCAGTCATACTCTGTGGACATGCTAGCAGCAAATCAGTCCTCACAGCATCCTGCCTGCTAGAACTATGAAACTACTACTGTTTTGTTGTGATGTATGTTACGCACTGGAACGCACAGACCTCCCTCTGTCCGCTGATTGGCCCATGCAGTTTAGAGATGTTGCAAACCTAAGTCTATGGACAGATTGACGCAGTGGTGGAGCTAAATGAGAAACTGGGTGAAAGCACTGGGCGGCGCAAGCCTGGCTAGTTCCACATGTCACATCCACATGCAGTTCCAGTTCCATGCACTGTTCTCCTCCATGTGAGGCCTGACCCTGAGCAAAGTGACCAATTATGCATCCAACAGGGCCATTTAATTTGTCAAACATTAGTAGGAAAAGAACTTAGCCATGTAACTTTGGTAGACTTGGTTAGACATTTATTTCTACTTACAAAGTATGTAGGCTAGGCAAGATTGGAAAGACAGGAGCAGTATAGCAACAGCACTCTGTTCTTTAAATCTGTTAAATAATTGTGCTTGAATAGTTTTGGTGTAACTCTGATGCAACTCTGGAACTCTTTGTTAGCAGAAAACATTTCTAATTGCCTGAAGCAATTAAGCATAAATTCTCACTGGAATATTAAAAGTTGGGGAAGGGTCCAAGCAATACACATGAATTAAAAACAGTGACTCCTCCCAGCGAGGGTGTTCAATTAGGCCTAAGCCAGCAAGCTTCCTCACCATAACGCCATCGTGGAACTTCATTTAAATTCCAGCTATGCCACTAGAGTTATTATCAGTGCTTGTTTTTGCCAAAGGACATCGGAACATGCTTTGGCAGTGCCATGGAATTTGCACCTGTGGGGCTCCAGCATGAAAGTGAACAAATTATTCCTCCTCCCCACGCCTCCTCTCATTAGCGCTTTATCAGAAGATGAGATGTTTGTCTTAGTTTGTTCCCCCCGCTCGTAGTCTTGTGGGCGAGGGGTGGAAACAGGAGCGATGATGGACAGGTGTGTGGCCGACCGCGCGCTGGGATAATGGGAGAGTACATCAGGGAGAGGGAGGGCTGAGGGGAGTTGTGGGGTGGGGGTGGGGGGGTGTAGTGGCAGCAGGCGGAGCAGTAGAGGGAGGCTCATCAGCCTGCCTCGGCTGACTGCTGCTGTCTGTTATCAGCATTACACTAAACCCCAGTGGACCAAGCATTTTACTCGGAGCCAAGGTCCTCTTCCTCACATAGATAGAGAGAAAGAAAAAGAGACACAGACAGATAGAGAGATAAACAGAGAGAGAAGTTGTTGAAGAAAAGAGAGATGGGGGGGTGACTATTTACGACTCTTGCTTCAACCAAACGTGCCTTTAATTGGATTAGTGTGTTATTTCTCTTCCTTCCATCCAGTGAAATGTTTTGCCTTTTGTAACTGATCCATTGAAACAATGCAAGACAACAGGTGCAATTAGCCAAAAACTGACACCTATTGCCTTGTGCAGACATGGGCCACCTTACCCCAGTGATCAAATGCACACGACATGTAACACTACAGTGCCCTGAGCCATAACAAGGGCCATTAATCCCCACCGGGCATCGCGCCAGGCCCCTGGAGCTAGCGAGTGCGCTGAGTGCGGGCGTGAAAATCGAAATGAAAGATAAGAGATGACAATCATTTGTGCCCATTCTGCTGTGATTGTGGAATTCAATGCGAAACAGAGCAAATCAATCACACAGCTGTTTCCCCCCTCTAAATCTCCTCCATAAAGACCAGGGGGTGGGGGGTGGGATGGGGGTTATTCGGCTGCTATGTCGCATTTTGTGATGCCACAACATAACAGGATTGAGATGTTAATTAGACAAAATTGGACTCCTTGATTGAATGCAATTGCTGTGAGAGGTGATCTGAATGCTGGATAGATGCATCAAGAGTACTGACAGAAAAAAGAGAGAAAATCAACTGCCAATTTCTCTGATGGAGTTCAATCATAGCAATCTTATTTTGTGTTGTTTTAAACATACTTTCCATCCATTTCTACTTTTTCTCAGCTTTTAAGTGAGTGCACTCAAGTAATCAGTGAAATCTAGGGAAAAACACCATTGAGCCTTTTAAGAACTTGACAGGCTGGTGATGCCAGAATTGCTTGTTTGTTACTCTGCATGACACTCTGCAGTAGTCTGTGCATTTGTTGTGTCTTTGAGCCTTTCACAGTTGGTCTCTTTAAAGCCTATATGTTAGTGGTGCTTAGATCTCTGATCTGCTAGAGATGATGTATAGTTCATGCTCTGAACACAAAAGTTTGTTAAACCTATGAAGTCATACTACTAAGAAGTTAATTCACTATAATTCTTAGTGACAGATTATTTGCTAGCATGCCATTTGAACAGGTGTGAGGAAATGAATTTATGTTAAGTAAATTCTATGTATTTACTTATCATATAAATAAAGGTTTTAACCTCATTCATTGTTAATTTTTATCAGGCTTGTTTTAGCATATAGTAATACATTACATTTACATTGATGCATTTAGCAGCTGATCTCCTTCCACTTTCAATGAATCTCCTAGCAGCTGATCTCCTTCCACTTTCAAGTGTGTGTGTGTGTGTGTGTGTGTGTGAGAGAGAGAGAGAGAGAGAGAGAGAGAGAACAGATGCAAAACCCTTTAAATCCATTTTCAGAAGTATGCATATGCAAATAAATGTGTAAATAAGTTATTTTTGTAATAATTTCCAGGTAATCTCTATCTACCCGAATGTTATTCAAGTAAAGGCAAATTGAGCCAAAACAATCCATTTGGAGTTTGGTAGAACTATTGTGTGCATTGTAGGTAAGTCTACCTACATCTATATCTATGCCTGATTGCTAGTGGAAACATAGATCAGGATTATTCACTTTAAGCAAATCACTGCTATTGGCAAATTTAAGTTTTTCTCAATTGTTTACACACAAATTCTGGTACTTGAGACACAATGACCACAACATGTAACTGATGTACCAACCCCCTGAACCAATTCTGCTAAACTACAAGCACAGTTCCTGCTTTACACTCAGTTACAGTTCTAAAACACGCTTTTTGCAAAACAGTACACACAATTCTCTGCTTTTGGCACAATTTTCATGCCGAACATATCTTGTTTTCACAAGGAACACACTGCCATTCAAATATGCACACTGACTCATCACAAGGGCAAACACCCATCACACAGTTTTACAATTAGCAATCAGAGCTTTAGCATAAAAGGGCAACAGGTGAGCTCTTCCGTTTTGGAGCAATGGATTGGAACATTGGAAACAGAGGCAGAGCCAGAGGAGTGAGAGTAAGAGGAGGAAGACGAGGACGAGGAAGGCCAAGGACGGTAATCTCTGATGAGATCCGAGCCACTCTGGTTGATCATGTGGTCAACCATGGTCTAACAATGAGGGAGGCTGGGCAAAGCATACAGCCAAATTTGAGCAGGTACACTGTAGCATCCATCATCCAGACTTTTCAAAAAGAGAATAGGTAAGAAATGTACTAGAAAATTGCAGTACTGCATATCAATACAGTACTCAATGAGTACAGTACAGTTGCCTGTGGACTGTTCTGTAGGACTGTAAAAATACTGTAAAGTATGTTTCAAGTATTTCGGAAATGTATACCTACTTTGTATATACAGTATTTTACTATTTGTTTGAACTGAAAGAATTACCATTACAAGGTGTCTCCTCAACAGGAAACTGAAATCATGAACATGGTCCTAGAAAACAACAGCATATGTCTATTTCTGATATTGTCATGTGTGAGTCCTTGAACTAGAGGTGGCTGCAGTGGAGCACCAGTTCATCTTCATTGATGAGGTTGGGTTCAACCTCACAAAAACACAAAAGAGGGGAAGGAATATCATTGGCCAGCGTGCCATTATAGAAGTCCCTGGCCAGCGTGGAGGGAACATCACAATGTGTGCAGCAATTACCCACCATGGCGTCATCCATCACCATGCTACCCTTGGCCCCTACAACACCGCCCACCTGATCACATTCCTGGACACCCTACACATCACACTCATTCCATCAGATCAGGTAGATGGCACAGAGCAGCTCAGGTATGTTGTCATTTGGGACAACGTAAGTTTCCACAGGACTGCTCTGGCTCGTAACTGGTTTACTGCCCATGCACGCTTTTTAGTTGTTTATCTCCCTCCATATTCTCCATTCCTCAATCCTATTGAGGAATTTTTTTCTGCCTGGAGATGGAAAGTGTATGACCAAAATGTGTTGGTTGTGGATGGGAATGGGATGTACACTGTGTACATTGTTTTTGCGAGAAAAATAAAACAAAATTTTACCGTGTATTTGTATGTTCTGAGTATAAAAACATTTCCCCAAGTCATTATGATGAATGGAGAAGTGTTTTCCATTCATCATAGTGTTTTACATTGAGCACATCAGTGTTCAGCTGGTTCTTATAAATGTCTATTCATATGATGGTTTGTGTGTGTCATTTGAAAACAAAATCCCATTTTGAGAAGAAATAACATTGTTTAGAATGTAACGTTTCATTTTGCAGCAGAATTGAGGGGTTTTGCCCTTTGTGTGTGTTTTTTTGGATTTGTGCGTAGAGTGTGTAGAGAGAGAGAATATGAGGCATGCTTTCAGAAAATGTGTGTACACTGTAAAAAATAAATCATGGTTTTAACTTTAAAAAGTTAGTGTCCGGGCTGCCTAACTATTTTAAGTTGACCAAATTTAAGATAATGAGTTGTGATAATGAGTTCAGACCTCAAAACACAAAAAAATAGTTAACACAACAATTTCCATATTCTGTAGTTATTCTGACAAATAATTGTAAGTTATCACAAATAAAAGGAAGTCTTATTTTTTACAGTGTAAACAATTGAGAAAAACTGCATTTACGTTGCTCAAAACAAAATAGAAATGGCATTTCATCACATATTAGTAATTTAGGCAACAGATATCAAAGACAGAGAAGTGTAAACAAAAAGCTATTCCCACTTTCAACTGGGTAAAGATATACTTAATACACAATTAACAAAAAAATCATGCAAAAGCTAAATAATTTGCTGACAATACATCTTCAGATGTGTGTGTGTGTGTTGCTATGTGTGTGGTCTCTGAGGATGTGGATGTGATGTGTGTTATGCATGTATATGTGAATGTGATGTGTGTATGTGTGTGTATTGGAATGTTTGTGGTGCATGTGTATGTGGATGTGGTGTGTGTATGTGTGTGTGTGTGTGTGTGTTGGTATGTGTGTGAGGCATGTTTATGTGATGTGTGTGTGTGTGTGTGGATGTGTTTGTGTTTAGCAAAAAGAGGACAAAAACCAGACAGAGGGCACAGGCACAGTTAGTGACAAATAGAGCAGAATGCCTGAAGCCTTACACTACCACAAAACAGCTGACTACTCACAGGGAAAAAAAAAACTTTTGGAAGTAAGTAGTTGAGTACACTTTCCACTTACACAGGCAATACACACAAGGCAAATACAAACATCTGCATATGACCCAGGGACTACAAGCAGCATTGGAGATATACAGAGAATCAGTCCAGGGGAATTTTTGGTGCACTGTGTGTGATATTGTGGCACTATTAGCTGGGTGAAGCCTCCATTATGCCAACATACCCTTGATTGGCATCAGGTCAATCACTTCCCTCTTCCCATCTACTAATTTCATTTTAGGGGGTGGGTCAATGTGAGAAGTGGGCTACAGCATGTTTGGGATTAAAGAAAAAAAGTGCCACCCTGTCCTCATAGGCATGCTGAGAGTGCTACCACCAAATCCCAATTTGGGTGTCACATTAGGGGATGTGTGGGGTACAAGTGCCAGGCCTCATGACTTAGCATCTGCCATGCAAGCTGAGTGTTTATTTGGAGCCATTTGCAATTGATTTATTCAACTACAAGAGAATTCATCTGTGAGAATCAGATTTGTTTTTTTTTTGTTTTTTTTTTGTGGCAGAGGGTCAGCAAGTAATCAGTAAGAGGACATGCCAATCAAAATTTAAAGAGCAGACACAGCTGGTGTATGTAAATTAGTCACAAGTCTCCCTTACGGGTGTCAGTCAGTGAGAGGCTGCTTCTTTCTGCAGGCTAAGAAATCTTCTGGAGAAAATTAGTCATCTCAAATTAAAGGTGTGGGTTAGCAATGTTGGACGATGTTGCATTTGTTCATGTTTATTACGGTCATGGGTTATTTAGGGTTATATATGTGCTACTTCTGTCCAAAGCAAGACCAAACTTTATCATTTAACCAAGGACTAAACAAAAGACATTGGACAGGTAACAGCCCTCCCCTCAGTGCACCCTCAGTAGCAATGCAAATGAAGTGTCTTTATTATTTAGAGCACTGTGGCCCCCACTTGCTTGTTTCTAGTTCAGAGAATCATTGTTCTCAGAGTTAGGCTCATCATTAATTTCTCATCAAAGTATTACACATTACAACATTATGATGTAATCCTGCTGTCTTCTTCTGGTGTTCATATGGGAACATGACCTTCTTCATTGGGTTAGAGTAGAGTAATGTATTGAATCATGAAGATTTTCATGGGAGGATGGATGTTGGTGGAATGATGGAAGGTGTTTTCTGTTCTGGCATGTCATGTTTGCATGTATTCATTGTGTGTGTGTGTGTGTATGTGTGTGTGTTGTGTTTGTGGGGTTTGAATGGGGGAGAAAGGTGGTGGGTATGTGTGTTGAGAGCTCAGTTGATATAGGTATTTTGCTCAATGCTATATAACAGTAAGTGACAAAGAACTACCCTGTTGTGTTATTAATAAACCAATGAATATTTATTGTGGTACTTAACCTTTGGATATCTAGTTTGCAATGCTGCAGGATGACCAAGATCTCCATTTTCAGTAGTTTTTTTTTTTTCTACTACTTCCCAACAAATTATCCTGGAAATAAATAATATTTACACATTGTTGCAGACGTGTCAACATAATATGCTAACCATATATGACAGATTTGACAGTGTTTTCATTTTCATATTCTCTCTCAAGCCCTCATAATCATTTTAGTAAATAGCTTGTGAATCAACACTAACAATTATTTGCCAGTTGAAATATGCTATTATTAGGTTTTGGTAAATTTGTTTTGATGAGATATGGTCATGTGAAGGACATGCATGCATGTATATGATCCTACTAGCTATTCAGTTCTGCATCTGGTGCGCAAAGCAGAGAGGGGACCGTTCTCCATATATCACGCATGTGACAGTATTAAAGGACTTAACTGAAGATGATCACACATTGGTCTAAAAGCAGCCTTTCATGTCAGGTTAAAGATGACCTTTTCATATTCAACACTGATACGTCTTCACATGGGACATTGACTTCAGCACTTTTCCCTAAGTACTATATTGGATGATGACATCAGTTTCAGTCATTGGTAAGTTAAGATAGAAAGAAAGAAAATCAGTGGATTTCTGTTATCACTTTTTGGTCCAGTGTATTATCATAAAATCTGGAACTGAAAGAAGATGTCACAGAAAATGCTGACAACATCAGTTGAAAAAGAGACTTATTCAGTGCTTTTAAGGTCACTAGATGTTATCTTTTGCACGTTATTCACAAAAAGTTTGAATGTTTTCCCAAGCAGCACTATCTAAAGCATGCTGAAACACTTGTAAAGACTTCAAGAGGTCACACAGATTTTAAATACATAATAAAATGATGATGGAATGGTATGTAACATGATCCAACTTCATTTTCCCTGTTGACCACTGCAGTCTTCTACGTCTGTGGTGTCTGCCATTTAGTTTTTGGCTGGTACCTTATTGGTGGATTTAATTACAAAATTACAAATTCTTGAATCTAGGGACTTTAAGGAAATGTTTACAAACTCATCTCTTTACCTTGAATATAGCCAATTAATATTAGCAGTAATTTACAGTATTTATTTATTTATTTATTTTATTTACTCAATGTTTTCATACAAATACATATGCTTTATTTGTATCATATTAATGTTACTAATGGTTTAGGTATAGAGGACTTTATATTTTCTAAAGGCACTGTACCACACAGCCTTATGAGTTAAAATATGGACTATTTATATAGATGACTTCCTGACAACACATTGGTAAATAGAAAATAAGATATGAAAACATTTCATGAGGGATGTGCAAGGAAATCTGATTCTGATGCCTTAAAATGTATTTTACTGGCTACAGTTTTTGCTATTTTACTTACAGTATGTATTGATGATACCAACGTTGTAGTTGTCTGCTGTTGTTTTCCAGAGGCCTAAGGAACATCAGCTGTTCTACATAGCATGATGGCTGGTACGGCCTTGTGGTCCAACCTGTCTATTCTTTGCCTGAGTTGTCAGAGATTACACTGTGAGCTTCACATAAATAATATATTATGCTTTGCAACTATGAGCTGGGCAGCTACATTTAGCCAAACAGTCAATATTCCCAGTGCAAAGAAGCCCTGCACAGATTTGCTCTTCACTGCTGTGGCAAATACAAAAGTAATTTATGCTGAATTCAATTCTTTATGTGCTATTCATTTTTCATTCTTGCATTTATTTCTGCAACTGGCAGAATTACTTTTCTGTATAATTGTGCACTCTTGGTGTATGTGTATGTGTGTGTGTGTGTGTGTGTGTGTGTGTGTGTGTGTGTGTGTGAATGTAGTATGCCTGTATTAAGTAGATGTGTGTTTGTGTGTGTCTGTGAGAGAGAGAGATAGAGTGTGTGTGTTTGTGTGTGTGTGAGAGAGAGAGAGAGAGAGGGAGAATGCAAGGCTTCAAGTTGCACCCCTCAGCTCAAGTTAATCTGCACCAGCATCCGAAGACGGATCGATTCTGTCAAAACACCTGTGGCTTCATTTGGGTCTGGACTGACATCCTGTGAGCACGCATAAATCAGAGCAGCACATGGGCACAGTGGCCCCATATACAACTGCATGAGACGTCTGGAAGACAGAGAGATTTCATTCTTTTACTGCTGGGCAAAATTAACCCTAACTTTAACCACAGAGAGGTGATTGTGATGGTGGTGGTTGGGTTGAGGGCTTTTATGTTGAGTCTGAGGGAAAAAATACAAAACAAAACAGAAAGACATACAAAAAAGACACACACATCACACTACAGGCCAGCGCCTTCCTCACTTACACACATCACAAGGGCTGTGATTGGTTGAGTTTGTTTACTTGTTTTGTTTCGCTTGCTGGTGTGTTATAGCTGCCCATTGCACATAATTTTAGCAACATTGTTAACAGAACATAAACCGACTGCCAGAAACCTTGTAAATAGTTCTGATATATTTTTTGTAACAACAGCAAGGCTGCTGGAATGGGCAGTGTCTCTTTTAGCAGTAATGTTAACTAAATAAAAGCATGACAAAGGAATTTGCAAGACTCGACTGTGTAGTTGAACAGTAGATAGTTCCACTCAAAGCAATTTAGTGAATTGTGCTATGTGAACATGTGACACACTTGACGCAAAACCATAACTGAAAAATTATGGCAACAAGGCACAGAGAGTCTGCATCTGCTGCAAACTTCTGCCTAACTTACAGTAAATGGAGTCTTTGGTCTCTTTTCTCCTCTAAAGTAACATAAAGTCACTAAGAAGAAGTTCAATATGTGCAAAAACGGTTTGTGTTTATCTGAACATTGACTGGCACTGGCTTGAAATGGCAAAGTAGTCTACAGTTGCAATAGTCTCAAGTTCTTGTTAAGATTTCGAAGGCTCTGTCGGGGATGACAGAGTTTCACTCCTGGGCACCTCTGTCATAGACAACCTGGCAACTATTCTCTTTCACATTGGGTGTTATGGAAACAGAAGAGCGCCACTTTGCTGAAGCCTGCACCAACCAGGGGCACATGTGACATTCTTTCTTCACAAAAAATTAAAGGAGAAATCTGGGACTTTAAAGCTGTTATTGTGATTGTGATTAATCGATTGACAAATTTGTTGTGATTAATCGATTGATAGCATTTATTTATTTATTTATTTGACCTAGCCCTGCAGAACGTTCACCTGCTGTCACAGTTGGTGTCTTAAGTTAAGTAATGTTACATTTTTGGTCTTTATTATAAGACTCCACTGGCCATTAGACCATTCACTGACTTCCGAGACTGTTAATGAATGACTTTGCCAAAAAAAGTCCCATTCTATTCTATTTTCCTGAATGGGCTTGCCCCTAAGAGGTCTCCCATTATTCTGATTAGAAGGAACCAGAAATTTTCCTCTTTGATATAGCGGAGCCATCTTGCAGCCTAGCGATGGGCTGAAAATGAATCTGCTGTGACTCTCAATTTTCTTTAACGAGCAGAAATCAAATATGGACAAAAAGCTGGATATAGCCAATCTGGCGAAAACAGATAATATATAATTTCCATACAAAAAAAGAAATCAGCATAGAGTGGAGTCCTGAATAATACATATGATTGGATCTTACATTTCATGAATACCATAATTGGCCTATCTAATTTGTCTTTCCTGGAAGTATTTTAAAACACAGCCATGTTTCTAATGAGGTATCAGTCAGCGCTTTGCCCAGACTTTCCCCCTTATCACCTCACCCCTGGAATTCCACAAATTAAATCAATGATGTTTTCAATGCTGTACACACCAAATGAAGGGGAACCAATGGAGTTTTTTCAAACCAAAACGGTCTCCGTCATCCCTCAAAGGCTTCCAGAGCCTAGATGCTCCTGCTGCGACGCAGTCAAATGTGAGAGGCCTCACAATGTGTGGTGTGTATGTATGTGTGTTAGGGGGTGGGGGTTATGGGCTGATGTCCCTCTCCACTAAATGACCTCATTTGTTCACAAGCACAAGCATGCTTTTAAATAATGCATGTCCGTCCCCTTCCCGAGTTCCTTAAGTGAGCCAAGACACTGATTTCTCTCATTGTTTGCATACATCTCCATAACACTGATTAATGCCAGGGTGAATGGCAGGCCAGCGGAATGAAGATCCTCTGTGGGCTTTGTTGGTGGAGGTTAAAAACAACACTTTCAGTAATGCATGGAGATCATTACGACCTAAGCAAGCATTATTTGATGATTTGTCACTATACTGGAAAGGGGTCTCATGAAACATTCATGCCTGGGTATCTACCTCGCCCAATCAAACTGGATCCTTCATTGGCCCTGCAGGATGCCACCGTGGAAGAATGTGTATTCCTTGAGCTTTAATGAGATTCAACATCACAGGATCTTGCAAGACGACACAGAGAAATGCCTTTAAACACAAGTTTGCTAAGGTACACAGTTATACATCTCCATTATTACTAAACAAATTCTATTTTTGCTTTCATTGCTGTGAAATGACATCAAATAGCATGCCTTGGCTCTTACTAAGAATGCTCTGACAACAGAAACCATACAGTATAGTCTCACATACAGCTCTGTACGAGTAAATTGTCTCATGGCAGCCCTGGGTGCTTCACAGTTGGTGGAGACATCTGGAGATGTCAGCCCAGTGGTGGTGAGCGCTGCTGGGATTGAGTCTCCAGCACAATCCCCCAGCACTACCTGGAAGCTGGCAGGCCTGGTGAAACTGTCCTTGATCTCCTTCCACTCTTCTCTTCTGCTCTTTCCCTCTCTTCCTCCCCAGCCAAAGCAACTGTCAGCCAGTTCATTACATGCCAGTCAACGCTTATCCAAGCTTGCCCTTCAGCTGCTGGGAGAGAATGAGCGTGTGTGTGTGTCTGTGTGTGTCTGTGTGTGTGTGTGTCTGTGTATGTGTGTTTGTGTGAGTGTGTGTCTGCCTCTGTCTCTCTCCATCTATGTTTGTGTGTGTATGTCTGTGTATGTGTGTTTGCGTGAATACGTGCCTGCCTGTCTGTCTGTCTGTCTCTCTCTCTTTCTGTGTGTGTGTGTTCTGTATTTGTGTTGGCCTGTGTGTATGTGTGTATGTTTTGTGTGTCATTTGAGCTAGCCAGAGGGATCTCTTACAGGTTAACAGGTAGAAAGGTTAGATCTCCCCCAGAAGCAGTGTTTATTTCATTGTTCATTGTGAGCTGCTTTCCCCCCCATTTCTCTTCCCCTCTGAGCAGGTAAACATTTGAAGGTTGCCAGATGTCACATCCACCACTTCGTTTTGAAGCCAACTGATTTCCAGCAGGCCCCTTCATTACTTGCTTAAAAGCTGTCTGTCACAAACAACTCATACCTTAATGATGACGAATGACAGTTTGAGTAAAAAAAAAAAAAAAAAAAAATTATATAAATTGAATTGGCACCAGCTGAGGCATGTGGCAGTCACATCTAGATCATAGGGGCCTCTCCCTCAATTTCTTGTTTTGTATCAGCTATTATATTCCTGATCAAAATCAGTATGAAGCCTTCCCATTGTGACATCATCACGAGATGATTGTTTCTCAAAAGGCATTGCCAAAAACATCCAGATGCAATTTGACTGCTTCCTAGGAAGTAACGTATTTTGACCATAATGGCATTTCACAAGATAGACAAAACCATTTTTATACAAGGTATTCCTAAGCTTGTTTTTGCATATGATGAGAATACCAAGTAATGGATAAATCGCCTCTGCCCTCACAATGCCTTTGGATATTTGAATTTAATAGTATAAATCATTTCAAATAAATATAAAATTAAATCTAATACTTTTTGGTAACACTTTATATTACCACACACATATTCATCATAAACTATATTAACATTTATTAACATGCATATTAGTAACATACTAGCCATTTGTTAGTCATTACAAATAACTTATTAAGACCTTATTCTGCATGACATTATTCTACTCATAGTAGATCACTAACTAAAAATGTATCCACTAACTCTAATTACAGCTTATTCATAGTAAGTTAGTTGTTGTGTATGAATTCTGATCTCCATATGCTTTGCTCCATAAGGGACTTATGGGGGACTCCCAGGGACAGGGGAGACAGGGGAGAATGACTGTGCTGAATGAAGTGCTTCAAACACACACGCACACACAATACTGGTGATAAGCAACCCAATGGCATTCATACACAAGTATGAATGTTACACTACACAGTACAAGCCATAAGACCTAAACTACACACCCAAGGTTCCCAATCTAGCCAACTGTCACAAAAAAGATGGAAGACTAGCTAAGTTGGATTACACACTACATGAACGGACATAAAACAAGGAAACTAAACAAGAAAACAAGTACTGGTTTGCTTCTGACAGGCCCAACCAGTGAACAAAACCGCACAGCACAGGTGCAGTGGCAGACAAATGGAAAGCAAATAAAAGTAGTTGACATGAGGTTGACATGCTCTCACTGCTGCTTTCACTCACATCTGCAAGGAAGCAGGAGATGAGCACCGAGAGAATCAAGTCACAATATTTCAAATGATGCATGAATATACCTACCATCATCTAGGGGTAGAGTAAGATGGAAAGCATGGTTACTGGTCACAAACAGGCACAGGCACGACAGTCACACAGACTGAGCATTGGACCAAACAATCCTGGACAATGGATTGGCTAAAGGCAAACAGGAACAGACCAGACGAGCACAGTACAGGCTTCATTGAGTGTACTTCGCTAGCAATATAAAATATGGACCAGGCGAAAGCACATACCTTCATGACATGACAAGGCAAATCTGCCACATTAGGCAGCCCATTAGGGTGTGTGTGTGTGTGTGTGTGGGGGGGGGGGGGTATGGGTGTATGTGTGTGCTCATATAAAGTGTTACCCAGTTTTTCAGGTGAAGGCTTAAAAGTGTAATTACTTGAATTTTACGTTTGATCATGTATTTACATCAAAGCTACATCACAAAAGAAAAAGGCTGCACTTTTTTGTTTGTATTTCATTGTACCTCTCGCAAGAAATCAGCTCAATCAGGGCACTGGATTCTAATTGTACAGATAAATAAATAATCACGTTCACTGTCTGTGAACTGTATTGACTGATTACATATGAATGATAAAACGATCAGTTAATCAAACAGAGCAGCTTTGTGAAAATGTATTTATTTTTGGGTTTAGTATGCCTGGATATCCACCAGAGGCACCACTGATGGATGCTACTTTGTTTACCTGCTCAAATTAATTCCTCACAATGAATTACAGCGAGAGAGCGAGAAGGAGGAAGACAGACAGAGAGAGAGAGAACAACATGAACTTTTGATTACACCTGAAAATAAATATATAAATAAAAGGGTGAAATGAAAGGCTGACAGTATTGCCAGGAAGATGAATGAGCTATGCGAGACAGAAGGAACTGCAAGATTGATCAGCAGGGGTGGGCCACAGCACAGGCTGAAGGCAGGCGCACTGGTAGCACCAGAGGAATGCATTCTCTCTCTCTCTCTCTCTCTCTCTCTGGAGTTGTGTCAGAGGAGAGAATTTGCTGATTTTGAACACAGACAAAGTTTCTGTCAAAGATGGATGCGCAGAGTCTAAAGAGGAGCTGTTGTATGGTGAGAGACAATGAATCAAACTCCCTTTCGAAAGCATTCATGTGTTTGAGAAGTGGAGTCTGTGTGCCAGAGCAATGTTGATAGAAGCTTTATTGTCTATCACATATAGTGAGAGATAACATGCACATTGTTTTATGAGAAATACACTACAGTTGGTCTTTGTTGGCAATGCATTAGTATAAGCCTATTTGCCGTCATAGAGTAGAACTTTCTGTTACTATCAAAGAACCAAATATAAATAACCTTCTAGTGCAACATCTAGTGCAGTGGCAGATTACTGCATCATATTGTCTGTGGTGCACTGCAAGCATGTTGTCCACAAGTGTCCATAAAGCTGTCAGATGTAAACTGAATATTTTCCAGATGCTAGTAGTTGAAATGCACACAAAGATATTTGTAAAGGATCAAGAAGATGAGAGGTCAAATAGACACATTACAACCCTCGCTTGATTTGAGTCTTTAACGCTGAAAGGGGACATTCTCAACCTGAGTTATGTGGGCATTATAAATAAACCCCATTGTCCATGAAATAATCAAAGTGTAGCAGACATTGCCTCAGATGGAAAATTCACACGCCATTACACAGCCCAAAGCTTTAGGGAATATGAGGAGAAAGGTGATTTAGTGCACAGCACAGAGTAATGAGGCCTCCTTTTCACATTAGAGACGGAAATCACTCCTCTCACCAGCACAGACTAAAAAAAAATATAATAATAATAATAATATAAAAATATAATAAAAATAAAATATAATGGCATTGTTGATAAGCCTCAGTGAAGCGGAAAATAATCCACCATTAATGCCGCCAGATGACAGATATCCCCTCTTGGAAATTTGCTTATATGCTCAAGGATTATCCCAAATGTTAATCTAGCCTAATGTGAGCTCCACGCTCTCCTGTGTACCACAAAAAGTCTCTGACCATAATTTTCTGTGAGCTAATATCATCATTTACACGGCGACAGCAAAATATGAGTCACTGGATCTAAATGGTGTTTTCATGCTTTATGGGGTCTGCATTAATTGTATTGTATTTTTATTGTAAAGTGCCATGGTGCTCTTTTTTTCTACTCTATGGTGTCTGCATGGGCATACTGAAACATAGTTATTTGTTACAATTAGCCAACAATGGAAATGGCATACAATCTGTACACATTGCGGCTGTATAATCAACAGATTTTTTTTCCTGGACAGGAATTAGTCTTGCACACTGATGAGTGCCCTTCTAACAATCTGGTGAAAGATATTTCAGATTCTCGTTTCAGTTAAGAGGCAAAGCTAATCTAACCAACCTTAAGTGAGTAGGTGGCCAATTCATGTCAGACAGTTGAATTTAGGGGACATATTTTACTGTTTTTTCGGCTCCAAACTGGAGTGCTCAGCAGATGCCTGAGGCCTAAAACATTGGCCCACAGGAGGTAGCCTTTCATCAGGCCAAGTAATATTTCTTTATCTGAAAGAAATGTGTGCCCTGCAGAGTCCAAGAGGAGACTGCTGCTAGTCGTGTCAGCATGGCGGACAGATTGCGGTCTTCATATCTTATGTCTCGGCTAAAATTGAAGTGTGATTCTTTTCCTCTGTCCCCCCCGCCAACACACACACTCTTTCTTTCTCTCTCTGTCACTCTCTCACTCTGTCCCTCTCTCTCTATCTCTCTTCTCTCATATCTCCTCTCTCCAAACCTGTCACACGTCTTTTATTTGTTCCTCGCTGTGACTCCTATCCAGGACTTCACGTCAGTCTGCCTATCTCCACACCAAGCTTCCACCTCTTTTCTTTTTCCTATCTCCATCTACCATGTGTCCTCCTTTCACTCTCAAGCTCACTCTCTCTCTTCCTATCACCATCTCCCCATGTCCCCCTCTTTCACCCCCCTCCATGTGTTTATCTGCAGATCTGATGGCAAGACTCTCTGCTGAGTGTCTGCCGTTGCCGAGTGAGCTGATTCTCTCTCTCTGTCTGTCTGTCTCTCTCTCTCTCTCTCTCTCTCCACCAGCTTTGGGCTCAGGACGCACTCTCTGACTGCAGGGAAACTGAAATGAGAGGCATGACCTGGCGGCACCAGCAAATGCCTGAGGCTTTTTTTTCTGCCTTTTTTTCTGCAAGCTTTGGACAGCCCCATGCAATCCACCTGTATGGGTTGGTTTCTGCTTTGAGCTATGAAAATATGAAAATATAGCCATTAATCCGTCTCTCTCTCTCTCTTCTTTCCCTCTCTCAGCACCCCCCATCCCACACACACACACACACACACACACACTCTCTCTCTCTCATTCACACCATACGCTCTGCTATATAACCAAACACTATACAGCATACTCTCAGATTCAAAATCACACACCTTTTCCATCAGCACAATGTGCTTTGTCGTGACTCACCTTCATAAAACACCCCCCATCGCAACCCCCCCCATCCCCTTCTCTCGTTCTATGGGGCAGCATAAAGCTTTTTTATAATGTGGGTCTTTTTTAATGGCCTGTATGCATCATTGAAGACAGTGGCCGCGGGCTTGACTCCCGGTCTCCACCAATAGGGCGGCTCGCATTCTGACATTTCACCACAAGGGCTTTCAACCCGGATGTGGAGTGTGACTTCTAATTAGTGTTCAGGGGATTTGACCGGGGAACTGTAAAATGCTCACAAGAGTTGTTAATGTAATGTAATGAACTTTGAAGTGCTCCAGGTTTTCGGTGTTCAGCCCAGACACAGACAGAAGTAGGGTCTTGGACGGAAAGTGTATGACAAAACGTGCATTAGAAAAACATAAAATCAAAAGTTAAAAAATCTATCTATCTGAAAGATCCCCCCCCATGCTCCTGTGCTTTCTGCACAATGCTGACATGACCAGCATTATAGTCATTACACATTATGAGTCATATCATAAAACATATGACATGCCTTCATGGGCCTCCAGTACAGTCTTGTGTGTGTCTGTCTCTCTCTTTCTCTTTCTCTCTCTCCCTCTCACTCTCTCCTCCTTCTTGAGGTTTTATGGCATTGTTACTTTGTCTCAAGTTAAAAAGGCAAAATGTATTCAAGAACTAAAGAAGGAGAGAGCTTTGATTTTTTTTTTTTTTTGAAAAATGAATCAAATGAACAATTCACTAAAATTAGCTTCATGTGGCCTCTCACATAGAGGACGCCCAGAGACTTTGATACCTTTGAGGACTCTTAACGAAAGAAAGAGTAAGCCATAATTATCCATAGCCAACCACATGGGGGAGAAGAAATGCACAGTTCAAGGACCTAATGAGTTATGTGCAATTACCTTTTAGTTCTCTAAGGAATATTTGATGAATTTCCAGGAAGTATGCAGTAGGCACTGATTTTACCTGCTTGAATCCTGGACCTGCGTAATTCTCACCTTGTGATTTAGGCTATATGTGTATAAGTACACTCTATAGTATGTCTCTACCTAGCGCTTATGCCTGACAAATCCCCAAGAACGTGTATGTATCACAGAGTAAGCCAACAAGGTGCCACCAGCGTGGTATTAACAGCTCAATCAACTCAGCTCAAAAGCAACTTGATTAGCGGGAGGAATTAGAACAAAGATCAAGCCTCCACAGTGGAGTGGAGCCGCAGCAGGAGAGGCTGGTTCAACGGCGCTTTGAGTTCTCCCACGGTGCTGTCTGTTCCACCAGCCAGCCAGCCAGCGAGCCAGCCAGCCAGCCACCGGCAGCGTGATTAATAACGACCCAAAGTTTTGCACAGAGACAACTTTTCTCTCAACAGCGACAGGCAGATTAAGAGACGTCAACTTATCGCTTGGTTTTGCGCACACAAAGAGACAGCAGGCTAATAGCTGCCCGTCTGTCTCCACATGCCCCTCTGTGTGTGTGTGTGTGTGTGTGTGTGTGTGTGTGTGTGTGACTGAGTGTGTCCGAGTTGAGAAGATGCACTCAGATGCCATGCATAAACAACACAAGGCTGATAGAAAGCGAGGCGGACTTCGGACCATCCAGTTGGCCATCTTTGGGGGTTGAGAGCGCTCGCTCCTCCAGTTTTTAAGAGTTTAGCAGAAGGGGCCGGGGGAATAGGCAGATGGCTGAGCAAATGTGCTCTGGGTCCCTGTAGTCGAGCACACTAATGAACACCACTGAGGATTTCTCCTCATACAGGCTGACTTTTATTCTGGCGGCTTGAAGACCAAGCTCAGATAGCCTCTCCGCCTCTCCCAGCATGGCTGCTTTGACTGGGCCTCAGACAAACTAGATAAAAGTCATTTTTCTCATGCCTACTGTGCTTGTGAAATGTGCAGCCTTTCAAAAGAAAAGCTCATAGATTTACAGTTAGTCTATATGTTGACACGTACCATACATGAATCGGCATGTATGAGTGGCCAATGTACAGGATATGAAGAATTATTTTAAGTTTCAATATTTTTAAGTATTTTTTCCCTTTTAACCTTCCAAAATTTTGCATTAAATTCCAATACTTTGAAAAAATGATAAAAAGAATATCTTTGCAAATAAATAAATAATTACATTAAATAAACAATTCATCTTCCACATCCCCACTGGCCCTACATAATGATCAAAGCCTTGATGTGTAAGCTGACAAGAGTGCCCTACTGACTCAATCCCACAGATAACTGCCACAAAAACCTCCATGCAATTCCATTCTTCCCTGCAATCACCCACTCATCAAGACATGATAGATTAGCGCTCTCTCTCTGTCTCTTCTCTCTCCCTACCACCTGCAGTGATCATATGGACCATCAGGGCAGTCATTCCAGCATTCCAGCTTCCATGGTGTTCCCAGGCCAAAAGAAGAACACTTTGTGGTGTGGGAGGTGTATAGTGTGTCTATGAGTGTGTACGTGGGTGTGTGAGTTTGTGTGAGTGTGTCAGATGAAGGGGGGGGGGGGGCTGCTTTCCTCCTCCAGCACTTTGGTGCTTTGGCCTTTACATTTCCCATCAGTGTGAAAGACAGAGCGTGCGAGAGGGGCAGATAAAGGGTGAGAAAAAGAAAGAGAGAGAGAGAAGTGGAGACAGTTGGAGGTGGGTCTCCTCATCACTGTGTCACTGTCCAGATTTGCGGAGGGTGGGAGGTGGGGGAACAATGCATTTGGCACCGCTCCACAGACAGTGACAAGCCATGTCCACTGCCATCATTTCCACAGCCAAGCGCCCATGGGCTGCGTGGAATTTAAATGCTTTCCTTTATTAGGGGACATGAAAAAGCTTCATCAGCATGGATAATGGCGGCGGCAGGGATCCGCAGGCTCCGGAGACAGCCGTCCAACTCAATTATGGACTCCAAAGCGTCAGGGAAACAGCTTTAAACTTTCGGGGTGGGGGGGGGCAAAGGCGGCAGTGGCGGTGATGGGGGTGGGTGTGGTGGTGGTGGTGGCAGCGGCAGCTCACAAGCTGTGAAGCTTGCAGATGTGAGGCTTTTCTAATGCATGCACGAGTGCTCATCAGAGCCACAATGCCCCCTCATCCCCCAATAGATGTACGATGCCCAGGAATGTAAAGGGGGGGGGGGGGTGCATAACAAGCCATCCTCTGTCTGCTGATCATGGGAGTGTCCCACAGGCCAATGCTACTGGCAGAGGGTATCAAAGCCAGGCTGCAACGTTTGAAGACGTGATGAGAGAAAAAAAATAACATTTCCAAATTATTTGCTTCAACATGACCCCAAGGCCCTGAATAAATCACATGCACCCCTTGAGTTGGGCAAAGATGTCTCAATCCAGCTGTAGAAAAGAATAGGGAAAAGCGTGTGGCAAGAAAGTCGTTTCTTAGGTAAAGGTTTTTTTTCCATTTCATGAAGATTTACCATCTAAGTGATGCAAAAAATAAAAATTTGCTCTCATAAAACACTCGCCACTGGAACGTTCTGTGTGATTCTCTTCCCTCGCAAACTCCCATTACACACCTCAACAAATAACTCAACTATCCAAGCTGGGAAATGATAATCAGGTGGCATGTCATCCCAAGTTAAATTAAAACCAGATTCATGAAAGGCATTGAAGCATGGCTGCTGATTGAAGCATTGTTGACTCCAGAGATCCAGATCACAGATGCTAAAGTTGAAAAAAAGAAGAAGAATTAGATTTGCAAACAGATGTCGTCTTTAAAATGGTGATAAAAACACAGCCTAAAGCCATGCAGACAAACTCTATGGTGGGTTACTAAAAGTGATTACAGTATTACAAATTGCAGTATATACATGGACTCACAGCCTTTTTATTGCGGCTGTAGAGAAAAGAGCTGGGCATCTATCATGTCATATAAACTTATACCCTGTACGTTTACCCTGTAAGGTTCACTGGTAAAACCTAATTGAGACTAACAGAGCTACAGACAGGAAATGGGTAGTTCACCTTGGTGTGTCATGAACAGTGTTGAATATTCTGACTACGCCACATGGAATTCAACCTAGATAAAGATTTCTTCCACCATAAGATTAACTGAGGCACATATATTCACTTTACTTATAAGACATAAGATGTGATTCCAATCATTAAAAGGATTTTATTCACGAAAAAAGATAAATATTGAAGGAAGGTGGGTCGCCTGAGCTGAGGCTTACCAGCAGGGAAGGTGCGTAAGTGATAACATACTCACACTCACCCCACTTTTGTCTCTCAACTCCTGGGAAAATAAGAAGGGAATAAATGAGACAAACATGTACACACGTATACACATAGACTAAAAACTAAAAAGTAACTTGATAACAATAATAGGCCAATGGCTATGATCACTAGTGATCCGCAAAATGGCCTCCAACCAGAGATTAGACAATAATTTAACAAACAAACGACATACTGAAAGCAAGACAACACAGGAATCAACACAGACACTGGAGGCTAACTGCAGTCACTGGTGATCTGCAGAAACTTACAAATGCCTCCCATCAAGGCAGAAGATAAACTAAAGATTTACCATTCGTGCCCACCATTCACGCCCACACATCTCACTCGCACATACAAAATTAAATCATCAAGGGAAACAAAATGAAGGAAATGAGACAAACTGGCAGCAATCACACTGCACAACTGAAACAGGATCAATGTAATAAACAGTGTGCAAACTAAAGTTCATCACCCCAGCCAGCCACATCAATGTTATGGTATGCTTGGCCACAGGTGAAGGACAGGGTGCAGCAAAGAAGAAGTAAGCATACACACCACCGGTCGCTGATGCCAGCCCGCATAGGATGTAAAAAATAGCGCATTAATAAACTACATAATGGAACATAAATAAAACGCCCAACTGGACTTCATACCAAGTAAGCAGCAGACTATTCATGCAGGCAAACATAGCTCATGCAAAATGTCCCAGTGTCTGGAACACACTAGTTGTAGCAAGTGGACACTAACGGCACAAACAGAAAATGTTTATCATGCTAAAAATGAATGAGAATGGGAGAAACTGGAGAGAGGACGTGTTTTCTACCTGCAAGCAGGCGGCTGGGGGCATGGCAGGAAGTAGCTAGGGCAAGTGTTGCTGCATTTTCCAAAGCAGCGCTGCCTTTGTTTATACTACAGCCCAGCATGTTCATTGGCTTGTCATTTACTAATCGGGAGGTAGAGCCCACCCATTCATACTGCAACAATGATTAATTCACCTTTTAATGATCTATGAAAACCAAACCTTTGGGTTCCCTCTTGTCTGATCTTTTCACTTATATGCAATTATATGCATTTGTCAATGTTAGTGTGTCTCAGACACATTTGTCCAAAGCAATTTAAAGGCACACAAGGCAACATTTCTGCTGTTTTAGCTTAATTTGCTAGTTTTGTAGTCACTTCAACGGTTAAATCGATGGTTAAATTACAGGGTGATTGAAGATGAATGAATGCTTCTTCTCACAGTGACAACACTTGCAGTTTGACAAGGTGCCTCGATGTCAAACGAAAATGAAACTGAATGAAACAGAAATTGTGTGACTCCTTACTCTCTTGCTTCTATGAGGCACAGGTCGCTCCCACGTTGTTTGTTCCCATCTGAGATTCCAATCTGGCTTACCTGTCATTCCTGGCTGTTTTCTTGTCATCTCCTACTTCCGGAATCAGTGGACATAGCTCAAAATGCAGCTGTACTCAATGAACAGACCTACAATCAGACCAGTGATTCCTGATGACTTTTATAGATGAGTCAGAGTGAGATGAGTTCAAATCATAATTTGAAATGATTTGAAACACATACTAAGCCCACCTCCATTGTATAAGAGGCGGAAGCCCCAGTTTGATTATATTCCCATGGGGATACCGGAGGTGAGCTCATGTGGATTGATTTGTTATTGGTTGTCATAGGTGTCATGAAAATGTAAGTAAATTTTGTTAATTTTACAGTCAATATTCAGAGAGTGCGTAGTAGGATATAAATCAAACAGATTTTAGTTTATGCTGCCAGCGAGTAATACGTGTTATTTTTGTGGTGTACTGTAACTACTATCTAAAAAGTTACAGTGTGTTCATCAGTGTTTTTATTTAAGTAAGTGTAGAGTTTCTAGCATATTGATTCTAGCACTATGTGCAGTAAATGTGCCCTGCCTAGTTGTGCTGGTATTGATGAATCTGGATCATCCTAAATCATTTACCCACACTTGGCAACATTACCATGATCCATACCCCTCCATAAGAGGGTATATTTTTAAGGCTGTAGAAGAATGTATCTTGGCATCCCTGAGTGCTCTATGCCAAGGGCGTGCATGTTGCAATATCCACCACTGAAGCTTCGTATATCATTTTTACTGCCTCTTGAGGAGTAAGAGAGCTCGCTTCACTAATATGAAAACTGCTGGCCAAAAGTTCATCCAAACATGTACACTAGTGCCTCTGTGTCAAGGAGGGAAACATTCCAAACCCCACAGAGATCCTTGAGTGGTCAAATAGCCAAATGCAACAGGACTACTTCTGGACCCTGCCTCAAGCTTCAAGTGTTTTATTTATATTTAAATGTTCTGTGCCATGGCAATGTGATGGATTTGGATTGGTTTGGACTGACAAAAAATAGTGTGATAATCTCAGACAACAAGAGCTCTAATGGTATATTTATTCTCTGTATATTTATTTGGTGGTTTATTATAATTTCATAACATATCAATGATCAGTGACTCCCTCAAGTAGTCTGAAAGCACCCACAAATTTCAGCATTATGTGTAGTGATGCCCTCCAAATAGGATCTGTGTCATTATTTCAAAAAACAATTCTATCAGAGAGGCCTTTCACTGGCCTAGTCGGCCCTCTGCCAGAGAAGGGATCCATTGTGTGGCTGTGCCATGGTCTGCCATTAGTGCTGGGAGAGATGATGGAGAGACTCGCATTTAGCTCAGGGCTAACAGGCCCTCAGTGCCTGCCCAATGGCCGACACCGAAACCCCTGGAGGGTCATCCACACAATCAGCTGGCCTGGCCTGGAATAAGGGCACACTGAAAGGATGAGTCCATCATTCACTGACCTGAGGTCAGCCAAAATCAGAGATGGTCCAGATGGGGCTGATACACTGCAAGCAGGCAGGCAGGCAGAGATTTAGGAGAGCAACAAATATCTCAACACCCTTTCATGCGGAAAAAGACACAGGGCTATTTCCAGAAAAACATAACAGAATTCATGGAAGCAAATCTAAATATGTCCAACATGGTAACTAGAAAAGTAAATTCTTGAGAGAAAAGTCACAGTTTGCACAGATAAACAAGCAATAAATATCCAGGATCTTTAAGGATAAAGTAAACAAAAAATTGTATCCAAAACAGTGCTGATTTTACAGCTTTCATAAATTACCCAGTGAGGCCACACTATATTCTGAATACAAAATGGTGTTGCAGTAATGAAATAAATTCAGTATAGGACATATATAGCAACTTCCTGGCCCTGGCAAAGTATTTGGGCAATTAAGTCTTCAGAATAAATTCTTAATTAACATGAAGGGCCACAGAGATGTTTTTTAGCAAATGTTCTAAAAGACAGTTGATCAGGAGTATAGTAATTTCTAGAATATAAGTTGCACCGTGTAACCAGGAGGACAGAGTTTTAGACCAATTTACCATTAAAAACAAAACAGGTTATTAATCACACTCATGTATTATCAACAGTGTATTACACATTAATAAACTATAATGAAGCAGAATCAGACCATGTTGTAGTGACAATGCACAACATGTGCTTTCCCTTCTCATGTATAGCCCTTCCTTGTGTATTAGCCTCATAGCTAAAGATATTTATCAAACCTGGCTTATAGTCGGGAAATTATTGTAGAACAATTTTAAGAAAAGTAATAATTCCTTATTTTTCTAATATCTAATATAATATCTTTTGAGTGCCTACTGACTGCAACTTCTTTAAATGAACTTGAATTCCTAGGTTTTCCAGACCAAAAAACATTTTTTTTTTAAATTCCAGCCATAGTTATGCCATTTGATCTAGAGTCTCAGCCATGCATATTTAATTCCCATCTATAGTATGAGAACAGGCATATTCATCACTGGATAGAATATAAGTATGCTACCATTGGTGGACCTCCATGAGATAATACTAAAGGAGGTCTGCTGGAAACCGCTACAGTGCTATGACAGATTGACATGGAGTTCTTTTGACCATGAAGCAAGTGATCCGAGTTGCTAACGCACCTTTTGCAGTCCCCCCCAGGGAATAAAAGGCTCTTTAATGTCAAAGGCTGATTTGGATGAGATAATTTCCTGAGAAATGACATTTGTGACATTTTCAACCCTACTTTGGTCAGGCTCACATGGCCACACTCAATTATAACAGTCAAAAACAGATCAAACTTTGAATATGTAATAAAGACATTGATGGGCCTGCTTTGGTAGGGAGATTCTGGTTATCATACATCATTTAAAGTCAAAATATAGAAAACTATTAACATTTCAAATAAAAGGTTTTCACAATTTATTCTAATCTGCCACTTATAACTTATGTTATCACTTGAAGGAAATCCTTAGGTTACATAGTCTTCTCAACAAGGCAAAAAGAGACATACAGCCACCACTGACAGACAAGATACCAAATAAACTTTTTAAAAACATCAGATATGACTTTTCAGCAGCGTTCAGAGGCGATGCAACCTACCTCCACTACTGCACAGTGATCTCACACACAGAAAGCACACTCCCCATAAAAACTTTCTGTCCATTGCTCGAGTGCGGACCTTGAAGCCTCGACCTCCAACAGTAACAGCAAAAAAACAACTTCCATTAAAAATACATCACCTAGTAAACAGCAACAAGCAGGGAAAAAAACGACACAAGAGAGGCCTTAATTATCTCAGAGCAAGAACAACCAAAGAGTCTGAAACTTCTGTGTCTGTGTGTGTGTGTGTGTTTTACATTGTTACAGGCTTGATTCTTTGTAAGAAACATCATTGAGTTAAAAAAAAACAAAAAAAAAACAATTATTTATTTTAGATCACATACGAGTTCCTATCACATTGGAGTTGCATTTTAATATGCCTAACTTTGTGGGGCAAAATAGGGTGACATCATAGTAATGATAGAACATAGATGACCTGCAAATAAATGCTTATGGTGGGGATAGGCTATTGTACTTGTAAAATAAAGAAAACATAAATTGACCTCAAAGTGTTCTTACATGTTTAATAAAATGTTGCATTCAGTTTGTGTTATAACAATGTCATAAACATGTAATGAAAGCTGTTCATATTGTTATTAGTCACATGCTACTGACCACTGACGTCCCACATGACACCACTACCATAGGCAACCATACATCTTACATGTTTTTACATATGACTTTTTTATATCATTAGGATGTCAAACCTGTGTTTTGACAGTACATTTGTTATAGCCAAAAAAAGAGTAATTTATCATATCTCTATCTCTATCTACTATTTTTACCTGCCTGTCAGTTCAAAATGTAACAACTTATTTGGTGAACAAAGAAGACTGCAGCTAAGCTGCTGAGAGAATTCAGTCTCTCTCTCTCATTCTCTCTTACATTCTCCTTCTCTCTCTCTCTCTCTCTCTCTATGTCTTTCTCTCTCACTCTCTTTCACTACTGTCTTTGTCTCCCACATTCATTGCCTTCCTCATTGTTCATGGACGAAGACACAACTGTTGAGGCTGCCTGATTGTGAAACAGGCCCATAGACAGCATCCCTGCACTTTGTGCTAATTACATTCGTCCCCTTAATCAGAACTGGAACGAGAACAGCTTTCATCGAAACAATAATCAGAATGACTTGGCACATCTGTGCCAAAAAGCGGGCTTAAAAAAGTCAGCCTGATTATCTTTGGGAGAAAGGCTGCTTCTCATGGCTCAGTGCATTTTCATTAAAAACATTCACGCCTGATGCCAGAACACTTTTACCATGAAATCCCACTGATGATAACCATTCGTCTTCAATTATCTCGCCCTCTGTAATTGCAAACATTGCCGTCAGTGATCACCTTGCGACTAATGCAGGATGGGCTCAGTGGAGTCTCACAACATCTGCAGCAGAATTGATCATACAGAGGTGTTGCCAGAACACTGAGACATTTGTGCAAGCTGGACCAAACGCAGGTAATTTGTGAAGAATGGCGCCATTGACTTTTCAGTGAACTTTTGTCTAACAAATAACCAAATAAAATTGGCATCGTGGGAATTTGAACACAGAACTGAACATCTCGGCATATCTGTTCGAAATCATTAAAATGTAACAAGCTCTTACACTTCTTCAGTTAGAAAAACTGTGTAGCATATGTGATATTACGACAAGCATGCACAACTTGTAGCAGGTGCATTTTTGCAAGTGAACTGCAAAAAAATCCCCAAAACTGCTGTTTACTGCTGCCAAATTCAACAGGCTTAAAAGACCAATGTAATGCTAATCGTGATTAGCCACATTGCTAATAGCTACAATACAAACAATGCTGACATAAATTATCTACTACAACAAGGTCATAATTTCCTACACAACTACATTAACAAGAGAACATTACATACATAAAGATGTAATTTTCTTCCCATGATAGGCCTAAAGTAGTCATTTAGACAGTTGTGTCCACAGCAGACAGATGTTTGCTCCTCCTGACACTTAAAGGCAAGGCTATTTTTGGACATGTTATGGGAGACGTAACCGTTGGACATGCGTAATGGTGCATAAACTGGGTATCTGTAAGCAAAGCAAGCAGCCTACTATCATCGCTGCCCTCAGTGAATTCTTTGATGTCATTAGAAGGCACTCCTGGTCACATGCAATTAAACATTTTTCGTATCTATTTATTTATCAATTTATTTAAAGACTTAATTCATTTCCATCCAAATACAATACTGGGACATTAGGCTTTTCGGTCGACTGTGGGTTGTGGGTTGTGGGTTGCTTGTTTGAGCCCCAGCCTTGACCATGTAGTATGACCTTGGTTACCGTCATATGCAGTAGGTTAAGTACACCACATGCAGCCATCACTCATGGCATGGAGCTACATAGTAGCTTTTCAAATCAACTGAGTTGTTTCTCCCAGGGTTTCTCAAGTTGTAAACATTAGTTCCAGACAGCAAGAGGTTGAAGATCCACCTGCAGCCCAGTAGAGACGAACAAATAGCCCCTATTACCATATATGGTCAAGTGATGGTAGTCCATCAGACAGCTGATCGCCAGCTGTCCAATATCAACGAATCTGTTTTTGCTATCTGAGTTATTATTATTATTGTTGTTGATGTTGATGTTGTTGTTGTAGTAGTAGTAGTAGTAGTAGTAGTAGCAGCAGCAGCAGTAGTAATAGCAGTAGTAGTAGTATTGCCTGTAAAGAAAGGAATCCCACATGCAATGTTAATGTCCTGGAAGGGAATTTCCTTCTGTATCTGTTTGGACTACTGTTTCACTGTATAACCTCCTAATCGCCTTTCCCATGGGTATTAAAGACCCCAAAATGTCACCTTTGCTGATTCCTCAATTTCTCTTTATGTTATTAATAATGGATACCTGGCAGGGAATTGAGGTTATTCTCACTTTCTCCATCATTAGCTACAGAGTTAGGCGGCCCGTCTTCCATACATTACAGTGTCCTAGATTCAATGGAAAACACCAGCACTGCACTGCCAATACTGGCCGTCAGGAATGTGACACTGATAACATCACTGGCAGGATAGTCAATCAAGCACACCTGGGAAGGTCATGAAGTAAGACATGAAGGAAGACATGAAGTAAGGATCTTAGGGGGAGAGACTCTGATGGAGAGTAGAGGACATGCAGTAGGACGAAGTGTATATTAGGAAGAGAGTTTTTTTTTAAAAAAAAAAGCTCTGAAGGCTTGCAAAGGCACTGAATAAACTCTGATGCCTGCCTTTTTTTAGTTTTCACAAACATAGGTGGATTTAGTTTTGTATTTTATTTTACATTGTGTGTTTGTGTGAAATAATATTTGGAGTTATGAACAGATAGGTCACTGTCTCACTATGCCAAAAATGTACTCCTGAGTTGGCTTAAATTCACTGACTGACCATTAACATTCAACTCTTTATTAAACTAGATTATGAATCCTATAAAGATCTGGCTAGCATCTCCACAATGCTTTGATGAACATTTGATCTAAAGAAGCTACTCTGCAATCATTGCACTTTAACATGGAGTACAAATACAAACAGTACGGTCTCCAAGCACCCCTACTCAAATGCATAAAACATCAAAGAAAACAAAAGCATGATTGACTCATTATGTTTCTCTCCTCTCCTTCAAGCACCAAGGTTTCTTTCTTGGGGTGGATTGTGTTACTTCAAACCGCTGGCAGAGCTTGCTGTGAGGCAGATTGGTGGTCCCCCTAGTCGAGCCGGCGTGCCGTGCAGTTTGCTGAGGCTTGGCTGCTGAGGTCCTAGTGGGAGGGAACTGGAGAGCCTGGGCCCGCTGCCAAGGCTGTAGTCCTTTATGCAGTCTGTCTCTCTCTCTTACTTTCTCTCTCTGTCCGTCAGTCATCGCACTAGTTCTCTCTCTCGTATTCTTCTGTTCTCTCTCTCCCTCACTTTTACTCTGTTGCTTGTTCACTGACTCTCATTTACTCTCCCTTGCTCTCTCCTTCCGGCATTGTCTCATTCATTCTCATTCTCTCTATTTCTTACATGTAGTCTACTCTCTCTCTCTGACTCACTCTCTTATCCTCATATCCCCTCATATCCTTCTTCTTGTTACCTCTCACTCATTTTTTTGCACATACTCCCTTTCCTCTTTATCACACACTCCTACTCTCCTTTCCTCTCTGTTTCACCCTTTTTCTGGTATTACTTCCTCTTTTCCCTCTCTGTCACACTTGTTCCCTCCTTCTCATCTGTCAGTCACACCCTCCTTCCATCTGTCTAGTTCTCTCTAGCCTGAAACATTCTCACAGCAGTGCTCTGTTTACACTATTTGGTCAACTGAGTTAGTACAGTGAACTAAGGGTTCACTGTACTAGTAGTCACGTGTGTGTGTTTGTGTGCTTTTGTGCGTGTGTGTTTGTGTATGTGTGTATTTTTGTGTATGTTTCAACACTAATTACATATATTTCAAATAGAGAAGTCCCATAGAAGACAACTTAAATGAGCATGGTTTACATTTTTACAAGTGAGATATGGCAACTACTCAGCTGGAAAGATAACGTCCTTGTAAATCAGATTGAAGGTATGCTATAGCCCAAAGGCAATGCTAGTTTTTGCTAGCTCCTCAAATTATAGCAATGGCCTGGAACCTCAGAAGCAAAAATCCTTAAAGATGTATTAGATTAAACTGAAACATGAACTTTAGACTTGTTTAGAACAATAATATTTGTTCGCCTGCAGATCAGTTGTATTTCACAGCTCGTCTCACTTAATAAATTTTTTGGAGCATAGTAACTAGTCACTCTCATATGCTATGTCCATTATTCAATAGAAAGAAAATGAAGTGACATATTTTTGGCAACCAGCTTGCAACTAAATTCATTCTGGGCACAATAAATGGCCTCAACAAGCTTTGACATATAAGTGAACATTTTAATTCAAGTTGAGGTGCTCATTGCAGCTGCTGCCACACTTGGAAAACTATTTTGTGGTTTTATAGTTCTTGATGTCAGTAATTGGAAATCAGCCGTGACAGTGTTTCTTTTTGAGCCAGAGCCTGTCTGCATAAAGGTGAGGTTCTAGCTGTGGTTTTCTTCCATTAAGTTTAAAAAGCTTAAAACTTATAATCCATGTAATAGCCATAGGTTACTTGAGCCTCTCGTGGTCGTGGCATGGATGGTAGGTATTAATGTTAGGTTGTTCTGTCTTGGAATCCCTTATTTTCTGCTAACCCATGGAACATATCATTTGTTTAAGAACATATTAATGGACTATTTTAAATCCAACTAGAAAATCAGAGGTCACCTGTGTGGTCTGATGTAAATGTAAAAATGGACTAGATAAATATTCAGCAAAACTTTCTAATGTGGCTATTGCAAGGAACATGTCTGAATATGTATATTTAGATAATTATTTTACAGATCCCATATTATAAAAATATTACTATATTTACTCAACAACGATTTATAAGCCCTAGGGTCTATAGTGCTGCGAAACACATTCGAAGTAAACAAGTTCGAAGTAACAACAGAAACATTGCCAGATGCAGAGATGGCTGTTTTTTGGCTGGATCCAGAGAAAATGTAAGCAACCAGCACTGTTCAGTAAGTTAAGATGACTGTAAAAAGGCATGAGATAGTCTAAGGCTATCTAATCAAGCAGTAATGAGCAATTTTTTCATTTGAAGATTTTTCCACTCTAAAGCAAGACATTTATGCTCATAGACCTACTTTTTGAAATTATTTATAATAGTGGAACTTTAAAATAAACTATTAAGATTATAAATGTTATCAGTATTCTCACTTTCATAAAGATTTAAAATATCTTGCCAAACCTGCACATTTTATGTTCCATCTCCAGTCTTTACAACTGTCATAGGCCATTTTTGTTGACCTCACATTTCTGCCCAAATCTTTGAATGTATTGTGGTCAGTATTGCATAATGCTTGGCAAAAACACAAATGTAAACCAGCTGTCTAGTCCCTAAGACACCGCAATCATCATGCCACTAAGCACCCTCAGTGCAAGAGGAAGCTAAGCTGAGTGCTTCCCACGAGAGACTCCCTCGCTGAAGTGTGAATCCCAGGGAAAGAGTGGTGGCAATGGCTAGCACCATTTCACGGCCGGCTGGGCTTCACACTGCTCACTCTTTTAATTTCCCTCTCAGCACTCCTGCGCGGTGCCCGCTGTGTCCTCCTCTGCCAGCGGCGGGGCCCTTTTATTACGGCCAATAGCCCTCAGAAATGCCACACACCACTTGTCCACTCCAAAGTAAAGTCCAATTCCAAGACAATGTTTGCATGCCTGCCCACCACAGGATCTGAAAGCAGGTCTCCACTTGTGGCTCCCAGTGAGGCCTAACATAGCCAGAACTCTTGCCATCACTTGGAGCTCCTCTTTCATGGAGTACAGGGTTTAGGTTTTGTCCAGGGACTGTGGGAAACTCCATGATGGATTGGCATGTTTTGCTTTTCTCCAGCTTTGTTTGTTTACACATGTGCCACAGAGTTTGAGTTGGCTAAGAGAAAGGTTGGATTGTGGCCCCAACTCAGTACTAGTAATATGAGTTTTGTATGCTAATGACTTGTTAACAAATAAAGGCTACATCTGTGCTGGAGACCACATCATTTTGTTTAAGGGGCCTTTGTCAGGGGTGTGGGGTTGAATGTTTCCAACATTTTAATAGGTCCATGGTTACCTTACATGGTAAACAAAACTAACTAGATGTCAAACATTGTTAACTTACAGCAGACGGATGGGACAGTCACAAATCAAATGCACACAGCTTACACATAACATCAGCATTGTTTTGCTACAACAACTAGTTCTAGACTGGGCAACAGCACGGCACCGGGACCGCGGCAATGGAAGCGAGCTATTGGTGACCTCGAACAACAGGGCTATGGACTGATTCACCCGGTATTTCTCCTTTGAAGTACATAGACAGTTCAATTTGCTTTGTACCAAAAAGCTTTGAAGTGGTACTGCACTGCTGAATGGTTTATGTGATGCTTAAAGGAACCATCAGAAATCCTAAGCAATTTCTAACGCAGAACACTTTATGTCACAATCAAGGATCTTACTGTGAAAGTGTGAAAGTCTTGACCCTACTACATGAACTGAAAAGAAATCAAATGGTGAAAGTCTCTCCCCCAAACGCAACTAAAGTGTTCCAACCAATTGCTGAAAGTAGAAAGGTATGGGGGACGGTGGGTGGATGAGAGAGTGCTAAGGGATTGGTGAGTTTGCTCTGTGGCATTCTGTTGGTTCAGATGTCAATGAATGTAATGTAAAGGAGAATTGACACTCTCACACAAAATAGAAACAATCATAAGCCATTTTTTTGACATGGTACCCTATACCATACCATTCCATACCATATCCCCAAATTTAGCCATTCCATCAGAAAAGTTGAAGAACCCATTTTCACATAGTCTCACCCATCACTTTATCTAAACATACAAACTCAGACAAATTACCATAACACATTACTATCATTGCTATCCTCTAACAAATGACTGCCCTTGCCATCCTCCAAAGACACACACACCAAATACAAGTGCCTATAAGTGTGTACAGTGTATGAGCACAGATGAAGCCCAATCCTGCTTGAGGGGTGCAGTCACGGTGAAGTTAAAACTCCTTTTTAAGAGCTGTTGTCTGAATCTGCAGAATGTTAGCTTGTGACTTGATTATCTGCATGTATTGACTTAAATTGCAGAGCACCTAGCTTTCAGGATCACCATATCAGTTTGCACAGATTGAGCTATGTGAAATGCGTGAAATAACTATATCTTCGCCCCTGACATGAATGTGTGTTGTGTGTCTTTATCTGATTGTATATTTTTGTCACTCTGAATGCTTGCTCTCGGAAACATCACAGGTAGTTCCAGCAGTCTCCCAAAAACACCACAAACCATGGCTCCGCTGTCCCTCAGCACCCAACCATTAGCAGAACATGAACCTCTGACCACACTCATCACAACAATCTCTCACTCACTCACTCCGCTTAGGAGAGATGGCGAACCACTCAATGAGTCACGGCACAAGAGATGAATCTACTGACCCAACAGAGCACAAGAGATGAATCTAACAACACACAGACACACACCAACCCCCAGTGTGATTGCGTTCAATAATTAAACCCCACAAAAGGCTCACAGCCAGATCTGTTTTGCTCCATTCGACTGTGCTGAGTTACAGTGGTGAGAAATGAATATCAACTGTAGGCTAATAGCTGATAAGCAGCATATGTTAAAGTCAGTATGTTTACTAACAATTAGATCCCTATCAGTATACACTGAAGCCACAAATCTCTAGTATCACAGCAGGAAAGTGGCACCAGCAAACTATGGATTATATATTTCTTTTGTTTGTTAGTTTCTGTAGGTCTTGTTTGTCACAGTTATAAATACAGCAGTAAGACAACAACAGCGTGACCTCCAGTGATGTAGTACAACTAGTGCTCGCGTTTTGAGGAGTTATATGGAGTTAATGGAGTCTTTGGTCTCTTTTCTTTTCTAAAGTAAAGTAAAGCATACAAGTCACTAAGAAGTTCGATATGCGATAAGAAGGATAAAAAAATCACGTGATCGGTCACCCCTGAGTACTCCTGTCATAAACAACCTGTGGCAACTATAATTTCACGCTAGGTGTGAAGGAAACACAGCTCCAACCAGGGGCACGTGTGACATTTAAAAAAAATCAAGGAGAATTCTGGAACTTGATGTATAATTAATTGTGATTAATCATGATTAACTTAATTTTTCTATTGTGTTTAATTAGATTATTTTTAACATTAATTGACAGCACTAAGTACAACAATTGCTTGGCTTCCATGTCAACAGATTTCAACCAAGTTCCAGTAAGGCGGTGGCCAAGGAGCGGGCCTAGGAGCACATAAATAAATGAGGGTGGCCTCATGTCATCTAGACACATATTCTCAGCGGAGGACGGCTTGGCCTGTCATTCCGCTGGTGGAGGATGGCAGTCTACATCAGAGTGAGAGCGTATGTCACTTGACATACTTTCACATCAGGATGTAGCATGGCAGTGCAGACAGCCCCTTTTTTTTAGAGTCGTGAGTAGTAACTGCCTAGAAATCATCACCATTAATATGATATGTGGCTACTAAGTGCTTTTCAGGTACCTGTGCTGTCATGGCACATCTTGCTTTAAGATTTGCTGTGGTGTGGTTCAGGCTGTTACACTGTGGTTCTCTTAAATCATCTAAAACTCAAATACATAAAACCATAATGTTTCAACATAGTACCAGTATCATCAGGTATGACACCTGAAGAAAAGAAAATGTGTACTTACTCAAATATGTTTACTTAACCTAATTAATTATTTTTGCTCACCAAACACAGACATACTGTAAATGACACAACTGACCAATGTAATTTCAACATGGATGTTGAGTCACTATTGAATCTTGGTTCTGGTGGACAGTCAAGGTACTGCAGGTTTCGATACCATATAAGAAAGTACATTTAATACAATTTTATTTTTTTGTGGATGGAGCACCTTATACTGAGGCATAGTGACTTATTTTGACTTATCATCATGTATTGTGTCAGGATTTGAATGAATGGGCAGCATCTCTTCTAAGTAGATTAGTCAAGCTCTATCAGACTCGTATCATGCTTGAAAAGAGTATGATAAAATATATCAAATGCTGATCTACCACCACAATTTATTACACATGGTTTTTACACTCATTCGTGCACTGTTTGGATTGCTAAATGGGGCATCACAAGCCGAAATGTGGAGATGTTTCTGAGATATTATGTATGGAAGCCAAGAGAAACAGCCTTAATATTTGAAATAGCTCAGCAGACTGGAGCCAAGCCTCTGCAATCAAGATGATCCCCAAGGAGGAGACGGGTATTCGGTGAGCCACAGATATTTTGTGACGGAGCCAAAAATCATGGCTGCTTCTGACTAGTTTATGGTATCTGTTAGTTTGTGTGGTGACAGAGAGTCAAGAACTCAAATGAACTTATAAATCAAAGTTACACAATGGGGTGTTGATAGCTATATTGCACCTGCATAATGTATGCTGACATAAACATACATAAATATCCATCATTTATACAAAGGGATCAGACTCATAAGGACATCTAAGCTTCTCACTGAATGGGTGTGTGTGCCACTGACATAACAATAGATTGGCATGGTAAAAACACTCAACTGAATGTTTACTGTGGTCTATGTTCAATTCACACAGCAGTTGTTTTAATTTTATCCGAGTCAAGGCAACTTCATGGATGTTTCAATGTACCCCAAACAAGTCAGGCAAAAGGACTGGGTCAGGATTCAACCTTGTGAAACATTTTTTGACAAAGAAATCTTATGATATTAAGTGATGAAGTGATCTCGAAGCAGTAAGGAGACCTATGGGACCAGTTGGTGGCAGTTTGTAACTGAACTCATGCCTATATAATCACAAAATTTATGAGCCTTAATCCACTGAAACTGAGCCACATTTTCCATACTATTGCCTCTGCTTCTCACATTGATTTGAGCCAAATTTGACCTTCCTTATTGCAAAATTCAACATAGGAGGAATTTAGACATTTTGTGTATACTTGCTTCAGTCCTTTAATTCATGAATGATTCCTCAAGGACGTTTGACTGGTTTCCCCAAGGGCCGTGCGTGATATTGAAAACATGACCTCAGTGGCTTGTTGTGGTCAGATGACTGCAGGGCCAGCGTTTCACGCTCTGACTGGTGGGAACCTCAACCTCTCTTCCCTCCTTCACCCTGGCGAAGACATTTTGTTTTTTGTTAAATAAATAAATAAATAATAGTGTGTGTTTTGACAGATTGGCCTGACAAACCTGTATGTGGCACCTTTCCTGTGGAGCCCTGAGAGGTTCTCAAACAGAGAGGTTAAGACAAAGCTGCTTAGCCCGTGACACGCAGCCAGTTGGTGGGATTCAATGCTACGTGCTGCCCCATGCGTGTGCAGTTGGAGCAAGAATTGTGGGCCTAGAGAAGGGAAGGCTGGAAGGGAGGAAGGGGGGGGCGTCTAATGCCTTCTAATTGAGTGCAATTCATCTTCATCCTTAAACAGGCTTCTCGGTCATCATCAGTCTTATCACCATGTTAAGCAAAAGAATGGTAGGTCTAAGGTTGTTAGGAAGTGTTTGTGATCCATTAATGGAAAACAGTTTGAAAAATCACTGCGCAAAGCAAGATAACGTCAGAAAATATTTTTCAATTTTATTTTTAAATGTCTCTGATGATTTTAGATATTTTGCACAATAAAGCAAGCAGCAATCATCATTTCATCATTTAATTTCTTCTGTCAGTGTTTGTGCACCCATTATGCCTATTATGTGCAGTTGTGATTTGCACAATGTTTTTTTAGTAAATTATTTGTTACATATTTTTATTGGATTCAGTGACAGATTGGTTTGTTCTTGTGTACTGATGTAAAAACTGGGCACTGTTCATGCACTACAGTGTCTGCAGTCTGACACCTTTAACCTATCTTAGCATAATCTCTGAGGAGTTAGCTATATGTATAGTAGTAGTAGTAGCAATATAGCTTCTGGGACTATGGGGCTATAGCTAAGAGTTAGCTTTTCCCGCAATTACACACATACACAGAGAGAGAGAGAGATAGAGAGAGAGAGAGAGAGAGACTTAATTTTCTTGCCTTATCAGAGCCCTAGATTTACAGCCCAGGCGCTTGAGTAAATTCTAATTTACTTGAATTACCTCTAAACCTCCAGGGGCCCATGCAGCTGCTGTCAAAGATGATGCTTTAATTTAATATTCATCACTGAACTCACACACTTAGTCCATCTAAGTCAGATATTGACAGTATGGAGAGCATCATACCTCCCTTTACTAAGCCAGTGGAAAGATCAAACATGAAATTCCTCATCATCACATCACTTCTATTCTGAGTGATTCAGTAGTGCATACATTGTCATTAACTCTGTGATATTAAAGGATGCAGATCAAACGTTTTTGACAATGTTCTATTGCCACAAAAAAAATACATTAGACTGGAAGGGAAAGCATCTCTCTGTGACTGTACCAGTCTTGGTGTCAGTTGCTGGAGGTTTTCCATTAGTATAAATTTGTACACTACATCAAAGGGCTGTTTTGTACGGTGGCCCTGAAGTGCAAAACACAACAACAATTAAAAAACACAGCCGCAAATGAAAAATCACAACAGCAAAAACAACTACAATTGTTGTTGCAATGTTTGATTTGTACTTGTGATTTTGAAATTTGCGGTAGTGATTTTTTATTTGCTGTTTTGATTTTTTTTTTGTATTTGCAGTTGTGTTTTGAACTTCAGGGCCACTGTAGTTTTGCAAGTGTTTTTTTTTTTTTCAATTTAGTGTTCTTTACAGTCAGTATTTCTGCATACCTAATATTGATGTATATGTATGTGTGCAGAGAACACGATGAAAAACACTTGCTTATACTTCACTGAAAATAGCCAAATGTATTATAAGTGACCTTACTTACTTACTCCTCTCCATCTCCTGGGCTTCAATGTTTTCTCTCCATCTCCTGGGCTTCAATGTGTTCTCTCCATCTCCTGGGCTTCAATATGTTCTCTCCATCACATACAGTCCTTGGCAGCATGTGGTGCTCCCCACAACATGTTCATATTTTGAAGCTCCTGTTCCAAAGTTCTGTACCATAGTAGTGATCTAATGTGTTTTATCAACATAGATGTGTGTCTCACCAGAAAAGGTTTAGGATTAGAACCTAAGAGGGAATAAGAAGATTCTGTTGTGTCCATGTTTGTCTCTGAAACTATTAAGACATTTTATAAGGCGCTTGTGTAGATATGTAACTCTGCTCGCACATACCAATACCTCATTGATGGTGACACTATATTTCACCACTGGTATGTAGCAATGTGTTCAATGAGCAATGTGCCGCCTTGTACTTCTTCTCAATATTGCATTTTACTCCAGTATTGCTTCAGGGATCTTTCCAAAGGCTTAGGTTTCTTTCTGCATTTGTTTTGGCTGACCAGTCAGTGAACAGAGGGCTCTGGCATACCCAATAGTTTATAAAGTTCACAGAAAGTATCTGCCTACAGGGAAGGAAAAGTACACCAACTGAGGAATCCCAGATGCTTTGCACAAAGTGAAACAACTTGAAAGTGTTTGGTATACCAGGCTTGCAAAATTGCGGGTTCCGAAAAAGTCCTGTGCATCACAGTTTACAGTAACAGTATCTCTGAGACATTATAGTGTAGTTATGCAGCATGCCCAGTGGCACTTGTATTTACTGACATAATAACAAAGCCCTCCTCCAACACCACTGGTTCAACTCTATAACATTATAATAGAGTCAGTCACCAAGTCCTCCTGCTGTGTCTTTGTTTGGCTTTGCATCTTTGTACACATCTTTGTGTAAAAATCATAGCAGAGACTCAACACCAAGCTTAAGATGCTATGAATAGTACGATGAGCAAACAAAATCTGGAGCAGTCAAAAGCCGTCTAATGAGGGTGAGGAAAATCTTGGCTGACCCCTCACACCTCTGTTTCATTGGGCTCCATCTCAGTGGAGACCTAGAGTGAGAGCCCTAATGATTCAAATTAATCGGCACCTCCATAATGTCTTTCCTAATCCTCCAAAAATACCCTTGTACCATTCCTTCACTTTGAGCTGTTTGTGTGTCTATTGATGTTAGAACACTTCTTGTTAGATGTAATACATTACATGTTTTACTTACAATTAGTGGGAGTGAGTGAGTGTGTGTGTGTGTGTGTGTGTGTGTGTGTGTGTGTGTGTGTGTGTGTGTGTGTGTGTACATGTAGTGTCTATATACCGTTGTACTGGATGACCAGTGTCCCAGACCTATATTCTCAACACTGTGAAATGTACTAAATGCATCTGCCCATTTTCAATGCATCATTGAAAGCACTGGGAATCAGGAAGGAAATATTCTGCAGTGAAAGATGACAGTGAAAGAAAGTTGCTCATTGAACCAATGTTGCCATCATATTTCATGTGAAACATTCTCATTCTCTTTGTTTACATACACCTCCAGGTCTTGCGCTATTTCCTTGTACAATCCCTCTTCCTCCACAAGCTTCCCCTCTACTCCACACTCTTCCTCTTCCTCACAGTGCAACACTACCTGCCATTTCTGTTGAAGACAGGCACTCACCTGGTGTCTTTCACAGTGCATTGTTCTATTTTGCAGAAAAATTAGAATACTTCTATTGTACTTAGTTGTGCAAATCTAGGGGGTATTCCAAGTAGGTGGATAAGTGGTAAACCTTCTAATAGATTAGCCTGGTCACTTAAGAATTAGCACTCCAGGCTCCTCTATTATCAGGTTTACCACTCCGGCTTTACCAGTCCGAGCTGATGTTTTGCTCCTTGAGTGTTTTACTAAGTGTGGAATACTCTCTTATAATGTGGGAAATATAAGTATAGGTAAAAAAATCTATTACACTGCAATATATTTGCTATATGGTGAAACACAGACTCAAATGTTTCTATGCATTAGCAGGCATTAGGGTTGGGCGATAATAATGTGTCCTGTGGTATCTAAAAAAAGCAACAATATCATTTTCATTACCATCATTAAAAAAAATCTGCTGCAGAATAATATTAAATAGTATTTATTTAATGGCTAAATAATGAGTGTTTGTCCTGCACCTATAGAAACATGGTTATGTTTTCAATTTAATACTCTTACAGTTAAAACTAATAGTAGCCTATAATGTTTCTGTTGTAAACCGTTGATTCAGAAGATGACGTTCGATAAAGTTTCTGGATGTTACGTCATCACGTGTCGGCTCAGAAGGAAGAAAGAGAAGAAAAGATATGGTAAGTCGCACATCAAGCATGTTGGTTCCAATAAGAACACAACTTCTGCAATTTATGCTGTCAAGGACAAAGAGGAGTAGGTAAGTAAGTAACGGGCAGCATTTCCTGTTGCATTCTCAGGATAGGATTATAAATGCCCATGTTCGGATATGCCTTGATATTTATTGTTCTATTTTTCTTATTTGATAAGCCCAAGTACTGGATGCTGGAGAGCTGTGCTTTTAACTTACTTGATTACTTGACTAACATGTTGATAGGTTCTATAAAAGTAAACCAACGGACAGTAGCCTAACCGTTGTGGTCACAAAGTTTTTTATCACTTCTGAAAGTTGAATGAAAGTCAGTAATGTTATACATGTTTTGTTCTCAATATTCTTAGACCTGTGTTTTGCTGTTCTGTTTCTGTTTGGTATAGGCGCAAGCCGACATTTTGACTCCCTCTGAGCCCTACAAGTGATTTTTAATTAGTAACGGTAATACCATATACCCTGGGAAAATGTGGAGAAAGTTTAACGGAATCTCGATTTGGATACAGCCCACCCTAACAGGCATGTGTAAATTAGAAGCTACTACATACACCCCTATAAAATACACCCATAAGCATGTGCTTATAAGTTCGGTCACAAGGGTCATTTGCAGCTGTGTGATCCTGCTATGATTTGGCCATGCGAAATAGTTTAATGAGGCTACTGATGAGCATTATTTGTGCATATGCCAGACCAGCTGCACACACAGAATGTAGGGCCATTTTCGACTGATTTGCTTTTAACACACCTGATGGTACACAGTCCATTATAAGATACACACACACACACACACACACACATTCACATATGAAAAAAAAATAAAGCAACACTAGGCTATGTCCAGTAGAGACATGAGCCGATTGACTTTTAAACTGCGCTGCCTGTCATATGCTTTAACCTGCCGACAGGTCCTCTCTCTGATTTGAAATGCTTGTGATGCTCGGTCTTACTAACACAATTCCTCACAAGTACCTTTTGTGTGGCTGAATGTCATTGCTTTCTCCCCTTCTGAGAGTTTTTCTTTCCCCACCCCACCCAGGAAGCACACATTTGCAGTCTCTCTCTGGCACGTGCTGTAGGTCTCCTTTATCAAAAGCACCTTAAGCAGCTTGACTCCATGTAATCTCCCTCCTATAGGGTTCCCGGGAAATTATTAGAGGACCAGCAGCTCTCTTTTCACAGGGCTGAATCAGGCTAAGATTATCTGTTGATGTTGTGTGTAAGTGTGCATAAGTGTGTGTGTGTGTGTGTGTTTATTATATTTTAACTGAACTGAAGCAGAAAGGGGAAGATGGAAGAGAGATGTCTTGGTGGAAAAGTTGCAAACTGTAGATTTCTATACCACAACTGAGTAACTTCCTGTCATCAAACAATATATCTCCTTGATAATGTTGTGATTTAGTAGCAAAGATAATAATCTGTGCATCTGTCTGTGTCAGTCAGTGTGTGTGTGTGTGTGTGCGTGTGTGTGAAGATTTGTAAGATAAGGTAAGATAGAGACTGTGAGAGTCTGACTGGGCAAATTTATGAACACTTTTCTGTTCATTTGTGTGCATCTGTATAGCATGGTATTTGTATTCCACAGAAAAGAGGTGACCCCACACTTTGTGACACCACAGTAAGTGGTGTGCGTGTTTGTGTGTGTGTGTGTGTGTGTGTGTGTGTGTGTGTACATGTGTGTTTGTGTGCATGATGCAGAAAAACCTCACTGGAAGTCAATAGGAGAGAGGAGAGGGCAGCAAGTGAAATTTAATCGGAGGAGAACAACAGGCGCCCACCAAAGGCTATGGAGGCTGCAGAAATGCCATCAAAATGCCATTTAAACAGGACATGCCCTTTGAGGCTTCTTTCATCACTTGGAACTAACGCAAAACACTGACAGTGTGATGAGCGTGGACATGTGTCTGCCCAAAATGAAAAGGTCATTATTGGTAGCGAGCTCACTGGAATTAAAAAGTGGCTTCTTCTCGATCAAAGACATACATTAGGCCACTAACCTTTCTGCTCTGTAATCTAGGAGTGAAAAGTGGTTGTGCAGGAGAATTAGCAGAAAACGGATTCTTTCCTCCCCAGAGGTTGATGTGTTGGTTCGCATCTCTGCACCTCATTAGAAGTTAAACCGCACACATCTGCAGAATGAGTCAACTGATGGGATGTGAGTGTATTATTGAGTTACGTTCATGCAGAGACTACCTGATATGAATCTGCTTTATCCTTCACACATAGTCAGGAAACCTGACTGGTCCTGTCTTTGACTATTGCCTGACTGGTCCTGTCTTTGACTATTGTGATGAACTGAATACATTCAAAAGCACTTTTGTGCTTGATAAGAATATACCGAATACATAACATGCACTGTTTCCCATAAAAGAATTTCACTGTCTGCTGTCGTCCTTTAACCAAGAATACCTGAGACACTGAAGGCCCTGGCTTTAACATTTCACATAAGGCAGGCTATTACCCAGGGCCCAATATCCCTTGACCTAGGTCAGACATTCTTATTGAATCTGTTCTTTGCAGCCAGCAATTTGAAAAAATGTGCTTTTTGCCTTTTCTTGTCTCTTCCTTTTGTGTGCATGAAGGCCAATGGAGATAGGAAGGGTTCTCTCATTCGCTCCTGGGTCTTAACGTGTAGGATGTAGCCAATAAGGCAGTCTTTTATTTGGGTTGGCAGTTAGAAATGATCAATAATCCATCTGTATCACCATGGCTATGTTAGTTTACTCATTTAGCTGACGCTGAGAGAGCAAAGAGAGCAAATTACAACTGGCCTGACAATTATCCACCAATGTAACAAACCAAGATACATTTCTTTAAGGTAGTACCTAAAAATAGTCAGAGAATGGCAATACAACAGTTTGCTATGGAAGTAATCGTTGAAACCCAGAGGAGATAGATAGAAGTGAGTGACAAGGAAGTCTATGGTGGATGTGAATAAGACATGGCAGGTTAGTTTGAAGAGAGATTGCATGTCTTTCTAAAGATTTTGATATTCAAGAGTTTCTTGAAGATGAAAAAGTACAGCCGTGCTAGAAACCACTGAGGAACAAAGTATTTATAATAATATAATATTTATTCAAATAATATTTTTATGTATGTCATCTATACATCACTTCGAAAAATTACTATCACATAAACAGCCAAATTTGAACCTACTTAGGCCTTCATGATTTGATAAACAGCTTAACAAATCTATGGTCTACATTAGCACACAGATATTCAAATAAACTTATATATAATATATCAAGGATTGAAAAAGAGGCATTAAATGTACATGAATATATTACCTCCCTAATTTGCCTGCTAAGTGGGCTCAGGTTGCAACAGGACTGGCACTAATGAAACAACTGTGTAGGCCTAAAGAGTGATGTCAGACCCTAGTCTCTGAACACCATATGGTCGTAGGACCAGAGGCCTGTTCAAATAAATTCCCCCATAACTAAATCATTTGGCTGATAGACAAGAATTTGATTTAACAACATAAGGGTGTTAAATGTGTTCTTACCTCCAACCTCCACACATTCGACACTAGTGGCTTATAATGGACTCATCTGTAAGATAGAGCATGTTTAGAGAAACCCGAGAACTATGGAGAGAAAGAGAGAGGTGTAGAGATCCAGAGTTCCATTAATTCATGTCTACCATCACCCTGGAAAGCAGCTGCGCGTGTGAGTAATTAATTTCTCAAGGTCAATTATTTTCAGTGATTTATGGAGTGAAACAATCTCAGTAAGGAAGACCATTTTTAAGTAAAACTGTGCTAGCCTGAGGCATGGTACACAGCAGAGGGATGAGTCCAGTGCGCACGGCTCTGTCAGGTCCATATATGAAAGAGATAACACAGAGAGATCAGGCTGGGTGGAGACAGTCACCCTGCTAATTTGGTACAGTGCTTTTAAGCAATACAGTGTTTTATTGTATTACATCATAATATACTGGTTTCTTTCTGGGGTTGGAACAAAATTGAAACAAACAAGAAATCTTAATCTAAAAAGAGAACTGTATAGGTCCAGGTGTTAATTTCAGGTTTAAAGTGTACCTATCTAATGTTTGCCAGTTACTGTCACTAGTATGACTAGAAGCTAGATGGAAATCCCGGTAAACTGAATGATGCAGTAAACTGATGGTGCTTTTATTGCTGACTTCAATTAGTTTCAGCTGGTGAAGATCATACATTACAGGTTGGCTGCATAACATAATTTAACATCTAAATAATGTTGTAATAATAATAATAATAATAATAACAATAATAATAATAATAAAAGCTTGTGAATCGAACAAATGATTAATCAGAATAATTGAGAATCTGTCAGATGGAAATCAGGCCAATATCTCTCCCTTCCACTGTATTATACATACTAAGAGATAGGCATCCAATATCTCACTATTACCTCATTAGGAATCCATTGTTTCCCCTTGTCTTTGGGCCGATATGGTCTCATCAATTAGTCTAATGCAAGAGTATTGATTCTTGGGGGAAAGGCGCTGGAGTATTTACTGTGGACTGATGCCTTTGACAAGGAACCCCACGCACCCATTCTACACACACACATACAGACACATAAACTAACACCCACACATATAAACACACACACTGACAGACAGACAAACACACATACAATGGAAAACTCTGATATTGTGTAGCTCTCTCTCTCTCTCAGACACACACACACACAGACACATTTTCATTGACAAGAACAACATCCCAGGGGTGAGTGCTTGAATGCCAAAGCTATGTGTGGAAGAATATTCATGAGAGCAGAGAGCAAAAGGTCACCAAGTCATGTTATCTGTCTGATGCCTCTCCCAACATCCCCCCCCCTCTCATTCCATCTCCTCCCATAGTGTGACCATAAGGTCAGCTTTTAGACTTTTGATCCGTTTGGGTTTTCTCATTGATGCTGTGTGGTGGAATGGCAATGTCTGGCTTATGCTGTAATGGTGAAGAGATGGTTAGCTGTGTCATCTCATGGGGTGGTTTCTAAGCACAGTTGTCTCTTTCACAAGACATAGTTCCTCTAAGTTGGATTTCTTGTTGTTCTGTTGTTATTGTTTATTTTTGCTATTGTTTTTGTTGTTATGGTTAAGCCGACGACTAATGTGAATTTTGATGACTGTCCATGCATGCTTTTCACCAAATTGGTATTTATTGCATCAACACAAAATAACTGACGTACACCACAACCACAACCACCACCCTTCCCTCCCCACTCCTTCTCCCCAGCCCTGCTGCGGTGATAAGACCCGGCTCTGGCAGAGGGCCTCTCTCTGTCTTGGCTGGTGGCTGAACCGGGCTGGCTCCCTTCCTGCCTGAGTGAGCCCAGAACTAGCCCAACTGGAGATGGGTCAGCAGCCAAAGGGAAGAAGGACTGGCAAGCCAGCTCATCTTCATCATCACATGAATGCAGGAGCAAGGCCACGCATAAAGAACTTGAACACAGCAGAGGAAGATGGTCTTATAATAGTTTAGTTCTTTTTTGGCATCAAGCTTTTATGGAAATGCTATGAATATTTTTGGCAATGACTGGAAACCACATGTTTGCGCTTTAAATATAATTATGCAAATTGTTAATCTTTGTTTTCATATTTTATATTCATATTTTTCTTTTTTAAATCTTTGGGTGTTTCAGTAACCTTATTTCAGTGCAGCTGTGTGTGTGTGGTGAAGCATGTGACAAAATAAATATCTGGGGTGTGTTTTAGTTTATAAAGTTTAAAAGTATAAAAGTGTACAGCACATGACTTGAGGTCTCACAGGAGCTTATTTTAATGCAATGTATCTGTTTCTCAGTTTTTGGGGTTGTGATAAAGTTCAGCTGATTAAATCACATTGATATTTTGAGTCTTGCGCGTTTCTCGACCTAAGGGAGTATTTTAATCTATCATTCTGCATGCCTTAAAGATAATAGGGTTCGGGGGTCAGAGTAAAAGTTGCCATATTTTTAAAGGTCAGACAGCACTGAGAAAATATTTCCCCCATGGAGGCCATTCTTATTCCATTCTATCACAACAAGCATCCCACTTTCACAAGTGCTGCGAAGGACGTCTGAGGTGTGTTTGATGGTGGACAGTATTGATTTTACTGCCATTTTCAGCGTTAAAAGAGTGATTAAGGGTAATTTGGAAATTTAAAGATTAAAGAAATCATGCAATACTGTGTTACTTTAAGCATATTGTATTTATTTTACTAACAATTGATAGAAGAGGAGGTGAGTGTAGAAAATTCTCATATGGCCTCCACATACATGACATTACAACTGTCTAGTTTGGAAGAGTGATCTGGGAAGTTGCAGATTTGGCTTTGGCTTTGACTTTGAACTTTGTTATTTGACAAAATTAATTCAGACATTATTGTAAGATGTCACAAAAGATCAACAGACAAAATGGACTGGCAAATTTGCAGGGGTAAACCATACCTTTCCCAAACTGGCTACTGTTGATAGAACTGCATTGGGAATGTGTTTTATTCTTTTACTAACATCCGCTTAGAAACGTGATGGCTTTGATTTTGAGAGTCTCATCTCATTTCTTGTGTCCTGCTAAGCTGAAGCAGCACATGACACATGGCCCTGGCTAACAACACAGGCTCATTTCTCACTGTAAAAGGTGATTAAGAACACTGTGAAATATTAATCTGTGTTTGTCTGCCAGGCTTCAGCAGTTTGAGTGATCTGTTTATCATTATTAGCCAGAGAAGGTCTACAGAGACCAGTCAGGCAGGGGAGAGAGAGAGAGAGAAAGAGAGAGAGAGAGGGAGGGAGATGACAAAGTGGGAGAGAAGAAAGGACTTCTACTAATTAAAATAGAGGAGGTGAGAGCAGATGGCCTCTCCACAGCTGGAGACCAACCTCCAACCATCCCACACCCACCCCTAGCCCAACAGATCCCACCCCCACCACCCACCAGCATCGGAGACAGAGGACGATAACAACAAGAGGACAACAGACACCTTTCCACCACTGGGACAAACACGTGCTGGTTTGAGTAATTTCTCCCAAGGTGAGGAGATGACTTCATATCCCCAGACAAACCTGCAGGATTTAACAGTAAATCACATGCTAACAATTGCTGTTTCCTTTTTTCTTTTTCTCTCCTGGAGTAGTTCCTCAGTTATCAATTATGACAAAGTGTCATCCTCTGAAGGTTCAACACTAATGAATGTTCAAGCTGTTTCTTTGGCTTTGTCCTTCCACCCCAAATTATTATTAAAAATGTCTCTATTAGGTACAACATCTAAGGCAGTAATTAGGCAGTTCTATCAGCTCTGTAAAACTGAAATTCCCAATAAAGCTAGTCACTTCCTTTGTAGTAATCAGTAATTAAATGATGTATTCAGATTGAAGATACATACACTCCTATCAGCTCTAAATGTTGACTGGAACTGTACTGAAATACACACTACAAGACAAGGGATACATCTCTTGTACAGACAATTATTGATTACTTGTCATGTTTGAGATCCTGTCAAAGTACAAAAGGGCATGATGCATTGTTTTACATTACAGTGATCATGTAACAAGTAAAACTACACAGAAATATGTGGTCTTTCTTGAAAACTCCAATGGCCTAACAAGGCATGGCAATCATATGTCCAATCTAATTTATTGATTACATTCTAAATTGAACAAACCTGGCTTACAAGTTCATTGCTTTGAACATGCATGATATGATGTCTTGTCTGATCTAATCACAGAGAGGTCAGGAGATAGTGCTGAAGGCATGGTACGCTGATAGTAATGCCAGAGAGGAGGCAGTTTACATGGCACTTACATCTTCCATTCTCTTTCTACATACCCTTACTGGACTCTCCTGTCTTACCCTGTCATTATGTTTGAGCCTCAAAGGATAACACACTGCAGTAAGCATGGAGGTTGCTTTCATGACATACATATACCCATGTTCACTTTTACATGATCGCATTTTATGTTACTCATATATTAACCTTTGAGTTAAAGTTGTGAATCTTTAACACAATACGCTGCAGGACCTGTTTCCTTATTTAACAACTGTGACAGTGAGTACCATTTAAAATGTTGCCTTCCAGTGCAATATTTATCTTTATGATTCATTAATTATTAGTTTTTGCTTCATTATTAATAGCCTCAGCAGCAAGGTTCCCTTTTAAAAGGGTAAGCTTGAGATGGTCTGTCACAGAACAACAATCACTATTGAAGTTCAGTGCTTCGCTAATGTTAATTTTACACCATGAGCTCTACCACAATAACTTGATATGGCAAAACCAGCATCCCTAAAGAAATTAGCCTAAGTATGTCATGTCTTCTTCTTCTTCTTCTTCTTCTTCTTCTTCTTCGTATTATTATTATTATTATTATTATTATTATTATTATTAAGAAACAGAGCAAAAATGATTACCAGAAGAATATCTACTTTACAGACCTTTAAAAAGGTGTTATGTTTGATATGGATGGATATGAAAGTCAACCACCAGATCTACTTACTTACTTACTGCAAACCTAAAAGGTGGCTATATTTAGGTATCCTTAATCCATATTTCATAGAGCTACATATATGTTATTCCTACTGGATGGGTGCACTTAACATGAGATTCCAACAGTATGACGCCAGTTTTAAAAGACTACCTCATAGCTTTCTGAGACCATAATGAGTTATTCTCTGCAGCCTGATTGACTGAAGCCCTCTCTGCCGAGGGACACAACACAACAAGACAGTACAGAACTGTTAACTGGCTCAGAGATTAGTCATATGGTGCAGTGGTGAGCCAGGCTAAGAGTTTGGCTGCCGTTCTGATGTTAGCATCTTTAACTTCTGCACTCAGTGCCAGAGCCATTAGAGGGACTGGGCTGTGTGGCAAGAGGAGTGCACTCTACACCGTGCTGGGGCATCTGCCCTGGGGCACTCGCTGTGGTCAGTCTCAAAAGGTTCAGCTTCTCTCCCTCCGTGGTCTACAGTATGTACTGTATATAGGGGAGTGAATACAGAAGCTTGCTGTTGTTTTTTAATTTTGTTAGTGACAAAGAGAGAGTCCTCTCACAGCTCATGCCACGAATCTGTAGAATGAATCAGCAGTAGAATGTTAATGTAAATGATATCTAATTGGATTCAAAGATGGCTGTTCTACCTGCCGGGCAGAGCTCAGCCTCTCACAGCCATGCCAGTGGCTTCAGGCCAGCTGGAGGCCAAGCCATCAGCTGTCATACCCTAAGAACCACCACACACGTGAGCACACACACACACACACACACACACACACACTGCTGGTCATGGTAGAGGAGCAATGGTCAGGGGTGTTTTCCTACCATCACATGCAGTTGGGCGCAGCATCCCTCACATGAGTTCACAGAGGCCCAGCTAGACTGAATGATCTTGAAGTACACCATTACTGAACAACACTAATGTCTTTACGGTATACAATATCACTTATTGTTATGTTTTTGCCAGGGTTTGTTTGTTTGTCTGTCTGTGTACAAAACAACTCGAAAAGTACTTCACCGATTTGAATGAAAGTTTTAGACAACATGGGTATTAGAATAAGGAACAGATGATTACATTTTGGTGGTGATCCAGAACACTGTCTAGAATATTGTATCAGTGACCTTATATTGCCTTGGCAGAGATCTGCACTCTCCGATTGCTTTTCTAGTTTCATTTGGATACTTTGATTACCACAACAGTGCTACATGCAGTGATCATGCAGTTAAACTCTAAGTCTAAATTCTCTGCGATGAACTAGAAATAGTGAATGTCACAATACCATTAGATATAATGACTCTAAATCTTCTAAAACTAAATGCCGTAAAAGTTTCCATAAATGAAAACATTATAGGCTCTGACAAGGCACCTATCAAAAATGGCAATGATGTGTTTACTGCAAGATTGTTTTTACTTGATGTTTCTTGGTGACAGGAGATTCCAGTCAAGTGCTGGTGTGTTTCTGTTCTTCTCTGCTCATTGGTGATGGCCCCATCCTCTCTGAGACTCCTCCTGGGCCTGAGCCCTATGAGGCTATCAACATGACCCCTGCTTGCCCTCCACTCCACGCTGCTGGGAAGAGCCAGATTGCATCAGGCTGCATATCTGCAGCATGTCATCCTGTCTGGGTGGATTCGAAAAAGCCCCAGAGTGACTCAGTTCTTTTGTCCACCCACGTGTACGTCTCCTATGAACCCTCTGTCCATTCACTGGTGCTGTACCATCACAAATGTGATCTGAGCTGACAACAGTCTCAGAGGGAATTTGCCATGTCTGTCTGTCCTAGCTAACAGAGGAAAGGACAGAAAAGACGTTCCAAGATAAAGTTCACCCATAATCGTATGGCGCACAGACCTACTTTATAATAAAGCTTTTTATCAGTATAAGCTTGGATATTAGTCATGACTCATTTTATAATGACTTTGGCAAGTATGGGTTAGGTGTGCAAAAATGAAGTATGAACTATGTGTCGTTTCTTTTTTTTTTAGCACTTTTAGTGTCTTCACAAAGGGCCCTTATGAAGTCAAATCTGGCCTGCTGGAATGCTTTGTGGAAGAATACATCTGATATCGCCCACCCCATTGTAGTGGTGCCCTGGTCGGCTAACTGCAAGCAGTAATGTGTGAAAATCCCATTACCCCACACAAATATTTGACCTCTCTGTCTCGGACAGATATGATCAGGTGAGCTTAATGTTATCTCTGAGAGTGCAGAGAGCAATCTGCCAACTAATTCAGTTTGTCAGGTCGTTGCATTGAACTGGGCAGCTTTTTTACCCCATGACCACCCTTCAAACACACACACACACACACACAGATGGATGTCAAGCTCCCCTCACTATCCTGTCAGATACCAATTGTTCTCTCAGAAAAAAGAAGAAAGATTGTCCAGCTTTAATTTTAAAGATGTTATAAACAGACTGCCAGACGGTGATGGATGGGCTGTGGGAAAATTGTCTCCTTGCTCCTTTTCGCCACGACATGGGGGCCACATTAATTAGGTGACACGATATTGCTGCTGTCAGCTTAAACTGGAGACACTCGACAAATTTACATGTGCAGCAGCCTCTTACCTCTCACCACAGAGGCGTGTGTGAAAATCCTCAGGAACTGCCAAGCAGACATGAATATGATTACTGTAAGTTATCACGTAAAAATCATACATTTGTGAAATTGCATGACTGAACATCTCACTTTAGTTTCACTCATGAACCACCTGCTATAAAAAAAGTGGCTTGGAAAATGAAGATATGAATTTAGAGTGACAGATTGTAATATAAACAATGACTTATCTACAGTGTGCGTGTGTGTGAGTGAGAAAGAGAGGAAAAAGAGAGTGAGTATGAGTGTGAGTGTGTGTGTGTTCTGCAAGTGAAATACTGGAAAACAGTTATGGCCTCCAACATATCAGTTGTTTTGCTACCCTCATACACCTATCAGCCAAATGCATATTTAATTTATGAAAGGCTTGCTTTTCATTAATAGACCCTATTTCAGCAGTCTAAACGGATAGACTAAAGCACAACATGTATGACCGATATTATTATTATTCATCTTAAGGTAAATTCTTCCTCCTTCTCTGCATCTGACCCATGTAAATGTTCTAGCTGTGTCTGAATCAACTTTTGCCATTTTGACAGCAGGGACAGGGTCTCTGGGTCTCTGCGCCATGCATATGGTTCAAATGATTCTTAATTAATCACCAGTGAGTTTTGGGTATAACATGCAATAAACCAATAAGAGTGCCACCTCCCAAATATGTTGCTAATATAATGATGGCCTTGCCAGGTGGACATCTCTGCAGAGGGAATAGAATTGGTGCAACAGAAGGCTTGCATTAAGACAGGTGTGCATATTCCAAGTAGACTACAGTAGCCACGTTTGAGGACCAGAACAACTCCTTTTGAAGTTTTAGTTAGTAAATAAGTAGTTATTAGTTAGTTCACACAGCTAACAGACAACTACTTTTTTCACTAATAGGGTTTTTCAACTATATTGTTCTAGCATTACTGGACTCAACTTGGCTGGACTCTACTTGATCTTAATGTGGTATGAACCTATATTTGATACCTATATACCTATATGATACCTATATTTCAATACATATATATTAGTAAGCACAATGGAAGAAAATGAGGAGATGCTGCACTTGTTGCTGGGGGATAACATTTTGAAAAGATAGCCCAGTCTTGCCGCTGGGCATAGTAATTTAAACTCTGGAACAGTGTCACAAACACACACATACACACAGGCACACACACACACAGTGAAACTCACTATATCTCAGACAGAAGCGCAGGGGAAGAGATAGAAGAGAGAAGGACACAGAGTGGGGGTGAAGAAGAGGGATACAAAAAAAGAGCAGAGCGAGAAAGAGAGCAAGAGCACATAGCCATTGTAAGGTGTTCTACTCTGAAAGAATATGAGGAGAGAGAGTAAGAAAATGAGAGATAGAGTTCGATGAGTTCGGAAAAGAGGAAAAAAGACAGTGAGAGCCTGGCCATTGTAAGATATAGCCCAGAGACAGAAGAAAGGTAGAGAGTGTCGCTATTGTAAGCCATATCTCAGTGAGAGAGGGTTAGAGAGAAGAAACGTAGAAACTGGCTATTGTGAGGTATATCTCAGCAAGAGAGAATATGAGGAGAGAGGGAGAGAGAGAGAGAGAGAGAGAAGATGGAGAAGAAGAGATGGAGGCTGGCTATTGTGAAGGGAGCATAGGGAGTGCTGAGTCAGTCTGACACCTGAGTCCCCGGGTGATGGGAAAGGAGAGCAGGAGGCCCTCCCAAATTGATTGACCTGTCAGGACAAAAGAGGTGGATAGCACCTTCCTTGGCCTCTCGGACGCCAACAAACTGGGGTGATTCCCCACGCTTACCATCAGCACCTGTGTGTCATCTCTCCTTGCCTTTCTTTTAATTGATGACATTCTAACATTCCGTAGGGAGCGATGTGCTGTAAAGTTCTTAGTACAATGTCTGGCTACCGTGGCCGGTCCCCTCATTTTCTAATAAAAATACATGATCCGTGTCTTCTCAAATGCAACTGAGGATTTTATGATGAGTCAGTATGTCTCATATATGCTGCATTCAATAGGGAGAGATTCTGAACACCCGTTCTATCAATCATCAAGGATAACAGATGTGGTGGCATTTACAGAGTATGTCAAAATAGCGCTAATTACCTTGAATTAGTTCTGCGCCTGAAAGATTGCCATTTAAATTAACATAGACATGAGAATGCAACGCATCATTAATATTATCTTTTAGTTTCACACATGTCTACACCGTGGGAATGGCAAATGCTGTCTCTAAAGTACAAAGCACTGATTTTCAGATGTTTGTGGTCATAAATCCAAACTATGAGATAAACATAGGTTTCAGGAAAATAATCACAGCTTAAGCTTGCTGTAACTGATCATCTAATTAATTAAGTGAAACATGCTGTAAAGTAATTTCAGTTTTGATCAAGGGTACTCTAAGATGCATCACCAGCAGCCAGGCCAGCACCTGCAGTGTTGTGTTACTGAAAGCTGCTCCTGCCTAAGAGTTGAGGAAATCTTAAGAGGGAGCATTCAATATCCTTTGTCTACACAAACAGCCCTATTTCCTGTGATGTGCCACAAGTGGAGGGTTATGTTTCATAAACAGTAGCGCACTCACCTTACCTTCCACTTATCACTCATTCCAAGCAGTGAAATAATACCCCGGTCCTGATTTACAGTTGCTGTAATGCATCACACCATAATACTATGTTCCACATATCCCAAATTAAAATGTAACAGACCTGGGTACCTCATCACAAAACAATTAACAACCAACATAAGGGAACATAACCACCAGCATAAAGGAAATTTTTCCAGTAATTTCATTTGTTTGCCTCATTGCCTGGCATGGCTCTTGTTATAAGCATTCCCAGTCCATCACCAGAGAAGAGTAGGTGGTCCTGACTGATTGGATCTGTGATGTTTATCAGGTAGTGCATCCGTTCACTCTACTGTGACATTAGATGATACATCTCTGCTTGGATGGTCGCCTCTCTGTCTGCCTGCCTGGGCCTTTGGTTTGGGAAAGTGAAAATGATTTTTCAGACTGTCAAATTGTTCCAGTAAAAAGGAATTCGGATAGCACTGGGGGGCTGATGTGAGTGTGTGTGTGTGTGTGTCTGTGGGGGTGTGTGTATGTGTGGGTGTGTGTGTGTGTGTGTTGGGGGGACTTGCCATTGTGTGTGGAGAGGAAAAATAAATGAGAACAGTGTTATCAGTGCTCCTCATGGGGTATTCTTAGTAGCACTAAAGGGAGAATAAGGGGAGGGCTTGTTGATGAGTTTTGAGAGTCGATTCAAAATCCACAGAGATCTGAAAAACAGCGATTGAATAGGTAGACATGCACTGAGGCATATGAATCCCATGGAAGCTGTGCAATTAGGACATCAGTTTTGATTAGAATGTAGAGTTTGCTTGAGTCTCTATTGCTACTTTGAATAGAGTGAGCATACAGAGAGACATTAAGCATCAACCCATTATTCTTTGGATGAAAATACATAAAGCTCTCATATGAATGGCAGTAAATAAGTGAAAGTACTCCAAAATCCTCCTCTCTCTTCTATCTGTTCGCATCTGAATACTGGCTAATCTGTGGCACATTTCCCCCAAATGAAAGAGCCCTATTGTGATGGGAATGTCTAGTGCAGTGGCTGAATATCATTCTTAAATGTGACATGCAATACAAGAGTCAGATTGACCGTGCCTGAAAGATCTTACTGTTCTGTTTGCTGTTACAAAAAATTGCCTTTTATTTAGCATATTCTTTGCATTTCACAATACAACTAAAGGCTTATAAATGTAATGGTGAAAAATGATGTGTACTTCACTCACAATGGCATTATCTCTACAATAATGAATTACTCTCCACATCTGCATAAAACTACCTATGGCAAGCATCTTAAGAATGGCAAGAATTTCATCTTAAATTTAAGCTTGTCTATTTCAGTGTGGGAGCCCATGTCATTTATTTATAGTTTCTGAGGCAGATGCATCTCCAGACTGAACAGCAACAGTTCAGAGGGAATATCCAAAACATCAGGTGTCTTCTGGGAAAGATGAATTCGTCTCCAAGAGCAATCATTTATATTCATACTACACTGAGACACATTATTTTTATTCATTACTGACTTTTATTCAGGCTAGGCCCACATTTGGGGGTGTACTTATTTTTGAGTTCTCTCTTCACGCTGCCTGTGCTCCACGAACTCCTGGCTCTGTGAAAGGCGCACAAGCTCATAAGATAGCTTTAGAGTGCAGATTGATAACAATAAACCACCAGCCATCAGTTTCTTTGATGTACTGTATCTCTTTTCAGACTTGGATTATAGATGATATTGTTTCATCCAACTGGTGATATTAGCTATTCTCAAGAAAATAGCATACCAGCCTTAAAGTTTTACTCAATTTGGCAAATGCATTTGTGTCACTGACGAGATAACCAAATAACCAGATAAGCAATGTAGAGGTAGATTAAAAAGACCCAGTTAAGTTCCAAGTAAAACAATGCAAACCATTTGTATTTCACCAAATTTACAATATATTAGTATTTACATAAATGTATACAAATACATGCAATAAGAACAGTTGCACAGACACAAAGTAAGGCCATCAGATCAAACTCACCTAGTCAGCCAACCCATGCACCCCCTTCTCTCTGAACCTGTAGGCCAGTTTGATGGCACCAGTCGATAGCCACACTTGACCCTCTGACACTACACATGAATCACACCTCACTTCCTGGTGTGGGAAAGTTAATGTCTTCATGTTGTCATTATAGTTAAACGTATTTCTTAATTCTTATAACTGCTAACTGCTACAATGAGAAAACTCTCATTGTTTCTCTACTTCTCTCAATTACCTATTTCTTTATATTAAATAAATGACCAACAAATGTCCCTGCATCACTTCCTGAGAAAATCAGTTTAATCACATTGTTTCCAGTTGACTAGCAGCAGGCATCTGAGAAATCCACTTCCCAATCATTCAGTCAAAACCTCATTTAGCTATTGCTAACATAAGCACAATCTCATTTTCTGAATAGTAAACTGTGCTGAGAAGCTGGATATCAGAAGTTAGATTTCACACAACATGTAGGTAATGACTTCACTAATTATTTCCTTGAACCCGATTAGCCTATACAAGGGTCATTTAATTAATTAGACCTCATGCGGTCACCATGTTCTCTCACTCTATCTATTTTCAACTATGCCATAATGAAAATGAAATGGGTTAAATATGGCATGAAGAACCTGGGAAAGATGTGTTTTGTCAAAGTAGTCACTAGTTGAAAAGATCTGAACATCCAGAATCGACATGAATGTTATGAAACAACATGAAAATAATGTAGTTGGTGAGCTTCTGACATATGAAGATTTCTGAGCATGATTGAGACTCATTAGAAAATACCATCATGGTAAAACACTCTGCATTCATAAAGCATTATATGCATACTCATTAAGGGTTATAATGCATTCATAAAGTGTTATAACTAACGTAATTATAAGAAACTTATGTTTTGTGACCTTTCAAGTTGTAAAGGATTATATGATAACATTATAACACTTTTGAGTATTGAGTATATATATATATATATATATATATATATATATATATATTAGTGTCATTGTTTGCAAGATTTTATGAATGTGTAGGACAAAATTGACTGAAATCCACATTTTCATCTGGCCAAGCACACAAAAGATGTTTGCCCTCTCCATGGGTGGCCAAATCTGATCTAAGGCCCTTCTCTACTCTTCTCTATGTTTTCTCTCACTCTTGCTCTTGCTGGGAAGGCCATCTTTCTCTTTGGCCCTTCTCTGTCTGTCTCTCTCTCTCTCTCTCTCTCTCTCTGTATCTCTCTCTCTCTCTTGGGTTTGTTTTATTTCTTTACATTCTAATCTTGTTTTGAGTTCTCTGGTTATCTAATTTGTTTGTGTTTTATTTGATAGTTCACTTAGCTGCTATTGATCCATTTGAGTTTACTGTTTATTGTTTTAAAAAAGCATCTATTATTCCACCAACCTCTCCTCTCCTAGGCCATGCCACTCTTGTACTTTTATCAGGTAAACTGGTAATATTCAAAGTCAACCTATTTTTTTAATTTCATGGAGTCAGAATAATTGTAGTTTCTCGCAATATTTACCATGCTTACCAATATTTATACATGCTTCTATCTGAAGTTTAAGACAGGCTTTCAGGAGACAAGGCACAGGCCTGTTGTTCTCTCCTTATAAATGCATTATAACCCTTTATGAATGCATTTATAATGCGTTATGAATGCAGGGCTCATAGACAGTGAAACTGAAATCATTATACATTAATTCAGTTACTCAGAACTATTTTGCAATAAGTCTGTAGTTCAATGAATGTGGAAATGCATTGGGTTGGGCAGGTACCATATGATCATAGGACATTATATCACAGTCCATTATCACTACCATTAAAATAACTGCAAAGTTGTAGTTTTCATGGGTAACATACGGTTGAATGGTGAATGACTGTAGATTTACTTTAGGGATGTAGGGGAGCCCACGTTTGGAGTAAGATAGATTTTAAATATAACATGAACTTCTGAAGCAGAATGTCAGAACAGTTGGGGACTTCTATTTGTGTGCATTCAATGTCTAAATAAGGTCACTGTGTCCTATTGTTGTTCGTTGTTTGTCTTACCTGGCCTCCTGGATACAGAAGTCAAGCAGGAGTGTAGGAGGCGCAATTTGTTTGTGTTCAGGGCATGCTCCAGCAGGGAGAGGCTCATTGAAGCAGGGTTGTTTGTGTTACTGCCTGTTTAGCAATGTTATTCCATAATCACATGAATGCTAGAGAGTAGAGTGGTGCCATGCATAGGTTAAAATATTGTGTAAGGTAATTGTAAGGTAATTGATCATTATCTGTGGTTCGGGTTTGACCTGTGTTACTTAATGTCAACAGGCCCTTCATTCAGGAGTCTTGTTTGTATGTCTCTGCAGCAAGAGGATAAAGAACAGGGTCTGGTTGCATAGGCATTGTCTAGTTTATTTATTTTATATTTTGCTCAGGCATTTGTTAGGTTGTTTTCTTTATGTGTAAGTCACCTAAACCTGCCAGTAAATCTCATTGGATTACATTAGAAATATAAGTAAAAGGACCTGTGATTTCTAAGCCTGTGTCTTCCCTCCATCTGCACGCATACTCCATTATATTCTAAACTCCCTTGTAAGGGTTGAAGTGGACAGCCAGGCCCCACCACTGAATCCCAGAGAGGTGGTGGCCAAGAGTCCTATGGGAGGTGCTGTGGATTAGGGATGAAGACCATCAGGGATGGGACAAGGCAAAGGCAGATACCCTAGATGGCCGTCATTATCACTGCCGCCCGGCCGGAGATCCAGCAGCCACTGATGGAGGGAATCGACATGGAGGATTAGTGCATCCTGACCACTGCAGATCCCCGGAACTTCGGAGGAAGAAGCCAGTGAGGAGGCAACGTCTGAAACCCACCCTGGAGAGTGGAGAGACTGACCCTGATGACACTCAGGCAGTCCCAGACGGGTGGGAATGCTCGATCACCAGTGGCCTGGGATCTGTCCCTAATGCTCACAATATCGGCACATGAGTCTCCTCACCCATGCGAACCTTGGCCGGAAAGCCGAGGAGGAGCCCGGTGGTGGTGGGTGCCGTTGGAGCAGCAAAGAAGAGGGCACTGATCAAAGACAGGGTCACAGTCCTACCTACCCCTGGCCTGGGTAGGTAAGTGTTGAGAGGAGCTGTAAGAGTGGACTGGGGGAGTGGCCTTAACTAGTTGTGGCTCAGGTTAGCACGTAAAATAAAAAATAAATAAACCGCGAAGGCAATGAAGGTTACTTTTGTAACTGTTGTAACTTTGAGGAGGGGGCCGGGGTAGTGAGATTTGAAAATACAGGTGTAATATCCAGAGATCATGTCTGAATTAGGCTTAAGGTAGCATAATGAGGTCACCTTTGACACTCTGCATGGGGTTATGTTATGTGGAGCAGTTACAGTCTCCAGGGCAATAATCTTCACAGAGGCAAATGAGGACTACATCATCATAAGCACCCATATACATTTTCAACATCTTGGATACATCCTAGCATCCTGAGGAGAAGTTTGTCACTACATTTTTTGGTTGCTGAAACGTTGCCAGAAAAGAAAATTGTTCTGAAATGTAGTTCTGTGTCAGTTGGATGGTGGGTTTGTAGTTGGAAACTACAAGTATGTGGTCTTTGCAGTGTTGGTTCAGACTTTTAACACTTGTTTGGTGATGCATGTATATTACTTTTTACCATCCCAAATCAGACCAACATTGCTGTATTGAATCCACTGAGCTGCATACTGTATATCTTCAATTATTTCCTAATTATAACAGGCAGAAAGGGCTGTGGATTTTCAGAAGCTCTCAGTGTGAAAACACACTTTGTCTCTGTCATTCTGCTTAACTCTCACAAGTCAGAATTCATGAATGTAGAGTAACCAGGATCGAAGGAGAAAGTTAAAAAAGAAAACTGTGAATGCATGTGAAAAAAATTGGCAGGGCTGTAAAATTCAAAGCCCCATCTGGTTCTCGCTGAATTTTTGAAGCCTGCTAACTCTGGGTCCAGCGAGAGCCATGTTTGATATGACAGTGGGTGGAAAAGGCGGTCAGGCTTCAAAGTGGCAGCCCTGCAGGGCCTAAGCATTTGAATGGTGACATGTGAAGGTAAATAGCCAGACAGCAGGTGTCCTCTTTCTTGAAGTACTGACAGTGCTGACCTTAAATAAACGTGCTGTGGCATCTTTTTCATGAGAGGAAAGAATTTCAGTGCCCAGAGCTTCTGGCCATACAAAAGTTGTAGCCCAAGTCAAGAGAAGTAAGAAAATGATGGAAAATACGGTTTTCTTGACATACATGTGCATGTATGACCATTTTAGCATTATTTCAGCAGTACATGGTACTGTATATTAAAACCATCCAGTCTCATCGCATCTCATGTATGTCATAAGGGATGAACAGAGTAATGGTGGGCATGCACTAGTTCTGTCAAATACAAATAATATTAAAGGTTTCAACATGCAATTTTTGTTTTCTTTTGTCAGATGCAGGAAGGTCTGCAGTACAAATGGGTCGTTGTAGTAACTGCAGTCAAATGAAACCACTGACATCAAAATTATCCAGAAAAAAACAAACACCTTCGACAGACCTTGGTTATGCTCTAACTTTATCTCAATTTCGCAATTCACTGATTTGCTTTTGTTTTAGTTTATTTGCTTTTAATCCGGTGTCTTTTTGTCTGTCTGAATATTGATGAGGATGAATTTCTGAGGGGGAGATGTGCTTTATGATGCTTTGAACTCAATGACTTAGTTTTAAATGATTATGTAAGGAGCCATTTTCATTGTCTCCCTTGCAATACCTCCATTGCTTTTTGCTTTATTTTTAAAGCACAGTATGCTTCTTCCTGATCATTCCTCTCTCAACGTAGACTGCACTAGCACTAGAGTGGTAGGCCTAAATCCCTGATATCTAAAAACACAAATTATTATATAGCAACAGAATAGTAACAACATTATGTGGAGAGGCTTTCATTGTGTCTGTACAGTACTCACTCAGTGTGAAGAAATGAAAGTTGAACCTGTTTGGTTCCCCTCTGAGAAAATCTGGACCACTTCTTCACTTCGATGTGATAGGGCAGTGGTTCTAAGTGGTAAACAGAGTCTCTCATGCCAGACTCCCATTTCTAGGCACTCCCCACCCCACAACCTTACCCCAATCCCTCAGCCTCATTCTCATCAAGTGCTCTCAACATCACTCACCCGCTATGATGCTCTCTCTGAAACGTCTGACCCATTCCACAGTGCTTGTTTTTTCTCTGGAGTTGAATCCTACCATTGTGTCCATTCAATCATTCATGAACCATTGTGCCCATTTAGCTTTTCCGACAGAATCCGTATCATTTAACCTCTATGACCAACAATGCACAAAAGCTTTTTATATGGCTAGACCTTTAAACAGGCACTTTTAACATCATTTTTGTAATTATTACAGCTGTATAATCATAATCATAAAAATCGTATTATTGCTCTTCATGTTATGTTATTACAGCTATTGCATTACTTTAATATATGCATTTACTTTCAGGAATCTAGTAGGTTTTGAGACAGCTTACTGGGCACATTTAAAATGGCTGCAAAAAGACTATTTGAACCGTTGCCGCCCTTAGTTGAGTGAGTGAAGAAATGGCAACTTTGATGGGCAGCATCTATGATCTGTGACTACATATGGTCCTCAATTTCAACAGATGACCTTTCACCTCCACTTGAACTGTTAGAAGGCTGACATAACTGTGTAATTAACATGTCATAGTGAATGCCGTTATCATCGCATGCTACCTTGAGATTTGCTTGCCAGATTGAGGACCCTGTTTTATTACAAAACTATGTCATAATGATGTATACCATTATATAAGCACTTTACATTATGTGGTTAAATCACTATTACGACCGAATTCAGGCAGCGTCACCATAGATTCCATATTTTCTGTGATAAGAGCATGTGATGTGTATATGTCTTTGTGTGAGTGAGTGAGTGTGTGTGCATGCTTCAAGATTTTGAATCCATTTTAATGAGCCACACTGCACCACTCAGAGATGTGTTTTAAGGGGAACAACGCAAGAGAGGGAGTATGGAGGAGCTGGGACGCGTCCCGTGTCGGTGGGTGGATCAGGCAATGAACTCACAGTGGGAGTCCTGCCCTGAGGCCAAGTATGAGGAAACACACTGATCTTGATGAAAACTCCTCTATTTTTTTCTCTGTCGGCGTAAGATATGTGTGAGGAGCGGTGGCATCTCAACTCCGATGTCTTGTGTCTGTCCCGGGTGTTTTGGCTCTCCCCTGCTACACAAGATGGAGGGTTGTCAAATGATAGGAGAATTTTTTATTGTTATTTTTTTTTCTTTGATGGTGATGTGTGAGTGTTGTGCACTGTAGTTTCATGTCCAATGCACATCAGTTTATTTTGTCTCTGACAACATTTGTGTGGGAAGGTGTGGTGGGAATTTCAATTGCTTCAGCAACTAATCATGATACAAGGTGAATGACAATTGCTTTGGATGTGATAGTTTTCCAAGGAGAGTTAGGGTATCTACAGCTTACATACCCAAATATAGACACCTCCTTCACAACCACTACTTTACCTTTCCTCACATACACATAACTGTTGAAGATGTCATATTTCCTTTGACTTGAAAAGGTTTCGGAGGTAAAACCATAACTTGAGTTCCCCACAGCCTGAAGTGCCCTGATGCTTACTTGACATTTACCCCACTCTTGAAGCCTTGGGTCCAGCACCAGTAATAGCACTTTGATCCATGATGTATTTATTCAGCAGAGAGGGTTCTTAATGTCATGTGTGAAAAGGTGACCAGGAGGAAGGGAAATTGACTTTATGGCGATTGATTAACAGTTTAAGGTTTCAGCCTGCCTGATGTCCACTCTACATGCTGATCGCAAAATTAGACAGAATCATCATTTATTTATTTATTTCCATTATTTCCCAGCTCATTCCAGTGAAATAGGCCAACAAACCATAAGCATCCTGATCCATAATGGGGAACAGCAGCATAAAAGGCATAGTAAATAATAGACATTATAAATTGAGGTATGTTAGATTTCAGACACTTGCATTATGCAATTGCCTGTGTATCGAACTGTCGCTGCTCCAAGGTTGTTTCTGTCAAAACCTGGAGGTCCAAAATCACCTGATACACCACCAGGCTTGCATCCTGCTAAACAAATGTCATGACTGATGCAAGAACACATTCAAAAGGGAGAAAATAAATACAAAGATATTTGACCTGGATCCACAATTTATTTTCAGCACTAAAGTGTTTTCCTGAGATACAAACAGCAGAATATACTGTATCTTCCATTTGTCTAATGCCACTTGGCAAATGATTTAGTAATCTGCTCGCACTTGTGGGGTAGTTTGTCGCTAAAGGCCTCATGAGAATTGCGCACGCAGTAAACCAACCTCAGTGATCTGTGTCAGTGGAGCGTGGTGAACGGTGGTCTGCTTCTTCTCAGTGCCCAGCAGGTGTCCCTCTGTATGTGATCAGCATGGGAAAAAGCTGCTTAAGGGAGAAGGTCAATAGTTCAGTCACTCTCCTCAAAGTCTTAAGACTGTATCCAGACAACTGCTGGGTGTTAAATGCATATTATGTTGCTCAGTTGCCTCAGTAACTAATCAATACTTTTCTAGCAGTAGGTACATTGTCAGATAGTTAATAGGTGTTCTCAAGTCAAAAGAGGGGTTTTGGAGTTTGGAGTAAAATGTAGTGTGTCCACAGTATATGAAGCAGAAGAAGTAGTCAAATACAAACATTTTTCAGTCACCTGAACTGTGGATCATGAAGTATGTCCCCTTTAAGCACTTGTGTACTACTGGTATTGGCTATTGATACATGGTGCAAGACCGGACAAAATACTCTCTTTTATATCTTCAGGAAATTGGGAATGCAAAATGCAAAAACCTTGTGCTATTAACAACTGTAAGTGTAATGTGTGTGTTTTACCATATTTTTATATTGCCGAATAATTAGACCATTTCTTTATCAGCTCTGTTACTACTGACTAAGAAGATATTTTGTGTCACTAGGCCTTAATAGGTTCTACTGGATTCCACAGCCATCTCAGCATGCAGCATGCCCTATTAAAAACACAGTGAGGTACTCAACTGGTGTGGCAGTCAAGCTACACTCGTGTGGAACATGAAACATGAACATTTCACCCCATGATTTATTTTTTGGAAACTAGTTTATTCATTGTTAATGTAACCACCAAGGCTATTTGAAATGGTGAGACAACACACTGCAGGCAGAGCTCAGAAGGGCCTGTTAGCAACTGTCACTTTAAAGTACATCTGCAAGCCTTGTTGTCAGAAAGACCAAGGGACATGTTGTCCCAGTTGTCTATGATGCTTCAAAAAGATGTCTTTGAACATGGAAAGCCGGGGGAATAAACGGAGATCATTTTTGTATCAGCTGCGACTCTGGAACATGTACTTTTTTCTAACTTGCACTTGCACTGTACAAGCTTGCTAGCCCACGCTAGTATGGATAAGTCACCTAAAAGTCAGTCATGTTCTCCATAACTAAGACTTGTACTCTCCCACAGGCCAGCATGCAGACACACTCCACATATTCTGCCCTTAACACAAATGTGTCGCCCATGTGTCATGCAGTTATGTGTTTTAGGAGGAAGAGCAGATCTAACATGAGTATGTTTCTTAGATAAACAGTAATGCCTCTTTGCCCCCTATTGGAAGTGCTTTTCACCTTGGAAAGTCCAGCCTGCTTTGCTTCCTCTTTGTACATTTATACTGGATACAGGGGCCCTGTTATACTGCCAATATCCATATATCCTATTGCAGTTGTTATACATCTATGGTGCTCTAGTCGATGCAGTACATGTATTTTGGTTATTGCTATTTTTTGTTTATTATTGTTTATTATATTGATGTAATGTTTATTTGTGTTAGTGAACAAAAGTAAACAAAGAACACTTTGTGAGTGTGTCATAGTTTGGAAAGTGTACAGTGCTTTTAGATGCAAACTTGCTCTTGCTGGCCTCCCTGACTTCTCGAACTCTCCTCACATGCGCCACTGAGCAGTGGAGCCTGCCTCACTCCTGACCTCCATCTGATTGCTGTGTTGTTTGCTTGTATTCTTTCCACACCATTGCTTTTATAGGCAGCGTTAATTTTATCCCCCAGGTTTGGAGCACCCACTGCGTTGCGCTCGCTGCATTTCCAAGGACGACGTTTGTCCCTGATGTTTGATTGAGCTATTTCCATACACGCCCTTTGGCTTTTATGCTTGCAAAAGTCAGTAGACAATATGTTATGTCAAGCCAGAATACAATATGCATTTTTGATTCAGTGACTCTTATAAGGTCTCTTAATTGCCAATGTGGGGTTCATTCATTGCAATCTTCTATATGAATAGAGCCATGTTGTGCTGCATGTGCTGTTTTAGAGTGAATATAAAATATCATTGCATAGAGGAGGCAGGTGTTTAGGTGGTGAAGGTCACTCAAGTTTTTGTTGGTTGTGACAGTAAATGTAGCAATGTGTGCTCAAGGCCTCAATCACACAGCAGTGTGCATCCGCAGTGCAAAGCGGTTTCTATGCATTCCTGGGGGGTGTGTGCCTGTGTTTGTTTATGGAAAAAAATATTTCATTGCCTTTGAATAGCTTGTATGCATCTCTAACCCCCCAGGCTAACTGAGTTACTGAGAACTGAATGGGATTCTATATGTTGTCACTCAGTCAACTGCAGATCAGATCATCTAGTGGTCATGTGAAAAAGATTAGATAGCTGATTTTTAAAAATGAATTTAGGCTTGCATGGAAATTTAGAAAAACATAATTTATAGCATTTAAAGATGTCACTGATTAAGCTTTCTTCTGTAGCTTTCTTTTATCTTATGACCTCTTACTACAGGAGGCTCCTGTAGTCCATAATCCAGTGTTTCTGATGATCATAAACCCCATCTCTGTTTGTTATGCAGCCAATGGTGGTGGCGGTGGTGTAGTCAGCAAACTTATGAGTGCATGGGTTGCATCTCTAACCCCAGGCTCACCTCTGATGCAGGGAACTAAGTGTTAGTAGAATTGAATTGGGTTCCATCTGTTGTCAAGCAGCAGTAATGGGTTGCTATGGCTTTTAAAATCAGGTCGTCTCTCGTGTGAAAAACACTGAATAGGCCTAGGTAGAGTGTTCTTTGTCAAATGACTGATCAAGCTTCCTTCACTTTCATCTTATTGCCTCTAGTAAAGACATCTTTTTGCTGAGTTACTCTTTTGACTTGTAGTTGTTAAGAATTGCAGCACTTTTGCAAACCATAAGGATGCAAATACTCTGCGTTTGAGTGGCTATGCATGTATTTGAATTTCATCTGTCAAAAGTTTCTCAAAGTCATTTAGCAGGTCAGTGTAGTCTGATTGAATTTGTATGGAGAAGGATGCTAACACATAATCCATTTGTTTATCATGCACTTCTCATTGGCATTGACCATAAAGCTCTTCTGACCTTGCTGTGTATATTCCTATCACACACACGCACACACACAGGCATCCAGGAACAAGATGCTTTTGGTTGTTTTATGAAATCACGGAAACAGGTGGTCACCCTAATCCTTCTCATTCTTTGTATTTTTCCAGAAAACTTTACATTTCCCTGCAATTGGGCTAGAGGCCGTTTGTTTTGTGTGGGTTATGTCTCATGGATGAAATACAGCAATTTATAACTCCATTTGAAATCTGTTGTGTGTTATGGTCATGATATCCAGCAGTACACAGAACAGGAATTTCTACAACATCTGCCAAATATAAATATTCATAGCATCCCGTGAGGGGAATGCAGATATGCTCTAGAAGATAAGTTAACAAATGAAAAATGTGTTATGCTAATTAAACATGGTGAGATTGACTGAATTTGATAGCCTCAAATCAGGACAATGATACCCTGTTTTCCAATTACATGTTGTCTTACCAGTATTTGGAAGTGTTGTCTTATGCCTATTGTGTTCACAGCCGATAATTAAAAAGTTGATAGCACAAATTTACATTTACCAGGCGCTTTTATCCAAAGCGACTTACAATTTGTTAACTATCAATTGTTCAGGGCCAGTCTCCCCTAGAGCAACTTAAGGTTAAGCGCCTTGCTCAAGGGCACAGCAGTGGCAGTTGGGATTCGAAGCCACAACTTTTCACACTACTTGCACGTGAGCCAGGTTCCTTAACCACTACGCTACAACTGCCCACATATGAAACGATGTGTGCTACCCTTAAGCCATAAACTGCTCAGTTCAACATACAATTGTCAGCATCAAAGTAAAACAATTTTGCATTAACATCTAATAATGGATATCCTATGTTCTCAAGTAGTGTGAAAGTGTAATGCATCAAAAAGGGACAGTCAGGTACATGGTCCCTGAACAGTCACTTGTGTGTAAGGAATAAACAATAATTTCCCTGAGGTACCTACTGTAAATCAACATTGTAAATAGAAATAAATCCCCACTCAGCAAATGTCTGCAAATAAGTTCTTGTTCTCATGCCTTGGTAATCTGTCATGTATGGGCGATGTTATTTTACATGACTTCCATCTGTATTTTCCACGAAGAATCAAAGGTAGGGTGGTTGTGACTTAAGGGGCAGAATGATGAAAGACCAGCTCTTTGTGAAAATGTACAAGCAACCTGACTGAACTACAGGTAGAACAAAGAAAACACCGTGCCTAGTTACTGAGGGAAATAAGCAGTGATCTCTGAGAATCTGATTTTGCAGATGCACATTTTGAGATGGCAGTGTTTGGTGCAAATAGATAAATGTGCAGTAAATTTGGAGCTTAATTATACCCTCAATCAAAAAGGGAATTTATATGATAGACAATTGTGACTCAGAATAAAGAAATTACAATATGCAATTAAGAATGATTAAATACTAGTTTAAAGAAATTTTGGTAGTTAAATGAATGGCAAACCGTGATGGGATTTTCATAAGGTTTCCCGTTACCATGGCACTGATGTTGTCATTGAGCAACAACTCCAGAGGTCACCTGAAGACATAATTAATTAGCTCCTGAGCAGGCGACCTGTCTGACAGCATTCCTGTTTTTGCTGATGACTGGCATCACACCATCAGTCACACACCGCCATGACAAATGCCCCCCCCACCCCCCGCTTTTTTATTATGACCAACATATCATTATCATTTTTTCTTGTCAGCATCTGCCTAGAAAATCCAGCGAGGTGGCCAGCATAATGCATGCCCTACCAAGTGCACCTGCTTTCTTTACAGAGAGGTTGAAGGTGGTTGGTACAAGAGGTGTTACCATTTTTATTGCTAATGCAAGCAATTTTTGGTCTAATATTAATTTTGTTCAAGCAGGATAAATGCCTAGTCATTTAGTCCAGGCAGCAATGTCTCCCCTCATTCCAAGGAATCAGGTTTGCCTTACACACAACATATACTCAGAGCAGAGGGACTCTAATCATGCATCTGTGATACAAAACAATGCATGTGTTTATTTCACTGGAATCCACTCAAGAGCATATGGTGTGTGCACGTATAGATTAATTTGAGAAGCGCAATAGTTCAGCAGGGTCCCGGAATAATAATTGGATTTTCTTTCTGGTGTCATCCTCATTATTTCTCTTAATTAAGATGTAGGCCTGTGTTGTCCTTTGTTGAGTCCTTTGTCACCACAGTGTAAGCGATCCAATTGATTTTAGTTGCTCATTTCTTTTTAATTGTGTGGTGTCTCTCTCTCTCTCACTCTGTTCTCCCCTAAGAAAGGGGATCACACCACAACCGCACAATTCATGACAATGCCAGTCAATAATTTTCTCTGCCTCCCTCAGAACAGAGTCTTTGGGATGGGAGCTGAAGTGCATGCAAATGCTAGTGTAGAAAAGCACAAACACTGCCCAAAGGAGACACTCCACTCCACACACTGTGATAAGTTTACAGCCCGTGGAAGAAATTATATCATCAAGAGACTAGAATAAAGAATTCTGCAACCATGCCAGTTTAATTAAAATGTTAAAAGTATGTTGTAAAAAATAGCCTTATTCAGTTATCCTGTTTTGGAGTTAAGTTCCTCTCAGGACTGGCTAACTTGACCAAATACTCAACATGTGTCATACTCGTCTAAAGAGTTATGTGACAGCATGACAGTTCCACAGGTATTTTACCACAAGTTCATGGTAATGAAATAGATGCCGTTATACTACAAGTTGATGGTAATTGATGCTATTGCCAGTATACTAGAGGTTCATGTTACTGATACAGATGCTACCTGTACTTTTCACATGTTTCCTTTCAACATTGTAGGATCTTGCCCTGACACCAAGAGTGGCGTCAGTCTCTCATTGGTAGCCCTGTGTGTGTTTTTTGCCCCTGCTGAAAGATGATTGAATCACTGATGGACTCAGTGATAGTCCTGACAGGTGCAAACTCCATACTGTGTTTCTGTCTGTCAGAAGGATGGGGAGAGGATGAGTTACTTTAGTCCTTCAAAAAATTATGTCCCTGTTCCCTGTACCATTCTCCACAGGTACACCTCCACCTGAATGCTCCACTAACATGTATTTTGCCAGAGCAGATTCTTCTGTCTGAAATGTAAAGCACTGAATGTAGATTTAGAGTATATGGTTTCCAACATACAGCACTGATAAGATGCCTTGCGCTGTGATTTTGTATTAGGAAGGCTACAACAACAAGTGAACAACAAGTCAAGATTTTAGTAGAGGAAAAATTCAGGCGATCAGCTGAGCACGACATCCAAGATTGACAGCCATTTTGAGCTTCATTTTAAGTGAAGGATGCAGCAGAGGGATTATCTAAGAGAACCCTGGAACTCTGACAAGGCCACAGACAGAACTACCTTTAGAACATACTCGGGCTGTTATGAAAACCCAGCATGGTCCAGTGTGTGTTCATAACACATTGCTCCACCAGCATGGTAGCCAACAGGTTATTAAAACTGCCTGTTAATTCATGTGGTTTTTCATGATAAAAAAACACACGGTGTAAAGCCAAGAAAATGTAATATGTTTGTATTTGACATCACCGTTTCTCAGGCACTGAGAATCATGTTCTTTTGAAAGTTTAATTACAGATCATTTCTGCCTGCACCAGGTATGGCAGTGAGAGTCAGTCTATCACGAGATTAAGTTCAAACCCTCACAGCGATTTTCTTGGTCTTGGTGCATGCACTGTCCTAGTCTGGCAGCCCCACTGTTAGCTTTAGCTTAGCATAGACGCTGGGATGCAGAGTAGCCAAATATCAAGTCGCTGCATTATTGTTTGTACTCATTGCGAATACATCGGTAATGAGAAGTAAAGCCACAAATTTTGTGTGACTGGCCCATAACAGAAAACATGCCAGATTAAGAAAGGGATTCTTTATCCTAATATGAATACCACACGGAAGTACATGGAGAATTCATTGGAGAATATGAAGAAAAGTGTAGTTATCTACAGTGAGGGACATTTGAAACTTTTAGTCTTTTAAACAGCCATGATGCAATTTATTCTATAATGACACTATAAGTTGTGGATGTACTGTAAGAATAAAATTTAAGTAGTGGGGTTAATTACAGTTACAGTGTTTGCAACTTTCACAAATGCTGTAATTCTGGGACAGAAGGTTCTAGGTCTACAGCTCCTATGTTTAAAGTTTGCCCTGTTTGTGTGTGTGTGTGCGCGTGTGTGTGTGTGTGTGTGTGTGTGTGTGTGTGTGTGTGTGTGCATGTGTCCCTCTGTTTACTCTCCAGTGACACAGCAGGGGTCACCCAAGTGGTACATTGCCACAGATCCATCACTCTGTGATCCTCCGTGTCTGCCTTTCGTTCAAAGCAAAAGCAGCCTTTCATCTGTGGTGTTGAGAGGGGGTCAAAGCTCTGCTGTGGGTTAACTTCACCAAAACTGGAGTGAAAAAACTCACACATAAATGGCAACCACTGTCTTATTATAAATATGGGTTTCAAAAGCGTACTGTAGTACCATTAGGAACATACTGCACATACATGTATCCAGTCTTATGTATCTGAAAATGATGAAAGACCTGTTCTTTTACTTGTGCACCAACATTTAACCATCACAGAATGAAATGAAAAATATGGTTCATTCGAATACCAAAATAATAAATGTCTTTTAACTCATTGTTTCACATACATATTAATTCACCTCAAGGTATTAAGCATTAAAAACTATGCCTGTGCCTGTTTTTTAAACCACCATTATAGCATTTGTTATCTGGTTCAGTTACTAGTTGTATACAGCCAACCTGGGCTGATAGTGAAACATGGTCCTCCATGTATCCTTTTGCACCAGCATTTGTCTTTGACCACTGTTGCACTGTTGCTCACATGGGCCTCCTGACACCACACCGTCTCAGCATACCTCCGCCTCTCCATGGCAACAGCAGATGAGTTTCATCTGTGCTCAGTCACCTGCACGGAGGTAATTGGTTGTTTTAGGGAAACTTTTGTCCAGCGTGGAGACGGCCTGTCTAAGCCTCCAAAGTGAGTGTGGGGACTGTGCACCTCATCTTCTCAGGGAGAACAAGCCAATGAAGCTCAACGCGTGGGCCCATTCAGTGTTCTCTCTGTCTATTACTGTACTAGCACGCCATGGAACCCACTGGCAAATAGTTTTATAATAGCAACTGGGTCTGGCCACAAAGTCATTGACCAGGTTGATAATGGCAAGCCAAAAGCTTGGGTTGAAAAGGAGAAAAGAGAGAGAACTGTTGAGATTTTGTGGAATTTGTTTCATTTTGTTACTCTTTTCTCTATATTTCAGTGACAACTGTTACAAATAGACCAGTCTATTAGACATATGATAAATACCAGGAACTGAATGAGCTAAAAACACAAAACTGATTTCTGTCATTACAAATTTATTACTATAATTTATGTAAAACATTATGGACTTTGTTATTGCTCTGTGTTTGAGGAATGTCCTTTTCATTTTGGACAGCTGTTTGTTTAAAAACCAAAGCCTTATCTTTACCATGGGTGTGGTAATATGCTGTTGTTTCCTTACATTCCAGAGTTGACATCAGTGTAGTGTATGTATATATTTAGACAGTGTAAAAGTTTAAGATGTGTGTATCATCTGTTGAAGAACTCGTTTTATCTCGATGGCCAAATCATGGCATAGAGAATTTGTTGTCTGTCAAAATCCCACCTGGGTAAACAGCCAGAGGCAATCAAGGAAAAAAATCTACAAATCAGGTGGTCTCTGTCTAATCAATTTTCTTACTTTTTCACACTTCATTTCTCTAATATGTTATGTGTCAATCCTGTTTCCTAACATATGTTGCAAATGTCTAATCAATTTTCTTACTTTTTCACACTTCATTTCTGTGTTTCTATTCCAGAGTTTCCCATTTCATGGTTATTCCTTGGAAATGCAAAAGGAATTTCACAAGACATGCATAGTTTTATGCAATCAAGAAACCAAACACAATTAAAATACCCATGAACCTGTTCATTTCAATGTTAAATCAGAGTCCAAATAACATATTTTGAATATGTTACCACATTCATAGGAGGCTACCTACAGAAGCACGAAAAACTTGGTTTGAGAAATTGATTAAAAGTTCATATGCAATTTTAAATCAAAGAAGAGAAATCATGGAGATGAAAAGACTGGGGTTGTATTACTTTTGAAGTTCTGAAATTTGGAGATGAAAAGACTGGGGTTGTATTACTTTTGAAGTTATGAAATTTCTGCCTTGTCTTACAGAGTTATGGTGACTACTTTTTTTTTCCAAAGTGTAAATTATTTCCAACAGAAGGCGTTCATTACAGGGATATGTGTTTATTTGTTGAAACATGAATGCTACAAGACATGAATTGACGTATTTGGATGCCTTTTGTTGTCTACAACTCATCAATAGTGTATCATCACACGCACACAAAGGTCAAAGCAGCTGTCTGGCAAGAAATCAAATGTAAACATATTTTTCAACTTGGCTCTGGAGTTGGCAGTGAAGAAATATCTGCTCTTGCACACTTACCAAATATTGCCTCATGCTATGTTTAAAATACTCAAAAACTGCAGATGCAATTTAAGTGTTCAACCCATGTTTTGTGTGATAGAAAAACACCAGCATGACAATACACAGCAAGGGACTGCCATCAAAAAATGTTCAAATGTACAAATCTCTCTTAACTTAGTTAACTGTCCCAATTAGTTAGCTTGATTTATGCAAGGAAAAAAGAACTTTCGGACATAAAACTGCACATCATTTATCTTGTCAACTATACAGCATGGGCTTTTCAATACATGCTTTTAATTACATTTTTGTTTTTAAAATTAACAATTTCTTTGAGAGTGTTTGCACTGTGCTTTGGGAGCTCTCAACAACTGATTATTCCATGCTTAATTTATGACTGAATACAGAGACCATAAAAAAAAGTTTTGGTGTGAAGGGTGATAAATACCCAGTTAGCCCCAGTGGCATCTCTGCTCCAAACCAAAAAAAGTCAAAAAAAAAAAAAAAAAAAAACAATGATTCAGTTCTCAGCAGGAACATCAAATTCATACCACGGCATCACTCCCATCACTCTCCGCTGGTGCTGTTGGTTTTTATGGGTCCCTGTATATCTTCAAATTATTTGAGCTTGTGTTTTGCTTTTGTGTCAGTTATATGATCCCTTTTATGTTTAACTTTCCAGGAGCCATCTGTTCAGGCCATAAAGAGAATGTATGATGTGCACTGTTGCACTGCAGATTTTTTGATATGGCTTTGAGGGGGCCTAATTTGGATTAGGGTGGATTTGCGAGAATGCTGTGTTCGGGGTATGTTTGCCGATAGACTGGGGGATTTGATTTGGCTCGATAAGTTTGCCTTTTGACATGATGTTACTTCAAGGCCCAGACGAGAAAAAAATGTGTTTATTCCTGCTCCTGAGAACACATAAGTCTCAGTATGTCATGTTTATTGTATTTCTGGCAACTTCTGCATATGTTGGAAAATGTTATTTTCTGGCAACTTCTGCATATGTTACACATGTGAGTGAACTCAGAGTCGATAATCATGTAAGAACACCACATTTATGACCCAACAATACATACAAATTAATTCATAAACAAGTCCAAAGAAAGCAAGGACATTCTGTAATCACTTTATCTGAGTTTATGTGATGTGACATGCTTCTCAACATTGTACAGTATGCAAACCATGTCTTGGTTTCATTAAACTGTGCCAAGACCTTGATGGAGTGAAGATGGCTGACTCGTTTTTAGAGGCAGATAGAAAAGATTTTCAATTATATGTGAGGGGGAAAGGGGGAAAACAAGATAGACCCCACACATGATTTCCTCCTGGTCTTCAAATAATCCCTTTTCTCTGAAGTACCCACAAGATACACTCAAAAAATGCTAATTAATTCCTTTGACGTTTACCATAATAAGGTCACTTGTGGATGGCTTGTCTTCCACTGGCTGTTTGGCAATCCTGTCAAATATAATTGGATGAGGGACTAATTGTGCACTAGCAGATTTAACCCTGTCTTAATTAGCACCTGATCTCTGGATTCAAACACATGTTGTCATCAATGGATATACATCTTGTAATTCTCTTGATGGTGGATATAATAATTTTCTTCAAAGACTAAACTTTCCAAAACCAGGAACCATGACAAGAGAACTTTTAATTTGTAAGCTTTATCATGTAATTTAAACAATTTAATTGTAAAAGTATGTAATAAAACAATTCTTTCAGTACTAATAGTAACATCATTCAAAATACCACAGTTCTTTGGATTAGCAGCACCTTACTTGCCGTACCTGTTCAACTGAAGCTGCAGTGATTATTTTGAAAAGGATATAGATGAGCTGTCTCTTGGCTTTGTTTGATGAAAGTCAAAGACTCCCTGAGAAAAGCCTTTCTTAGTTCCTCATGCAACACACGACCACACCACACACACACACACACACACACACACACACACACACACACACACACACACACACACATACACACACATACAGCTTTCTCATCTTGATTCTCTGAGGCGGGCCCAAAAAAAGAAATAATCCTGGATCACTCTGAACAAAAGGCAACGCTCTGTGTCCTTCCTGCAGTGTTTATCGTGCCCTCCCCAGGGCCCCATTGCCCTCCCCAGGGAAACCTGCAGAAGGGCAACCGTGTCTCAGCTTACAAGCATGTCATGCAGGTCCCCATCGCCGTGCCGACGGAGACATTTCCGAGGGACATTCAAAGCCAAACAGAGACGGGAAGGATGGGGCCTCTCTACTGATGCTGTGCTGCTTCTGCTGGTAAAGCCACTCCATCACAGCAGATTCCCGAAAAAAGTCATAGATTGTGTACTGGGAACCTCTACTACGCTGAGGCATAAAGTTTCACATTTTTTTATTCCACGGGAGACCTCAAGGTCCTTTGATGGTCAGACCTCAGCCGTCAGCGGGTGTTGAAACTGACCATAGCTATCATCTGAGCATGTGTAATGACAATATCGGTAAGAGACAGAAATCAATATAAGGCTATATTATACTCGATATGACATGACCCCCTTCACCCAGTAACTGTAAAACATTTAAGTCCTTTCAATGACTTTTATCACATTAATGTCAGAGACTGTTGTGAATGTTGTTTGCTTTTAATCAACATATTCAAATTCTAAGTTCAGTAAATGTTGTATAACTTTTGCTGATGAAACCTAATGAGAGATACTGATGAGAGTGACTGTTTGTGCCTCTGAACAAGGTCAGTGTTTCCATGTTTTTTTTGTTTTTTTTTCTGCACATGGTTTACACCCTCGACTGAAAACATGCTCCGCAGAGCAACACTCTTGACACCCCTGCCTGGGCGGAGGCGAGAGTGCCGCTGGGCTGTGGAGGCACCAAACAAGTGAAGAGGCTTCAGGTCACCACCCTCACCACCACACAATTCCCCCCCACCCCTCCCCCAAACACAGAAGTGCTCTTCAAAGGCAGGGGGACCAAGCATAGGCTGGCAGTGGAGAAAAAGTGGAGCAAGGCTGTAGATGTTGAGGGCCTATTCAAAAATGCCAATCCTTGCCGTGACCCTGCTCAAAGACCCCTGCTTCCTCCCCGTCCTGAGGTCTACCACCAGTCGTTCACAATTACCCTAAAAAAAACATCTTTAAGCAATGTTTCTTTTTCTTTTTTTCCTGCCAAACTTGTCTTGAAGTAATGCTTCAATTGTGGCCAGGCTAGATTCTCTTACATATTATTCATATAATTTTTTTCCCGTACAGTAATAAGTAAAAAACACAAAAACAAAGCACTGCTTTACTTTAAAGAAACTATAATGGCATGCTCTCACAAGTATGTTGCATGCATGAAAGTACATCTTTGTGTGTGAGAGAGAGAGGGACAGAGAGAGGTACAGCACCCAGACAGAGACCATTTCCCGACCTTGGTGAACAATGTTGTTGAGACGCTGAGTCTGGCCCTGCGGAGCTCCTGCCAATGATCCCGACAAGCCGCTGAGAGACCCTGGAGAGATGGACAGACAAACGGCAAGCTGATCCCTGGAAGCCCATGGCCGCCACAGAGTGTCTAGAGATCCCTCTCTGCACCACACCTGCAGTCAGCCCTCTCAGCAGGGGCCTGTCACCTCACATTACTGGGGGGGCACTCCCCCCTTAATTCAGGCTTAATGGGTTTGCTGTTGTAGTTCCATTGATTTAGACCATACCATATATAGTCTTGTTCTGTATTTTTGTATTGATATCCAGATATTCATTTCTCTGAATACTCAGTGGAATTTATCAAAATGCCCAGTTTTATTATTAACAATGCTGTTCTTGTCTGGTTTTCTCCACCATATCTTTTTGTATACATCTTGTATGGTTCTCTTGATGGAGGATATAACAACGATTTTCTTCAAAGACTAAATGGAATCACTTTCCAAAACCAGAAACCATGACAAGAGACCTTTTAATTTGTAGTTTTATCGTGTAATTTAAACAATTTCATTGTAAAATGACATAATAAAACAATTCTTTCAGCACTAAGGTCGGTGTGATAAAAATAGAATGTTTGCAAATGATGTAAAGCTTTAAAAAGTTTGATTGCAAATAGTTTAAACACAACATTTATGAAATGGTTTGGGATGTATTTTAAGTAAAGTAAATTTCAATTCAGTTCAATTATATTTATACAGCGCTATTTATAATAGATAATAAAGAGGACCAATGAGGACTAATGATTCACCATGCACCATCCCTAACTATATGGGGCAGTAAAGAGGCATGTTTTAAGTCTAAACTTAGGTATGGAGAGTGTCCACTTGATGAATGTAGGGGGGGATTATTCCACAAGAGAGGCGCACGGCAGCAGAAAGCTCTTCCTCCTTGTTTGTTGATTTTAATATTCTCAGGATTACAAGGAGACCAGCATTTTGGGATCTTAGAAGTCTAGCAGGGTAGTAAAGGTTAAGTAGGTCTTTAATATATGAAGGCTTTATAGGTTAGGAGGAGAATTTCAAAATCAATTCTTGAATAGATCTTGAATAGGGAGCCAGTGTAAAGAAGTGTGAATAGGAGAGATATGTTTCCTGTTTTAGTCCTTTTAGTGAGAATGTGGGCCGTGGCATTTTGTATTAGCTGTAGGTTTTTAATGCAGGTTTTTACTACACCCAGAGAACAGAGCATTACAATATTGATTATTGATTAATGTAATGCTCGGTTTTCTGGGTGAGTAACCTGAAGGTAATAAATGCATGTATTCATTTTTCAGAATCCTCAAAGAATAGGAACTCTCTAAACGATATTTCATAGCTGAAAAAAAGGATATTTTTGATTACTATTCAGTGAGAGGTCCTGGTCAATGATTAGGCCAAGACTTTTGACTCTTGGGTTAAATTGGGGTGAAAGGCCACTGAGTAAGCTTTGGTGGTGAGGTAAGATGTCAGCTGCTTAGGGCCTATCATCATAACTTCAGTTTAAATTTAAGAAATTATTAGTCATCCAGGTGTTACTGGCGTACAGTCCTTTGGCTTCATAAGGCATAGTTGTAGAGAAGTTGACTGGTATTTAGCAGACACTTGTATCTAAAGTGGCCCGGATTCATAATGTAGAGTTTGAGAACCAAACCCAGGTTGCCTGCTCCACCACACCTAAAATCGAACTGGCAGCTGACTTTAACTGAATTGAACATAGGAAAGTAAGTTACTGTGCCCCATTCAGTTAGTGTCACTATTCGGGCCATATTGTACTCTGTGACCTCAAACAGCGGGCCTATGATTTGATCCACACCAGATTTCTGTGGAAACCACCAGTGGATGCCAAAATTTGAATAGTCAAACCACAGACCAGATTTCCACAAAAAATTAAGTCAGACTCAGATCAGATAAACTAGCATTTGTGAAAGGAGCATGAAATAGTGTACCAGAATGAAATAAAGAAATATTAATCAAATATCTATACTATCTACACTTTCTACTCCACTACATTTTTCCACTGCATTTCATCACAGGCATCAATCAAATTGCTTTATTTGGCCGATGTGTTTTTAATGATTATAATAAGGGCTGTTGACATGAATTTACAGGTGTTTCCAACCGAGGATTTCTTATTCGCATAACTTATATCCACATCAACTAGTTGGATGGAAACCCAGCTATTGGCCTTCTGTGTGGAAGATTATTCCATTATCTCTGTAACAGTATTGAAATAAAGTATACAGGCAGTTCAAATAGGAAACACATTAGGCAAGTACTTTCTCTTTTATTAGGTTACTTACAGTATACTGTACAATGCTTGTCACCCAACCATGCTGTCAGTTAATCTAATTGTCTGAGTAAAGTTCTTCACAGTGTTTTCTTTAGCATTAAAGGAATCCCTGAGTAGTAAGACATGTTGGCATTATAAGATTGATGTTGGCATCAGCTACATAAACGTGATTTAAAAACACTCAAAATGTTAATGTTTTATTGAAAGTTTAGAAAATCCTTTCAGAAAATCCTTGTAAAAGTGACATTATCTGGATGAATCTAATCAAGGTCCAATCAAGGTGTAGCAATTAAGTGGTTGCTGCACATAGACAGCATCAGTATCAACCAGGTGATGTCACTTTTTATCCAGAATACATTGATATAAACACAATGGCAGCTTACAAGCTCTACAAATAAAATGACTTTCTGAAAGTTTAAATAAAAAAGGAAGGATTTTGAGACAGTGTTTATCAAGATTCAAGATTTAGGATAGTCTTTATTATATCTCCTTATACTAGTATAAAAGAATAAAATTCTTGTGTTTTTGCTTTCAAAAATAAGTGATAAATAAATAGTATGTTAAGTGTTCAGAGAGAGAGAGTCTGGTGGTCCAAGCCTTAAGATAAGATAAGATATTGTTTGCCAGATGGTAGCAGCTGAAACAGTCCATGATTAGGATGGCTGGGGTCCTTACTTATTCTTTTGGCCTTCCTGATGCACCACCTCTTACACAAGTCCTGGATGGGGGGCAGATCACATCCACAGATGCTTTGTGCTGTGCGCACGACTCTTTGCAATGCCTTTCATTTGGTAGCAGAGTAACTTCCCAACCATGCAGTGATGCCTCCATATCAAGTTGTTAAATTAGTCAGTTTTGACATTTTGTCTATGTTCTGAATGTCTGTCTTTGTCTTTGTTTTGAAAATGAGTATGACCTGAAATAATTGGCAGATCATCATTACCCTTTCCACAGAATCCCAAATATTTTGGAAATGGATATTGCATAATATTTATGTAACACTTGCAATAATCATTTTGATTAGCAGCCCAGTATTTTATCATTATTGCTATTTTTGATGGTAAGTCAACTGTCCACAGAGGGATTCAAGGTTACCAAGTAAACTGCTCACCCATGCATTTAGCACAAACACCTTTTTTATCTCTGCCAACCACTGTCTTTTTACCGTTTCAGTGAACCATACGATGTGGCATTTTAAGGTCTTTGACATAGAAAGTACAATCAAGAACTTAATGAAAAATCCCAGAAACCTTTTTCATCTTTCTGCAAAAACAGCAACAATCAATAGTTTCATCCTATCTGGTGTAATGGCCTCTAGATGAACACAAATGAATAACATATTGGGCTGTTCTTTGATGAAACTATTATATTTTAGAATCATCTATTCTCTATTGATTCTTCCCATAATCCTTGTTGTATAACCTGACAGCTTCAGATGATCCATATATGACCTCAGCTCTTCACTCTGCTCTTCACTCTGTTCTCATTTTCATATTTGGGAGACACAGTCCTCTTGCACTTTGGTAGATTTTTTATTTCAGCTGTGAAGTTAGCATAAAATAAATACCAAATTCAGCCTTAGTCATAACCAGTCAAATTTCTTGTATAATTGCATTTTTGTCAAACGAACTGTCTATGACGAACTGGTTTGACTAGATAGAAAAAGGTGCCTTGCATCCCAGAAGTCAAGTCATAAGAGGATTGCCATGAGGAGGCAGAGAATGTCTAAAACTTTCATCATTTCTCTTCTCTGTGTAGTGTTAGTGTACTGGTGCACCTTTGAAATGAAACCATTCAATTAAGGTGATCATAGAGCCAAAGACTGTGCAGCCAGCCATGACATACTCCACAATGATCTGTCAGACATGTTTCTTTCATCAGCAAAATCTGACCCAGATAATGTGCCTCAGTGTCCACAGCATTCTGTCTCAGAGCAAAGAGACTGTGGCTGAATTCTGACTTCTGTTCTGCTTGACATACTGTTCAAGCAGTATGTTTTTTGAGGAGTGTTACATCACTTATGCTCATCCATGGAATATTCTATACAGCAATGACATGCATATATTTATTCTTGCAATATACTCTATAGCGATGGCACAGAAGTGAAACATTTAACATCATTAAATCACACAATTACAAGCTTCACAAAACTGTTACAGAGGAACAGAGTTCTTTTTTCAGTATAATGTTTTAGCTCTGACTATTGTTGGGTGTGAATAATGAAGAGAGACAGGAAAAGAGTGAGAAAGAGAAAGGGGGCAGCATCAGAAAATGTCCACTGCCCAGGAGACCACTGTTCTTATGCAAAAACAGCTGTTGACAGCTGACAGTACAGGGTGCTCGAGGAAGATTTGTCAATCAAAATGTTTCTCTTAAAATTTGGGAGCTATTTGGAAACAGTGTGCAGGTGTTTTCTTTTGACCTGGTATGCTGGCAGAAATAACATGGCAGATTATTATGCTGAGGTAGGACACAGAACTGTGATGTAAACGCAATGGACTTTGATAAATCTATCTACATCCATTACATAAAGCTGCAACCAAAGATATCAGTCAATGGAAGATTCTACAAGCAAATTTAAATCATTTCATACCAATTTTTCAATTCATCTTTGCTGACATTGGCAATCTCCTATTTCATTGACTTTTTCTTGTAAAGTGACAAAGGAGGCATAAAAGTTCCACATCTTTGGATCAAATAGAAGACACTTTTACTGGCTTAATATGGAGGTAAGAGAAGAGGTGAGAGGAGAAGGTTGCTGCTTCATGCATGCCATGAGAGCTATCTATATCACCATTAGAGACGGGCTCAGACCACGGAGAAGTCAACAAAGGACCGAAAACTATTGCATCTGTCGAAACTCTGTTGTGACCAAGAAAGAGAAAAATCCAAGGAAGCACCTGACATCTGGGCTGAACAGCAGGGTGTTCAAGAACAGCCATGTGGACACTGATCAAAGAAAGAGCAAGAAGGAAGATGGAGCCCATGAAGAACTCCAGGAGAATCTGAGGTCTTCTCTGCGGGCCTCTTAAGAGAGGCATAAGCCTCGTTGGATGATCAAGAGTGGCTCAACAACAAATCGCCTGGCTATAAACATGGAGGAGGTTCAGGCCAAACATCTCCACCCTGGTGAACTCAATCATGAGATCTCAAATGTGGAAGAGGCTCAGACCAAACATCTTCAGCCTAATGAAACCATGGAGGAGACCCAGGCCAATCATCAGTTGGATTAACCCATATATGAGATTATGGAGGAGGCTCAGGCTGAAGAGGATTTCCAGCCTGCTGAACCAGCGAGTAAGAATGTAAACACAAAACTGTATAGACTAAATAGTATAGACAGCTAACCACAGTTTACCTTTTATGGGAATGGTATTGGCCATAAATTGATCCACAGTTAACCATTTACCAACCTTTTCTAACAGTCTGGGTTGAGGCCCATGCCCAGATGTGGCAGGAAATGACTGAACCATATCCTGTAAGATAGTGTAAAATGCCCTTCATGTACTAGAAGTATCGATAAATAATTTCTAAATATTATAATTAGTGACAACCCATTAATGACTGTGTAAACAACTCCAATTGTGCAGTCACTGACAAGGATATCAGATTAATAAGTGAATGTCAAATGTTGCTGCTTGTTTGACATAAATGTTGTTGTTTTCACAGTTGGCCCTGGCTCCAAGTTCCCTGTCCCACCTGAATAGGCCCCTTTACCACCAGTGGAGGCCATCAGAGAGGGGACAGCAAGTCATGTCCTTATTTAATGTAGCAAATGATCACTGAAACATCTTTATTTCAAAGTGAGCCAAAGCTAATGTTTGCCAAATGGAATCACTGATTCCTGGAGGCATCTTATTGCCATTGTAGGAAGGATATTTAATGATGGGCTAATTAGTATAATTACAATCAGAGCCTGCAACTTGGAGGACACTGAGGCAGGAGAGGATTTCCAGCCTGGTGAGCTGGACATTCAACTTGATGAACAAACGTGTAAGCATACAAATTTCTAGATATCCTTAATGTACTTTTTATGTGAAGAGCTAAGATCATTATCTGATCATAGTTAACTTTGTCAGACCTTTTCCAACAGGCTGTGTTGTGGCCCATGCCCAGATGTGGCAGGAAATTACAGAACCAGATCCTGTCAGCTGGTGCAATATGCAATATGTTATAAATGAATTCTGGAACAATAACATCTTACATTTTCTTAGAGAAATGACTGCCACACAAATTCTTCACACAAATTACAACAATCGATGCCAGAAACATGGATTAAGCCAACTAGGCTATAGTTAGATCAATATATAGGGTATGGATCAATTTAATTCAGTTGTATTGATACAGTGCCTTTTACAATAGTATTGTCTCATGGCGCTTAGATCAATTTAGCAAAGAAGACACTGAAGAGGTGGTTCAGGAAACATGTAGCAACATACATTACTTTTAGTAAGGAGTCTTCTTAGCACACTAAGAGTGAATTCTTTCTGGAAACTGAACCCAGATCTGTTTTCCAGAGATATATCAAAAGTGCACTGTCTTGCCCTGTGCGATTTATTGTGAGGTGCCTAGGTGAATGTCTTTGGCTTGCCCAGTAAATCCTTGATCATAGTAAGGGATTAGACTCTTTTAGGGAATGCAGACAGCCAGAGCTCTGGGGCCACCTCTCAGATGGGACAATGGATCAGTCCATACAGGTCTGCCATCTGGAGGGTTCCTGATCCAGAGTAGGTCCTATGCAGTGCTCCTGACTGAGCTCCTGAGCAGGAATAACAGACTAAACTTTCAGAGTGGGAAAAAGTTTTCTTTTTAAAAATACATATTGAGTAGTGCAAGTTTGCTGCAATGCTCAGATTTGCTCTGATTTCCTTCTGTTCCTCATGGGTGTCATTCATTCAGTTGATTTGTTTGCACCATTTGTTTGAACTATGCATGCATATCTCTACTGAAATGAATGTCACAACATTTATTGTTTACAATGCCACATTGAAACTGCTCTCAAGTCACTCATGCAGGTATAACAAAGTCAAACTAAGTCTGGATAACTTTTAGAGTGCCACATAACTGTATGCAGGCTGTCTATATTCTGGACCACCTGGCAGCAGAAATCACCTGCTTACGTGTCCTATGAAATCCCTCACTTGGTAATCATTGTGAATGATGGGCCACCAGCGCTGAAAAGACAGCTCCTGCTCGTGGAAAGCATGCAAGGCATTAAAGTGCTCCATCTTCATCTGGCTAGGACACGGCGACACAAAAGACAGCCTGAAATATTTCCCCGACGTCTCCCCAGCAGTAGGGGTGGATGGGAGGGTGGAGGGGGCCAGCAGCGATGTATTTGGTGCTGCCTCCGCCACCGTGTTGTGGATAAGAACAGGGTGCCAGATTGACAAGAAGAGGCGCCATTAACTTGGATAATGAAATCTTTTTCTTCTTTTATTATGGAAAAACCACTAGACTCTCTCTCTCACACACAGAAACACACACACACACACACACACACACACACACACACACACACACACGCACGCACACTTCTCTAGAAAGCAATGAGGAATAAGGTTATTAAGTGAACACAGACGTATGTTGGCAAATATTCAGGGAGAAAACATTTGCTCTGCCAAATGATTTGTAAGGTCAGGGGTGAGGGAGAAAACATACTTCTATATATATTTTTATGTGTCTTGCTGGCTTCTTGGAATTCATTTGCTCAAACACCTGCATTACTTATATTAGACAGCTCATCGGCTCACCAGTGCAATTCGGAAATTAATTTAAAGGCCTTCACCTCATACCAAAAATCAATGCATGGCCAAATTTAATGTTTCTGCACTAGACTGCCACGTGGCTATTTATGTACTTTCCCTTTCAAGGACATGCCCACTTTCAAAATGCAATGTGCTGTTATTGATCAAGTCTCCTTTGTGTAGTACAGATTTTGGTCCCTCTTTTTGAGACAAAGGTTTTAATCAATTCAGTACAGTGCTTCTGTTTTGGTTAAAGGTGCCAGCTCCTTGGTGACTACATCCTTGGGCTTCACTAGATGTCTGGCTGCTGAATGGCAAATGTTTTCTTTAACAAGTAAACAGACACTCTGCTGCAGGGATTACATGCACCAGGGGTCTCTATGAATTTGAACCTGCCTTGGATTTGCCAGGAGATGCTTGAAATTTTTGGAGGGTTACATCCCGTTATTGAAATAGCAGAGAAAAGGGCTGAGAACAAGACTCAAGGTGTTTCTTTTGGGAGCACACCTGCTAACAAACCTTCCCTCTGCCGCAAATTACTTTGGGTAACAGCATCTGTAAATGTACAGGTCTTGAACATTTTAAGGCACAGCTGAATGTCTGCTGTTCTGAGCTTAAATAAATGAAGAATCAGCCCCCGATGAAGCATTGTAGACAAAGTCAAAGACAAGTCAACTGCTGTTCTCTATTTTATTACTTTAACACAGCTCTTTTTTATTAGCAAGTCTGCTTTGATCAATCTGAGCCACTCATGAGCACACACTGTAATAGTGAACTGTGGATTTAAGGTCAGTGATGCTTGGCAGAACTGGAAGCCTCTGTCACATAATGACCAATTTCCATTTTCATATTTGTCAGTGGAGGAGACCTGATAACGAGGACTGTCTTTTGTTAAGTTGCACTTTTCCTTCCATTTCCCTCACCGCTTACCTTTTTCTGAGGACTGAATGGGCCCATCTCTCTCTCAATGGGAATATTGTGTTCGCTGTCCATTTCAGGACAAGGAAATCTCTGCCACAGCCGTTGGTGCAACAAGGGCTAAGCCAAGCGGCGCAGTGCAGTGGTAAATGTCAATCAAACCTTTTCAGAGGGAAAACTCACAACACAAATGGTGTTCCAGGGCTGTCCACATTACTCCCGATGCCAAGACTGTGGTTTTTATTTTAGCTTGAGTTGTGTTTTGAACAAGTGGCTCCTATGCTTTTTGTAGATCTTTGAAGACAGGTCTGAGAGATTTGGGTTTAAGAGAACCAGTTTTAAATAGAACCAGGCTTTGTCATCAAGAGATCGTGCTACGTCCAGACGCAGACTGAATTCACAGGGGGAAAAAACAATACTTTATGGTGCCATCTCAAAATCTACTTTTCAGGTTTCAGGTTGAAATGCTCTACACTTTTTAGCATCTGGAGTGTCAACAGAAGAGAGCCCATGGGCAGAAATGCCCAAAATTTGACTTTATATTTAATATATATTGATTTATATTGATAAAGATCTGCTCAACACATACCCAAGGAAGGAATCCAGTGTAGTATTACATTAATCATGATGCTGTGACAGACCTGTATTTGTTCTATATTATTTTATTTTTATTTTGATTGACTGAATTAAATAACACTTGTGGTTGTATTATAACATGTAAAATGAAATTGTATCAGGACCTCACCTTTAAATTAGCCAGTACAACTCACTGTTCACCATTCAATTTCCAGTCCACGTCCAAACTTCTAAAAGCTAAGCCTATAAGGCTTCAGACAGCATTTGCCTCCTGGCCACAGTTGGATTTACTGGGTGTACTGCAATTTAACACCTCTGTACTCACAATTTAACACAGCTTAAACCCCCCCACCGCCCAACCAATCCCTACCCTACTTCACAATATGCACTTTATCCCACCCTATCCTGCCATTTAGCTAAGATGGTCCCAGTTTGTCCATATGACTAAGAGAGGCGTAATCCTAATCCACATCACGTATTGTGATTTGCAATGTTAGACATTTTAGTTTTGCACCAGAATGAGTCTGCATGATGATATTCAAAGAATAATGTAGATTTGACGTATTTTCTTTAATTATCATTGTGAATGAAAGGACTTGATACACACTCAGATACTTGGTTCTTTGTGTTAGATTGATTGTCCATAAATATTCAAGCACACTTGCTATACAACTTTCAGCTGGCATATGTAATGACTTGAGATCACAAAAGCCCACTGACCTCTTTGTAGCGACAGCTAATGCTAACATGATGAATAACAGACACCAAGGAGTCACAAGGAGCGATTTTTGTTAAGCAGACGACAATCTTTCAGGAATACAGATGTACTTTACAGATGGCCCCTCATCTCTTCAAAATTATAGCACAATAGAATCAAATTACAATTACTTCCACTCCATCAAATGTGAACCCCCCTGTAAATTATGAGGAGGATGGAGGGGTATCACATTCACATATGGTGTTATTGCAAATCCAATAGTGCAATAAAGCAGATAATGCAGTAAATGTGGTATTAATTCAACCCCTTTGACAGCAGGGATGGCTCGTATTAAATGGTTGTTGATTAAGGGAGTTGTATTAATATTAAAAAGACTCTCCTGCAAGTGCAGGAGGGAGGCTAGGGAAAAGAGATTGAACATCTCACCAGTACCATCCATCAAATGTAATAGTGGCCACTGAGCTCTTGTCTAATACATGGGTATTGTATTCGCCCAGGGTCTGTTTCATTTCTCTCTCTCTCTCTCTCTCTCTCTCTCTCTCTCTCATCTACACTTTCAATGAAATCCCACCTTCCTCTGCGACACCTGGGGGATTGTCTGGAGGGGGGGGAAAAGAAAAAGGAGGAAGTAGAGGATGGCATGTTAAGCTTGTCACGATCCTTCCCTGCCGTACTCCCATTTTACTTTGTCGTTTGTCTTGTAACTTTGAGCCATGCCGTTTGTCTTTGCTCACTCGTTTTTCTTTTTGTCTTGGTTTATGTATTTCATCTCTCTCTCTCTCTCTACTCTATAGTATTGTATTTTTGGCAATAATCATATTACACATACAAAATTAGTCTTTTCCCCCTAGTTTTCTCCAGCATACTCTTGACATTGTGACTCCTGATTCTTAACTTTAAGTGCACTTACCATTTTCTGACTTTTCTAAATGTGTACAGTTTGAACTGCACTGTCAATCACATGTGTCTAGAACATGCATTTCTACTATGTGTTTAGTGCCTGTGTGTATACTAGCATATCTAATCCTCTGTAGCCAATTATTATGTCTCTCAACCCTCTAAGGCACAAACAGAGAAGCTCTTCCCATACCATTCCACCCCTATGTCACTGGTGTTGGCTGTTCTTTGATCCATAGGTTATATAAATAACCTCCATTGGACTAAACTAACTTGATCTGTCCTTAACATTGAATTGAGCTGAAATGGGGTCAGCTGGGTGGTTGAGGTGAAGCATTTGGAAATGTGTAAATGGATTTATGGTACACCATCATGCACAATGGTAGACCATCATGCACTATTAACTATTAAATAGATACTAATTGATTGAGGTTGTTTTTTCTTTACAAAATAGAAGAAAATACCAACATATAAACAAATGGGTTACACTTTATATTAGCACACACAGATCAGCCACTAAAAAACTGCTTATTAACATGCAAATTAATAACATATTAGCCATTTGTTAGTTGCTAAAAATCAATTATAAATACCTTATGCATGACTTTATTCTACCCATTATAGACCATTAACTAAGAATTTTTCCAATATTAACTCCTAATTACTGTTTTTTCACAGATAGCAAGTTAGTTGTTATGAATTATGATTTTAATATGCTTTGGTTAGTGTGGGGCTTTTAACACAGTACAACATTCTCCTTCAGCAATACTGAGAGAAGATGGTCTACAAAACCTAAAAGCTACAAAACAAAACCTAAAGCTACAAGTTCTAATATTGTCCAAATAAGTCCTAATTATGTTTTTTTTTTTTTTTTGAGAATAAATGTTCCTGTTGTAGTAGCACATTATTAGCCTACTTAACCTTACTGAGCATATTAAAATCATAATTCATATACAACAATTAACTTACTTACTATCAATAAGTTGTAATTAGGAAGTAATACTGGAGAATTTCTTAGTTAATGGTCTACTATGGGTATAATAAGCTCATGCAGAATAAGGTACTAATAAGTGGTGTGAAATGACCAATAAATGGCTAGTATGTTATTAATTTGCATGTTAATAAGCAGCTTGTTAATGGTGAATGTGTGTGCTAATTTAAAGTTTTACCAAAAAAGGTAAAGATTAGATTGTGTTATTTTGTTGCATCAAAAGCATGGAAAGTGAAAGAGACCTTTAAATCAACAGCATCACCAAGTATCACCATGGTAGCTTTTATCACACAGAAATTGCATATTTCCAAATGTCTACAGAACAAATTCAGGGTAAAGTAATTTTCACAATTGTTCAAACAAGACACATAATGAAAATGGCAAATCTTCTTGCTGGTTGCTCAAGTGAGCTTTTAATTACAGCTCTGTTCCATGTTTTCTTTGAAAAACTGAACCAGTGACTACAAGTAATGGTGTTAATATTATACTGTCTATGGAAATGTGCACATTTGGTCAACTGTGACTGAATGGACTTTGAAAGTCAAGCGTTTGTTAACCTCTCTCAAAAGAACATGTAATAGTACTCAGTCACCCATATAAGAACAGCCATAAATGTATAAATGAATTCCCATCATCTTAGCTTAGTAATTCTGGTGACGCCAATTGTGAGTTAAGCTTCTAAGTGAGGTGTGTGGATCAATGGTGCTGTCCTTGTATTTCAGAATGTCATTTTTTGGTTGTATCTACCCTTTAGAGATTGCTGCCCTTTCTATTGGTGTTTCATCACCAAAGAGGCCAAGGCTATGAGACTCCACTAAAGTGTCTGCCCTTGGAAGGTGCATAACTCACTGCTTGACCACAAAGGAAAAGATGTTTTTGCCAATCATTTTCACACATGGCCCAATACAATGTCCACCTTTTCAAATCTCCTTAGACAGTGTGCTTTACCCCACCCCAGATAACCTTTGCTGCAAAATGCACTATACAACCACCAAAACTCTTCATGTTTTACCCCAATTACTAGTGCAGCCATGACTAGCACATGCTGTCATTCAGCATGACAACAATGGCGGTCAATGTGCAGTGAACACAAAATCAGAAACAACTTGAAACAAAACATAAAATATAGCTTTTCTCATACAGTTTAACACAGACCAATTTTGTTACATATGCCATGTACAGTAAATGTTATGTTATATATAATTTCTGTTATATAGATTATTTGAGTGAATATTGCAAGAGCAAACTATCTAAGTGACATTTTTATGTATTGGTGTACCTATGCCAATAGATGAACATGGCATACACAGTGACTGAATGAATATAATAATATAATAATGTAACAACAAACAGACACATGATTGTTCTCAGACTGCTTAAAAAGTCTGGCATGGGGGTGGAGAATCCGGTGTGATTCATAGCACATAGCATAGCAAGTCATCGAGTGCTGTCTGTAGGAAAAAGGAGAACATTTCCCTATTAGTCGAGCAATAGATGTTTAACTTTATTCCTGTTCTATTTGAAAGTAATACCATGCATATGGTATTTTCTTAAGGTTGTGCCAATTGGCAGGACAACATGCTAAAAGCCCCAAGATCATAGACATGCACAACTTATAAGCAGCGTTAGCTGGCAGAGCTATCTAACACCTTGCTAAGTGTTTACAGGCATTCCTTTTAGAGGCATTATCTCCTTTATAATGCATTCATGACTGAATGGAGAGCAAATTGAATTCAGACCCTTTTGTTGTGTAAGGAACATGTGCAGAAAGGTGCTGACCTGAGAATACACCATGCTTGCTTGATGTTTCCATTAACTGTGTGTGTGTGTGTGTGTGTGTGTGTGTGTGTGTGAGAGAGAGAGAGAGAGAGAGAGAGAGAGAGAGAGAGAGAGAGAGAGAGAGAGAGACAGTCAGCAGAAGTCACATGATTGCTGTTATTAAAATGAAGAACATCTCTGACAGACTAGGACAACAGAGACTGCCACTGTCATTCACTCATTTTGATTTATATTTATTTATGTATTTATTTATTTGGAAGAATTAAAATAGGTGCTTAACTAACAACTGGGAAGAAGAAGGAGAAAAGATGCAAGACTGTATTTTGAAAAGAGCATCACTCTTCATACATTATTTATCAACATGTCATTCTCCTCAAATGAACATTCCCATAGCTTTCAGTATAATGGCATTTTGACTTTTCATTTTGCACATACATCAGCTGCATGCCAGCAGTGTGCAATGAGTGTTTGTGGGGAAGGTGTGTGTGTATGGGGCTAGGTTGAACAGTGCATCCTTCACCTTGGACTCACCTCTTTGTTCTCCTGGTGATGTCCGCACTGATTTTGTCCCGCCCAAGTCTGCACACAAGCATTTATTCTTAAGTCTGCAGCACTGCAGTTATGTGCTGCTGCTGTTCATTATTTACATGCAAATGAATTCTTCGGGAATGTATGTCAGAGGTGACATCCACCACGCCATCACTTTAGTGTGAAGCTGCCGGTAGATTTGAGAGGAAAGCCATCTCATGACTTTGAAGTACTTTAGAGGCGACACACAAGTCAGTTCACAGGAAACGAGAACCACTCAATGACAGACTTGTGACTTTGAGCTTTGTGCTTGAACAAGTAAAATCACAGAGGTCTTGGCAAATTAGACAAAACACTAGCCAAATCCCACATCATGATTTCATGGGGGATATGTGATTGTAATGTAGCCTCAAGGGTAATGTGTGTATTTTCTTTCTTTTTTTCCTTGTCATTCTCTCTCTCTCACTCCGTTAAATTCAGTAGCGATGCATGTGGAGCACTTAAACTCCACCATGTATTTCATTAGGCCTAATTGCAACTGATAAACGTTGCACACTGTTTCATTTCCCTCCACATCGTTCAAGTCACAACCACTTTCCAGTGTGATACGCTAGCTGGTTTACTAACGCTAATGTAAACCCGCTAACGGGTTTACTCATTGTTGTCGAGCTGCACTCTGTTTTCTCCCCCCGCTGTTATCCGAAGTTAGAGGTGGGCAACACTTCTGAGTCTCTGATGATCTGCTTGTGCACACCGCTCCCGTTCCCTCTCACCATGTCGCCGCTGTTGTTCGAACACGGTTCGCTTAATCATTCACGTCAACTGCATGCACGGTGGTGGTTATTGCGTTAGCGCGGCGCACTGCTGCTTGATCACGGGAAGCTGTCAGCACCAAGTGTTTTTGCTGCGTCGCTTCGCACGGGGCCTTTGACTTGTCTCTCTCCTCCCCTCGCTCTGCCCTGTTGCCAGCTAATTGGCTTGACGCGACGTCACTTTGCACAATCTTGGAAGGGCTTTGAAGACAGGTTGGGAAGGGAGGCATTTTTTCTCAATTCTCATGTGTAAGGACAAATTTCTGTCAATGATTTGTTGTGTTAGCTTGGGTGGGGAAAAGGGAATAGGCAGAGAGGAGAGAAAAGGCTGGAAACTGTGCATGGCCCTATATGAAGTATGCCTAACACTCTCCCAATAGAAACAGTATGCTCAAACTAGAATACAGCTGTGTTTTGATATTGTTTTGTTTTGACATTTACACACACAGAAATATTTCTCTGAGGTAGCCTTGACTTTGCCAGTAAGTAAACATGCAAAAGAGGAACATTTTTTGGTGGCAGTAGTTTTTGGTTAAGCCAATTTAAGTAGTCATTTCATCTGTTGTGAAAAACAGACAAACAACAGAGAAATGAGAGCACACATGCACACACACACACACTCACACACACACACACACACACACACACACACACACACACACACACACACACACACACAGACACACACACACACAGGTAAGCCATCTAACTGTATCCTTGGCAACTCCACTTCCTGGCACAAGCCTGTTAAGAAACTGAAAGCCAGTATGAGGTTGACTAGCATCTTAATTTACTTCCAGCGAGACAGTTTTATCAGGCAAATACCACTGCAAGTTAACCATGATTTTTGTAGCAACAACAACAAAAACAACAACAACAAAAAAAAAGTATAGATTCTCGAGACAAACCCCCTCATTATGTAAGGAGTTCTGCCTTTTTAGCATCACATAGTACAGTTATCCATTATGATGCTGTCCTTTGTGAACATGTTTAGAGTGTCCTTCATTCACTTGTGTAAGAGGAAATTAAATGTGCTCTCGACTGATTAGGCAAGCACTGCACAACTCCCCATGCTCATTGTGGGTAACCAACTTCAAGGAACTCTGGCGACCGGGTGCAGCCTCCGCAGTCCTTTAAAATGGCGGGATCAAAGTCCCGCTTCCTCTATTATGACTCTGCCATTCATTGCCAACCATTCACAGCACTTTCAGAGATGGATTCCTGAGAGAGTTTCCTGAGCCACATGGATTTGTATTCCATTAGAGACAAAGAAAAGAAGAAGTAGAAAAAGTTTTGCTTAGAATTTTCATTTGTGAATAGTCTGCGTTTGTGACTTTGATTGAGATGTTTTCAAATTGCAGTCAGTCACAAATGACAGTCAGGGGGAGATGTCATTTCCAACGCTATGCAATTATTTTCAAGTCCAGCCATAAATGTATATGTGTTTGTGCGGTAGTCTGTGGATGCACTCATTCTGTGTTTACGGCAATGGACAGAATCCCACAACCTTTCATTAATGTTTGAAGGACAGCTCCTCTTTCGTTCCTTTAATTATTTGTTTCATCTGTGTATGAGGAATGGGCATGTGAAAGGAAAAGGACAAACTTTAGACAGTGATGAGCATGTTTAGGATGGCAATTTTTCACAGATGTCATGGTGAATGTCTGAAGCAGAAAAGTGTAAAAAGCCACAGCTTAGATCTCCCTTTGAAAAGAACATCAATCTTATATACATTTTCACGACAATACACCCTGTTAATGACCTTCAGCTGTGGATATTTTAATCTTGATGGGAAGTAATGCAAATATCCAGAGGTTTTAACATTCTGTTCACAGTGACAGCTAAATGATTATGGAGCAATGTGTCCTGCAGTGAAGCTCCGTAAGGATCACAGGCATCAGACCAATCCATTAATTTGGATTTCATCCAAGTAATGGTGCAATTGAGATTTTGCCAGTATTGTCATTACTGGCAGACATGTATGATTGTCCCACATTTTACCCAAAGTCATTTTTTTCATGAAATACATCTAAAAGGGCAGACAGTCTTTATATTTCCCTGTAGCAGAAAACAGGGTATGTCATGTGAATAGCAAGCCTATGACCTCTCATTAAATCTTTTGGATAAGAAATTAACTTTCTTATATTCCATTGTTCAATATAACATTAACTGATATACTGGTATACTGATATACAAAAAACTCTGTATAGGTGTATTTTATATAAACAGCTGGGGCCTTAATTGAAATGCAAGTGCAAAGTCTCAAGTCTGAGAAGAACTTATTTAATCTATAACTATAGGGAAAATGTGCTAATGTAACACTATGGGCCAGATATTTTGCACAAACACAGATGAGTCATGTCAGTTCTCCCATGTGCCACAAGATAGCCATTGTTCATGCAAAGACCACGTTCGCACTAAGCCACAATAGAATTAATTCGCACTGCAGAACAGAAGCGATCTTCGTCTTGGGTGCTTATTCCATCTCTGTGGAGGGATCTCTGCAAGCTACTCCTGTCAACACACACCTTTTTGCGCTGGTAAAATAATAGTTTACCTCTGCATATTTTGCCCAGTGTTGCACCGTGGAGGCATATTGCCTAAAATAAATGGCAATCAGCATAGGCAGCAAGATTAACAACATTTCTTGATATTTGCGCTGCTAACATTTGTAATAATGGAAAATTAGACCGCCCATTTCTCAAAGTTGTTTCCCTCGGTCTTTCCTGCAAGCATCAAGTAACCGGGTTTGTGTTTTTTTTTTTGGTGTTTTCAGTTGATTACGTTTTTTGCTGTACAGACACATCTGTTTCGCTCCCGTTTTCAGGTGAATCCAAGACGGACAGCATGTTCAGATTGTTACGCCGAAACGGGTGGATTAATATGGATAAGGAGTGCGTCCACAACAGAATTGTTATGGTTTCATTTGAAAACACATTCATGTAGATGCTGCTTAAGTGACTCATCCATGGGCCTTGGCCTCGAGTCTGTCCTTGTTTGCTAACCATTAGTCAGATGATCTTGATGAACTTGCTGAGGTAAACAGCCTGATGCTTGACTGATGTCATTTCCCAAAAATAAGAGGGGGCAAATGAGTGACATTGCTTCCCTGCTGATTGTTGTATCTCATTTAACACTGTTTGTCCCCCTATTATTTTTAGGCTGTCATCATCAGTTGAGCTGAATCTGTTGTTTTGAGTGGCTTGGTATATTAAGTTAACGTAATTGAACTTTGCCTTTCATGCTGTCACTCAGGGAGCAACATAGAGAGAGAGTGAAAGAGAGAGAGAGGGAGTCTGTGTGGTTCGCCCTGCATTCTAATGTGGCTGACGTTCTCTTCTCCCTCTCCTCATTATTATATCTGCAGCATGTCAGCAGCCAGTGCTGCTCTCCCTCCTCTTAACCATTCTGGCCATGTCCTGTCCTAGGCCAGCAAATCAATTTATTAATCCCTGTCAACTAACCGTGTGTGGTGCCCCCCCATGCACCCTCCCTTGGAGATCGACCCATATCCCTCTCTTGAACTCACGGCTCATCACCAGTACCAGGTCAGCATGGAAGCCCATTCCAGTTCATAATCTGCCCCTCTTCACTCTCCATCCTGTTTAGTCATTTATCTGCGTAGGGGTAGAGTCCTATTGTTCCCCTACAAGCACTTGAGAAGAAAAAGAAAGTGGATTTATGGGTGAGAGATGCTTGGACAGAGAGAGAGAAAGAGGGGGGGGGGGGGGGCGCTGATTGAACATCTCCATGACGAGGTGGTATTTAAGTGAGAACATTTAAATCCAAGAAAGGTGATTTATCTGGATTCTCTCTCTTTTTCTCTCTCTCTCTCTCTCTGTGTGCGTGTGCACATGCATGTGTACACAAGCTCATATGTACTTCTGAATCAGCAAGTGGTAAAAACATTCCTGCTCCCCCACTTTCATAACTCTTAATAAACTTTGTTGTAACTGGATCATCGTTCCAAGCAAGAAAGTGAGAAAACATGAATTGAGAAGAAATTTGTTTTGATGATCATTTTAATTTCATTCAATCAATATTTCACCTCCCCTTCCAAGATTCCTAACTTTGAAAACAGCATTGTACTGAAACATCTTGTCTGTAGTGCAGTAGAGCTTTCAAGATGTCCGTGTGTCAAAAGCTGACCACATCTGAGCGAACCAGTACTGTTTTCTCAAGTGATCCTATAACTGAAAAGTGGACAAGGTGGGCATTCTCCCACAGGTCACTTCTCAGAGACAAACCCCTTTCATCCCATTGATGTCACTTGACAGAACCCAATTTTGCATTAATGTGGACTAAAGTGCACATGTTGCATTCATCACAGCCAACATAGCCAAGTTTAGTGCTCAACTGAGAGAGACTCAAGAGTGCATGCCAACATCCAGCAATCAACTGAATTGATGTGCATTCAATCTGCAGATGCTTTGTTTGTGCTAACATGCAAATGAGTAGCGCTCAAAAGCAGGAGCATGTCCTTCCTGAATCATACATCCATTAATCATGATAGCTTTAAGCACTGGCAGTGCCTCAGTCTAGGGGCATTACAGAGCTACTTAAATACGCTCCAAGTGTGACTTATTATGCATTCAGCTAAATCAGTGGCTCCTCTATTTTTTAGAATGTTTTCCTAGTATGTACCATTACACTTAAGGCAAACAATGAGGGAGACTGACTGACAAGTCAGTGAGGATCAGTTTGTGTCACACGGTTCATTTGAGGCCACTGCATGAGAACTCGTTTAAATAATTATAGGATGTATAATATGACTGTATGGTGAGCGCGATATGCTTGGTTCAGTTTGGACATCCGCTAGCCCAGCAAGTAAACTATATGATTGATATATTGATATTAACTGAAATTTATGTGGTTTGTCTCGTAAAATGCGCATTGGTATGCACTGGTAATTTTCCATTGAAGCGTGAGATGGTGGGGTAGGGGTTTGCTGCCATCCAAGCGACAGTGAGGACCAGTCATTATGGTCTGTGCTAGTGGTTTGCTTGTTGTTGTTTTTGAAATGCAAGGCAGTTGCCTCAGGTCGCCCAGTTCACATGAGCCACTCAGTGGTGTGGTCTCGCATGGAGTATGGAGTGGAATGGAAGGGTGGATGTACTCCACAGGCCATGAAATTAAAAAAATGTACTCAAAGAAAGTATTAAATAAAGCACATGCAAATGTCTGGTTTTGAAGTGTACTGTGACAAATTGTAAGTACACGTTCAAATAGCCACTCATTGCCTGTATTACAGCGTAGATTCATATAATCTTTACTGCAATCTTTGTCCGTATCCTCCTTCATTGGCACTGAAGTCCAAGTGTGGATCCATACTTCTAGTAGTGTACTTGTGTCCATATGAAGCTAATGTCTAACCGCTGCTGTTCCTGACTTTGAGGCTCTATAATGTACTTGCAGAAGCAAGAGCTATTGTCTTTCCTTGTCCAAGTAGAAAGAAAAAAATCCCCCCCAAATTTTTGAACCCTTGAAGCACTGTGTGGCAAACCTGTCGAAACAGCTGTGCCAAAGGTTTTTATCTTTGTCATCATGAAGGAGAAAGTGCACCTCAGTCTCAACCTTGCCTGTCTGACAGTGACTCCATTCTTTGCTCTCTAGTTTTCTTTTGGGAGTCTACCTTTTTCTGTGACTAGACCGTGATCACTGTCTCTGCCTCTCTGTTTAATTGGTGTAATATCCCTGAACCTAGGTCAAGTTCTAATCAGAATTTTACAGGTAGTAGTAGTGATGCTATCTTCAAGCAATCCCCCATTAATATTGTTAGGTCAGGTTATTTAAAGATTTCAGTTTCGTCTGCGTAATTGGTAAGTCAACAGATGCCAAATTAAGTCTCTCTATATATCCCCTCCCTCCACTTCTCCCTGTCTCTTCCAAGGTCTGACCCTGAAGCTACATAACCTCACCCACAACTATCCTTCACACATCTCCTCCACAGTTCAGCGTATCTAAACAAATCATTATTGCTCATGACATGTCTCTCTAAACTCCTAGGTTATTTCCCTGTGTGGAAAGGCAAGCCTGCATGATGATTAATTAAAGCCTGTATACAGTAACAGTTTCAGGAGCTGAGGCAATGTTCACAATGTCAGGCAGGTTTAGTACCACATTGCTCAGCATGGTTAAGGCACTGCTGTGTAGATTCTATTGGTGAGAAACAGGATTAGCTGTAAAAGCTTTGGAAAAAGCACAACCCCAGTAACCTTCACCCTTCTGCACTGTGCCATCCACCCAACTCCACTGTGCAGAGGTGAGCAATGTAATCACCACCCGATGATGTTCAACATTATTCACAGTCACAACCCCACACAACACAGCACGGTTTCCCAGCTGAGCTCCCCCTGCCTTGACCACTGGAAAGACTTGAGTTGTATTATGCTGTGATTGGCCCATGATAGAGTATGTGTTTTATCAGTAGATGGAGAGCACATCTGCAGGACATCAGGGTTGAAGCATCATTACAAAAACTGCTAACAGAAATTGTAATCACCTGGGTCAGAAGACTTGTTGACTTTTATCCCAATGAACTTGAATGAACTCCATACAGGATACTTCCTCTGTCAATGCAGGCCTGTGCCACCCCTGAAAACAATTAATGTGTTTGATGATGCTCATGCAGGGAAAACATCAAATGAATATCTATTTACTGTAACTCATCTGCAACATAAGAATGTCAGCATACCTGCCTTTAAAGAGAAGATCTGCAAAAACAACACCAAACAAGGTAATTTCACAATATAAAACAAACAGTATACATCACACTTGTGAGTTTGTGACTGTTCTATTGCCGTAAGGCTTTCACTTGAAGCCACTACTATATAATGTGCGTGTGTGTGTGTTTTAGCTGCCATTGCCATGTGTGCAAATATTTTGTTGTTGACAAAATTTGGGGCACTTTGGGCCGAATTGCACATCACAGCTGCTGTTTTGAAAAGCAGCTCCCGAACACCACTTTGATTCTCTGCGAAACTCGCCATGGGAAGCAGCATGAGTCATCAGCAGCACTGCCTTGGCACGAGAACATCCCGCTCAGTGTGCCTGCGTGTCTTGCAAGAACTTACCACCAACACATTTCATAGGATTTCATCATGGTCCCTCGCAGGCGTCATTACAGAGGTCATTTTGTTAAATTTATTTGCCAAAGTGTCAAAGTGTCTGACCTTGAGGACTCCGCAGGTGTTGTCCAAGGCTGTCACCTGACGTGTCAAAGGTGCAATAATTATCTCTAGATGCTAAAAATGGAGAATTTGTGCCCAGTGACACATCATTGGAACAAGTCACAAGACAGATTTTCAGATTCAGTCAATTAAACTAATCATTTGGATCCTCATGGATCCCCAAATGTATCACATACATTGTACCTCCAATTAAATATGGTGAGATAAGGGTGATACCAACTTCTTGGATATTGTCTGGGGACCAGGGGACCATGTATGTAGGAGAAGTGAATTGAAAATAGAGTGTGAATATTTGCTTCCCACCAGCATGGTCTTTGCACCAGCAATTGAGTCAGGTCTGTCTGGAGGGCTTTAGGAACGTGCGCCTCGTGTTTGCTAAGCAGTGGGTGATGGCAATGAGGGACTTACGGGCCCCATTACTATGAGGCAAGCTGCTCTGTGTGTGTGATGTTTGTGTTGTGCATGAATAATAAGCAACAGCTTCACTGGTTCATTAGAGCCACAAGAGGTTCAATTCTCTCTCCTTCTGTGCTCAAAGTTATAATGTTTTGTTTCTTTTTTATTTTATATTTATGTAGGCAGTTGGTGGAATGCATTGTAGCACAACTTTCTTCATAGACAGACCATCCAAACTCCGAACTCCAGAGACAGTAAAGTATAGGCCATTAAATGAGACAGTGCTAATGATGATGGTCTTTCCTCTGAGGTTTAAGAGCTCATCAATACAGCAAAGCAATAAAGGCCCTCCTGTCAAAGTTAACAAGAAAGAAAAAGAAGAAAAAAAAACTTCTTTCTCTTCTTTTGTGACTTATCCTATTCTATTCTTTGATAGGGTGTTTGTACCACAACAAATCAATGGCATGGAATAGCAGTTATGCTTTTTTTATGCTGTCATACAATGTTTGCCCCTCCAGTTATGAAAATGCATAATGTCTTCCTGAATGCTTTCAGAGAGATGTTCTTTAGAGTCTGTATTAAAGCTATGTGAACCAAGGACTTCCTGGTTTCCTATAGAAATATGGTTCCTTATCTCTTCAGATGATACTTGATGATAGCACTCCACAGGTGTAGGCCAAGGCTTTTGTAGAAATGATCTGGGGGCTATTCTCCCTCAAAAAGATGTTATCCTGGCTCAGAGCAAAGAGCGTACCTGGTGTCTAATGGAGGGATGGCTCCGGGGCTGAGCAAAGTCATATTGCTGGCATTTTTCACCGCAAGAAAATTGAGCAGATTTATCTGGGAGAGAAAAAGGAGAAAAAGGCCGAGATGTACCACCACCCACCCCACCCGCCCATTCTCCCCCTCTTGCATGTGAATGTGGAGATGCAGAGGCGAGCAGTCATACCAGCCTTTATCTTCCTCCTGTGTATTCAGTGCGCCGCAGGAGACACAGCACAGCGTGGCCTACGCAAAAGCCTACTTGTCCAGATGAAGATTAGTTGCCTGATTGCTTTGCTTTGATGTAAAGGCTGTTTTATTTTCCAGATGCAGCACGCAGTATATAAAATCAGGAGCAGAGTTTCACAAACACTCACTACTGAAGCATAGAGAAAGCAATTTGGTGAATCAAGGGAGAGGGAGAAAAAAGAAATGGACACATTAATCCAACCAGTGTGGTTTTGTTTTCTCATCTTTGTTTTGTTATGCCACATTCCCTCTTTTTAGTTACAAGGAATAAGGACTTGGCTGTCAGTGAGTGCTGTGAGAGAAAAAGTCACATTAAAATGTTGGACTAATTCAAACAAAGCCCTAACAACAAGCACTAAACAGGTAAGACTGTACCCATGTCCCTTGTCCATCTCACCAAGAGACGGGCAGGTTTAATTAGAGAGGTGTGACAGTGCCAGACTGAGCGGGGTTGGGGTGGAGGCTGTACCTGCATCATCAAGCAACCAACCAAAAGTCTACCATGTGAATCTTATTGCAAAGGACAAGGACTGTTACCTCATCAAAATTCGTTATGAGAGCACTGAGATTGCTGATATCATGAATTAATAAGTGGAAGATAGAGACATGCTCAAAACTGTCTCCATCTGCCTGTTAAATAAGACAGGACTTCACAAATTACATAAATTCACTTTTGATCATTTCAAAATGTAGAGTGGGCCAATGTCAACTTTCCCTCATGATAAAGCAGCCACCTCCACACTTTTAGTAAAGGTTTAGAGCAATTTAATTTCAAAGGCAGTGACTAAACATTTTCCATCATTCAGGCCACCATTCAGATGACCCTGAGGAATCTTTTCATCCCACTCTTCTTTGCCAGAGCAACAGCCTTGCCCCCCCTGACAACTTGTTGAGATTTTTCTGCATGAATTGCCTCTCTGGGTCAAGCTACAGCACCTCTGTTCCCTTTAGGTCTCAACTCTGTGACTTGGACTCTCATTGCAAAAAGTCACAATTGTTTGTCTCCTGGTACAATGTGGTAAACTTTTGTGTTTTGAATGATCATCTGGCTCTACGATGTGCATCTGCTTTGGCTGCTATACACACAGACAGATGGGCAGACGGTATAGATAAAAAATTTATGACACAGAACACAATGCATAGCTCCTCTGGTCACAGAGAGTCAAACAAGTCCTGAGGCGTAAGAGGCAGTCCACACGATTAGTTTGTTTCCACACCACAGGCCTGACGGCTGGGACGTTTGTTTTGCAGTGTTGGCATTATAACATATGTAATGGATTCCAATGACTGTAATGGACACAATGGACTGTAAAACATGTTATATCAAGTTCAGCCATTCAAACAGCTGACTCAAGTCACTCTTGCGGTACTGATCAAACTAAGGAATTTCACCACCCTATTCTAATTTCTCTTCCTAGTTGTCTTTGTGGATGTGTGGATCGTGGATTGTGTGACAGTGACATTAAATTTAGGCTTTCTTTGCCAAATGCTGTTATTTCACTCATAGCCAACCATTTATACCAAGAACTTGATCTTAAACCCTTCTTCTAAATTTTTCATTCTTCTGGCTTTCACCAATGTTTTATCTTTTCATCTCCAGTATTTCCTCTAGGAACCCTATAGGAACAAATTTAAAGAAAACTCCTATGAGGAGAATGAGGAAATTGGTGGATGAGGCCCATAATAGTTCTTTGTTATGGTAAAATGGCATGGAAAATACTGGGCTGTTTTTAATCAAGATCATTTGTCGTAGGTCATCAGTGAATGCTTCACCCATCTAATCACTTCCCCTGCCCTCATTCAGTCCTAACATCCAGAGAGAAGAGTCTGACTTGAGGGACGACCATAAGTGAGGTACAGTGAAGTGTGCACGTACGGCTCCTCTGTGTGCGTTGTCATAGATTATCACATCACAATGTGTAATGTGAGCGAGTGCCTCTCGCAGCATCCCACCCAATTACTTCATTCATTTCCCATCCAGTGGCTTAATCTGCGTCAATACAAAGTACATTAGAGGGCCCAGGCTGAGGGGAGAGTCATCTCAGGCTAACATGCTAACAGGGCCAGAGTCAACTTTCAAGGCTCCAGCAGCATAGCCTCCATTAAGGAGGTCAAAGGTCAACCTAGCCTGAAATGGAACTGGACTTTAGACATTTGGTTAGCCCCATCTCTTCATGCCATGTTGTTTGTAAAAGAAGAGATTATAGGAATGTTTACTCAATCACAGAAAACCCTGCAGCCGCACCATCAGCTATATGTTCTAATCCATGGCATTTGTAGAGGTTGGTTTGGTTCAGTATGTCTGAAGCCATTGTCAGTTCCTACTTGTAGGGAGGTTGCCACTGTAGGCTCACCTCATCTTGTACAGGTACTGTTGCTCCATAGAATTTTCTTGATTTTAATGCCCCAATCCCCCTATCCAGTTCCTGGGTCAAGTTCACATCACCCATGTTCTAAATCTCACACACTGTATATCCACATTTGTGTGTGTCTCAACCCAGGGACAGAGCTGAGCATGTTCTCGTAGACTCGCATAGGATACCTTTATTTCAGGAGTCTAACATACCGTAGGCCTATGCAAAAGTTCTGTATAGACTGTACTACAACTTCCTTTGGATGGCTGAAGTTTAAATAAATAAATAAAGTCTTCCTCCTCACCCCTGGCTCATGCTGGGATGGTGTTTGTAACGAGGAGGAGTCAGAAAGGTGAAAGAGTCAGATTCTCCAGCCGAACCCTGAGTCTGTGGAGCATCTGAGTGATCTACCTGCATAATGATGCCATTGATTAGCCAAAGCCCACCGGGCCGAATGAGGCCGAGAGGAGGTGGAGGGGTCAAAAACCTCCCTCCCTCTCTCTCCCTCTTTTCTGTCTCTCTCTCCCTCTCTTCTCTCTATGTCTCTCTCTGCCTCTCTCTCTTTCAGTCTTGAAACCACATCAGGACGTGGAGAGGGCAACATGCAAATGATCAGCCTCACTGCTGGTGTGATGCTTTCATGAGCAGCACGCTGGCTACCTGCTCGTCAATCAACCTCTCCCTGCTTGGCGCCTCTGATGGATTGACTGGGGCTGAATGCATTCCCACCTAGATCAGTTGGGGAGAGGTGTTATGAATGTTAAATTTACAAGGAGGGTCAGAAAATCAAGGCAAAGGCTGTGCTGACTGGAACACATCCTCACAGGTTTGACCAGTTCATTATTAACACTTTAATATTTTCTCAGCCCATGTTTGTGTTTGATATTCACAGACTCTGTGATGTTGAAAAATCAGCCTGATGCAATGGGAGTCAGCAAAAAATGCACAGAATACTATAAATCCCAAGAAGAGGGAAATTTCTCATTCTGTGTTTTCAATTTAGATTTCACTGTGTGGACGGCACAATTAGCATTGTTGCTGTCAGCTGCCTAGGATGATAACTCTACAACTCCTGATCCCTCTCCGTCACGGGAGCAGATCATTGCCTTGTTTGTTTGTCTTGTCCCGAAGGGTATGGCTAGGACTTTAATTAATAAATGACATTCGCACCAAAGCAACCTATCAGAAGAACCTACCCTATCCCACCTAATCTCTCCATCTCTCTGTCATGTCACTGAATCTCCTACTTATGTTCATGCAGACATGTAGCAACATCTAGTGGCCCCAGCAGGAAGTTTTTTTTCCCCTAGTGAATATATTCATTGTTTACATCAGTGCTGTTTATGTATTCATAGAGATGCAAAACAAGGAGGGGAAAGACTCCGAAAAGCATTAGAAAACAAATTGCATTTACAGTTTTTGTGATGCTCTGTCTTTCAGTTCTTTTTTTTTTTTGCATTTTTCTTTCTTTTCATTTTTCACAGGGCAAAGATATCTCATACAAAAAAAACATTTCTTTTTTCAGTTTGATTCTCAGGATTGTGAAAGCAATTAGTTTGTTGTTTTGACACTCTTGGGCCATTCTCTGGTTCCCCTCTCTCCTCACCAGTGAGTTGTGTCAATAATTCTGTTGTTTCTCTTGCCAAACACGTCTGTCTCATTTCAATGGGTGTTAGATTTAGGAGGGGGGTAACACATTTCCTGGAAGCTCTGAGTTGTTGACACTGCGAAATGAAAGCCCCATCATAGTCACATTGTTCTTCACTCTAATTGTATTTGGCACCACTGTTAGTATCAACTTTGGTGCTTAAAATGTCATATTTTTTCTCACTGACCTAAAGCTCAGAAGAACAGAAAGTTTTTATGAAATCTGTAGGCCTTCTGTTGTGTCAGGCATTAAATGATTAAATGCCAACTGGCTTGTCACATTTCATGTCTTCCCCTGTTTGCGCCAGGGTAGCACATCTTCTCTCTTTTCACCTATGATGTCACCCGGAAACTGTTATCAGCTTGCACCCTGGTGCAGCCTGTGCTGTTGATACGCATCACCCCATTTGTCTTGTGGATCACATTTCCTTAATAATATTTAATTAAAGCACTCACACAGACAGGGAAAAAAAGGAAAGAGCACTGGCTTCCTGAACAGCTGTCTTGCATTTGTTGGATTACAGAGTGGCATGTGCCATCATCAAACTTCCATCAAATGTGCCTAACACTTTCTCCCCATGGGGCTTGGAACAGAAGAGTTCAGGAGAGCGGGCCTCGTGGCTGGGGGGGAGGATATAGCAGATTTTTGTGGAGAATCATCAGTGTCTAATGCTTCACTGAGTAGCGAGAACTGTTATGGGCCATTTGGAAGCCTGCCAGCTAATCTAAGATGGCACCCACACACACACACACACACACACACACGCACACACACACACCATCACCACCGCCCCTTACCTAAGATTTCATAAGCGGTCGATGCCTACCGATAAGACCAGAACAAATCCGTGTGTCATCAATCTTTTCTCTCCATGTTCTTATCGGGACAACAGGAGCTTGTGCGATATCTGTTCTCTTTTGAATACTCACTGCCTTGAGAGAACAAAAAGGGAGGGGGGAGGGGTTGCAGTGAGCTAAGTATCCTACTGTAGATTGACATGAGATATGTAATATGTATTAGTTGAGGTGATAACCTGAATGTGAAGAAGCCTCATTTTGTCCTCTCATAAACCCATGTCTCCACAGTTAAAAATCTCTGTGTTCTCATTTCACCTGACTGCTGTCTGATATCCGTCTGGGTTATTTGAGTTGAATTTGTAACACTGCAGCTTTACCTGTGTTAGGGGAGCAAGGAGAATAAATATATTCTCCATTTGTCCTGAAGTCCCAAATCAGGCTGGACCTCTTTGACTGGTCTTGACAGTCACGTGCATCATTGAATGATTTTTAATCTTGAGCTTAGGCATGCATGGAAAATCATTCCACCCTGCATATTTCAAATAGCCAGAGATCGATCCCAGCTTGCTGTAGAAGGTAGGAAATCTCTGTCACCTTAGGGACAACTGGGCTAAACTCAAATGTAAATCCATAAATGGATGCAGCATTAGAAATTCACATTTGGTGAAGCGCAGCTTACCTGCACATGCTAATCCTTCCTCTCAGACCTCACCATCTGGTGCAGGTGTTTAGGCAGGTACACATAACCTTTCTTTTCTTTCTCTGTTTCCCTCTCTCTCTCTTTCTTTCCCTTTCACACACACACTCTCTCTTTTTCTCGCTCTTCCCGTACCACGCCCCCTTCTCTCTCTCACTCACTGACTCACTCACTTAATTACACACACACACACACACACACACACACACACACACAAACACCTACCTGACTCGTTTTCCTTTCTGTCTGGTCAGGCCGAGGAGGACGGCTTGTTCTCGGCTCGTTTTAAACAATCCTCTGGTCAACTCAAGCAGATGGCAAGAGCTCCAAGGAGATGTGTGTCAGGCAGGGGAGGGCTGGAGTGCTGGACTGTTCACCCAGAGGAGGGCTAACGGACAAGTGCACTCTCTACCACCACCCCTACCCCACCCCTCCATCCCTACTCTACCATAAGAGGCTGCTGCTAGGGACATATTTACAAATCACACAACATGCTTCCCATATGGTGCTGTCACCCAGAATAAGCCAAAATGGCCGCAGTGGTTGGAGAAAGCCAGCTGCAGGTTTAATGGAAAAGGAGAAGGAATAAAAAGCGAGAGAGAGAGAGGAAAAGAGGAAGAAAATACCAAAGGAAGAAATGAAGGAAGGCACAGCCGCTGTGAAACAAGATGCATATTTGTATTTGTTTTTAAATGGGGCTCTACCGCCTTAGCCATAATGCCAGTAATAAGCAAAGCACGACTAATTGCATTAGCCACAGAAATGTGAGACACAAACAATTTGTTCAGCTTGGAGCGACACACGCCCCGGGGGAGAGGGAGTCAGAATGCTCTGAATAACTTTTCGGAAATCCATTATGGCAGCCTTTGATTTCAATGTGATTGGCTGATGAAAGGACTGGTTTGCGAGGGGGATAAAGATATCGGGTGTCTTGCTCTGCTCTCGATGGAATGCCACTGTAAACATTTAAAACAGCATAGATGAGATGAAAGGAAGTGGGAATTATAAGCAGTTTTTTTATTATTATTTTCAAGCACTGAAATGAAAACTTTGATTGCAGGTCAGCTGGTGCCATACGCAAACAAAATGCATTTACTTTGAGAAACCTTTCCTCAGAGTATTCTTTAAGAGTTCAAGGAAACATGAATACTTTGCTCACACTCACTACACCACAAGTTCAGTGGAAGAATAATCCATAATGTAGAGAAATAAATGACTCACCGCAAAACAGATTTTTAATGAAGATTAAACCCTCTTTTTAAATATGTAGGCTATCTTTGGGGGTTTGCCCTTTGGTCTGGACAGTAGACAGTGTAGACAGGAAATGAATCGGAAAGAGAGAGAGCAGGGGGTTCAGGACACAACCTCAGGCTGGACATGAGACTGGCCACTCTAGTACAAGACACTGGCTCTCCCACTCTGCTGCAGCTTTTAACTTGGCGATAAATCATGAGAGAGTAGAATATAACTCCGTTCTCACCACCCGCTGCAGAGGAGATTTTTAATGAAGATAAACCCTTCTAAGTGCACCTGACGTGCAGGGGAAACATAGAGGTCAGAACAAGTGTTCTGATTGCTCGCTACAGGCATGATGGATAACAGTGAGCCAAATATTGACTATCTCTCAGTCGGCCATCATGAAGTCCAGGCATGGGTTTATGCATGGAGCTGCGGAATGAATAGCACTCTTAACCACTGTGTCTTAACCACTTTGGACAGGAGCTCTGGCGAATGAACATAACCAGCTAACAGCGTTTCGGGCAGCCAAGGTCACCCGCCTGTCGATACAGGTTCGGACGAAGCTGATGTCCATGTCAGGTATGGTTATAATCACAAAAGGGGATTTCTTAGACTTTTCATGGGGCAACTTATCATATAGAAAATTAGTTATTGGAGAGAGGACAAGGGGGTGAGACAGAGAGAGGGGGATAGAGAGAGAGAGAGAAGATGAGAATTAACTCCTGCTCTTTCTGTTCCCTTATCTCACTTCGCCTTGCAGGGGATGAATGGAGCCAACAAACCCAGGCTGGGGCTTACATCTCTGGGCCAATCAACAGAACGCCTCCCTCTCCTCTCCTGGACATCTGCCTCCTGTCTTTAATAACTTGCCAGAGGGTCTGGCAACATCACCACCTCAGTCTGTCGCTGTGGTCCTCCCCAAGTGATAATATCACCAGATGGTGCAATAAAAAATCCTTTTCATTACGCCATTGGTGTCATTTTCTGGTGTGGAACCGATGCAGCCAATGCTGCTTTTCTTTTCTGGCTTACTAGCATCACAAGATCTGATCTTTTTGTTGTTGATGTTATTTATCTGATAAAACATCATGTGTAAGTACATCATTTTGAAGAGGATAATTCTATGAAAGCCATTCAAGAGATGTGTCTGTGTGTGTTTGTCTCCTGATAAAACACATGCTCGTCATCCATCTCTGAAGAAGGCGATGTGAGTGGATCTGCTCAAACAGACAAGTGCAGCCGACCGGAGTGGTTAGACTCTTCCACTCATCCATGCTCTGACCCTTCAGCAAACCACCCACCTGTCAAACATACGGTGTGACAGACCACAAGGCAGGAAAGGGCACGGAATATGCCGGATAGACACACTGTCTACTCCCCCAACACACACACACACTTCATGGATGTTCTTTTACAGCATACATGTGAAAGAGATAGAGGGACCATGACAGAAAGAGAAAGATGGAGAATGAAAGAAAAATGAGAGAGAGGGACCTTGGGAGAGAAAGTTAGACTGAGAAAGAGAGAGAGGGAGATCATGGGACCATAGTAGAGAGTGAAAGAGTGAGAGAAGAGGACTTAGAGAAAGAGAGCCATTTGATAATGGTTCAAAGGAATAGAGAGACAGAGGAAGAAATAAAGGAAGAAAGGAGGAGCATAAAAGTCTGGTATAGAGTGAAAGAGAGAGAGGGGACAGAGTGAGAAGGCATGGGACCATGGGACAGGCAGTAATGCAGGCTGTCTGATCTGATTATACAGCGGGCCGCTGCAGCCACTCCAGCGCGTCTGCCTGCCTGGCCCCCTGAGTGTCCTGGAAGCCAGGCAGGAAAATGTGCTACTGCCGCTAATATCTCCACCAACTGGGCTCAGTGCACAGCCACTTGCCTTGACTGTCATCTCTCCAATACCCCCGCCCCCCGCCTCACCACGTGTGTGTGTGTCTTCTCTCTCTCTCTCTGTGTGTGTGTGTGTGTGTCTTCTCTCTCTCTGTGTGTGTGTGTGTGTGTGTCTTCTCTCTCTCTCTCTCTGTGTGTGTGTGTGTGTATGTGCGTGCGCGTTCTCCCACTCTCTCACTGGATTAAGAAGCTTATGGTGGGGAAATGAAGTCTATGTCACCTGTGACTTTTATGTTTCTTGACTGCCATTAATCAAGTGGCAGTGGGATTATGGGAGACTGTAAATGCTGGCATGGACGAGTAAAATAGAGGAAAGGTTTATAACTGTTTTTTTTTTTTTTACATGTACATCCCATTGTATATGCACGTCTTTGTACACATCATCTATTTACAAGTTGTTAGAGTAGAAGCACATCAGAAGTCCCCTACATACTAACTTAATTAATAACACATGTGAGGATTAAGGTCATAAAAGTCTGGTTAAGACCCTGTTACGCCCAATATATCTTCTCGTGGGTACCATGGGGGAAAACAGAGGTTCATTTTGGCTGGAAGTCAATCAGGTGCCCTGCTAATAGTTATACCTAACACAATTTAGATGAAGCATTACTCATTTATGAGGGCAATGCTTTCAGTTATTCATGTTGCTCAAACAATTTTGGTTGATAACTGTTAGCTTTGTTAGCCTCCTAACCTGGGGTACAATCGCAAGCCCCAAAAATTCTAAGCCAACGTTTTTGGTCTGGGGTCCAACGTTTTTGGTCAACTTTGTCCTTCTGGAGCCTGATCCCCCCCTTGCCAATGATGTGCCCAGGTATCTGACCTCCTGCTGGGCCAGAGAACACTTTTTCAGCTGGACAGTCAACCTTGGACAGGTGTTGGAGGTGCTCCCTCTAGGTGGCGCTCCAGACCACCACATCATCCAGATAGGCCGCTGCGTAACCGCCTGTGCCCTCCAGAACACGGTCCATCAGCGTCTGGAAGGTTGCAGGTGCAGCCGCAGGTCGTGTTCCACCAGCTGCGTTCGGCCTGGTTGCTTGGAAAACAGACCGGGAGGGTCAGGTGGGAGAGGTCTGGGTCAGCTGGTGCAACTGCTGCAGGGAAGAACTGCTCCAACGGCTCTACATCACCCTGCACGTCCTGCACCAGGAGCTGCTGGCTGAGTGGTGCCTCCCGCTCATGCCACTCCTTGAGCAGGTTGATATGGAAGGCCTGATATGGAAGCTCCTCTGCCTCGCCCTCTAGTCATACCACAGAGCCTGGGTCTGCTGGGCTTGGTCATGTTGCCCTCCACAATGGTTGCCATCTCCTCCATCTCTTGCATCTTCAGGACAAACGAGAGCACACTGTCCTGTTCCTGCAGTGTTGGGGTCACCCAGGTATCTCGGAGCAGATCCACTGGGCCCCGGACCTGGCGCCCATACAGGAGCTCAAATGAGAAGAAAAAAGTGGAAGCCTGTTGGACCTCCCTATGGGCAAAAAGGAGGTACAGCAACCACTGGTCCCGGTCCTTGCCATTTTCTGCCACAAATATTCTCAGCATTGACTTCAATGTCTGATTGTACCGTTCCACCAGCACATCTGTCTGGGGGTGGTAGGGAGTGGTCCGTAACCCCTTAATCCCCAGTAAACTGTACACTTGCCTCAGTGTCTTGGACAGAAATGCGGTACCTTGGTCAGTAAGTATTTCATGTGGTATGCCTACCCTAGAGATGAGCTGCAAAAGTGCTTGTGCAACTGAACCTGCTGTGATTTTGCGTAGTGGGAATGCTTCTGGGTATCGTGTTGCAAAATCGCACGTGACAAGAATAAACCTGTAACCAGACCGTGTTTTCTCAAGGGGCCCCACTATGTCCATACCTATTCTCTGAAAGGGAACACCAATGATGAGTAGTGGTTGCAAAGGGGAAGATTTGGCTTTGTGTTTACTGGTCAGTTGACAGATGGAGCATGAATGACAGTAACGCTGGACATCAGTGTAGAGCCCTGTCCAGTAAAAACACTGCGCTACTCTCTCTAGAGTCTTAACCGTGCCCAGGTGCCCTAACCACAGTATGTCATGCCCCAAACACAGCACCTTATCTCTGAGACACTTTGGGACAACAATCTGCTCAATTCTGCCATCTTCAGGTTGATGGTAAAGTAGACCATCTCTGACAAAATAAAACTCTCCAGTAAGGTCAGCAGCCACTACTGTCTTAACCCCATCAATGTCAGTAACCTTAGAGAAAGCATTGTTTATCATCAATGTTTGGTTTTGGCATCGGCCTAACGGACTGCTGTCTCCTGCTGTTTAGCTAGTCTCCGCTGCCTGCGTGTCTTGGGTGTCTTACAAGCTACAGGGGGGTCAATATCAGTCTAACTGTATGGCAACATATCACACACTGCCTTCCTTGCCTCATCATCATTAGACTGCTTCGCCTGAGCCTTGGTGACCACCATGCTCACCGGCTCTGCTGAATGAACCAGCTCTGGCAAAATGAGAACATCCTGCCCCAGCACTACAGGATAGCATAGCCCACTCACAGTGCCTGCTCTTAACAAAAAAGCTTGCCCCTGAACCTCCAGACAGATGTCAGATATTGGGTTCATCTCCAGTATCCATGTTCATCTCCATTCACACAACACACACAACACACTAAGCTGTCCTTTCCCCAAATCCGCTGACCAGGTCCAGGTCGAGCTGTGAGGTATGCCTCCACCAGTTCTGTTGCCTGCTGGCCTGTGGCTGGGTTGTGCTCCTTGACCTAGATGCGGATGTCAGGAGTAACGGTGCGCAGGTACTGCTCCAGGATGAAGATCTCTCCTATCTCCTCCACGGTCTTCTCTGCCGGCCTCACCCACTTCCTGTAGAGATCCCTCAGGTGGTTGTACAGCTCATGTGGGGTCTCCCCTGCTCTCACGTCTGGATCACGGAACCGTTGTCAGTAAGTCTCCCCATTAATTTCATATTTAGCCAGGATAGCTATTTTCACTCTGTCATACTCCATGGGTCCGGTGCAGGAGGTGGTATTACTTGCCGTGCTGTAGGCCGTCTTGGAGCTGCCCCAGGAGACACCAGGACTGCTAGTGCTGGTGATGCTGCAGACACGTGGAAGCCTGGCGGCGGCGCCTTGTCTTCGCGGCGGCGGTCGCATGTCTTGCTTGTGGGCCTCGCTCTGCTGGTCTTGTATGGACTTCTGCAGAAGATTAAAGAGTCAGCCTATGTCCAGCATCTGTGGAACCTCCGTCGCTCCACCCTTGGCACCTTCTGTCTGCTCACCAGCATCATGATCCTTCCCCTCGGCCAGACAGTTTAACAAAAGCCTTTTTAAATAACCATACACTTAGCACTTACTTTCTTTACACAGCCTCACAGCAAGCATGTGTTCTCCTGCCCCTCTCCTTGCACAATGAAAAACCCTACCTTTTTGAAGGGCTCACAATCAAGAAAAGACAGCTGATTGGCCAGTCAACAACCAATAGAAAAATTGGGGTTTCATTAGCAGTTAAAACACACAGGTAAATTAACATACCAAATATCACAACATCCCAAGATACACCCTATAGAAAGTAGAAGATATACACCATACGCATTTACCTCCATATATATATTAAATAAAGCTGCAACACCATAATTACTCCCACATTCCATCCCTGTGCCAACCAAAGTTCCCGCCACTGAACCGGACAGTGGTTAAAACATTGGTTCCATATGGGCTCCGGTTTCCCCACAGATCAAACTGTTGTTGCGCCATTGGCACCAGTGAGTGAGAAATGTTTGTGACCTGGTGAACTATTTTGTTATGAGTGGTATATGGAATGAGTCAACGGGTGCCTACGCTGCCCGTGATGATGGTAAATAAATGTTAACTTATGAAAAACAATCATCTCCACTTGCAAGAAAAGAGGAGCCAAGTTTCACAAAATGTGTCTTTAAAACAGAGAAGAAAAATAACACTTCATGTCCAGCTATGGCAAGTTGCATGCGATCTAATGAAACACAGTATGTGCTGTTTACATGACAATCAAGCAATACTGTGCATTATGTATCTTTTCAATGATGTAGACTAGAAAAAAGGAGAGTAAAGAGATCTTTCATTATATGGAATATTAGGAGAAGGCATGTAGCATTCAGTACACAAGCCATTTTACACAAAATTGCACTGTGCATGCCCTAGTGGCCAGTGTTCTATGGTGTTTTGGCCCGTCCTCAAGTGAATGGGTTCTTTGGGTATACTGAGGCTCTAGGCTTTTGTGAAAAAGAATATTGTATCAAGTGTGTCTAGCACAGACACAGAGTAACACACATACACAATTCATGGGAGGACTGATACCAGTAATTAACATAAGGCTACATACGATGTGTTAATTTTTAAGTGAGTGCATGTTTTAAAACTGGGAAAAAAAACTTCAAACTTAAAAAAAAATTGTATGTATGTATGTATGAATTACGTATGAAAAGTATTATGTAGCCTATGAAACATACACATTTTTTTTTTTTGGTAAGGCCAAAGATTATTTATGCAAATAGTTATTAGCTATTATGCAGATAGCTTATATGTAGATAGCTGTCATTAATAAAAGGTAGTGTGTGTGTGATTATCAGTTTTGTTTTAGAGTTCATAATGTATCTATCCCTTTATTCTGTGAATAAAGTTCCCATGAAACAATTAAAGTACAAAATGCTGAAGGCGTACCCACTAGATGGCGGTAGATACAATATTGCCTGGAGATTTGGGTACTCCCTTTGATTCTTCGTGATTTCCGTTGTGTTAGATCAATCCTTTCCTGTTATGGTTGTTGCAGTGCTCCCTTTAACCCTAGTGTGATGGATGTTCCGTCATTTTTGGGGTAAATACGTTTTTTTATGAATTCAGTGTAAAGTAGAGAGTATGAGTAAAGTAGAGAGTATGAGTTATGTATTCAGTGTAGAGTATCTACTAGAAATGAGATGCCCTTTGTGTTGCGTACATTGTACGTAAAGGCGATGCGTTCTTCGAGTATGGCTGTGTTAGCAGGATATGTGACCACGTTCTGGTATTGCGGTAATAATGTGGTTGAAGATGCAACTGAAAAACGCAAAAATGGCCACAGGACGAGTGGTTAGGATGTCAGGTGATGCCAGGACTCAGGAGCTAGCAGGTCCTGGCCATTCTGCTTTTAAGCTTAAAGCAAGAAATTGCATTGATTGACTTCGTGGATGGTACAAACCCAAAAAGTTGGGACGTTGTGTAAACTGTGAATAAATAATGTAATTAAATAAATGCTGTAATTCTCAGATTAGACAATTAACATGTTTGTTTGAGTATAGTCTAAGGACAAGATATCAAATGTTGAAACTGGATTTGTTTTTTATAGTTGTGTGATATTTATGGTAGTTTCAAATTTGAGACCAGAAACATGCCTCAAAAAAGTTGGGACGTGTCAATAAACGGCAGGAAATGTTGAGTAAGACTAAAGATAAATCAAAGAAAGACACTTCACAGTTAATTATGATAACTGCCAGGATGATTCTACATAAAAAGAGCGTCTCTCTTATCCTAGACATGATTTCAGCAGCCACACTGTTGGAACTTAATATAGAACGCAGTGTGCACCCATTATTTAGTAATATTTAAGGCCTTCCCCCAAAATGGGTGGCATATTATGCTGCTCAAAACATGCAACTATTTTAGCTAATGTAGCAGGGTTAAGAGTCATTGTGGTGGTTCTGTAATACTTTATGGGTCGATAAGTGGCTGTTTTGACTCCTGCTAGTGCATCTGAGCGGAGATTAAGGAAAATGCAAGGTAAGTCTCTATGGAGGCTCAGGTCTCATGAAGTAACAAATTGCTGTATGGCACTATACACAAACACACACCAGCTAGCTATAAACACAACCCAGCAACGTAGGAGCTCTGTAGAAAACAATGTGAGTACAAACCTAGCACAGACAGAGAAAACAGCGAAGGAATGGCCGGTCCTGCATAGGGAGGCTTTAAAAGTCATTTCAAAAGAAATTTCCTTTTTATAGTTGCTCAAGTTCAAAGTCTAAAGTTACTGAGAAAAGTAATTTCAGAGCATTTATTGAGGTTTTCAGCATATTCATTGCATAGGGAGGCTTTAAAAGTCATTTCAAAAGAAATTTCCTTTTTATAGTTGCTCAAGTTCAAAGTCTAAAGTTACTGAGAAAAGTAATTTCAGAGCATTTATTGAGGTTTTTAGCATATTTATTCACAATTTAAAAGCAGGTCTACACAGATCATAGTCTATAGTCTTTGTCTGGAAAGGTTAGTAACATCACACCCTGCCTGATGATGGTAGGATGCTGAATTCCCATTTCACTGCAAATTTTCTCCATAGCAACTGAAGCAATTTTATGGAAATTTACATTGGCTGCTGGTGGAGAAAGGCTATGTAATGACACCTAGTTATCCTAGTCTGAGTTTAAGTGCAATGTTAACATTTACATACATTTAATACATTTCAGAATAAAAAAAAAAAAAATAATATAAAAGTAACCTTGGTCTCATTCCCGAAACAAATTTATCATTACCGAAATGCCAAAATCGTTGCGGTAATGAGAAAAAATACATTGCGGTAATGAGAGAATGTCACAGAAAAATTGCCAAAATTTCCACTGATATGAGTTGGAAAAACACCTTAACATTACATAAGTCTGAACCAAGAAAATAATTTTTATCATGGTGATTTGATTAATATCGGTAATGAGAATCTGGGGGTCGTGTACACAAGATTTTTAGAGAAATTATAGATTTTCAAGACCACAAAAAACAGACAGCCTTCACTTATCTTCGATCTTCTCTTCCTAGTGATGTATGACAAGAAATATAAATATATATATATATATATATATATATATATATATATATACATATAAAGAAACAGGGCATTGCCTTTAATCTGCATTAAGCATTTAAAGTTACATTGCGTAATATATATATATTAAAGTTACATTGCGTAATATATATATGTATATATATTACGCAATGTAACTTTAAATGCTTAATGCAGATTAAAGGCAAGGCCTAACTGAAATTGCCTGCCTCCACTGTGACAAAGGCAGTAATAAACTACATGTTTAATCAGTAGGCAACACAAAGATGCACCTCCCGCACAGAATTTAAATAATAAATAAACAATTCTAAAACCATAGCAGGTTCAAATACAAATACACTTGTGTATGTCTTACCCATTCATACCCATGTGCAAATGATGGATCAGAAATAAGAATGATAATAAAGAAAAAGAACTAAAATATCAACTCAGCATTTACACTCTTTCCCATTGACTCTAATAGGCCTACAGGTCCAGATACAGCCCAGACATTAAGAGCAGATCTGACATCTGTAATTCTGTACAAATGTCTGTCCATAGAGACACTAAGGTTTATACACACCAAAGCATGCTGATTCTATTCAGAGTGTTGGCTGCCATCAAAGAGCCTCAAATTTGTACCTAATCTTCTTCATATAAGCCATGCCCTGTTTCTTTAGTATTGAAAAAAGCAAATAAAGTCTGCCAATTGGTGACTAAACCAATACTTTCATGTAGTCCAAATATGCTGTCAATATGATGTCTGCCCCACCAAAAATGGTGAACATCAACAATGAACCATGAACATCAGCGATATTCTACAGAAGACCAAAGGTCATGTTTCAACACAAATGAGAATTTATTTCTCTTAGCATTGGACCAATGTGTAAGGTGCACAGAGAATTTCCTTGTAATTCCTCAGAGCATTGTTATCAAAAACATAATTTGTGTTTTTTGTTTAATTAACTCTAAATGTAACATTTATCAAATCAGTCAAATAGTATTGTGTGTCCTTTTTGAATGGATGATTGATTTCTTCTGAGATTCCTGTGGGTTTTTTTGGTTTGTTTGGTTTCTTTCTATGAAATAAACACACCTTTGCTAGACCCTTACTGCAAATAACTGGGGATTTTGCTGTGTGGATTGCTGTCTGCAAAGAATATGCCTAGATTTAGATTAACTTGATTTTGTGTATTTATACTTTAAATCTCAAGTGAGTGGATGCTTAAGAAAGGGAACAAAAACTTCAGACTTTGAAAGAAAAAGAAATGAATGAATTTTTTCCCCCACATTTACATTTATGCATTTAGCAGACACCTTTATCCAAAGCAACTTACAAAAGAGGATAACATTCAAGCTACAACACAATGAAAGAAACTAACTAAGAGTGCATATTGCTAGCATAAAAACTGCAGTATTTTTAGTTGAAAGTGCAATAGTGTAATAAAAGTATGGTATAAAAGAGAGATTAAGTATAAGAGGTTAAGTGCATTCTTAAAATTCAAGCCAGGAGATATTCTTGGAAGAGCTGGGTCTTCAAGGGTTTCTTGAAGGTGGAGAGGGTAGCACTTGGAAGGTCATTCCACCAGCGTGAAGTGTTTTTGTGAGGCCAAAGATAACAGCTTATATGTAGTTAGTTGTGGTTAATGAAAGTATTGCATGTGATGTCTATTCATTTTCTTTTGGATATAATAATATATCTGTCTGTGATCTGTCACTATTATGTATCCATCAATGGCTGGCATCTATCAATAGATTATGTGAATAAAGTGCCAACAAAAGGTACAAAAGGCTGACGGCGCAACCACTAGAGGGCGGTAGTTATATTGCGTGGAGATTTGGGTACTCCCTTTGAGTGTTCGGTGATTTTAGCGTTCCGTGCTTTCCTGTTCCGTTTGCAGTGGCGTGTGCTTTGCTCGCTTTGCGCCCGACTGTAATGGATTGCCCGTCGTTTTCCTGGTAAATACGCTTTTTTTCTTTTATGAGTGCTGAATAAAGTAGAGATCGCTGAATATCTACTAGAAATGAGATGTCTGTTGTGTTAACTTAATGGCGATGGGCTCTTCGAGTATGTCTGTGTTAGCAGGATACGTGACCACATTCTGGTATTGCGGTAATAATATATATATAGTTGAAGATGCAACTGAAAAACGCAAAACGATGGCCCCGGGACGAGAGGTTAGGATGTCCGGTGATGCCAGGACTCAGGAGCTGGCAGATCCTGGCCATTCCGCCTTTAAGGTAGCTTCTACTGAGGAGCCCGTTTCGCATCACCAACTTGCCCTTGCGGCTCCCCGATGACAGGTACCCCTGGGTATTGAACACGGGACCTGCTGATCGAAGGTCTGCAAAGCTAACCACTGTCCCACCGTCAAGCCTGTACAAAAAAGCCACGAAGAATATTAATCTTTAAGGTTTCTAGGTGACAGGGGGACGTCATAATTGAGCTAAGCTTTATTGTTAGCTGGCTAATGTTAGCCACGGCTAATGTGCCCATGCCTTCTTGCAGTGTCCAAAATGAGATAACATTTGCATGCATTACAATCTAACAGCTGTTATTGTACTAGTATGTATTGCTTTCAGGCATTGACAACATGTAAATGCATCGTACAGACGATCCATATTGATTTAGCTCCACTAACACATCTTATAAACTCATCCAAGTTAGCCCCCAAGTTCGCTAGCAGACGTTTGTTGTGATCGCCTGTTATCTTGCCTGGTCAGCAAATGCCAGCAAATGGGGATGGGGATTGAACTACAAGTTGAGAAGTGGGAAGTATGATTTTGGAAGTGTTAAAATGTTTCTGGACCAGCAGCTGGCTCGGAAACTGATGCCCCTGCGCAACGACATCAATAATTTGAAGATCAAGCAAACGTGACACTTCCACTGCGAGTGGACAAACATCACCTTGCCATCTTAGAGCCGAAGGAAGGTGACGAGCTGCCAAACCTGCTCTGCGATTCTCCCATCCTGCCCCACCAAAACTCACCATCAGACTATGCTCAATCTATTTTAGCATGTTTTCCATGTTCAAAGTAAATGGTCTGCATTTATATAGTGCTTTTCTACTCTTACGAGCACGCAAAGCACATTACAGTGTATGGCTCAAATTCAGCTTTCCAAAAATATATCATTTAGGCTACCAAGATGATGGAGAACTCATGCACGTCACGCCAAGGCCCTGTAGCAGCCACAGAGAAAGAGAGAATAAAAGGCATATAGACAAACAGACAAGGTCACTGTGCTGTTATTATTATTGCATCTATCAATAGAAATCTCACTAGGATCCGAAAAGGATGTCCCGTCCCATAACAAATAAATACATAAGTTAACCAGACCTAATTGTTATATAAACATTTTACCAAAAGTGTAACAAAGTGTCTTAGACGCAAAATTATAGACTTACTAACTATTCAACTTGACTCAAAATAATTTAGTTGTATCCCAGTCAGCTTCTAATTTACTTCTAATATAAAACTGTGTGCATGAGAAACACTATGCTCACCATATGACAGTGGGGGTAGAGAGATAATGAGGTTGTTGGAATATGATGTGCCTTTTTTTCAGCAACCTTTAGAAAATGAAAACAAGACAAAGCCAAATGAATTCTTGAAACATGGTAGGCTAATGCCACTCCAACCAGCATCAAGGCCTCCTTGTGGCATGAGCAATGTGTACAGTCACAGGAGACACAGAATTTAAAAAGGCTGGTGACAGTACAGGCTAGAGTGTACCCTCTGCAACCAAGCGTTAGCTATTCACTTGATTCAACACATAGTACAGAACTATAAAGGAGTGCACTAAGTATGTCCTAATTCATAACAAATGACATCTCTGACAGAGTATGCATTTTATGTGCATCTATGAAAATGTCTTACTTTGTAATGTGTGAATATTGAGAAGTGATGGCTTTGATTAATCATGGAAACCATCTGATGGTGATCATGATGCATACTGGATGATGACAATAGATCATTGGTCATAGATAACTGATGTTTGGTGATGCTGCTAGCAATATTGTGGTCAATTTCATGTTGTCTCAGTCCAGTGCTCTGCAAGGATACATGTCAAGAGTTCTGACATGTAAGAGTCCACTTGGCCAGAAAACAAATTCTTCTCCTATACAGTATAAATGAATAAATGAATTAGTCATATTGGCTGTTGACAGCTTTTAGTACAACCCCAACTACCCAAAACGACCACAGATTGTGATTTGGTTTTCAAGGGGTTCAGAACAGAGAAAGAGGCATCATGAGTTTTTAAAATTTAAGTTTTTTTTAAATTACAATGTTACCTAATGTTCCTTACTGTCCGAGCCTACTATTCCGAGTTGACTATTCAATGAGTCGAAAAAGGCTTTTTAAGCGATTCACGGTGTAGCTATAGAACCCACACTACTCATTCTCATGCATTAAGTTCTTATTAAACTCAATAAGAAATCTGTTCAAATATAGATAGATATACTTATCTATATACTATAGATAATCCCAAAGGGAAAATCCATTGGTTCAACAGCCTTAAACACTTAGTTATGTGGGTTAACTAAGGCTATGTTGTGTATTTCAAAGTCATTAATCATAATCAATTCTTAAATGGATGATTATTTATTATGCCGCTTAACCAGGGTGGTGTTAGTGCTGGTATCCTTCTAGCATAATGTAGTTTTCATGTAGCCTATTAGAATTAGCCTACCTGTTTACGTTAGCCACCTGTCATGCTATTGCAATGGGATCCTCTGAAGCAGCGGTGACAGTTTGGACAACTGGGAAAATCGTAGTTTCTTAAATTTAGATGCTGAAATATCACTGTTGACATCCATGTACAAACCCAGAATTTAACCTCTCTGATGATGGCTGTCCTTTCTGTTGTTCATGTTCTCGAGTTTTTGATGTCAGTTGTGAAAAGCTTTCCCAGGTACCCACGTTGTGGCCAAGGCTGATAGAGTTCCTATTTCAAATGACCAGGATTGCTAAAGCTGAGACATTTTGCGTAAATTATAGTATGCTTAACATTTAAATAAAATATAAAAAGATATCACGAGTATCAGAGGCAATATATATTGTTTCATTCCCATACATAGCACCAAATATTTTTTTCTTTACACATAGCCTAGTCTCTATATGTACAACATCACTCATAGGCATTTGTTGAGAAAATAATTAGTTTTAGGGCTTTTTAGCCCAAAATACCTGCAGCTCCAAATTGATTCCTTTCATTTTCGGGAAATGTCCCTACCAATGTGGCGGCCGCATTGACGTATTTCCTAATAGAACTCAACGGATTATGGGATATCTATCAGTTATGATATATCTATGGCAAACATGGTAAACATCATGGTGGCCATGATAATGCCATCAACTAAGTCAATCAATGCAATTAATTGCTTAAGGCTATCATATTAAACACAGAGCATTGGCTGTTCTACTGCCATGTGCCGACTCGGGTGATCACAACAAATGTGTGCTAGCGAACCTGGAGGCTAACTTGGATGAGTTTATAAGATGTGTTAGTGGAGCTAAATCAAAATGGATCGTCTGTGCGATGCATGTACATGTTGTAAAGGCATGGAAGCAATACTAGTACATAACAGCTGTTAGATTGTAATACCCTAATGTTATTGGACACTGCAAGAAGGCATGGGCACGTTAGCCGTGGCTAACATTAGCCAGCTAACAATAAAGCTTAGATCAATTATGACGTCCCCCTGTCACCTAGAAACCTTAAAGATTAATATTCTTCGTGGCTTTTTTGTACAGGCTTGACGGTGGGACAGTGGTTAGCTTTGCAGACCTTCGATCAGCAGGTCCCGTGTTCAATACCCAGGGGTACCTGTCATCGGGGAGCCGCAAGGGCAAGTTGGTGATGCGAAACGGGCTCCTCAGTAGAAGCTACCTTAAAGGCGGAATGGCCAGGATCTGCCAGCTCCTGAGTCCCGGCATCACCTGACATCCAAACCACTCGTCCTGTGGCCATCGTTTTGTGTTTATTTGTTGCATCTTCAACCTTATTATTAACAATGCCAGAATGTGCTCACATATCCTGCCAACAACGCCTAGACTTGACTGGGACTTGACAAGGGAATTGTCTGCAGCCCAGACAATATGGGCAGATCTAACATCTGTGATCCTGTAAAACTTTATGTTGATAGACTAGTGACACTAAAGTGTATACACACTAAAGCATGCTGATTCTGTTCAGAGTGTTGGCCGTCATCAAAGAACAACCATTGTTGGCCCAAATTAAATTTTTTACCTAATCCTCATCATATCATTCATGACCTGCTTCTCCAGTATTGAGAAAAGCAATTTAAGTCTGCCAATTGGCAACTAAACTAACTTTCGTGTAGCCCAAATATGCGGTCACAGAATTGTCCTGTTGGATCATAGCCTAGGTGTAACAGCAGGTGTCCTAATACTTATAGTACACGTAGTAGTACTATGTACCGAGCAACGTGTATATGTCTGTGAAAAAATATTTAGTGGAAAAAAAACGCATTTGCAGATGGGACATCCCTACATACATACTTACATTCTTGGGGGGATAGAACTACAAATTTAAAAGTGGGAAATATGATGTTGGAAGTGTAAAAATGTTTTGGTAACCCAAAAATGACAAAATGACTTCACCATTTAACTCTAACAGAAATGCAAGGACGGGACCAGCAGCTGGCTTGGCGACTGATGCCCCTGCACAACGACCTCAACAATCTGAAGCATTGAGCAAACGCTACACTTCCACTGCAAGCTGCTGAATGACATCACCTTGCCACCTTAGAACCTGAGGAAGGTGATGAGCTGCCAGACCTGCTCTGCGATTCTCCCATCACGCTTGTTTTACCGTCTGCCCCACCTAAGCTCATTGACGTCACCGAGATGAACATCAGCGCCCGGCAGTTCTCCCTGTGCTCCTTTAAGAACGTGGGAATGTGCTTGAGGATTAGTCAGATGTGTGGGTAGGCTATATAAGAATGTGTTTTCACTGTCGAACATCACCGAATGTACCCATCAGACCACGCTCAATCTCTTTGAGCAAGTTTTACAAAGGCACTGGTTTGGCAATGAGGAGCTAATACTTTCTAGCTCTAGACTTTCTGAGTCAGTGAAGAACCCTTTCAGATGCAGCTGAAAACCTGTAGTCAATGCACAGTATTCTACAGAAGACCTAATGTCATTTTTCAACACAAAGGAGAGTTCATTTGTCTGAGTAGCCTCGCAAGCAATTAATTTCATTGATTGACTTTATTTTTGGTTTTATCATGGTCACTCATCCGATAAATAGGCCTAATTCTTTATACTAAAGCTTAGGAATAACATTCTTTGTAAAGTCCATCCCTCCAATTTTGTATAACTGTAAAAGTACATAGACACACTGAAGCTTGTTGATACTGAAGCAAGTTGATTCTGTTCCAAGCGTTGGCTGTTATCTAAATAGTACACCAACCACTGTTGGCCTCACATAGAGATTTCAAAATGATCAAATAATCAAAGCCTAATTCCTTTATTTTATCAGCTATGACCTACTTTTCCAGTATTAAGTAAGAACACTTAAGGTATGTTGATTGGCGACTGACCACACACATTGGTTAACAGTACTTTCACATAGCCCAAGTCTGGTGTAACAGAATTGTCCTGTTCAGCCTTAGCCTGATTTTGGATTTTGAAATCATATACGTTTTGTTTTTCTGGATGATGTTAGCCACCGCTAATGTTCCCATACCTGTATGTGGCAATGGTGGTCTAACACTGGCTTTGCCATGTAGGGCAAAGAAGCGGTGGACTGCTGAAGAACTGACGAGCAAAATGGCAGCGGACCGCCATCCTCTTGTTATCTGTGTTCTTGCAATGCCCATGATGAGAGAACATTAGGCTGCTCCAGTCTTTGGAACCAAGCTGGAAATAAACTGTGCTCAAAGTCTGAGCCCTGAGCACTGAGCCCTGCATTCTGAAATTAGAACAGCTTATCTCCTCCATTTAAATTAAAAGCAAAGCGCATGAAATTGCAGCAGCAATGACCTTGGTATATTGTGAGATATGACATGAAGATGGACCTCATTGGTCATCTGAGGCCCAGTGTGTCCTGTGAGGACATTGGAAAATAATCCCTGTGTAGTAGTTAGCTTCTACTACAGCTTCTACTACAAATGATGGACCACAAGTCTCAATAAATTGGCAAGTTTTGAGAACCCTTACAAAGACCCTGCAATGTACTGTAATTTTTTTCTACACTATAATTGCAGTATTACTGTACTGCATTTGCTCATGGCACTAATACTGGAGCAACATGAATCCTATGACCTGCAATCAAGCACATACAAATTAGTACGTTATTTTGTACATTTATTTTAAGATGTAAGAAATTAGAAATACTACAGAATGTCAAGACAATTTGTCCAGGAGACGGCTGACTTGTAATTTGTCCTAGGATTTTTCAAGTGTTTTTCCTTTCTACCACCTCCTACTTAAAAAAAAAAAAAAAAAACATACAGCACATGCCCATCTTCCCCATACCACCCAACACCACCTTAATGCATGTTTTCCCCTTGCCCTACCCCATCTTCCTTTCATTTATGCACAGTATAGGCTGACACAAATTTCACTGCATGTCTACATTTAGTATTTCTGTGTCACAATAAAATCCTTCAGCCCTTAAAACATGCATGATATTTTACTATTTTCAACAGCAGAGCATTCAGAGATTTGCCTAGTCAACTAACTATCAATTATCAGGAGCTTTTTAAATATAAATGAAACAATAATGTGGACTTCCAACATAAGGGAAAGAGAATGGGCAGGAATGCTTATACTTCACAGCATTTCTTGAAAAACTTGGATATTCTGACTAATTTTGACCAGCCTAATGTGTGTAGGCTACTGCATCTGACATACATCAAAGGAGATGTCCTCTCTCCAGATGAATATAAGACACACATCAGGAATGCATTAGTTATTAATGGGTATATTTACTTTGCCTAACTTAACATGGCTTTTTTAGTATAGTATCATTTGCACTTTGCAATCATGAATCATAAATCATGAGCCTGTTTTGGTTAAATTTGTCTAAATTTGTCAGGTCCAACTATGTCTTAATTGCAATCTAATTAAACTTTAAAGCTTTATTAATTAACTTAATTTATGTTTATGCACCCCAAACAGTGTCAACTTTACAAAAACCAAATGACAATGCGTCATAAAAGTCATTATTGTTCATGATATGTGATATGTCATGTGACAGGGTTATGTAGACACCTGTGCTCTTGTGTAGACACCTGTGTTACCATCTTTTCAATCGTGTAGACTAGGAAAAAAGAAAAAAGAGATCTTACATTACATGGCAGATTAGGAGAATGCATGTAGCATTCAGTACACAAGGCCTTTTACACAAAAATCTCACGGTGCATACTCTGGTGGCCAGTGTTCTCAGATGATTTGGCCTGTACTCAAGTGAGTGGGTTGTTTGGGAAACTGAGGCTCTAATCTTGTGGGGGGAAAAACAGAATATTGTTTCTGTGTCTAGTACAGACAGACACAGAGTAACACAGAGATATGACTCTGATAGAAGACATTAACATTAGACTACATGAGAGGGTCTTGGAAAAAAGCAATTTCACGTAAATTCTATGCATTACAAGTAACTTTTAAGTCAATGATATTCTGTGATGTCTGGCAACAGGGTCTTTAGTATGTGAAATGAAAAGATAAACCTAGATTTATGTAGTGAGATCTCAGCTGTTAATGGACCATGTTCCTGACAAATTCCATGTCCTTACACACGACATTATTTTATGGTGGATTTATGTCAAATTAAAAAACAAAAAAAAAAAAAAAAAAAAACAGCCACACAGTATCGTCAAGATTAAGAGGAGCATTCTAAACTTCGGCGCGTTTCTATATCTGTTTAGCATGTCTCCAACTTGTTCTCTTTTCTGTTAGTGATGCATCATTTTACTCAGAGCCTGGAAGGACTGACACTTCCTCATGTATCTACGCTTGATGAAAGCACACGAATGTGTGAAAAGAAATACAAAGGACGACATCAGACTCAGTAGAGAACTCAGGAAGCAAAAATAAGAAACATTAACATTAAATGAGGGGGGCTTGCCAAGGTCAAAATGGGTGTGACTTTATGACCTCGTTTTCAGAGAAAAATGTCTGAGAGATTGCGTCAGTCTTACAGCTTACTTAAAAAAATAAAGACTAGCCGGGTCTTCAGTCTTCTTCAGTCTCTGAGCGCACAACTGTTGGAAGACATTAACATAGTATGCACGTTTTCACCCCTGTGCAATAGGAGGCAGTAAACAAAAAAAGAAGCTGTGCCTTGACAGACGTCGAAGAACAAATGTCGTTCCTGTTGTGGTTTGTTTCCCGGTTTCCTGTTACAGTGTATGTGTATGCAGGTCATGAACCTCACGTTGCTCCGATATTTGTAGCATGAGAAGGAAAACATCATTGCTCTCTTCTGCACTTGTGAGTTGTTAACATTGAAATTAACCTCGGGGCTATTTGCGTATTTGAATATAAGCCCTTGGGCTGCGGTCTGCGCAATTTAACGGCAAATTGCCCTAAAAATGCTTACTGCAGTAAGGCAGTACAAGCCTGGTAGCAGTAATAGTATAGGAAGATTGCAGTATGCCTGCAATGCTGTATTTGAGTATTTTCATACTCAAACCCTCCCAATTTACAGAGACTGTTGGTTCATCACTCGACTGCAGTAGAGGCTATAATGTAGGCTATTAAACAAGAATTTGGGTTGTTTAGCAATGGCAAAATGCGGTGCAAATGAGTGACTTTTTATTTTTCTATTTTTTACAGGGCTTAGTGGCCTTCGTGCTACCAGCTGTCCAGATGACTAACATCTTTGTGTATGGTACACTCAAGAGGGGCCAACCCAACTACCCCAGAATGTTTGACCCCACCAATGGAAAGGCCTCCTTCCTTGGTATAGCCAGCACCATTGAGAAGTTCCCTTTGGTCATTGCTGGCAAGTACAACATTCCATTCCTCTTGAACATCCCTGGACAAGGCCATCACATACAGGGGGAGGTGTACTCTGTTGACGACCAGATGCTGGCATTCCTGGACCGTTTTGAGAGCGTCCCTGATATGTACCAGCGCACCCTGGTGAAACTGAAGGTAGAGGAGTGGGTGGAGGCTGGAGGTGCACAGAGCCCAGGAAGCACAATGGAGGCTTTTGTCTACAGCACCACCACCTACAAGCCTGAGTGGGTCCAGCTGCAGAGTTTTGAGAACTATGATGCCTATGGAGATCATGGTTTAGAGTATGTTACTCGTGAAGCCAGGGAGGACTAAAAAACAGTACTGGGGGTTTCTAATTAGTTGGTGCTATTGTCCGTCACAATCTTGGTAGTTCTGTCAGTAGGTGAAACGGTATAGCGACCAAGGTGGCGACAGAAGTCAGGAATGACACTGTCTGTAAACTCATGCCTAGTAAACCCTGGTCATCTCTAGTAGTAAGTAAAGGAATTGGGCCAAACTGGATAGTTAAAAAAATGTCTGATGATAGTTTTGTGTTTTTGTTAGTACATCAATTGCTATTGTGCATAATTCAATGAGGCATCTTCTAGTAAAATGATTTAGTCAACTGCTGCTAATTTTAAGACGAGCAATCAAGCAATATTTCTATTAAATTGTTTCAATTCAGTCATTGTGTAATGGGGCATTCTGATTTGTGTTTCTAAAATAGCACTGCACTCTTTGCACCTCAGGGTAGGACCCAGTGTTGGGGAGTAACAAGTTACATGTAACGAAATTACATAATTTAAATATGAAATAATAAATACAATGTGTATTTAAAAAGTAAAATGTGTAAATAAATTACAGGTATATTCAGGATTGCAATTTCAGTTACATCTGAATAGCTTCTGCAGAAACACTGATTATATGTTTAATAATATTAGTTTTGTTTGCCATATTCTCTTGTGCATCCCATATTTACAGCTTAAAGTCTGATACTAGTCTGATATGTCTAATTGGTTCTCCTATCATGTTTTAATTCACATTTGCTCTGTAACGCTTTATGGGTTGAATGGTGACTGGTTTGACTCCCCATAGCTTATCTGGACAAAGAAAGGGAAAATACAAGGTTCGGCCGGCGAACCGCAGCCAAGTCTGGTGGAAGTCTCAGTTCTTATGAAGTAACAGATTACTTTGTCCTGCAAAGGGAGGCGTTAAGATTGAACCAGGGACAGGTTGAACATTAACTGATCAACTCGAGTTACACAATAAAGTGTGAAAAAGGTCTTGAAGACACTGGTACAGCCAAAGGGATTTCTTTTTATCTCTGATCAGATAGGAACCACAAGTTACGTAACAAGTGATTATGAGGTGACTAATGATCTTTAGAAAGACCTTAGGAGAGGACTGAACCGGAGTTCATGTTTTCCACACAGGGATTAGTGGCCTTTATTGTACCAGCAGTCCAAATGACGCTTGTGTTTGTGTACGGAACTCTCAAGAAGGGCCAGCCCAACTACTTCAGAATGTTGGACCCTGCCAATGGGAAGGCTTCCTTCTGTGGTCGAGCCAGCACCATCGAGAAGTTCCCTCTGGTCATTGCTGAGAAAGGCAACATTCCATTCCTCTTAAACATTCCTGGACATGGTCACCATATCCAGGGGGAGGTCTACTGCATTGACGATCAGATGCTGGTGTTCCTGGATCACTTTGAACGCACCCCTGACATGTACCAGCGTCACCTGGTGAAACTAAAGGTAGAGGAGTGGTTGGAGGAGAAAGGAAGTGCACGGAGCCCAGGAAGCACAATGGAGGCTTTTATCTACAGCACCACCACCTACAAGCCTGAGTGGCTCCAGCTGCAGAAATACGACAACTACGACTCATATGGTGATCATGGTTTAAGGTTCTCGACCCACCTTTAGAAACTGCTGATTAGCTGAGGCTCTCTTCTGCATTGTGCTCAACACTGGTACTCTAACACAGGGATGCTCCAATGATTACCACACCCTTAGCTTGGCTCAAGAAAATTAGAAAATGAATTCCAGTAAGCAACACTCTATGCAACATTTAAATAACCATAAGCCAGGCCTGCTTTCAGTTATTCTACCACATGTTCTGATTTTGCAAGTGAGACTGCTGTAAATCGTATAAGAAACCTTGTCTCTATTGGTCAAAAGTGCTGTGTCATGATTGTTCTGCAATAATAATATGCAAATCTAAATGATCCTAATACTCTGCAGTAGTAGTACATAGGAATTAAATGGTTGGCTGCGGTTGGCAAATGAGTTTCCATATTTTCATTGTAGTTATACCTGCAGTGTTATACTGTGTGTCTGCCTACTTTGGTACACTGAATACAGGAACACACACGTGCAGTACAGCGTGCTTTCATAATCACTTCATCCAACCAACTGACCAAAATGACCAAAGTCTCTTATTTATTGTGGAAACATTGACCATCATACATTTCCTTCCTCATATAATCAATTTGTCCATCGTTCATAAGGTGTTTTTCTTTATTATGCATCCTTGGAGAGGAAACACTATTTTCTAAAACAGTTCCTTGTAAACGTATCAACAACATTTTAAAACTGATATAAAGGTAAGGACAGCATTCAGAGAGAGGGGAAAAAATAGAATAAGACAGGTATTTTTGGCACTAAAGCAGGCATGAAAAAGGCAGACACTGTCCTTGGGATAAAAATAAAACAATTAAAGTTGTACGTGAAATGGACTCAGAAACAAAACATGATTCAAAATTCCATTTAAGAAAAAAAAAGCGTTAAGTGGTTCACAGTCCTTATTACAAATTGTATAAAATGACCTATAAAACAAAATAGGTTCCAAAAAATGGGTCAAAACGCCTACAAAGTCTCTGTGTGGTAGTCTCAAGCTACCTACACACATTTAACACATCCAGATATGCATAGACACCATGTTCAGATTTGTGTGAAATGTGAAGAGTAAAAAAACAAACGAAAACATGATCAACACAAAAAAAGGATACAATGTCAAAACTGTGCCAAATTGCCTGAAGTGATTTGCATTTGTGACGGTCCATCCACGTTACAGAAAAGCATGATGTCGCCATTGTTGTGCTACCAAAGAGCAAAAAAAAAAAATTGATAATATTAAAAATGAATGGCTCATCCTCTGGGCAGCTTGATGAAGAGTAACCTGATTGCAAAGCCAGTGGGTCACTTTTATTCCGCTGAGAGGGAGGGTTACAAGTGATACGCGTGTGTGTGTGTGTGTGTGTGTGTGTGAGGAGGGGGAGGGGGAGGGAGGGAGAGCCAGGTTTCCCCAACCAATGCTCTGGGGTTCAGTACGGGTATGGGTCCTTCCGGCTGTGGAAACGGGCGTGACTGGAGGAGCTGGTTGCACTGCGGATCACTTCCATCCACCTGCACCAATACACACAGGCAAGCACAGGAGGGCATCACAACATGGCACTGAGCAAAAACGCTGCACTGAAGACAGGTCTACTTGTAAAGCAGCCACACCTGCATTTATGAAAGTGTCTTTCTGCATTACAACTCATCTGTCAACTTTGTCAACTAGTTTTTAAAAACATGGCTTGCTTTCTAACTTGCTGCACATTACCTCTGCCTTGAGAGTTCTTTACATTATACATTGTATGTTACTTTTGAATTTAATAATTAATCTTATCATTCAATAATTGACTGTAAAATAAAGCTGTACCTCTCAAAGGTGTACTCGCTTTCGGACCTAAAGTAGTAGACATGAGATTTGAAGTGGAGTTTGAACACATAGTCTTTGTGGATGTTCTCAGACTCCGACGGAATGGTTATCGAGTAACCAAGCAGGGGAAGACTGGCCAGTGGGTAATCATCCTGAAATCCAACCAAGCAATTAAAATGTGGCTTGTTTAACAGAACACACGGAGCAGGGAAAACATTCTAACTGTTAGTGATCAATCCTCATTTTTTTGTTTAATTTAAAAAGGCCTAACCTGATGGGTCTTGTAGAAGAACAAACTGAAGTTGGTGAACACCACCCAAAGCTTCTGCCATCCATTGCTGTTCTTGAATTTCCTCAGCAGATTCCCAGACAGTTGGTTCTTTATGGAAATAAAACATAAATATTAGCCCCACAAGCTTTCTAATATAAGCATGATGCCTACTGAATCACCAAAGCTTTTCTATATGCACCGTGACAAATCAGATGCTCTACAACCATTTTCCTCTGCCGCAACACAAAGTAACCCTCATCCATAATAACCTTACTCATGATCCTCAAATTCACTGTTTGCAGTACACTCACTGAATTGTCACCATACAGTGGACCAGCTAGAATCTGTTTAAAAGTGCATTTCTTTCTGTGCTATCCTCTACTTTCCATGAGCAAAAGCATAATCTAGTAGAACCTTGGCTGCTTTAAAAGGTTTTGTGGGTTTATAGAATGTGGCTTCTCTCAAGTTCACACAAATGCAAAAACGTTTCAACGTAACATTTCAAAGCCTAATTATGGCTTCAGGATATCCCCAGAAAAAGAACCCTTGTTTAAAATAGTATGAGGGGTTAATTTTGACTTAATGTGGTTTGATGTAACACTATTCTTGGATTGATGTAACACCATTCTTGAAGCTATAACATTTCATTACAGCTTGCAAATTTGTCAGCCATTACAAGTTGGATTACACTCCCAGTTTAATACAATTACAGTTATGCCACACGCACGCATGCACACACACACAAAATGATTTTGACTGGCCATAAAATCACAACAGCTGACAGGGTTAATGATTAGATGATGATTAGACGCTTCTGAACAAGCCTGACAGGTGAACATGCTTGCTACAACGCAAGCTTTTAATGAGAGTTTTCACTGAGTCCTGCCAAACCAGGTCTATCAGGAAAATAACACACACGTTTATCTAGCGCTGCCTAGTGCTTTCCACATAGATGACAAATTGGAATAGACCCTACAAAAGCACTCTAAACAATAGTTTTGTTTTTAGTGAATGAGCCTCAACTTGCTTTCACTGCCTTCGTCTTAACCCAGAAAACAATGAAGAAGAATCATTTGGGGGACTTTGCCAACAACCATATTTACTGTTAGACTGTGCACACACTTGGTCAATTGTTGGATGTCAGATAGTGTGGAACCTGTCAACTATGTGGCCCAAATCTGAGCGGCATACACAGCTTCACTGATATCAGAAGAACACCGCTGGCTCATTTGCGGCTGAATTAACATGTTGAATGAATGGGCAGCTGTCAGTCAATATTGTGGTCAGTTCTCTGGAGTCGGCCTGGTGTGCGCACGCTATTAAGGTCTAGCTGATACAGTGTTTTGATTATGGGTGCATAATGACGGCAGATGAAAGGAGCCCAAATCTCCACAGCCTGTGTGGTGTTAGCAGGGCCTTCTCATTACCTCTCTACTCTTGAGGGAGTCACTGAGGGAGAGGCTGAGGGCTCGATACCAGCACACCACTGAGGCCGACACAGGCCCTTGGCCCCTCAGCAGCCGTATGGCCTCAGGGCCCCTGACTGGACTAGGGTCCTCTTAGCACGCCAGGACAGGACAGGTAGACACAGAGACAACCAGACAGGTAGACGACGGGAAGACACACGGGCGATGGAGAAAGACGAAAGAGATGAGCAAGAAGAAAGAGAAAAAAAAACAGGACCACACACACAGAGGCGTTAGAGGCAGAAATGGACAGAGTAACAGAAGAGGTCTGGAAAGTCCACCTTCACCATTCTGAGGGAGAGAGGCAGCAGAAAGTTGCAAAACTAATGCTGCTTGATCTGAAAAAGCCTCATGGGATGCATTACAGCTCAGATTAGATTTAGGAGCATCACTGTGCATTGGCCCCATCCACCAGCCGATTATTTTGCTCGTAAACCCCACCTGCAGAGTTTCCATGAAGACTTTGACATTCACCAATGTTTTGTTGTCAGTTATTTGTTCTGAAATAACAAAATCTACACCAGACTAATCAAACCTTTGAGCAGCAACCTGTTTATGCAAAATAATTAGTTGCATTTTCATACATTTTTTTTTTCAGAACCATTTTAAGACAATTCTTGGGAAAGTGCTGGTGAATGAGGCCCACTGTTTTTGTGAGAACTGGGCAAACGTTGGCATTCTTTGAACATGGTGGTCCTGATTTGTAACCAGGTGGCTCTTTTAAAGTAGGCCTGATGGCAATCTAAAGCAGGGGAGAGAATGAGGGAGCTGGAAGAAGGTGAATGGCTTCTAGAGAGCATGACCCCTGTGTAAAACCTGCACTTTTGTGGCATAATGAAGAAAGCTGGATCGCACTGCGTAACAGGCAGTTTCCAGAGAAAAAAAACAGAACAAGAAACCATGAGTCTATTCAGCACTTGTTACTACAGCACTGTCTGACGATGGGTTGGAATAAATAATGTCTTTGTCTGTCAAGTTCTCTTATCTCTCGACACTGTGAATCTGACAGATGAAGTTTTCATTTATTCAGTGCACTGACCAAGATCCTCTGACCTCCTCACTTTTGACTATTTATCTTTGGCTTGGACTTTTTCCTGAGCACAACAATCTGCCGATCTGGCAGTGCTGCTGAGATCTAATGCCACTTAAAGGGAAGGTCTCACATGAGGTCCATACTCATTAAAGTGATAGAAAATAAAAGGATATTAATACAGACATAGACAGACATACAGGACCACAAACATAGATAAGAGTAAGACTGTGGGGGGAAAATGTATACCTCCACAGCAACACTAAAGTCCACCATAGAAACGCTGGTGTTGCGGTGCCAGCACACGTGAACTGTGGTGTTGCCACGGTGAGGCGCCTGCCGCTCCAGGGACGTGCGAGAGGCACTAAGGTCGTCCTCAGACTCCTGGTCCATGCTGGGATCATCAGGGGATTCTGGGAAATTCAGTAAGGGCAACCATTTAACCTTTTTTTTTTTTTGGAGTTCTCATGGGAGAAAAAGTGTCACCGCCATCAGTAGAGTGCAAACACTTGGTGTTGATGGACCCATAATCCATCCACGCTCACTAAAGTAAAAAAAGTAGGTCCAATTACTAATAACTCTTTACATATTGAACAATATGTAAAGAACACCACAGATGCCCTTGACATGCTTTCAATGACATATCTGGAAATGGACAAAGAAAGTCATCATGGGTTGACAGACTGCAGTTTCAGACCATTGTTTTTTTTCTCTCACTCCAAAATAAATCCCCCTCAAAAAGAATACCCATTCAGTAAGGGAAGAAAGATGCTGGAACAAAAGTTAGATGAAAGCACCAAGTTCATGTTACCATCTCCACCTGCAGGCAAAAGACAAAGCCATGCAGCCAAGGACTTAAAAGTCTCTATCAGGGTTCCAGGCCTCTCTCACCTTACCAGACTGCCAACAGCCAGGGGGAGAATTAGCCAACAACTACAGTCATACTATCTATGGTGCTGCTACCAAATAGTTTCTCTGAAAACTAAATTTTGAAAATAATAGGCATCAACTGTCGCCTGGGAGGAACCTTCAAGTATGTGCAACAGCCGTCACATAGCTTAGGCTTAAAACACATATCACAAAGTACATTTCAGTCGATATAGTTTGTATACATTTAGTATATAATTACAAGTACAGGCCAATACCAAACAGAATTGGCATATATAAGCATAAACAATAAGTGCAGCTCTGTTTTAAAGTAGGAGCAGTATAGGTGTTACAAACAATATGTATTCTAAAAGGAAGAATGGAGGTAACTTACTGCTGTCAGTTAGACTGCTGCCGAGAATCTCTGTAGAAGGTCCATTGCACTTGTCGGCCAATTCAATGGCCATCTTGATATCCTCCATCCATTTGTCCATCTCTGCAGCAGAGCTACCAAAGCACATAGAAATATGACCAAATATGTTACCATCAAACTACACCAATTCCAAGTAGGCCAATTCAAGATTCCTCTACTTTACACAATTTTTGACTATAATGGCTCCTGAACTCCATTAACTGGCCATTAATTAAATAATAATATTCTATAATCATGTAGGTAATCCTTAAATAGTGAATAGTCTGTGCTACAAGTACTTGCTGACAGATACAGGCAATGCAGAGATTATAGCTATATTAAGTGCCCCACAAGCTCTGCAGTCATCTTAGAGGGTTTTTTCCCTATAGAGTGGCCTTGTAATGCCTTATAAAATGTTTTCAGCTAGTGTCTTGTGAAGGGTACACACCTGGCTGCAACCACCACTGACTGGCGCTGTCCAAACAGGGTGAAGGAGTGAGGCACACCCCACTCATCTTCACTCTCTCTGATCTGAAAATGAGAGACACACACACACACATGCACACACACACACACACACACACACACATGCACATCCACACGCACACACACACACACAAAATGATCAATGTCTTAAACCATATAGCTAAGTTGGACACACACAAACCAAACACAACAACTCAAACCACACATGAAAGCCATACAATAGAAAGAATGATTTAAAATTGCACAGCAAAAAAGCACAGCTGCACAATCACCACTGTATTCTAACCAGCAGGGGGCAGGCAAACAACCTGACAGCCCTGACAAAACACAGCCCATAAACCTCCATGTAGACTGTAAGTTGGCTTCAGTTTTGCAAAAGGTTGTTGGCATTTGGGCTCAACAAAAAAAATAAAAAAATAAAAATCACAAATGACACTGTTCTGTGCTCTGAAACATGTGCTCTGAAACAAGTTTCCTATTCAGAGAATAGTCTGATCTGACCTTAAACAGTCACTGGAGTTACAGTATTTATGGTCTACACAAACAGATAACTAAAACGCCAAACTACATCTCATCCTCTGTAATTCTCCACTATATCTGGAGACAGGAGAGTCAGGACACAGAAATATGAACTCAAAATCTACAAGAATGACAATAATATATACAAATCACTCATCGCAGGACTCCCCCTCATCAATACAACGTAAGCCACTGTGATTGTTTCCAGCCAATCAATGCTGTAAGAAGTTTACACAACAGCATGGGATATGCCAGTCAGTCTTTGAGTGCCAGGACAACCCAATGTTTAACACTGCTAAAGTCCTTACTGAGGCATGTTTATGCAAGGGAACAATGCCTGACTGTGTTTGTCTTCCACTGCAATTAAGAGCCAGTCCAGGAGGAGGAGGAGGAGGAGGAGGAGGAGGAGGGGTTCACTCGCAAAATAAAATCAGTGTGCTCCAGCTCACAGGGTGGGAACTCTGCTAGGAACTGCCACTAGGACGGCTTACATTGTTGCTGTTGAGCAAAGATTCTAGAAGTCTCTATGGTCTTTGTGCTAAATAGAACAAATTGTGACTGAAAGACTGAAAGTTCAGAAAATCCTCCGCAGTACATTGTGTTAAGCTCCCTGCTGATAGAATGACACTCCAAAGAAACCTACTAATGCACTTTGATATACAATGACTGGCAACACAGAGGAACAATGTTCACACATACACACACACACACACACGCACACGCGACTACTAACACTTTCTACCAAGATTTATTCTTTCCAATTCTCACTGGCATGCAGGGTTTTCTCTCTGTCAGATCTGTGAGCTCCTGAACCTCCTGTGCACTCAGCTGTCTGGGTGTCTGACTGGAGTGCTGCCCCACATGCTGTTTCTCCCCCAGCTCCATCTCTCTCTCAGTAAGTGTGGGGGCGTGGGATGAAAGGGGGGTGATGGGATAGGTGGCGACAGAGGTGGTGGTGACTCACCGTCATGCCGTAGAGAGGAAGCTGCCCGTGTACTTTGAACTGATTGGCAGCAGTCATCCCACGACTCGTGTACAGCAGGACATCATTGAACTACAGCCAGAACAGGAAGGACAGAGTTAAAAATAAGCTTGGAGTCCCACACACGCGTGCGCGCATACACATACGCGCACACGCACGCGCGCACACTCACACAAACACACACACACACAAACACACACAGGATGATGCAGTGATCCACTGAAGGTCACACTCTTTTGTTTTGCTATCTATTGACAGTATGCAGACAGTAGCTGAACCCAGTTTTCACATGTGTGGTAGCTGAGCTCCACTGTATACATCTACTTATCCTTATCCTTATCAACACGTTACAGATAATAACTGTGTACTTTATGATACCAACAGCGGCTATGTTAACCTACATTAAAAAATAGAAGAGGTTTTAATTCCTCTTAATTATCAAAAATAGAATGTTTCTGTAAGAGTTCAAGAACAATGGCTAATACATTTCAGTGGGTGCAGACACACATAGACCAAACTGAGGGGACGGCCGGCCGGGGCGGGGGGAGCGGGATACATTACCAGAAAGAACATTCTCTGCTGCAGGCCTTTCCCAGACAGCTTGCTGAGACAACCCAACCTGATAAACTCCTGCCAACAGGGAAAGAAGCCCAGCATCACGTTATTGAACGAGAATACGGATAACAACAGCACAGTTGTGAGCATTAGTGCTCTGGATCCCCTCAGGGGGAAACCACACAGGCCCTACTCTCTGCACAGGACACTGCGCAGTCTAGAGCAGACTCTGGAGAAAATGATGGTCTGTTTTGCAGCATACACAACAAAAACTACACCATGTGGATTCTTATTTTGTGAGTCTAGCCTAAACTTACCCGACCAGGAGTGACCAGATTGTCGATGGCGATCAGGTCTTTTTTCAGCTCCAGAAGTTTCTGGAAGTTTTCCATCTTGATCATGGTGCCGTGGAGCTGGGCCACCATCTCGGATATGTCTGCCAGAGCAGCTGCAATCAAGAGGAGAATTCTAAACACTTTGCACAACTTCCTGTTACTGGCCTGCTAGCTAATATACCACATTTCCAAGTACTGATGCATTCTAATGCAGATAGCTAGTACCATGCAATAGCCAGTAAGCTGCACTGTTCTGTTTTTTAATAACATTTATTAGGATTTTCACATTTGTTCCACCCTCATCCTGATTAATTTTTTAATTAATCATTTGTTGCAGTTGCATAGCACTCTCTTGGCATCTGTTTGTGCTTCACACATGCTGCAGACGCTTCGAGCATGTTGTGCTAATCTCAACACAGGAGTCTGGAATCACAAGTAAACCAAACCAAAACAGACGGGTCCCTCAGTGCGGCCCTGTACCTCTGGAGTCCCTGAAGTCATCGTGGGTGGGTGGGTAGTGTTTGCACAGGCGCTCCAGGATCTGCTTGTAGTGCATGAGGCGGTGGAGTGGGCGCAGGAAGAAGATGTTGAGCGGCAGGTAGCACGCCTTCTGCAGCTCAAAGTCACGACACAGCGCCTCCAGTCGCCGAGAGCTCCGGCATGTCCGCTCCAGCTCCAGCAGAGCCTCCGAATGCTTCTGAAGGTGGCCCGTCATCAGCTAGGGCAAAGAGAGAGAGAGAGAAAGGAAGAAAAAGAAAGAAAGTGCAAGCCAAAGATAACTTTTCAATGCCATAAAACATGGACCGACACCAATACCAACAGCCCAACTCATGAATGACTGACATGATGCTGATGTGTTCATCAAAACTGTTGAATATTGACCCTCAGTGCACTGATGAAGGTGTTTGTGTGCCTACATCTGACTAGACGTGATAATGGTTTTCCATTCATCACCCTCCACCATGGTGCCTGCCACAACAAGCAATTAGTGTCTGGGGACGTTTGGAGGCAACAACGGAATGCCGTTCCAACCTTCAGGCCCTGGATGTTCTTCAGCATGATGTCTCCCACACGCTGGTAGTCTCCTTTGATGTGGGCGTTGGAGCGGCCTTCCCTAGTGAAGCAAGCACAGGGATGGGACATCCGTCATTGTTTGTTGTTGTTGGGGTTGTGGTTGATTGACTTCTGTTAGGCCACGTTGCAATAAGGAAGTGACTGCGACAAACAAACCCTGAAGTTCAATGTCTCTTTGCATAACAAAGTGTTCTAAAGACAATGAACTCTGCATGCAATGCATGTTTGTGTCTGTTGATTTCATGAACTTGTACCTCCTAATAAAGCCTGTAAGGCATGAATCACAACAAACCTTGTTAGCAGTACAATAATATATAGATGTAACTGGCAGGTGTTGGAAAATATGAAATAGAAAAAAAAAATGCACTGCTTCCAACACAAAACATCTCTTCATACCAAGAGTAAAGTGACTACTACACAGCAAGTAAAAGTGGAATAGCTTCATTGTAATGCTCAGTTTAGACCACTAGATGCCTCTACTGCGCAGCATTCAACTGACCACGTGCTTTTGGAAAGAAGGGCTGGTATTAACCCTTCTATGACCTCTCTCTCTCTCTCTCCCTCACACACTCAACACACACACACACACACACACACACAAAGTATAACTCACAGCTCTGACCCGTCAACAAAGTAGACGTCAAGCCAAGGAGGAGACATCGCAAAAATCCAAAGGAGAAGAAGAAGAAAAAAAAAGCGGCCTGATTTATCTTCATGTCCTACAAGTGGAACAGACTCTCTCTCCCTCTCCCTTTTTATCTCAGCAGATTGGGCTCAGGCAGCCTGGGTATAAATTACATTCCGGATCATCCGGAGCAGCACAGCAGAAAGACGCACAGAGAGAGAGAACTGGAAGGCCTGCAGGAATTCCCCCCTTGCTTACTCCATTTGTTATTGTCACATCTCATTCTGTTTGAGGGGGGAAAGGGCTCCGGTGAGAAATCATTGAACCGTCAGGTCAATCCACAGCCGTAAGTCCTTTTGTTTGGCCAAAACGGCTTGGGAAGAACCGGTTCATCATGGCCAACACACCAATCTACTGCGTGGAGCCGTTTTCTCTCAAAGGTTGAATGCTCTTCCAATTCCAGGTACTATTGTCCTGTCAATACACCTAAGCCTCCAGTGCCACTGCCTACCCGCAGAGACTGCTAAGAGAGAAGCAGGTGGAGTGAATAGCTATGGGATTGGGAAGCTCATCCTGGTCCCAAACAATAGTAGCATATCGATCAGAACTACACTAGACACATTTTCTCCATGTATCATTGCGCAGTAAGATGGAGCACATTTAGCTTGAACCCTTCTTTAGACCTCTAATGGAGGGATTCCACACTCCCACAAAACCAGACCGCCTGCTGGGGAGACCAAACGCCAGGTCTTGCCACACCACGCCCTCGACCTCAAGTTACCGTAACGATCTGAGAACCTGAGATCCTCTCAAGTGGGATGTAACGGAACAGGCCCCACTCCCTTCACGCCCAATCCTTTCCTTTCTCTCTCTCTCTCTCTCTCATTCACTCACACCCACACACACACACACACCCCACCCCTGACTGCGTGGAGATTAGAAGAGAGAGCAGTCGGCCCCTGGGGTCACTAAGGGGCAGATTAGACGTAGCCACCACGGGTCACTGCAAATGAGATCGGGGGGGCCGCAGGGTGAGGTGGTGCTGGTGCTGGGACTCGGTGACTCTGATGCTGTAATTAACATTGTGAACCGAACAGTTCACTTCAGACACTGTTTCATTAGGGGCCTCCTTGTTGCACTGCTGGGGTTCCTTCAGTCGTCTCGACTCTGAATGTATTCACTGCACTTCAAAGTCTCACCTGACGGAGCCCCTGACTGGTTTTCATTGTGCAGTCACTGCCAGGACCTTTTCATGTTTTTAATTAAAAGTCTGAACTACACAGCACTTACATTCTGCCTGATAAATATGACAAACATCATCTTTCTTTCTATTACTCACTTGTGAAACAGGTGAATGGGGGAGTCTGACCACTATCTCAAGGGGGTTATTTGTGTCTTTTGCAAGCCTGTAGCATTCCACATCCTCATTATTTTGGCTCAGGGACTGAAGACACTCAATCTCATTTTATGTGCTCTTGTGAAGAGCACTGGGCCTTTAGGCCAGAGCAATCTGATGCGCTCTAATTACTGTTTAGACTTTCACATGAAAGAGATCCATCAACAGCATACTTGGGGAATAAAGACCTCTTTGCATATGTGCTCTCCACACACACACACACATACACACACACACACACACACACACACACACACACACACTACACTGTGCACAACACCTACCACTGTGCTAGTCGCTGCTCCACTTCCTTCAGGAAGGCATCATGGAACTTGTAGACGGGCTCAAAGTTGGCAAATATTACATTCTTGAGCGATTCTGGCAAGGCCTCTTCTTTCGACATGTATTTATGGAATGCCTGAAATGTAGACACACACACACACACACTTTGGTATGCTACACACACACTTTGGTACGCCACCTGTAATTATTTACAATTTAAAGAATAATGGCAATATTACAAGCACTTCCACACTTTTTAAACATTTCTGCATTAAATCTTTGATTCTAATTGCTACTATTGTTGCTGTTTCTCTTAATCATCCCAGTGCTTCAAACAGGAACTTCAAACTAACGAGATAAGATAGCTTCCTCACTCACATGGGTGTAGCACGACAAAATCGAAACAAAAATGACAACAAGAACAGCAACAATCCTCATAGGGTTTAGGCAGTGTGTGTGTGTGGTAGTGGGGGCAGTGGGTGGGTAGAGGAGGGAGAGGGAGCGAGGGAGAGAGAGAGAGAGAGATGAAAGGGAAAGAGAGAGGTTGGGAGAGGTGTGGTTGGGGGTGCTTTGAAGGCAGAAGGTGCTGCCCAGCTGTTGAGTGTGGAGGAAAAAGGGCCCAAGAGGGTGGGGCTCCCTATGGGTTTGCAGACGGTGGCTTTCAGATCATGCAGCCAAGGAAAATATTTATGAGAAGTGTAAAAGTGTTGCTCCCTCTCACACACACACACACACACACACACACACACACACACACACACACACACACACACACACACACACACACACACACACACACACACACACACACACACACCCTTCAGCGCCCCCGTTCCACCCCCAGACATCAAAGAAGCTGGAAAATCACACATCCAGGAGCAGGAGATACCAGCACAAGTGAGTGTGTGTGTGTCTGTGTGTGTGTGTGTATGTGTATGTGTGTGTGAGAAAGAGATAAAGTAGAGAGATAATAAGGGGGGAGTGAGAACTCCAAAGGAGGGGGTCAGGGTGGATGTTTGTTCGCGTATATAAATCTGCTGCTCCCTCCCATTCTCCCAGTGCAAGGGTCTTGTGCACAAGTGATAACATTTGCCCTGTTCGTCAAAACAAAACACACTTCTGTGCTGAGTCAAAAGGCCCATGTTTCTGGCAACTGCTTTTATTAAACAAAACCTGGAGGGAATCTCTTGGATGTTCAGATGGCAGCAGTCAAGCCAAACACCTTGAGCTGGAACAGTCTCCCAAAATGACTAGTCTGCTGGGACAGTCCCCTTAGGGGCCATAACACTGCCTAAGCACATAGCAATCCCAGCCCCAAACAAACACAGTGAGTCAGTGTTTGGAATGACGGGTGGCCTGAAGCTGAAATGTGTGTCCCTTATAGTGATGGGTGTTTGTTTACAGCCAGTCCCCCCGCCTCTATCTCGTTACAGGGCGGCAGGCGGCTGCAGTTTGCTTTGTGTCAACATTGGAGCTGAGGACGAGGGCAAACAGCAGGGTTCAGAGTCAACTCATCCGTCAGGAAAAAGGCCTTACCACGGTGATGACCTCTAAGTCCTTCAGATATGTCCGCTCCGTGGTCAGCAGCTCTTTGGCAATGAAGTACGCTTTGTCAGTGGGGAACCTCTGAAGGGGATGGAAGAGATGAAAAACAAAAAGAGAGAGACAGAAAGAGAAAGGAAAGAGAGAGGAATGGAAAGAGACAGAGAGACAGATGGAGACAGACAGAGAGAGAGAGACAGACAGAGATGGATAAAAGGATAAAGGAGCATTAAACCACTTCGGGCTCAGGTCATTTAACAGGCTGAACAGTAACAAGGCGGCACGTCAATTAAGAGATTTTCGCTTCAGAGCTGAGGTTCAGGGACAACGCCCTAGCACCAACTTTATTTTGGATCTGCTTCATCTCCACCTCTGAATTCCTTCCTTGTCTTCAAAGCAAAACACACTCCCACAACAGTAAACAACAACAAACAGATGAAAGAAGGTCTACTTTTACTCATTCTATTTCATCACTACTTGCAATGAGAGAAGATCATCTTTCCTCATGCACTGTACCTCTACTTAAGGCTGGCAGTGGTGTCTGTCTGTCCCACATAGAGGTTGGGAATTTAGGTTGGATTATCTGGGTCTCGGGCTATTTTAAGTAGATGGGGCTCTACAGCAAAACCTGGGGAGTGTCCGACAACAAATGTGTACAAGTATACAGGGCCACAGGGTTAGTTATTCACACTGACCTCTACACTTGCCTCTAGCCTCATACATCCATCTCTTTTCATGTCTCTATAGCTGAGTGAGTGAATGAGTGAGAGACTCAGTAAAAGCAAAGTAGACTGGAGTGGGATTGTGTTATGCTACAGTAATACGTCCTCACTTTATCACACTGATAATGCGTCTATACAATTCTTTTATTCCTTCCTTTCACCATCTCGCTCTCCCTCCCTCCATCACCTCCACCCTCCCCTTCTTCTTGTTCTCGTCACTTCCCTCCCCATGAAAGACAAACCTTCCTCCGAACCTCATCCTCGTCGTCCGTGCGGACGAATCCGGCTTCGGTCAGGAGGGGGCTGGTGAGGGGAGAGGGCTGCCGGCCGTCGGGGCTCTGGCCCAAGCCCAGCGTCTGCTGCTTCTGGCCGTTCACCAGCATCACCCTGGAGATGGCCGGGGAGTCGCTCAGGTCAGGGCTACTAGCCAGGGGACCTGGAGAGAGGCGGAGATGATCGGGAGTCAGACAGCTGAACAGAGTGACCAACACATTTACAAGACATATGTCAGAACCAAAACAGTTCAGTACACAGTTCAGCACATATGGTTATGTTAATTAAGAAGTCATTGCAAGGCAGCTACTCTACAGCAATCTGACCAATTCATGCAGACAGTTAGTTTAGACCATTAGATAAGTAAAGTTAAAAGTCAAGGCTAGAATGAAGCATCAGATTTACAGCCAAATCTGACATGAAATCAGAGCTAGGATTTCAAGTACAACAGAGAAGTAATTAACAGAGAGTCAAGAAGTGAGTGTCTTGAAGATGAGCTAATGTTGCCTTTGCTGATCATGAGCACCCAGACATCCAGTCGACTGGGCTAAGTGAGTCTATTTACGTCTAGGAATCTGACATCTGGAAGAATATGCTTGTTTCTGACCTTCATCTGAACTCCCAGGTTCAGATTGTCATGAATCAGAGGTCTACTGCAAGTCAACTAAAAGGCTCACTATGTCTAAATCATTCACTACGTACACCACATACCAAATGTGCAGAATACTTGCCCAATACTCTCTGGTCCTTTGAACTCACTGCTAGGCTGAGATGAACTTGTAAGCCACTTCTAACATGGTGACCACCAGCATGGCATCCCAGCATAAAAGGAGATGGAGTGTAGTTGCACAAGCCCGTGCATCAAACCTTATCAGGTTAGCAAAGGTAATACAACCACAGAAACCAAACAACTCAGTGGCCACACACAATCCACCAGACTTGGGGCCAGAGATTCTCTAACATTGCACAACACTACACAGGCTAATGCTAATCTATCACAAAGACAAGGGAAGGGTGCTAGAAACTACGAGGGAGGCCACAAAACAATATTCGCCAGACCTGAGAAACGCATGGAGTCATGCTTCACAAAACTCAATTTTTATTGCCACTATATAGTGCAGAGTTATAAACCATGTTAAGAAGTGTACCTTAGACAAATCACAGACAAACAAAAGAAGGAGCAGTTATAAGAGTCTAATGGATGTTAACACCACAAGAAAACCCAAGACAAAATGTACAAATATGTCAAAAGTGAGGAGGGACAGGTGTATTTTGAAAGATGCCTGACCTACAAGAGTCCTTTTGTATATGTGTTCTGCTAAATGTTTGGTAGTTCTACCTACCTACAGAATAGGAACTGAGGAGTCTGTTTACTTGGAAAGATGCTCATCATGTATTTTTGTTATGTCGTTCAGTGAAAAAAAGTTGCTGAAAAATTGCAAAGTTTGTAATACAAAATTAGACAATTCTGCAATTCAGCTGTACAAATTAGGAAAGATGGGTTCTGTATGTCTCTGTCAGCATTTTGGATTAAATACACACCATACTTCTACTTTAAGGGCATTGGAAGTTTGATTTACATTGCTTAAATGTTTGATGTACAATCAGGTTAAACTTACAAAGTCATGATATTACATGAGCTGAGAGCCCATTATACTGAAAGTGTCTGTAACGGTACAGAGAGAAATGTAAAAGACATGGTGCAAATTAATTGGACAGTTTAAAGGGCCATAACAGATATAGGTACATTTAGGCCACACAATCTTCTATTACCCACCTTGGTACCATCATTTATGGTTAAAACACAGATGGTTTGTCAAACATGCATGAAATCAAAACAGCTGCACTATTCAAACAATTCAAAATGTTTGAGCAGACATGAGACATGCCAAATCTGCATTCACTAACTGTGGACAGTTTGACAAGCTTACGCAAGGACCTCCCAAGAAAACAAAAAAAGCTTTTCAAGTCAATACTTGGATTCCCAGAAAAGCAGTGATTCATAAACGGATTCAACTCAAACCTTCAGAAACATTTTACATGGCACAAGACTGTCACGATTCTAACAGAAACAGTGCCTTTCATCATTTGAGGCAGAATAGGGAAGACAAACCCTTTGCTTTTGCACATTTCCACTGATTCAGAATTTTTTTGAAAATGATACAATATTCCGTAAAAGGACAAGCTGCCTCACACACTCACATGCAGAATCATTATTTTTTCTTTCATCCGAGTCCCTTAGTTTTGCTCCACGTAATCGTAGAGCTCTCTGAGCACTGTCCATCTGTACCACTTCTCTTCAGTTAATGACACCACTACTAATCAAGGGAAACCAAGCTTTGCATACCACAGGACAAAGGGAAGAGTAACAGTGTAACAGGAACAACAGGTGACAGGAAAGCAACAGGTTGACATGCTTTTAGCAGAAGGAGAACAATGAACAGTTAAGAAAAAATAGGTAAGAAACAAAGAAACAAAAGTTACAGTCAGAAAGTGTCCCACAAAGTAAAGAAACATGCAGAGGGAAAACATTGCACTGATTGTTCTGGTTTCAGTTTTGAAATTAAAGACAGAAACAAACAAAACACATGGTTCATGGTTCAAAAGACCGGCAAACAAATGACGTCAATCAAGCAAAAAAGAATGGACAAAGATACAATTATACAGATAAAACAAGATCAACAAATTGAAATTTGAATGGAATTCATGCAAAGTAGCCACACATGCAAGATAGCTAGCAAGCCCTCTCAGGCCATGCCAGGCACCAGTGGTGTTGCAAGAGCTTGCCCTACACTACCGTTGTCTTTGTGAGAGTGTTGAGGTTTAACAAAATAAGGATTTCAAATAAGAAAACAGATCTTGCATCAGTAGTTCTGAGCAACTTTGCCTCGATCGGCACACTTAGATGTTAGTGATTGAGAAAGAGGCTGATGTAAAAACATGGCAAGTACCACAGACTTAATAGCCAAAAGGTTTTACAAATGATCATTCTCTAAAACATATAGACTACTCTGGGATTTGTAGCTCCCATATACTAAAAAGGCTATGTGGAAAAGTAACTGAAGAAATGCCCAAACACTATCTGCTCTCACAAGACAAATACTTTGTACTTACAAAGGAATGCCAACAATGCAACCCCCCGTCTTACTGTACATAAGCAAATTTCTGTATTCAATATAGAACTATGTCAACAATGATTACTGCTAATTACCATGCTCAATCAATAAAGGTTTCTATTTATTTGGGAACATGTCATGATGTGTGTGCTACAGCACATCCAAACCTTCACTAGAGGACTATACATTAGAGTGGGTATGTTGTCATACACATACAGTTATTTAAAACTTTTTTCCTTCCAAGGCCCTCCACTATTCACATTATACACAGATTAAATATTTGTCTATACAACAAATCCTACAGAATCATGTGCAGTCACAAATGGGATATGCATACTTAGAATGATTGCACATTGGATTATCTTCAAAAAAGGAGAACTATTAACAGTTTTAGTTGTTTAGAAAGGCGTGTGGTCGCTGGAGTGAAATGCATCTTTCTGTATCATTATGCTTAAAATACAGTCCAGCCCATTCTGTCATATGATTGATTGTGATTAAAAACAGACTTCTGTGTAGCTGATTTGTATGTATGCACTGATGTATTTAAAAGACATTTGGCACTAGGCACAGTAAATCTATCTTTTTTAAGTGTCTCTAATATGAGGAATCTAGAGACATAAAACTTATTATATATTTTCTGAACTCTGCTTACAAGATAAGCATTCACATTATGCATAAGTATGTTACGGAACCGTTTCTGAGGAATGTCTGTTCAACTAAATTTGTGAGCTATTATTTTGCTCACACTGCCTCAACAGCATCTGAAAATAATGTATCCTCATTGCCTAACAATAATCGTAAGCAACTCTGGCTATACACAAAAATATATTGCCATATGCTAAGCTGAGAGAGAGTGAGTGAGTGAGTAACCTGGCTAAAACGGAACCGGAGTGTTACCTAAGACAAATGGCATCCCTATTAACAGCTGAAGACCCTAGTGCCCTCCTCCACATTGAAGTGACAACCATAACCATCCTCCTCCATTACGGGCACTTCTTCATCAAGCTGAAGGCTACCAAAGGAGAACTTGCTCCTGGGAATGGGGGAGGTGTTCACCGCTGCTGGGTTTCCATAGACCAGTGGATGGCCAAAGGACCCACTGCCAGCATCGGACTCAGTGTCGCTAGACTCTGTGCCACTGCTGGTGGAGCCGTCAATCATTTGGCCGGGGCCCAAGTGGTCGTTAGCACCAAGCTGGTTCCCATACAGCCTCTGGCCAGTGTTGGACCGGGTCTGGCCGGGTACGGCGAGCCCGTTGATGGCCATGCGTCGCTCGATGGCGGCGATGCGCTCGGCCCTGGACAAGTTCGGCTGTGGCTCGTGAGATGGAGTTGAGCTGATCTGACTAAGGATCATAGGATCTGTGTCTGAGCGGTTCCTCATGCCGTTCTGCAGCTTCTGCAGGTGCGGAGAGCGGTTACCAATGGGCGAATAGCTACCATAATGCAGCCCGTCTGGACCTAATTTCCCATTGGTCAGGTAGTGGCTGTCATCCCAAAGATGGGAGCGGCCATTGTGGCCATTCTGCTTGGCGTGGCTGAGGGAGCCCGTGCGGTGGAAGCTAGTCACCACAGGGCTGGAGGCTGCGCTCCTTGTCTTACAGGACCCCGTCATAAGCCCACGTCTATCCCCACTATAGAACATCTCATCCACCAGAGTACTGTGGAGAGCAGCTCGGGTGGACCCATTACCGTAAAACGACCCATTGGACAACTCGTCGCTGTCCTTGCGGTCACGGTTGGGAGTGAACACGTTATTACTGACCGGGGATAAATCCACCAACTTGTTTTTGCCCAGCTCTCTGGCTGCTTTCTCTGGGTGGTGCACCCCATTGGTCATGCCTTCCCTGCCCTTTCGGCCTGCTGTGTGGTCCTCATCGTTGCCGTAGGTGCGCGAGCGGCACCTGGTGATGAGCCCCTTGACCACGTCATACTCGCTATCTACGTCACTGCTGTCAATGTAAGGGATGGAAGAGCTGCTGCCCTGGGCTGAACGTGGGGTTTGACCTGTGTTGACGTAATCAGATGACGGCTTCTGCTGCTGCTGCTGTTGTTGTTGTTGTTGTTGTTGCTGAAGGGGCTGTCTTGAGGAAAGAGACGTGGGGCTCCTGGCATCGCCGTCTTCCTGCGGGCCCTCATGGTGTCCGTTAAGATGGGAGACGGGGCTGAGCTGGCGATGTTGGATGTTCTCCACCGTTACTTGTGCGGACTCCACGACCCGGCCATGCCTGAGGGGGGAGTCTGTCCGGTCTGTGTTAAGGCTGCTCGCTCTTGGCCTCTGCATTAAAGACACAACAACACCCAGAGGGAGGAGTGGCAGGAAAAGAAAATAAAAAAAATGTTATCACTAATATAGTTTTATTTACACTTCAGAAAGTTTAATTGCTTATATCATCATGGTATATATTCTTAGTAGGTTTGTCAACAGCCACAAAAATACATATCTTTTAGTAAACAAATTCCTCAGAAAGCTACGAAAGGAACACAACATTTCATTTGAACGCTTTAGGTCTGATTAATGACTCAGATTTACTGAGAGAAGCAGATTAACACTGACTTCTTTTGGCACCTCTGAGCTGAGATGGGATGTCATTGGAGATAGGCTGCTGTTGGACTGGATCCGGCTATGTTTCCTAGGAGATAAGGGCAAAGAGGAAATGACATCAAGTCACAGGAAATCTAACATCCAAAGGCATACACCCCTGCTGTTATTCAGTTGCTTTATGTTGATGTTTCTCTGTGATGCAGCAGCAATTCAATTACAGTCTTTCACTTTGATGCTCTTGCTAATTGCCTAACAACACGATTTGTCACAGCTTGCCTTCGTACATGTTCTATTCATGGAGACAGAGGTAAGCACAGCTGTGCACTGCAATTTGGATCCAAGAAACCATGACAAGAACCAAAGGCCTTTAGAATGGGTAGAAAAGGATTGACTGTAGGATCCCTTTAGACAGTGTCATGTTTATACTTGAGTCCAGATGCATGCACACACTTTCTGTGCCGCTGAAAATCTCACCTTTCAAAGGGAACCTTTTTGAATTCGGAGTCTTTCACATAATCAATCACTTGCTTCTGTGTGCGCCCACTAAAGAGAAGAAACAAGAGCAAACAAGTTCAGGAGCCAAAGGGCTGAATTACACATCCCTTCCCAAGCTTCTCAGCTTCAGTCTAGACAACTGATGGGCAGTATGATCACTACATTATGCCACAGCTATCAATCCATTACAAGAATCTGCATACATTGTTTAGTCCACCTGAAAATCACTATGCTTGTAAGTTTGAGGTCCTCAGGCATCACTAGCTAAAGCCTGCTGGGTGCATTACTAAGTTTGGCCTGACTGGCTTGGCTTGTTTTCCAGAGAGTCTTTTGGCTGGGTGTTCAGCTAATGTGCCAGTCTTGGCCAAGGCCTGGTGCTGATTACCTGAACCTGAAGGAGGAGCCTCTGGTGAACAGCACGGGTTTCGGCTTGGGCTTGGGCTCCTCGAACAGCCGGAAGAATGCGTGGTACTCCACGCAGATCTTCCAGAAGATCTTGCAGCAGTCTCGACTAGCCATCATGAACTCCAGCGTGTCCTGGCAGTTACTCTGCTACAGAGTAGGTGTCAAAGATAAACAGATACAAATGAGGCATTTCTTGAAAATAATGGCAATTTTTTTTTTAGGATGTATCAAACCACCATGGACTATGTGGTTTGTTTTGTGTGTGTTTGTTATGCTTTGCTACATAACCCATGTAAAGTATCCTCTAGGTCTACAGGGGTGCTTTTGGACAGACTCACATTTAAGTCTGGCCGCAGTTTGATGAGAAATCTTTTTCTCTTGAAGCTCAGCTTTCTCACTTTGGACCAGTTAAACGCATTAATTCTTGTGTGTCCCTTTAGAAGACAAATGAAGCAAAAAAAGTTAAAACGATTAGCATCATGAAAGGCTAGGAGAAGGACCATTTGTTATCATATGTCAACATTCACTCTGAAATGCCTCAATCCCCATCTGGTTTCATCCAGCTCTGCCGTTCTTATAATCTCAACCAGGTGAGCCGGTTTGTGGCCTACTCCACTCCTCCAAATTCAACACAGGCTGATAAATCATCCATGTCTCCAGCTCCAAAATTAGAACTGCCTCTCACTATTCCCAGAAATGAAACCATGCTAAACCTGGAAGTGCCAAAGCAGTCCTGAAAAAAAAAAATCCAATGCACTTGGAAAAATTTAGCAAAAGCATATAACCCCGCTTGGGTCATAGTTGTATTATTTAAAAGCACATATACTGAGTCTATCTGCTCTAGGCCTCTCAACTTAGAGAGGGGGCTTCTTCGTGGTCATTATATAGTATTGATTTTACACAGACATCTGGTACCTGGAAGACCAGGACCCCCGTGTGGGCCACAGCGAGACTGAGCTTGGTCCCCTCGCGATCCTTGGCCGGATGGAGCCGCACTCCGTACATTTCCAGTCTACGAGCGATCTCCAGCAGCTGGAAGTCTGACTCGGCTGGGGTGTGACCGCTGAGGAGAGAAAAAGAAAACATCGGGAGACGTGTTATTTTTAGGAATTCTTTGGGCGCTTTCTGTCTGTGCAACAACTGTGCGTCTCGATTCTGACTCATGCTGAAGAGTGATTTTTCTGCTGGACGACTAACTGGCAGAGATTAGGGATGGGAGTCTCACCCTCATCAGTGTCACAGCTTGATGAGGAGCACATGCTTTTGAAGTGCTTTCTTTCAGATGTTTTATTTGGGGAATTCCTTTTTGAGTTTTTAATGATTTACAAAACAGTACAGGGCCAAATTAATCAGCAGCATTCAAGCAAAAAAAAAAAAAAAAACTAAACAAAAAGCCTGAAAAGACTTCAAACAGATCTGACTTCCAAAACAGCCTCCCTTTTCATGCATGTAATACATTATTAGCCTTTCCTTCCCTCGCCAAGCTTATTGGACATGGTGGCATTGTTCAAAAACATGGCTTCTGAACAGAAAGGAGCACAAATGTATCACTTGCATTTCATGTTCACACACAGTGCACTTCAATGCACTAAGCATTCACGTCCAAGAAGCAGTCGCCTCTGAAATATGGTGACTCATGGTGATGAATGACACCTCAGCAGCCATACTGTCCATCACGTGAGTGCTTTCACGTCAACACCAGGGTGGAGAGTAGTTTGTGGTTAGACCGAGATCATGAGAGTGAGAGTGAAGCACTACACGTTGACTGTCCCTTAACCACAGCTGACACCCTGCTTATTATAACATGATTTGTAGCCTACAACAATGTTCATATGCTGTGCGCGTAGGTGTGAATGTTCACTTTGCATTGCAAATATGGCAAGACAAAACAAAAACTACCAGGAGCAGAGGTCGTCTGAAAAACATCAGACATTTCACTGACGACTGCCACATCCATGAGGAGCGAGTCTGCCACACTCACCCATGCTTGCGATGGTAGTCGATAATCTTGTCCGCCAGGGCATCCTGTTCAGGAATGTACTTGTTGTTGAGGAGATGCTGTCGACTCTGGACATCATCAAAGTCACCAATCTCAGCTGAAAAATGAGACAGAGGTGCAAACATGAAGGGGGTTGGTTGGGATCTGACTAATGTCATGATGACTCATGTTTAAACAACAGGATTTTCTTGTGGGATTGATTTTTAATACTTTGTTAGCAAATGACCCATAAACGGTAGAAATGTCTGTCTAATGACAAATAAAAGGTGATTCATCTCACCGTCTACCTCCTTTACAAAAGCTGCAAACAAACAGCTGCTTTAGCGCTAATGTCCCTGAATCAGCCGTTAGTGACTACGCCCACGGGCAACTCAAATGCAAGACAACTGCTATACTGTCAGTGAGCTGTCTAGCACTGAACATGGCTGAACAGTGCACGTGCTGACGGCATTCTCACCACTGCTTATCCCAGCGAGCAATTCTACACCAGCCATGCTCATTTCAGAAAGGTAAAGGACACTGTTGCAGTGTCTCTGTGGCAACAGAGATTTGCAATTGCTCTTTGGTTTGTTTAACATGATTTGGAAATGGTTCTGCATGAGTAGTGACAAAGGGGATAATCCGCCTCCTCTATCCTATCTGCTTGGTTTGCTATTCCAGATATAAGTCAGCAGTACAGTGTAGGGTTTGATAGAACTCTTTAAAAGAAGACATTCAATGGATAGAGTGGATGGCTAACGAGTACGCAGACATATTTGTGCAACACCTACACATATAAAAACGGCAATGTATAATGTAAATGTTGCGATGAAAACACTGTATAACAAGAAATACTGTATAAATACAAAAACTGGTTCACTTCTTACATTGAACAATATGGGAGACCAGGAGAGCAGCACTGGTTTCATTGCAGGTCAGGCGTCCACAGGCCAGGTCGTGCTTTATCTGCAGTGCAAACAGGTACCTGAGAGAGGAGAGACACAAAGGAGCGTTTGTGCGAATGAGGGACTACTTCTATTCCTCTATCTTTTTTTCCCCCCGTTCTCTCTCAATGTCTGTTTGACGGATGGCTGACAACATTTCATTTCCCGTCTCCTAGGACACACCATTTTTCATGCAGCTCCAGTCAGAGGAGTCCACATTAGCATGTGTGTTAGACCTCTGCCAATATTGCTTGATAGTAATGGGAAGTAGGCTTTGATAAGGAGTCAAATTACGAGACAAATGTGATTCAAATTTTTTATGGGAGGGCCGACTGTCAGTCACACTAATAAGAATTTATGCAGCCATATGTAGATGGATCAAGTGAACCAATGGACTGAGTGGGAGTGAAGGCAGTTATGTGCAAGCTGGAGTAGCCTTCAAGGGTTCTGTGTTAGTTTGGTGGCCTCCTCAGGAGGAATAACACCCACATACACACACACAAGGCCACGTTAATGTGGAGTGTTTGTTTTGATGTGCTAAAAAGTATTCTTTGCAGTGTCCTCAAAATGGTCAAACTAAATCTAGTTAGTAAAAATAAATCTGGATTACGGGCAGTGCGGCACCAGTTAATGTTATTTCACCTTAGTTTTTCAACAAACCATTAGTAAATAAACACGTTACCTACATAGAGCCCCACACATATCAACAGAACAGGCTTTCATTACTCTGCAGATCTTTTTTTTTTTTTAAAACACCAACAAATCATCTTAATGTGGAAACTGCTTCTGGTGAGTAAGTGAATTGCCAAGGCATGACACTGCAATCTAATCTCCAAATGTTCATAAAAGCCCTATTAAATGCACCAGTCCCTGCCAGCGTTGTTTTAAGAGCTGGCCCTCTTCCCTGGGGCAGTGAAATGTTAAACAGAAGCTGTCAAGTCACTTCATGGCAAGATGAGCCCATCTGCCTGGCAGGCATTTGGGTAGTCTTGCAGTCAGGTGAGATCCAGGGCCTGGCACTGTGCTGGAGCCTGGGAAAACACTGTGGAATCTGCCTCTCAAGTTTTTTGTGTTGTTTGTTTGTGTCTCACTCCCTGTTCTGGAACTTGTCAGATGTTCCAGAACAACAGACTTGCTCTCTGGCAGAAAACAGCGAAGCAAAAAAAAAAAAAAAACTTGTCGTGCATGAGAACGCAGAGGCGGCACACTATCAAAGAACTCAAATATAACAGTTAGACTATATATAAGAGACTGAATATAAGACTTGAATGCATCTGCTGCATCTGCAGCCATCATAAGCATGTGTGACAGGACAGCTATGGTCACTCACTACCAGCAGTCAATAGGTTCACTTCATTAGAAAACAGAAGTAATAATGTGCCAGTTTGTTTTTGCAGGTCAACTATGACAGTCCTAAGAGGAGGAGGCTCTTTAAGACATAATCTATACTTAAAATCTATTCTTTACAGACACAGTCACCTTCTACGCTCACTGATTTCACATTTCACATCTGTTGGTGAGTTGAGGTCTGAGATGTTGTTGGGGGATGGGAGGGATTAAGGGATTTTCAGAAATTATTAATGGATTATTATGCCATAAATCTGTGACCTGTATCTGCAAGCCAAAGATTTACAGTAAGAGAAAGGAAACATGGTTTAACTGGAGACATCCAAAAACATTTTGACTGGTAATAAGTAGAAATGTATTGAACCACATTCAAGGATACTCAATATGGCACCTAATCATCTAGAGTGGCTCTAAATGTAACAATCCGCCTGTCCAACTTGTGAAAAGCCTTTTCAGCTGCGCACTGGAACACAAAAATTCATTCTCTAAAAATCATTTCACAATTTAAAAACGCTTGGCCAAGCAATCATAAGGTATGCCAAAATGGATCACAAATGGATCATATTTCAATACTCCCAGGACTTGCCAGGAGGAAAAAAAAACAGTAGAGCTCAGTATACCACCTCACGCCAGCAAAGGGACACAAGGAATGCCTTCACACCACATCGAACCTCAGAGTGTCTTTTTTGCCCACTAATTCTGCATCTCTCATTTACTGACAGAAAGATGAACATATTGGATAGAGAAATGGTAATAGATAAAAAACAGTATTTCACATATTTGTGTGGTGACTGGTATATCTAGATAAGAAAATAAGTTTCTGCCTTCAAGGGCTTTCGTGTGACCTGACTGAGAGAGAGAGAAAGAGAGAGAGGAGAGAGAGCAGTTAATGGCTTCTGTCTGTGGGGAGTTCACCTTTAGAGCCATTAGCAGGCACATCTGCCTCTGTCTATGCAGCTCATGCAAAGCTCTAATGCATTTTAAAGAGTCGGCAGGAAAAGGGATAAAAAAAAAAAAAAACAGATTCAGGACAAACTTGCCAAAATCACACTAATATAAAGGCTGCATGCTAGCTTTACTACCTACATTAAATCTTCATGTCCTGATAAAAAGCATTGACCTAAAGTAATGCTGCATCATGTTCCACTGCAGTCCATGGGCTTTTAGGCAATATTTGTCTTTAAGAGATATTCACAGGTAGCTACAAAAATAATGAAAAAATGCTCAGTAGACTGGAGATATGATCTCTCTACTAGGATCCGGTACTGTTCTAACTTGAAGACGCCTACTCGTTTATAAAGACACCAGGTGCTCGTAGCAGGTCGAGCAAGAACACTTGTGCCCTAAGATGGTGGAAAGAATACATCTTCTCCAGGAAGCTCTTGAGAGGCAAACAAAGGAAGGAGGCATCCTGTCTTTTCCTTTGGTAGCTTTCCATGGATGAGAATTTAAACTTGGCCTCTCTCTCTCTCTGGCTCTGATCCTCTCTGTCTCTCTCCAGGCTGCTGTCCAGCAAGTTTTTGAACTCCAGTTTTAGAACAAGTGCAGGTTTTAGTGCCAGGTCCTGAGAAAAGACTCAAAATCCTGCTGAGCTGGGAGGAAAAAAGTATCCCTCCGTTTATAAAAGTCAGCTATGTGTTGAACACACAGTAAAAAACTGTCACTGTCACTGATAAGACTGATGCCTCAGTAAAATGTAGGTCTAGCTGTTCTAAGAGTATCAGGCTTGTGACTGCATGCTCACCTGGTAAGCTCCTCCGAGAGCTGTGTGTGGTCTGGGGGGAAGAACTTCACCACAAATTTCAGAATTGTGTTTTTGGGCCCTGGGAAAGGAGTGATAATTGCAACTGTAACCACGTTCTCAAATGCATTTACACATATGTTACACACAGAGAAGCTAAAAATATTTGGGCAGCATATCTATGTCTATGTGCACAGGATACCATCATCTTGCTAGTTCAAATCAACACTTTAAATGAAAGATTGTAATTGAAGTATTTCAAAAGCTCTTCTCCTAGTATGCAAGGAGTACTCACGTCTGATCTGTTTCGCTATTGGTTTCAAGAGATCCAGCCACACCTTCAGACAAGGAGAAAAAAAAGGTAATTGTCACCTTAATGGCTATCAAAGACCAACGCCTGTTTTTGTTGCTGGATGCATGATGGGACCTGACGCCCTGATCTCCCTTGAAAACCCTCTGGGACTCTAATGCACATTTGATATTGGGTGTAGTCACTAAGATTCCCACCCATTACAATAGAAATACAGGTCACAAAGTTGCATACTTGGAACAGAGGCTGCTTACATTACGACTACCCATTTGAAGTAAGAGTCCACCCATCTGAACTGAGTGGACGTCAGGTTTTACATTAATATGGCGAGTGGGTATTACACTAGAGCACTTCTGTGAACAACACAATGCCATCGAGGCTGAATGAGAAAGTGGAGGAGGCTTATTGAGCAAGGCAGACAGTGTTACCGTGACACACATAGTGTTAGGTAACCTCGCCAGTGCTGCATAGCGTGCCTCCAGACTCGGGAGCGGACTGCTCTGTCGCCCAGCTGAGCCAGGAGCAAGCATTCCTGCTGGTCTCAGGGTCACGCTCCTCTATGTCACTGTTCACCTGCCGCGCATATTTCACCACAGGAGAGCTGAGGCCACGTTTTACTTCAGGCTCACCGCTGATGCTAATGGCAGATAAGTTGGTGTCAAGGGGAATTAAGGACACACTGGCTGAATTCCAATGTTGCCCCTAAGCTCTGAGGCTTCAAAGACTCAACTAGCATGAACTGACTTCATGACTGGCTGATTCATGGCCATTAAGTCTTTGAGAGTTCAGCATTTGGGAAAGCCAATTCAGCCACTGAGTTTCAATCTCTCAACTTCGCACTGGCTCTGGTACAGTAACAAACCCTACTGAATAAGGGGACTTGTGTACAATAAAGATTACTGAATTATTGAATAAATTCTTCTTCGTATGATGATCATATGATCTTGCTGGCAGGACATTCTGTGGGATTCCCTTCAAAAAATGCCATTCTTTAAAAAATGACATTGCCTCAGGGTCATGTGCCAATAATGCAAAATGAATTAGTTCCATATCCACCATTCATTTTAACTCAAGAGGACAGGAGCATCATGGAATGTAGTTGGAGAGCATTTGTTACATTTGCAGGCCTTTCTGTGGGCCATTTCAGAGTAGATGATGACAGTGAAGCATCTGAAATGCAGTCCCCCATGAGTCTACACAGATGCTCTCAATGGCTTCATCTCTTTTTCATGAAGCTGCTGTTGGCCACTTAGCATCAGTGCTCTCTGCCTGGAACACTGCCTTTGGCAAGTACTCCCTCTTCTTCCCTTCTTTGTCCTGCAAACTCATCTCCTCCATGAACATACATCCTCACTGCAGGATAGCGTTGTGAGTTTACTCACCATCATTTTGCGGTGATCTTGATACTCCAGTCCAAAGTAGTCCCCTTCCACAAGGTTAAGGTGGGTGCACACAAGGTCATGAAGCAACTTCCCTGGGGCTCGTTGCTGGGGGGAGAAGAGTAATAATAGTTACTTAGTTACTAAATAAATAATCAAATGCATACATGCGTAAATGAGCAAAATAGGCTAGGCTCTACTAAGGACGTTGGAGGAAGGTCAGATCCTAGGTGGAAAATGACCACTCTGTCAGCTTTTGATTTAGAAACAGCACCTAAAAACCTAAACCATTATTGAGTGACCTGGAAAGAAGCTGCATAAAAGAGGAATCTCTCTCCCTCTCTCTCTCAAACACATTTTGTAAAGTCATACAAACACATAAAAAGCTTCACAGGTTTTCCAACACAGTCATTAAAATGGCTACTTCCATCTCCTAGGCCTAAAACAAGACACTATGACCAGTTGAAGCCCGCTACAGAGGGACCCATTCACACAACCCCAAAGACAAATAAACCTGCTGCTAATTGGCCATTGCTTTCAAGGCATGGGCTTTAACAAGCACTTCAGTTAATGACCTCTCACCCGAGTGCCAAATTGCAGGCAGCCAGTGCAAGGGGCATGCTGGGAACCACGGCGTAAGGCTTTCAGCATCTGGGCCACAGCTGGGGTCTGGGCTGGACATCACAAATCACCGCGCCAGGCAGGCAGACAGGCAGGCAGTCTGGTGAGTGGCTGAGGATGGATGGAGAGGTGCACTATTTGCACATATTGCACTGAAAAGATGTCAGAGCCACAATCGTGGGTCTGAGATAATCCATCTATTTCCTGGTTGTATTCTTTCTGAAGATATAAACTTCAATACCATTTTCTGAAGTTCAGTTTAATGGGTTAGACTTGGAGCAGACACTTTTTGGCAACTCCTTTTGGAGTCAAAAATGACTTGTGAGAACAGCACACAGGTCCATACACAAACAGAGACAGAGATTTTCAGATCCATCACTTTAAACAAATAGCTCCCCTTGTCAAGATGTAAGATTAGCTCTGATTCAGCTGTGCTTCTGAATAGCAACAAAAGACCACCCACTGAAAAGGCCCTAGATCTCCAGTTGAAGTTTCGGAGATACATTTTACATTCTTTCTACATTCTTGATACAGTAGGTGTTTGCAAAGAGCAGGCTTTAAAAAGGCCAGGCTAACACCAGAGCATTCCATGTTGAGACTGAGAATCAGTTCTAATGATGACACTTTATTCGCTACCAATTTCAGTGAAATTAAATTTGTTCACTGAACTCTCTTCTCAGGGTAGCAAAAACATCTTTCTTAAACAAAGGTTTTAAATGCAGCTGTTTACACAGAAAACACACACTTGTGTCATTTAATAATTACAACATTGGTAGTGCTTAGCACACTGCTAACCGTGATCTGTATATAAACATCCACCCCCTGCCAAGTTTTCAGTGGTTTATAAACAGGCTTGAATGAGAGCGTGGACAGACAGACTAGCAGAGTAAAATTCAAAGAGCCTCCAGTAATCATCCGCTGTAGGTTGGTAGGTCTTTTATGGGAGGATTCTCACTCACACACTGATGTCCATCCATTAAGCATTCCACTGAGCACACAACCCCCACTCCACCCCACCAAGACACAACCCAGTACAAATCCCATTCCGTTATCTGCCCCTCTGTTCCCAGGGGCCACTAGACCAGACAGCATTCCTCTGCCCAGTCTCTTCCTGTGCAGCAGAGCTCCCTGAGTCTGTTTACAGTAATGCCAAGCAGCTCTGAGAGCCAGGGAAGAACGGCAAAAGTCCCTGGAGACGAGCCACCCCACCTTCAAACATAGTGTGGCATTCCAGAGCCACTGCAATGCACAAACGACCTCAGAGAGCAAGAGAACGAGAGATAGATGGCATATTTGTTTTCATTGGAAAAGCAAAGAGCTTAAATGGCCAAGAACGCCAAGCAGAAATCTTGAGAGGTGGTAAAAGGGGGAAACAATGCTCTCTCTGTGGTCTCCTGAAGGAGATAAGGATTGGCTGAGGAGCTTGGAATGGAAGCGACCATTTCGTTTCACAGTATTTCACATTCCTGGAGTGCTTTTCTACTAACGTAAACATTTGATAAACTAATTTACTTAAACTCTCAAGCCCACACGTAAGCAACCATGTCATACGATTTCTGTGAGTGAAGGACGTCACAGCCCAACAACAGCAGGATTTGACTAAGTACATCAGACCAGCACCCAACAGCTTGTTTTTTCTTCTTTCTTCGTCTAAAGATGCACATGGCTCATTGAGCCGAGCTAAAACACAAGCCTGCTGACTGGTTAAGGAACACCGCACAGACGGGCCTCAGCTGTTTGGCTCCGGCTCATCCATTATGTGTAGCCAGCCAGGAATGAAAAACTGGCGGCAACATGAGCAACCGATGCACTGCTCTGCTAACAGCCGGAGCTGAGTGAGGACCCAGATACTTTTTGCACGTTGCACAACACTTTTCTGTTGGGTTATGAAATATTCCTGGGATTAGAGCGCGACACGAGAGCATGAAAGTTTGACGGCATCAATTATTGACACATCAGAATCCTGCTTAGTGCTTACACTGCCTGCGCTTGATGAGGTCTCTAAACAGCGCTGTCAGATTCTTTATTCTGATTCATAATTTTATTTTGCTTTAATTTAAAGTTTTAAATCTAATTATTATTTTATAATTATAATTAATTTTTTATCAATTATTATATTTTTTGTTATTATTATTTGAACTTTTTGTTTTTGTTTCTTATTTTAAAGCACTTTGGATCAACTCTGTGTGAAATGTGCTACATAAATAAAGTGACTTGAGTTGTTCTCAATCATATTTAGTGCCAGCCATCCTGCTGGGTTTCACTGAGCTGTGTGTGTGTGTATATATATGTATGTGAGAGAGTGTGCGTGCGTAAAAAGTACTTGCGAGAACAAGCATGAGTACATGTATGTTTGTGTGTTCACGTAGCTCTGCCAGGGTACCTGTGTGTCTGTATATGTGTCTGTGTGTCTGGGGAGGGGGCATCTGTGTGCCACAGGAGGTGTGGAGAGGATGCTGGGAGTGGAGGGGACCAGCAGTTTCCATGCTGTGATCGGGGACAGCAGAGAAGAAAGAATAGAGGGATGCCTAGAGGAGAGGTGTGAGTAACGGGGGGGTTTGAGGAGAGAGAAGGGCAGGGGACTGAGCTGGGACCTCTGCCAACCCCGCACGCATGCTTCCTCCGCCTCTGGCTACTTATGAGATCCAGCACAGCTCACAGCCAGCTGGCACTGGCTACCGCGGCACGCCATGCCACGCCATCCACAGACCACGGCATGTTTGAGTGCTGAAGAACAGCTGAGCAGAGGTGAGCCTGGCCAAACCACAGCTTCAGGTGAGGGAGGTAGAACACAGCGCTGCTAGTCACATGGCCCCTCAAGCTGCACACAGCCTGATCAAGTGGAGCAGAAAATAATGAACACAGACTGGTATAAATGGCAATACACCACACTATACCCAGGGTTGCAAGACTGCTCACACATCTTTAAATATACACACTAGATAGACACACACTAGATAGACATGCATGAAGACCAAAAACACACACAGACACACATGTCTGAGGCCTGTATATTCCCATATGTGTCCATCTGCATTTAAGAAGTTGCCCCAAAGAAATCTGCCAAAAGAATGCTTCTTCTGAGACACAAGCTCAGCTCAGCACAGACGGTAACTGTTGTCTACTGGGGTGGACACTTGAACAGCTAAAGAAATTAAAGCACTGGTGTACAGATAGATGGAGATGACTGTTTGCTGTCGGCTCAGCCCCGGGGTGGAGGTGGGAGTGAAGGGTGCGGGTGGGGGTGAGGTTATGGGTGTATGGAGGTGTCCGTGCCAAAGCAAGACATTCGAGCCGCTGGCTCTGCTCCAACATAATCCAAGGCGAATCCGCCGATGGAACGCTGCCCATTATAAGCAATAAATCCCAATTACAACCACCGCCACTAGTGCTCTGTATAAATGTCAATGGAGTAAATCTGCTTGCTTAATGTAAACGGCTGACTAAGAAGTCAAACATGTTGACCTAAAGAATTCATACTATAAAACAAACCTGGCATGGTGAAGAGAGAACATAACATGGCTGAGGGGTTATGATATGAATTGTGCTCTTATAGAAATTACATACTCTGAATGCCAATAATGAACATATAACAAGTAAGAAGCAATATAGACGGCTGTTTTTGCTTTACTTCTAGACCAATATCTACATTGTTATACTGTATCGTGGCTGTGCTTATGAGAGTAGAGTTTTCATCTCTAGTCATTTTTGCCTGCATGAAGAGCACCGTCTAGGCATGTGCTGAGGCGGAGCTGGCAGGAGTGGCCAGGAGTCCTGCTGTCCCCTCGCCACCTAAGGCACTGGCTCCAGGCCAGCGCTCCAACACTGCGCATTTGGGAAGGAAATCAGTGCCCGCAGAGGTCAGTGCAGGAAAACACCAGGTCTGCTTAGGGAGAAAAGGAATCTAAGGTGTCTCTTCTTTTCACTGGAGCTACTCTCTGTCTCTGACCATCTCTATCAGTCCTGTTTAATTTTGTACTTTCTTTGTTCTGTCTCTGTCTGTCTGTCTCTCTCTCTCACACACACACACCACATATTCTCCCACCCTCCCTTTAACGGCTTGACTGCCATAAACTGAGACGGCAGGAACGTTACAGTAGCAGATTCATTCCCATTCTCAAGCGTCTAGTCATATAAAGCAGATGTTTCTGGCCTGCTGGCCAACCCAGAGCAGCAGAAGTGTCATAATCTCCACTCCCCTTCTGCCTCTCTTACTCTGCTCTGCTCTGAGCCTGTTCAGCGTTCAGCCTGCCACTCTTAGACTTCAGGACCTGTCGATGAACTCTGACAGCAACTAGGCCGTAAGAGAGAAGCAGCGCACAGTGTGTGTGTGTGTGTGTGTGTGTGTGTGTGTATGTGTCTTGCCTGACTCTCAGTAACTGTAGTATTTATGGATTGGATCAGTGTAAATATTTATGCACGCCATTGTATTGAGGTCGCTCACTGTGACGCTGTTGGGGTGACTCGTGTTGTGGTAGGACATGACTGCCAAAGCTTTTACTAGTCAAAAAAGGGCCAAGTAACACTATTAACTGAATGCTGAGCCACAGAACATCATTAATAACTTTCAAACTACAATTAATGGGAACAGAAGTATGACCACTCATCCATAGCATAATAAACAGGCAAAGCAACGAGAAGAAATGACATTGAGGGTGTAAAAATAGATACCCAAGCTGAACAGATTTAGACAAAACAAAGCACTCGGATGTCCGCTTCAGCACAATGGACACGGCTCAAAGACAGACAAGCCGGAATACAGCATTGAGCTGCAGTGTACTGTTTGCTGGGAGGGTGAGCCTCATAGAGATTCCATTCAGGCAGGAGCCAGCCAACAGGACAAGAATCACAATTAGAAGAACCACTCAGGCTTGACACAATTACTCATTCCACAAGACTTAGCACGCTGTCTGCCTTCACACACAGACATACACACACACAGAGATACAGACATACAAACAGACACACACACACAGACACACAGAGACACACATACTGAGATACAGACACACAAACAGACACATACACAAACACATACACACACACACACACACACACACACTGTTACTTCCAGAAAAAGCTGTAAAGAAACTATGAATGCAATTCTGACAAACTGTTTGGGTGAAAGGTTCAAATAGAAACATTATTTTCCATGAACTGATTCTTCAGTCATGTTGAGGCTTCATGTGTTAGCATATTGGCAGCATCTGTGACAATGTTAACCCTTGTAATACAGCAAGCTTTCCTTAGCTTGTGACCTTGCATGCCATGGGTCACTAATACTGCTCTATCCAAACTAGTAACTAAGGCAGTAGTGCTAGTGTGTGCTTACAGTATGAGGTGGTTTCCTTTAAACCCTCTGATTAATGGATGAACTTGTAATGCTCTTTCAGCTCCCCTGGCCTTTGTGACCACAGGCTCAAAAGCTAAGAGGTCACTCGCCACTAGGCTAACTTGAAATGCTGCTAGCACTTACAGATGAGCTTTTCAGCTCACAGATCTGACATGGTTCAGTAGCAATTTATGTATGTATGCAATGTTCCACATGCAAAAGAACAGGTCAGGGTCAATGAAATTGGTCTTCTGGTCTCCAGCATGCCAACACTCTGCTCTGAACACTCCTCGCAAGACTGATCCACCTGGGGCAATGCCAGAGCCTTTCAAATATTTAACACCATGAAAAATGGGTTTCCTTCAGGGTTGAATTCTTAATTGTGAGAATGAACGAATGAACGAGTGGGAGAGGGATAGAAGATGTAGGCAAGAAAGTCTTAAATCTCTCTTGTTCTCTGCTGATTTTAACAAACTGTTGTTTGCCCTGTAGCCTTAGCTGTGCTGCTCTGTGTGTTCAAAGTTTTGGAAAATTCTTAATAAGATTTTGTGCATCGCCATTGTCTTTCCTTTATACACAGCATCAGCGGATAGACACCACCAACCTTAACCTGCTTTACATGATATTGTCTACTCTTGTCCATCTTCACCTTCAACTACTTCTAATGACTTCCTTGTTGCCTATTTATGTGGTCACACTGCTTCAGGAACTAAAGGACAGGACTTTCCTGTCCTTGCATGGCTAACCTAAGTTAACCATTACACTCAATGGCTCCATCAGCTCATCAATCTTTATCTGTTTCTTTCCAAGGCTAGTTAGAGCTGGACTGAGCGGAAATGCAACAGTGCTCTTTCCATTCCCACGACCTTCCTGCCACCCCCTAGTCTGTGTCTCTCAATGGGAGCAAGATTGGAAGACCTACACACAGACAATGCAGACAGCCAACGTCACGTGTCTGATGTGTACAGTGCTTGCAGGGATCATGCCATTCCACAGAGCACCAACTAGTCACTGACTAGTCAAAAATCAGGTTGACACACTCTGGCAAAGAGAAAGAGAAACGAGAGGAGAGGGGAGGGGGGACAATATTTGCAGTATTGACGGGGACTTGGCAGTGAACTGTACAAGCTGTGCAGGATCAATGCTGCAACCTCCCCTCCCCTTGACTCCCACACACACCCATCCACCCCCTCCATCCCCAGTCCCCTAACCCGACCTCCCTTCCCACTCTTCCTGCTGGAGTCACAATTGATCCATTCAGCCTGGCTTTGAATAGAATCCTTCTCATGGAGATGGGCCTCAGATCTCTGGGACAGGCGCAGATCTAATGATGGCTGCCCAGTCATGGGGGGCCTAGCTTAGATTGCACTTTAGGCTGTTTATATACTTAGAAATGGCAGAGATGGAGGGAGAGGAGGAGAGAGAGATGGCATGGCAGAAAGTTAAGGAAGATGGCAGGAGAGTCATCTTTTTTAGGTTTTAAATGCACAGACATGACCTAAATATAAACACAAACTACAGTGCCACAAACTAAGCCTCACAAAAGTCAGTCAGTGAGAAAAAGAGAGAGCAAAAGAGCGAGAGTGAGCGAGAGAAAATAAAAAAGAGAGCAAGAAAACACAAGGGAGACGGTAAGACACGTCATCCTTGTGGCTACAATGACTGATTGAGGAAGAGATCCAGAATGGCTTAACCGCTCTCCAGTTTCACACTCCATCCAAGCCCAGCAACACACAAGATGACTGAGCCACTAAATTTCAGAGCCCGACAATGCAGCCAGGTCCCATTAATGACAACCAGACATCTGTGTTCATCTGGGGTCAGCACGTAGTCATGGCAGATGGGAGAATAGAGGGAAAAAGAGGGAAAGAGAGAGAGAGAGAGAGAGGGAAAGAGAGAGAGACAAATTTCCATTCCTGTGTGCAGCATGGCTTACTCTGACAGAGAGGTAACTTTCGGTGAGGGAAATCACGTAATGAGAGACTGCCGTAAAGCCAGAGCTGGTGAGAGCATGGACAACCACAGTCTCAAAACAGCACATGATAGTTAAGGTTTAAAAGTAGAATGGCTGAAAGAATGGAGTGACAGTGCAGAGAGAGAGAGAGAGGGAGAGACGGTATGAGAGTGAGCAAGAGATTCGACTGACTACGAATAGGTCTTGCTGCATCACTGAGGCCATCCTAGAATTATGAACTAAAATAGTATTAGGGTCTGAAAAATGTGTGTGGCTGTTTTTGAGATAAACCCAGAGCTAGCTTTAAAAAAACACATCTGGACTGAATCAGTTTTTAAAAGCTGACAAAATATTTATGGAAGCCAAGCTTGGAGTAGTTTGGCCACGCTGGGCAAAACAATTATGTTTAGCACTTGTGCTGACTGCATGCACCTCCATTATTGGAGCTGCTTGGCCTATTTTAGACACCATTGCTGACATACACGCATTGTTTAAAATTACGAGACCGGGTTCGAACTGTAACAAGTTTACATTTAAGAGTTAGCCAAAGTAAATGTCAATATGAGCCATTCAGTTATTCATAGCTCATCAAACTACTGAATAATTCATGCACTGATTCGAGTAACTTTGAATGCAGACTATTTTCCTGTCTTTTTAAATGGTCAGGCTACCTGTCGCCCAAGAGAGGGCAGAAACAGTTCACAATTCTGTGGTCCCTGAATTGAATTGTAGTATGAAGAATGGCCCCTGAGGTTAATCGCAGTTCACAGCAGGAGAACATAAGGCCCATTCAGAGCCACTTTTCAACTGGCTGCCTTTTTCACAAGAAAAGTGCTTTTTTATGTGTACTCTCGCTAGTGCTATGACAGGCAATATCAACATGCCATTCTTCATGTTAATAAAACATGGCTGCTCCCAGGAGACATCACGAACCCCATTTTCATGCATCACTGACCCTTGGGCACTCTTGCAAAAACTTTTTCAGTCCTTGCATGACCCAAGAGAGAATATGCCAATGTCTGTGTGTGGTGTGTGTGTGTGTGTGTGTGGTGTGTGTGTCTAGAATACAGATCACATATCCCAAACTAAATTGAGTACATATGAGAGAGCTGAGGCATTTGGGATTCCTTAATTATTCTGGAATGTTTAAAACAGGGTACCTTCTTCAGCCTTTCCCTACACAGCATTGGGTTAGCAGCTCTACATCTCCTGAAGCTCTGCTGTAAGTTAGCAATGCAATGCTGAGTAGGAGTTAGAAATGATTAATAGCTTCCCATTATAAATGGTTTTGTAGGTCAATAGTCTCAGCATATATGTCAGTGTAAACTACAAATAAACTACAAAAAAAGGCATGAAATTTACTGTGGCAGACCAAGCTGTTGAATGCATGACTGAATCCTTATTGGGTTTTTCATGTTGTGAATGAAGAATTCACCTCCATTAACATGCAGCATCAATAGCCATGCTTCCACTGCTAATTTGCTAATCACATCACCTCCTAACGGGAGCTAATGAAACCAAGAGCTGGGAAAGAATGAGACGCATGCCTCTGGCTGGTCTCAAAGTGAGGGGAAAAAAAAAGACGCACGTCTGCAGATCTCCCATGGGCAACACCATTGTCTCATTACCATCAAATTAGATAAATTATGGAACAACAGCAAGGGCCAGGGTTGCCAGCACAAGCAAGGAAGACTGTAAGCAAGGTTTCTTCACTGACTGCTGCCGTCTCATGGTGCCTCACTCAGTACCTCACTCCCACATGACAGTACACAGTGGCACCAGGTGGCTGGAGGAGGATAGAGGTGGCAATGGGGGACACTAAACTGAGGTAAAAGTAATGGCATTGCTCATTAGGAGGAGAACTTGGCAAGCACAGCATGGGTCTTTGGTCTTCACATATGGTGTGGAGAGTGGTGATACTGCACCACTCCTGATCAGCTATGAGGAGAATCCATTTACATGTACCTGTAGTCATGACTGTTTTCTAGGCTTATTAATTTTTGCTTTGTTGAACTGCTATGCACATGCTGTTGTAGAGCTTAGCGTGTGAAATTTACAAAAGCAATTAACTTACATGTCCTTCCTCACAGAAAATGGCACGTTAGGGCTTTAGAAGTTAATATGTTGCCACATTAATGGTTGACACTTAATTTTTAATAAGCAACAAGAGCTGGAAAAATGCAAAGTTTTTACACACCAGCTATTCTGACTGAGGGACATTAACAAGTCATGCATTCATAAGTTTTCAACTACCTAAAACAGGGGCTGACGGCAACTCAGACTCCTGACTCCAAACACAAGGAAGAGTAGTCAGGACAGAAGCTCAATATCATCAATTCATCAATTTATCAATTATGCCACGCCTAAGAACACATACATGCAGGGATCACTGCTCTTGAAAATATGATTGGCCTGAGAATTAATTGGACTATGAGTGGTCTGGCTTTAGCCATCAAGATGTAATAGATTATACTGCAACTGTCAGACCAGTTACAATTAATTACTCTGCAGCACCATCACAAACAGACTGAGCCAAACAACCAAATTGCCTGTGGATGTGAAGACATTTACTGTCAGTGTGGCAGAGTGTAGGCAGTCCTGTTTGGTCCATCAGATGACTAATTCCCTCCTCCCCCACACCCTATAAAATAATTTTAAAGCTGACCAGCTGGAAATGGAGTCCTCTCAGCCACCCCCTACCACCACCCTTAACCCCAGAGACCAATCAATTTGTCTTCTCTGGATTATGTTAAACTACTTAGTTCCCCAACCCAACAAATCCAGTTACTCTACTGAGAGAAAGCATTTTGGAGCAAGAAAAGGGAATTAAGATCTTCTCTGCACTAGTTTCAGCTCACAACAATAGGCTTAGATTGTGCTCCATAGAGGGCAAAAGCCACGGCGACATCAGCTAAGATCCCATAAGGGCCACTGTCAGAGGGGGCACAGCTGCATACAGTTGGGTGGAGAAGTGGATTAACTACAAGGCATGAAGCAACATGAGACTACCAAAAGCAGACATGAAATTCTACAATTCTGCAACCAATCTTGGGGGAGTGGTACAGTTGATGTAAATTAATGAATGCTTTAAATGTCAGCGATGACAATATGGATCTTCGCTAACCACACAAGCTTTCAGTCCTACCACCACAACGTGAGCAGCAAGAGAACAAAAAGTCTTTGACCGTACACATCAAAGACACAACACAAATGACCAAGGGGCACCCATCAAAGACAAAAAAGAGCGTGATATGAATATGACCTCCCAGTTTCAAAAGTTAAATAGGTTACAGATTGAAAGAAACTTTTACCAAGTCTTTTCACAAAATATGTAATGTAGCAAAGCCTTACAGTGTGCAAGTAACCTGATGGTAATCCTTTAAATATGCAGACAGGTCATGTGTGATCTCCAGGTTTATGGAGCAACTATGGAAGGTCATGGACTTATAGAAATGGAAATGGAAATGGAATGGAAATATAGATTCCTATTTTTCAAAGATTTTCATATTTTTTCTCCGGCTGAGCCCAGTCTGATGTGGCAAAAATCTACTACGTGCAGATGAAGCTCCCTTTCAATATGAGGCTAGAACAGCATTCCAAAAAAGCAGATGAATCACAAATGAGTTTTGAAAGGCAATTTCACAGAGTTGTAATTTCAAACTATTTATAGTAGTTCTGCATGGGGATTTATAAAGCAATCTGTTATTCTGTTCTGCTTTGTCTATGGTGTCAAAGTGCCAAAGATAATACCATTAAACACGTGTCTAGAGCATTTATCTCATGTAAACAGAGAAAAATCCATGGAGGACAGGCTACACCAAATCAAGCTGGTGAAACTCAGATGCAAGTAGGGTATTTTATCATGTAGTGAGTTTTATTATGTATAGGAATAAACACTGTCATTGCATTATGTATCCATCTCCAAAACGAGATAAGGTTATTAAGATAGATTAAGTAGGGATGATATCTTAATATGTTATTATGTCTTCAACATGCTGACTATAGACAATGCAAATAAGTAAGCTGTCGTCCGATTATCGGGTACCATTTTGATAAATATAATGTTAGAAAAACAATCCAAAGAGTAGGAAAAAAACTCAACCAACATGTGCCCAGTGAACTGAATACAAATAGGTTTGCCTCAGAGGAATATCAAAGTGATATGATCATCCTGGTGAACCTTCAGAGGTAGATGTACGGGCCCGATTCTTGTCCCGAGGCTGTATATAATGTGTTGTGCCAAGATGTCTATCTTTGTGGAAATGCTTACAGGTTTCAAGCACGCACCCATATAAAACTAAATAACTGCACAAGAGACAGGATTACTCATGTTGATATAGTCAAAATAGGGTAGGCAGAGAAAACGATGCTAGACAAAGTTGTCATACTGTAAAAGTGTCTTAAAAGTGTCTGGAGGCAGCAGGAGTTTGCCACATTTTATCATGCTCCGACAGTCCTCTAAGTGCTCTAACTCTCGTTCAACTGGCCTCTTTGAATGCTCAGATGAACGGAGACAGGAGCACGATGGGGTGCAGTCACTTACCCATCGAGTTCTGGGGAAAAGCAGCGAGGGCTCAGTTTCTGAGGCAACACAGAATCTGGATCTGTGCCAGAACACTGGAGAGAGGGTTTATACCTGGATTCTTCCACTGCACTCCCAGTTGCTGTCCACTGGGCAGATCACACAAAGACCCACAACTAAAACCTTCTTGAGTCACATCACTAGGAAGACAAGTTCTTGGAAACGAGACAAATTTCAATGGGAAAAAGTGACTCAAAAGACTAGGCAACATGCTTCTTTCTAGACACACTGTGGACAGTTTAAGTGCCAAATTTAAACTTGCCCTGTGAATAACAGGGCCATTACAGTTACATAACACGTTTCAATGTTCTTCCAAAGAAAAGGGTTCTCTTTCTCGTTCTGTGGGTACTCCCAGAGAGGTAGAGGCATGAGCTCGCAGCAGGACAGGAAGGCTCTCTTCTCCCTCCCGGCAGGCTGCTGGGACCTCTCACAGAAAAGCCTCATTGAGAAAATGCTAAAGGGCCTGGCAGGCATTTCCAATCCCCAGCCCAAATTGAGATTTTTCTCATCTCTCCTTTAACGATGTCTCCCCAGTTCACAGTTTGACATGATTAGTTCTTCATTACTGCTTATGTAACACCCCCTCTCTCCATCTCTCTCTCTCTCTCAGATTTTTTTTGTCCTTTTCTGCTTTTAATTGGAAGTTCCGCTCCGTGACAGAACAAGGCAAAAGCTGAAATGGACAGAGGCTTCTCTCGAGATTTGACTCTCAAGGCTGCTTGTCGAACTACAAAGTACGGGCCAAGGAAAACTGCACAAGGAAAAAAGCTATACTTGGTCTCCTGCCACACTGTTCTCCAGCTCTGGCCCACTGTAGCCCTCAAACTCTGAGGATCCCTTTGAGAATGGCATATTACCACACTGTGGAAGTATTCCTTTGAGAATAACTTTGCATATACACTGCAAGCCATTAGTACTGAGTCATGAATGTCGAGAATAAGAAAGCACCACAAACTCCTTTGGAGGAGAACAAAGGAGGTTGACTGTTAGACAAAACTCCTTATGTGCAGCCGAGGCGCTTTGTGAGGCTGAGTCTCGTGCCGTGCTGATGAGGGTGTTTGGCAGGGGAGGTACCGCACTAGCCAGCAGGAGCCAGACCCAGCCTAACCTTCGTGCGGCAGGGTGCTGAACAGGGGGCATTCACAGATGGCTATGTTGGCACCTCCACGCCTTGCATGCATTCCTGTGGTCGGAAACACTGCAGGGATTATTGCGGAGATTGCCCAGAGAGGGAGGGAGAGGGTGAGGTGGACATCTAGGATTTAGAGGGGCGTGAAGGTGAAAAGTGTTGGCTGGTACCTGCCATGCCTGTTATTCATCAATGGTTGTTATTCTTCAGGGTTGAACCCTACAGGGTGTGATTGTATGTGTGTGTGTGTTTGTGTGTGTGTGTGTGTGTGGGGGGGGGCTATGCAAGTGCAAAGTCAGAGATGAGGTAACAGAGACAGCAATAAATCAAACTTGAAAGACAGACAGATAAAAGAGCAGAGAGAGAGAGAGAGAGAGAGAGAGGGGGAGAGAGAGGGAGAGAGAGATACAACCAGAAAGAGGGAGAGAAAACAAGAGACAAAGAGATGGCATGGCCCCAGTACAGCCAGCCCACAGCCAAACCAGGAGGCCAGATGCCCCCTATTCCAGATGAATTAATGAGATTAATGGGCATGCATAATTGATGTGAAGCAGGCATAAAAGGGAGATGAAAAGGAAGATTGAGCAAAGAGGGTTCCAGGGCCCAGTCGGAGTGGTCCACCACCCACTGTGTGCATGGCCAGCATATCAGAGCAACACAGCTGAACCGTACAGATCAGCACACAGTCAAGTTTACTTTTCTAATAGTGGGGGTGGAGTTCATGTGGGGTGAGCTGATATTGGGCTGAGACTGATCAAAGAGTCCGGGACTTGGAACAGTAAACTCATGCATTAAAGGTCTGGTGTTTGCTTGCACATTTTTGGAATTTCACAGTGCAATCGGTCATCCTCTCTCTCCCACATCTCTGATAAAACCAACTTTTGAGAAATCCACTCCTTTCTTGTAAATAGCATGTCCACTTTATCTTCCTTTGAATTTTGACCACTCTCTCTTCTTTTGCTCGGTCCTTAACCAAGTCTCACTCTGTCTCCATCAACCCTCTCTTTCTTTCCTTCTTTTTCCTTCATTCCCTTCCATTGCCTTCACTCAACCCCCATCTCATCGTACTGGTAGATTATGCACTATTACTAGGGCAGTGGGCCATGTGACAGTAGTTAACCTATGCTGCCTCGTTAGAGCACCGGAGTTCAAAGGCAAGCAGTGCAGACGGCGCTCCACAGGGGGGCTACAGGAAGACGGGGGTGCACCTGGGAATAGAGGTGGACCCCTCCCCATCTTCGCCTAAGGGGACCAGTGGCAGCAGCAGTAGTGAAGCCCTGAGGGTCCCTGAAACTACACTGCCACCTCAGCAGCACACATTTACAAGAAGGCGTGGACAGGACTGTGTGAGCAGTTGTTACAGATGTGCTTCACACGACAAACACACACACACATAGCCTTTTTTCAAGGTGGAGTGAGAGAGAGAGACTCCAGTGCCAGTCCTGAAAGGGTAAGAGAGAAGAGGGAGGGGTGGAGGGAAGGGAGGGGAAAAAAATCCTGTTTCCATAGGAACAGCCAATTTACGCAGTGTTGCTACACTGCAGAGGGGTTTGGGTGAGAGGTTGTTGGAAAGCACATTTGTTTCACGACTTAATGAGACAAGCGAACAGTGCATTATTATTCTGCACAGCTCGTAAGAATATGTGGGGAGGTTTAAGCAAATTAGCATAATAATTAGATTACAATCCCCCAAACAGTCCCGGTCACAGTAGAGGGAATATGAATATTTGTGTTTTTTCATTTGCCCACATAATGAGGGTGGTTGGTGGGAGATGTTTTCAAAACCTGTTACATGGCAACTTCAATCATTAAAGGGCGTGATCTGTAATTGGCTATGGAATCACACACTGACACTACATCCTCACCTTTTGATATCCAAAGCTTCGCAAAAAAAAAAAAAACACAACCACATAAAAAGACTGTTATGGTGTGTAGGAGTAAGTCTGAGCCATTCAAGGCAGTATACAATCATTTCAAATCACTGTGCAAAGGACCATTTTGGGAGAAAATTCTCAGGGTTTTGGGGGAGGCGGGTGAAAGCCTTAAATATGCTTTCACCAAACCACATTTTCCCTTAACGACCAGGTTAAAAATCTCCGCCTTTCAACACAAAACACTTTCTTTCCACCCAAAACGGATCTAAAATCCCTCATCCCTGCCACATGGAGTACAGTGATGTCCAATACACACACACACACACACACACACACACACTACAAGAAGCAAAACCCATTTTTCCCAGAACACACTGTATGACCACAGTGCGCTCATGCATACTAATAGGACAGATAAGTGAATGGCTGTGGCTGTGTCATTTCCTGTCAATGAAAGAGGCTGTTTAGATGCCTCAGAAGGAGGAGCATGCCCACTTCCCACATCTAGATTGGACTGTCTGAATAGGGGAGATTCTCAAAGCCATGCCAAATAAGATGTTTGCAACAGCCCAATGTGACAGCATGGGATCTATTGAGTAGTGGTAGGAATGAGGAAGGGTTGTTTTACTTGGTTGGATAGTCATATTCATTCGGCTTGTCTGGAAAGCAGGTAAACTGAGATGGATGCAGACAGTGACAAAGGCACACACAGGTCACAGCAGCAGTCTAACATTCTAATCACGTCAGACACATAACTGGGTCCTTCGAGAAGGATACTGTTAGCTTTGGGAGGCTTCAAGTCATAAGGAGAGTCACAATCCATCTCTCTCTTTCTCTCTCTCTCACACACACACACACACACAGCACTAGTGCCATGGGATATAGGCTCTGACGCCATCAAGACACTCCATATCCTTCCATCACCATGGCAACTCATGGATGGATTGGCAGGCAATCATTTCATGCATTCTGCTGCAACTGTACACCTCAACAGATGTGCAGTTGGGTACAAGCACTTGGCTCTGTGTGAACATAGGGTTATGTTTATTCAATGCATTCATGCACGCACGCGCACACACACACACACACACACACACACACACACCTCCTCCTGAGATGTTGTTAGAAAAAAACACCTGTTTGCTTTTCCCTCAAAAAGGCTTACTTGCATGATTAAATGAATTGGTGAATTTGTATTCATGTATATGTGTTTGTATGTGTGGGTGTGTGTTTATGTGTGTGTGGTACTCCAGGTCAAAAGGCAATGTTTATGAGGTGTGCAGCTTCTCCTGCCGTGACTAATCAAGGATGAAAGAGCAACAAGAGGAGGAGCCGGCCTGACTCAGCCTTTACTTCTGCATTGGTCTTGTTATGATTAGTGTGGCGGAAAATAGCAATTACAGCACTCCGGATCAGCTGAGGGGAGAGGTGGTCAAATCTAAGATTAAACTATGCCAGGGGGTGTGCCGGGATAATTGTTCTAATCTACACTGGGACTTCAGCTTGCAAGTACGGATGAGCTGTGAAGGCCAGCGGGGCTGGCAGGAAAATACCCAGCATCTCTGCATCAAGCAACAAAGAAAGTGCTCTGGCTAACTTTCTCAAACATTCCCTACCTTTTAATGACCAAATTATTATATATAATACTGATGATGATGATCAAAACTCATTTTATGAGATTGGGCTGTGTGCCTAGTGAAATGTCTGCGAGGCAGACGGTCAAAGTGAAGCGGTCATTAGTTGAGTCAAATCTCACATTGAGACAGAAGTCTTAAGGTAAACAAAGGGAAATTGCAAATATACCGACTCCCGGGCACTAGACCCTTATCGTCTCAGCAGGATATAGGAGGGGACTGAGCTAAATAGACATCTCCCTCTAACACATACATGCATATTCACATGCACACAAACTTTTATTATGGAGCCTAAAGTACAAAAAAAAAATCACTTTAAGTGATTATTCCATTGCAGCTGTATTATTTCCTTAACATGCAGCTGGCAACAGGAGTCCATGGTCTGAGTCTCATGTATTATGGTAAAAGGGGCTTGTTAATACAGACTAGCACAGGGCCCATTTCTTCTTCAGCTCAGAATGACAGATGAGACAAGTACACAAGAGGCCGGATCAAACCAGCAAGAATTATGACCTAATGCATTTAAATTAGAAGGCAAACTCAAGTCATCTTTCAATCCCTTTAAATGGCTGTCCTGTGTGATGAAGACAAACCTAGTTCACTGCCTTGTTACAAGAGCAGCTCTAAATATCCTGCTTCACTGTGACTTTCCTTGCAACTCCGTGTGATGCATGCATTTTGATCAACATTAAGCTGTTTAACATATCGGTTATAGTCAGTATTAATCATAGTCTCAGTAAGGCCCACTCCTTCCCCACACTAATTCAAACATTCATTTTTGTGTGTGTGTGTGTGTGTGTGTGTGTGTGTGTGTGTGCATTAGAGCCCATAAAATACACACAAACATAACTCCTGGTTACCCCACTGTGCATACACAGAGGCCTCTCCTAATGTGTCCAATCAAACGTAAGAGAGGCGCAAAGGGGCTTGGCAACAGACAGCATTGCGAGGCGGCTGAGAGGATTACCACAGCGACAGGGGCTTCACTAGTCTCTTTCTCTCCCTCACTCACGATTAGTGTGTCCATACAGGGCTCCCCAGCATCACAACCTTACAAATTAGTGAAAATGAACCTTCCCCCTCTCCTCATCATCAAATTATCATTATTCTTTGGTGTCCGAGAAAATAAGTGTTAAGGGTTTTAACCATGGCAGACTATTTCTTTACATTTCCAGTGTGGAGCGCAGAGGGTTTGAAGGAAAGCCAGAACCCATGCTGGGGAAGTCCAAAGGCTAAGCCATGGAGCAGCCAGAGGCGCTTTCAACCCATTGGCTATAAGCCTGCATTATCCACCTGTTTGGTTAGCAAGCATCTACAGCAATTCGCTCCACATGGCCAGCCATCGCTCTGCTTCCAAATAGGGTAGAGTAGAGGGTAGAGGCTTATGGCTTCAAATGCCCAAAGTGGTACAACAAATTCCCACTCCAACATAGTCATAGATTATCATAAATATCCGTAGTTATAGGGGTCACATGAACACTGGCCATCAGGAAAACTAACTTACCAAACAATAAACAAATGTACAGAGTAAGTGATGCAATGCTAAGCAATACTAAGGAATTATGAAAGCCCACTTCTGCACAATTTCTGCTGAGGGGCAAAGCTTGACTGAGATTAGTCATGTGTAGCGCAAGAGAGAAGCATGCCTCAAAGTGTCACAGCTGGCTGGGTTGGGGAGGAGGCCCAGAAGTGTCTGACTGATAAGAGATTACCCATCTGGTCGGCAGCGAGGCCATGATCCCACGTGGTCGATCAGTCTGCGTGGCCCAGTTAGAAGTGGGAGGACCCACCCAGCCCCCCAATCCACTCCATGGCCATGCAGGGATGGATTTTCAGACTTTCAGGGATGTGATCCGGCAAGGAGAAGATCTGGGTGGAAGATTAACTAAGGCTGGGGCAGTTGTGGTGGTAATGGTTTTGGTGATGGCTCTGGTGATGACGGCGGCGATGATGAATGCACAACACGCCCACGCCATTGTCATATGGCCTTGTCATACCAACTCTCTGGGGGATTATGCAGACGCCACACACAGGCAGTCAGAGATGCAGCAAGCCATAGTGGAAGATTAGGCAGAGTGGGTCCTAGCCGTACCCATGACCTCCACCAAAACCCGCCTCTAATCTTTGACCAAAAAGAGTCAGATGTTTCTCATTCAAGTTTTCTCTGGGGGGGGGCAGGCATAGCATTTTAGAAGCTTAAGCTGTGATGGTACACAGTAAGAACTTAGACCTTGATTACAGAATTAAGATGAGAAAAAAGTAGCTTTACAGTAATTTAGGGAGGTCGAGAGACGTAAGCTGTAGTGATACCCGGCAGTCAGAGGTTTATTTGTTTGTTTTTGTCGCATCTTTCGTAACAATGTCAGACTTCTGTGCAAACATCTGGGGCACTCTGTAAAAACCTGATCTTTTTTAATTATATAAAGACTGACCTTGATTGCTTGTGCCTACTCATTCCTCTGCCTGCTTTGGTTTCAGATTGCTAACACCACAAAGTGCGTCACACTGACCATTTTCAGAGGGGGTAAACATTAAATATAAATGCAGTGATAAGTACAAACTGGGTTAAAATGTCCCACTTTAAAAATGCCAAGCATAACAGTGGTTATGCAAAAAGGAATAAATCTCCCTGATTTTCCCAATAATGAACATGTATGTTCAATGCCTGACTAATGGGTTTGGACAAAAAAGTGTGTATGTACCATCGAAGGCATCATCATTGTTCACTTTGCCAAAATAATGTCTCATGTACTGAGCATGGGTAACGGGTAAAAATCCTTATTTTCCATTAAGGGACATGTTATTTCATACATTATAGGATCTCTCTCAATGCCATAGCCTATAATCTAAACAGGTTGACATCATGTGTGGAGCTCATAATGTGGGATGTTTCCTCACAAAAAGTGAACCTTTGTTTCTAAGATGGAAGAGTGACGCATCCAAAACCTGTGTTGCAAACACAGATAAACAAGAAACAGCTGAAAACTCTCCAAGCGAGGCAAGTGACACTGCCTAAGCTTCATTATTTATAAAACCTCACTTTATTTCCCCTCTCAGAGGATGTGGCCTTCCGCACGAGCACGTAACATCGGCTCTACCTCGCAGCTAGTGAATTATTCATAAAACAAGAGTCCAGGCTGGCAGCAAAGCCACCCACCCTCATAAGCCTCCATTCATCTCCTCAGAACTCTTATGACAAGACGGGTCATGTGACCTTGTGGATGGACAATGTGTCATTAGAGCACAGGACATGGCAAAATAAAAGGAAGTTATTCTTAGGAAGAAGCCAAGGCTAGATCTGACCCACATGACTAAATTAAAGAGCAGCTGATTAATAAAACCTATGCCTATGTAAATAGTCCAGACCAAACTGTGGAGTGGAACAATGCCACAGAACTTTACTTTGCAGTACATCAAGAGGCTTTTAAGAAATTTACAAGGGGATATTTTTGGTAGAGTCAATGACTTGAAATGCTAGAAAAAAGGACATGCATACACACACATACACACACACACACATACACACTCTCACTCACACTGACACTCAGGTCAAAAGTAGGCATTAAGGGCCTATCTGGCACAAAGTCTGTTCCAGAACTAGTGGGGAGTGCAGGTACATAAACACATATATTTCAGAAAGCCGCTGTGTCGGCCAAACCAAACACTGGTTTCCCACAGTGCAAAAATATCCAAGGCACCAGCTCCCTACATTCATAAGCCTGCTTCTACATCACCCTCTAGAATACTGAATGCTGAGTTAGTGACGGATGTCAAAGACAAAAGAAAATAATGAAATGTTTGGCGAGGGCCATGGAAAAGACGAATACTTCCACAAGCAGAGGAGCTTTTTTCCCCCTGAAGACACGCAAAATATGTGATGTCATGAGATATGTGGTGGCTTTGCTTCTCTTGCATCACAAACCACAAAACAATCTAATTTGAAAACCTCACAACTGCAGCGTACCCGCTTGACCAAACAATGCAGAGAGACCTCAACCACAGTATCTGTCTGGAAACAATTCCCAATGGTGACAGCAATGACCCTAGGGCAAAACTACTGTACTGTCCCGAGACCTTAGGCTAGCCAACATTAACTCCAGACACTCTAGCTGTTATGCATGGCTTAAACCTGAACCTAGAAAATATACCTCTGAACCATGATCATTACTGAAATAAATTTCTGATCCAATCTTATTTCTGCAACACAGAGCTGAATAGGCCTAGAGACCAATATACCATAGGCCTAAAACTGCAAAGATCTAGTGAGAAGTTAGAGAAGCAATGGCAGACAACAGGTAGCCCGAGCATTATGAACATCAAACTGCAGACACAGCTAGAGTAGAAATTGTTGCTGATCAACAAACAAGGATGACACAAAGGGAGGAAAAACTCAAAACAGATACTCTAAAAGCACATAAAGCAGAAAGGCAGAACTGTGTCCAAACAGATGCATACCTAACATGCATACAGCATACATTCAGTGTATAGACCTATATTTAGAGAGTGTACATCTGAGACTGCTGTAGATTTGGTCTAGATTTACAACTAAAAGGCTGAGTCACCCAGGACTATTTACAAATAAAACTCCAGTCAGTTGGTAAGAGGAGGCCTGAAACACCTGGGAACAGCCAACAAAGGCTTTCATTGATAAGTGATTCTTCACTGTCTCATCTGATTCTGAAGAGGAAACAATCCAGTTTCACATAAGGCCTTTTCACACTGGAACCCGCTACATTCCCAAAGCAAAAACTGTAAGTTCGTTGCAGGCCGAGCAGTGTGAAAGCAAGACATATTATCTGCGTATATGGACTTAACATGAATGTGGATTATCGATAAAGCTGAACCATGTAAGGTAACATTAAGCAGATGCCTGGATGCTGTGTTGTTAGCAAAACGATGCTAACTTTGTTATGCTCACGCTAAATTCGGATATTAAACACGGGATATTCGTCAGTGTGAAAGGGGCTCTAGTAAACATGTGTGGCCAGAAATAATAATAAAAAAAAACATTCAACTGTGTGTACTAGAACAAAAGCGAGGGTGACCACTATTTCTGTGTTTCGTGGCCTGTGGATGCAATTGTCCAATAACTCTGGTGGCAACAAGAAATGCTTATGGAGCCATCACAATGGTGCCACCCTAGCCACAAAGGCCACAACTAAAGCAAAACACATCTAAGCAGCAGACACCAGAGAATTTTTCATAAGCAATGCCACCACACCTGCCCTCAGCAAAGAAAACAAGGCAAACAATCCCAGTAAATCCCAATAAACAAATATTGTTTATTATGTTGCATGTCTACAAGTGGAGCAAAACAGGCAATGAGGCATGGAAAAAATGCTCCCAGAAAGAACGCCTCCCCCAGAGAATGGCAACCACAGATTCCGAGTTCCCAATAACCTCCCCAGACACTCAGACACACCCTTGAGGCTATGACACAAAACCCATCATACATAACTGCCGTTTTCAGCAACAATTACAACCAACGGAAATGGGAGCTAGAATTTGGGTAATTATACTAGTGTCTGAAAAAATGTGTACGTCTGGTTTGCTGAATCAGTAAGAGGCTTCTTTTCTAAATTTACGCTTCTTTTAAAGTGGAACCACTTCTGCTGAACTTTAATGTAATGTTTATAACAGAAAGCATTCAACAAACCTAACAACCTAACAACCTCAACAACCTAACCTTGCTTAATTGTAATGCATGTTAGCGTACAATGTAAAGCTCAATCACTGGCATCATAATCCAATGAGGAAGACCAGGCAATGCAAGGAAATATTTAATCACTTGAAAAGTAGTTAACATAAACAAGGAATGTTCTTTTGGACAATCCATACTCAAGCAACTATGCACATAAAACATAATTGACATAGCCATAATTGTATGTCTGTATGGCAGACATACAGTACATGCACACACAGCCACCTCAAGGTAGTACTAACACCTAAATGAACTGAAACCAGAACTCCCGTATGACAGTGCCATCATCTCTTTTTGTCGTTCTCTATTTGCCTGCCAGTAGTACCACGCAAGCTATTTAGGGCCTACAGGGATTTCCTTGTTGTCATACAATCTATGGGAACTTCCTGTACAGCTAGTCGGGTCAGCATGGAGAGATGATATATATCCTCTAGCTTTGTCATCATCTTTCAAGAGATAGGAATGAGCAGGACACCAAATACAGTTCCATACATAGACGCTAGTCGCTAGTGTGAAACACCTAAATCATACCATCACTTCAGTGCTGGGGTAGGTTAGTTCAACATCATAAATAAAGACCTATACACTTTGCATCTCCACAGTGTTCCTTAAGAATTATATCTATGCTATTTCATAGCATATTTATCAACAAATCACCCTTATTGGTAAGCCACCTATAACAGGAAACTCCACTGCTTTAGAGGTGACTGAGAGTCCAATATAATTAAAAGGCACTTTAACCAACTTGACAGCATTATGGCGCCTTACCCAAACAAAGTCAAACAGTTTTCAAAAACCATTTCCTCTGCACCATCCAATACCATTCCTTTCAATGGCCTCCAGGTTCCTCAAGCAAACATGATATTGGGTTTCAGCCGCTCAGCGTGGACTGGCAGGAGGGATCAATGGAGACATGATTACCAGGGAGCACCTCACAGGAGTGCCCCGTCAAGAGCTACACTGAACTGGGCTCCCCTGGGCATGGGCCTCCCATCTGTAGACCTTCTGAATTTCCTGCCACTAATAGGGTGTCTTTGGGGAGGGCAATTAGGAGAGACTAACCTCAAGGGATCACTCCAGCCTTGACTGGCCTGCAAGCCAATGGGAATACAGAGACATTCTTTGTTGGAAGCTGGCTTCTCTACCGTCACAATGTTGGCAATGAATGCCACTATGTATAATAATAGTATAAGAGTACAGAATGCTTCCTCAGATATGATAGCCTAGCTATCCCACCATTTTTTCATCTTTTGACATTTCATGCAAATCATGACATAAAGCCAGTGCCTCTGAACTGAACTGGGGATAATATGATAAGAATTTAAAACTTTGTAAAACGTTATTTGTAGAAAGATAAACAAAACGGGTCTCTGAAAAAAAAACTTTCACATAAACTGCCTCTGTTGATAGCTGATCTTTTCCCTTTAAGGTCTGGTCCTGGGAGGCAACACAGGAAACTGCCCTCTGCTCCCAAAATCCTCTTGGGGTCCTCTGTAGTCATGGAGATAGCCAGCTGAGCCAACATCATCTCCACGCAAAAGTTCAACCACCCACTTCAAAAATGACATGTACACTTCCCCATGCCTCCAACACCCCTTTCTTTCCCAGTGGTCTTCAGTATATGTCAGTATTTTGTTGTGTCCTGCATCATTATACATCTATACAGATATCAATACAACATCAAAAATATAAGGCAAGAGACAACAGAAAATGTAATTTTCTGAATTCCAAAGAAGAAATTCCTCCATGCAACATTGAATGCATAGACCACAGGATGGGTACTGTTACTGCTAATGCCAAAATGTTGTTTGGGTAATAACGTTTCCCTGACCTTCAAAGAATAACTATGGTTATTCAAATCTTTTTCGTCCACATTTAGGCCAAAGGACAATTATAGGTTCTCTTTTGGGTAATTGGTCATCCAGTGAGAATCAAAATGGAGTCACCTGCTGTCCTCTTTATTAAGGTTGATTGGAATAATGATTTTCCAAGAAATTACGGTCCCACACACTTGGGATGGTCCTTTCTTTTCTGTCTTCCCCTGGATCTGAACCCCTATTCACATGAACACAGAGGGAGACTGGAGCACTTATCCTGCATATTTATTTCTTCACTCTTTTTTTTTGGTCTCTATAAGGAAGATGCAATAAAAAAGAGAGGTTTCATAAATTTTTTATCTCCCCCAATGTCATCTTTTTCTTAGCAGGGGCTGAAGCCATTTCTGGCTCTCTGTGATGGGATAACTGAGGAGTGGGGGTTAAAGCCACCTTTGATCTTGAAACTGCACAGAGTGGAGTCACCCAGGTCCTAGCAGATATGCCAGAGCACTATTAGAAATCTCCATCTTGCAGGGGCTTTCATGGCAATGTAATAAAGCTATGGCTTTGGATTCACTCAAAGCAGGTCTTCCAAAAACATTTTTCAGATTTTTTGTTTTTGCACACCTCTGTTTTTGGTGGTATTTATATAACATAGAATGGCAGCTCCCCAATGACACAAGTAACTTCAACTCAAATGACATTGAAGTAAATAAATGTTAATTACTTATGACATATGGAGCAGTTGTAGACTACTAATCATTCATAGCAAATCAATGAACAAGAAAGCATCTACTGAAAATGATTAACTGTCTTCCCCTATGCATGGCTACAAACAGAGCACTTTCTGGCTTAGGGCTTAGATCCTGACATGTCTCTGCAGCAAATGTAAAGCAGCCACATTTTTTACAATCCAGATTAGGAAGCCATCAGTCACTGTCTCTGTGCATTCTATATGCACACATGTTTCAAATAATTCATAGCAAGAGCACTGTCTGAAACTGGGAAAACACACCACATTTAAACCCAAAAGTACCAAGGCAAGAGGCCAACTGTCGTTTAGAACTCAAGGATTCCACAGTCTTTCATGGAGACCATCAAAGAAAATTTCTGGAAATAAATCAAGATGTCAGATGACTTCTTCCCTTTCAGCAAAGTAATACACCTTTTTTTCTTCCTGTGAAGTGACAGACAGTGCTTTCATTCTGCCCTGTAACTGAAGCGGTCCCTCTAACAATGCAGAGGCAGGAGGGGAGCCACTGGGCCAAAGCATTTGCAGCACTTGCAGCTGCATGGGGGAGTGTTCTACTGTCAACATAGTGCCCTGGGGGGCTGACCAACCACTCGTATACATTTCAGCCAGAAACACCCCACACTACAGCCACTCTCAGATGTCCCACAAGGCCATTTAGCCTACCTGACTCCCTCTGTGCCAGCCATATGACCGTCTGGCATCATTCCGCTGCTGTCCCTGCTAATTTTATAAGAGGTGTTTCAAATTGGAGGTTATTAGCCTCCCCTTCCGTGGAAGTGGCCCCTGTTGGTTCTTTTGGCAAGAAACACAAAAGTGTCATCTCCATAATGCCTAAAGGAATTATGGCCCCAAAGGGGTAGGTAATCGATGAGCACAACCTCTTATTAGTGACGGGCCATGGCATTCTGACATCATTAACATTCTCTGAGCGATCAATGCCACACACTGAGGTGTCTTTGACAAACACCTGAACTTGACTCAATACCACCAACACACACAAAAAGCAGAAATATTTTCCCTTCAACAGCAGTTTCTACCTTGACAGACTGACTGTCTTGCAGTCCTTGCCCAGGCGGGTATATTTTCACAGCTTTCAGCTTTCCCTCTTCCAGGGTCTTTCCAGCTGAACTGAGCTGTCGGCACAGCAGTTCATGAAGCCAGCACCTTGGAGATGAATTTGGTTGCCATGCCAACTGGTAAAGTGGTTACCCATAACAACAATTGGTAGTGCACTTACAAATATTTGTAAGTTTTGTGTATATATATATATATATATATATATAATTGTCCAGTGCACCCACATGATAGTTTCTCATGTTACAAATCTCTGAAATATCTGAATCTTAGATTTCACAGTTAAGTAAATCGTCTTATTGTGCATAAAATCCAATATCAAAAGACTGAAATAAGCAGAGATTTTTTAAAACTTATAATATGTTTTTCCATACTTAGAGTATAAAAGCTTATATCAAAAGCATACAGGTAAGGCATTAAGGCTACAGAGATGTAGACTAAACCCACTCACTGAGATCTCAAACACCTCCTGTGTGTCATCCAACATCTGGACACGAATAGAAATCTGGCGGCCGGAGGGCATAGTTGGCGGGCGCTGCCCAGGCTCCAGTGTGCTGATGCCCAGGCTCTCTGGAGCTCCCAGCCGCTGGCCTGCGTTAGACGGTCTCTCATCTGGCTCCACCATGATGCCTAGGAGGAGAGAGCAACCGTTATTGCACACAACGATGAGGGCAAGTCTATAGCTGGATGTACCAAGTCTACATGCCAGTGTAAAGAGATGACTCCTGTATTTTGTTTTAGGAATAGTAGGTGCTGTAAATTGAATTCAGTTAGGCCTATTAGCAATGTTTTATAAGTCTATAAAGTGGCTCTCGTTCCGGTGTAATTATCAAGGAACAGCCTGGACTACTTGATCAGTAGCTTGAAGTTCTTCCAGTACTTGATTATTACACCAGAATGAGAGTATAGTTCCATGTCATAGCCTATCAGTTTAAAGAATTGCCACATTTCATTTTCCGTCGGTCTTAGTACATCTTGTAATTACAGAAGAGTCAAGTTTTAAATAGAAAAAATACCAGAATTCTATGGACTCTTTTAAGCAAGATGCTAATGGGTGAGATGGTAGTGAAAAGCTAAGGATAATGATATATGCTACCCTGAAGCTAAAAATACAGCTGGATAAACTGGGGAAAGGTAAAATTCAATTGTTTAACTCAAGGGGGGGTGGAAATGAGTAAATTGGCCGGAACAGTGGCGTATCCCTTTAAACATTTGACAAAACAATCCACTATACATTCAAGTGCAGACATGAATGCATGGTAAGCTTTCTTGACTTTTTCTGAATAGGATACAATGTACACAATTACAATGTAATTCAAAGCCAAATCACCTGCCAGACACCTATAACATCATTAGGCTCTTTAGCATGATCCTCAGGAATAGCAATGTGGTCTCTTTTGCTCTAAGGCAGCACAAGGATCTGTGAAACTGTTCTGCCAGCTTGTGCAAATATGGGAGTCCCTTCACCGCCACTCTGTTTGAACTGTCAACAGCAGGGCTGAATGGCTCTTTGTATCCTTCCTCTTTTTGTTTATGAATCATCAGGCAGGCATTTGAATTGGCCTGGGCAAACAGCTTATTTGCTTAATTATCAACACCACGTGCACCTCATGTTCATTCAGTTGCAACGTGAGCTTTTACCATGTGTCATCGCAGCAAAATTATACAGGGCTCACTCCTTCAGATGCCGCCAAAGGGATTCATCTCCATAATAAAGTGTAAAGCTTTCAAAAAAAATAAACACAACAAAATAAAGGGCAGAGAGTCAACATGAGCCCATATTCTGGAACTGAAATAAAAAAAAAAAATCAGGTCCCCTCCACCATCACAGGACAAGCCAAAATAAAACCTTGCAAGAATCCATGTGTATTATTAGTCTAACCATTAAAAGGGCAGCCCATTCAAAATCTGTCATAAAAACAAACAAACGGTGACTGTCTGCAGGGAAGCTCTGCTGCTGTCACGGATCTCGACTGAGATGACAAACAGGTTCATCTTCAGGGGTCAACTCCCGTACAAGAGGAAATGCTAGCCACGGAAGATATTACAATCTCACACCCTCCGACATGCCATCTATGAATCACAACAAATTACAGCGAGTTGAAGATCATTCATAATATGGAGTAAAAAAAAACAAATATGGTTAAAAAATAATTGTCAGTGGCTGGGGACATTTCCACACCGGATGAAGTAGACCAATCTAGAGACAGCAACATTCTGATGGAAACAAAACAAAGTCATTGGTTGTCAGTCAGGCGAACCGGCCAATCGGTGCAGCCTAGGCCTATCTCATGGACTGGAAATTCCCTACCATAACGTAACCTCAGGAAAACACATCACCCTAATCTTGACTCCAGTTTCTCAGACACCTTTCAGCCTGAGCGAGCAGCTGACATTTGCAATATACCAGAGAGAAACGCCGACCTCCAACGCTGCAGAGTTTACATAGCATTCCTCCCAACCAAAGAGCACCTTGGGGGTAGAAAGGTGAGGGGTGAGGTGAAGAGGAGTGGGGAGTTCCTCTCTGGTCTGGTAGTGGAACACCCAAAACAAACCAAGAAGCACCATCTTGATATTCCCGAGACCCCGAGACATTATTGATTGCTGCCAGAGCACATCAGACTGCATCACAACATGCCAGTGGGTGGGTGCTGGATTAGATCTGGCTCTGTGAGGTAAGCGTTGGTCTGTGTATGTGTGTGTGTGTGTGTGTTGGGGGGTAGGGGATAGTGATGCTGGGAGATGTGGGTCATTTTATCAGAGACAGAGGTCTTGTGTCCAGACATGTCATGACAAGCTCAAGACAGATTCCAAAAAGACAACAGTCAGCAAAGCACTGTGTGAATCACACACACACACACTTTCAAGACAAGCTATAGACAACAGACAAAACAATGAGGGATTATCCTCACTGTAAAGACGGATCTGTCAGAAAAGGGAGCACTCAAAGGGTTTGACACCATACGCAACTAATAACATGAGTATCCAGGCTGTCTACATAAAACGACATGGACTAACACAAAAACGACATGGACTAACACAAAAACGACAGTGACTAACACCTGACTCTGAGATTAACTGAAAGGTTAGAAGGGATCAGTGGAGCTTACCACCAATTCACCAAACCCAGTCCATTTGCACATTATCACACTTTTGGCCTCAACCACCTGTGACACAGCCAGGCAAAATCCTGCATAAAAGATTGCCATTTTGAGAAAAGAGGCACTAGAGCAAACAATTATTTAGAAGGGTGGTGAGTTGGTGTACATGCCCCCTAAAAGTGAGATAATGTTACATGAAGGGCACACATTCTTTTTCCATCAGCTAAGATTAATGGAAAAGACCCTGATTCAGCAACAAAGCCTGCAAACCTGGCATGAATATTTTTTCAGACCCACAAAGCCAAACACCATGGAGAATAGGGAGGGTAAAACAGAAGAGAGAAAGAGAGAGAAAAATAGGGGGGTGAGAGACGGTGGAGACACACACACACACACACAATCACTGTTGATACAATCCTCTGGTGATCCAATGGGGCTGGCCTGTGTGCACAGGCCAATAAAAGGGGCCCATTCTTTTTTGTCTTGGGCCCAGAAACACCCGAGTTACTGGTTACACATTTAAACTGAGAGAGAGAGTAATTGAGAGCAAACTCCTTCAGGGCCACTTCATCAATATCTCACACAGCGGCCTTTATTGAGCCCCTTTAGGGACTTTCAGTCAGTTGCCTTTCAGTTCTGCAGACGGAGCAGTGCAGACAGTTTATTTACAAACTGTAACCAATTCAATTCCCTAATGCTCACTTTCACAGAGATTGTCTCCAGTAAAGATCTTGATGAATAATTACCCATTTCACATCCATGCCACAGTTACTGGTCTGATGACTTAATCTTAGCCTAGACCACAGCAGGCAACATCTAGCTAGATGAAACACAAGTGAAAATCTGAATGTGTTAATCTCTTAGAATCATGTCCTAATTCTAATAAGTGATCTGGGAATGACACTTTCACATGTCTGACTGGTCACTGCGTGATGAGTTTAGCCATTTCCTCTTGAGAACTCTGAGCCTGAGGCAGGCCACTTCCTCATAGGCTGTGTGCTGGGAAATGAATAATCAGTCAGCGTCAGACCACTGACACTTCACTGAGACTTCAAACCTCAAATGTGTCACCACAAGGATATCTGTACAGATAGCAACACAGATTATTTCCTCACAATATTGCCCAACATGAAAGCAAGAGCGTCATTAAATTTATGCTCCCGAGCTTAATGATTAAAGGCCTTGTGGATCATTGAGTTTATGAGAACCAATGAAGGTATGTGAAGTTGAGATTACAGACAGTGTTCAAGATGATAGGAAACCACGGCCTCTGATGAAGATGAAAAAGAATGGGTTTTATAGTGAAAACCAGAGAGGCGACACTTGATAAGGGCAGCTATTGTGCCAACTCATCCTTTTTCAGTGTGGTGTTCTGCCTACTGGGTTTCAGATTTTCTATTCACAAAACAACCCTGTTTCAGAATAGAGGTCAAAACATTGTACAAGTTAAAGTGCCTTATTTTCCTTTCCCTGTGGGTTAACAATTCACCAGGGGTAAGACAGGCTTTAAGAAACAAACTTACAGCAAGGCAAAACATGGGTGCCATTTATGTTTCTCACAACAAAACCGGAAAGGTGTGATAGGAATCGCAAGAACAGAAGCAAATGAAATTGATTGGTCTGACTAAAGTGACAAAGCCATAAATCATTTTTAAGACCTGTGCAACAGGAAATGTTCCTGCACTAGGCCTTCTGTGCCAGGCTCTTGTGCAGACCAAAGTTTGACACGAGTGTCAGAAGTAGGGCTGGCATTTCTTGAGTGACACAAATGTTGAAATTACCCTCTCGAACAACAGGTTTTCTGTTGCCAAGTGCCTTCTGGCAAAGCACATGTTTAAGAGAGTAGAATTCTGCTGGAAGTGTCTGCAAAACTGAGCACACTCATTCACACACGAGAGGAAGCAGACTGCAGTGAGACTCACACATAAAGACAACTCCTGTGTGGGAGAGTTTCCCAGATCCAGATCCTGGGGGTCATTTAACCTGTCTTTGAACTGGCAAGCCTGTCCTTTAGCCTTCATTGAGGGGAATTTGGGACGATTTCCCACATAATACAGGCAAAAACACAGTGTTCATCACAACCATACTTGACGATCTTTGCTGGGTTAGCTGTCCCTGACTCATATTAAGGCTTTATCAGCAACATTTGTATAGCTTTGCATGCAGTGGCTGCAGGATGGTTAAAGTACATGTAGGTCACACTGCAGCAGGTGCCACTGCAATGACAAAAAAGGTAAATGGTCCAACTCAAATGTTGAACATAGCACTTCAAAAAGATCACAACAGGCTTCTTGTTCCAAGATCATCCTGTTCATCCCGTGTCAGGTAGCTAAAGCCTCTAAACAGGAGTAGCGTGCATTCATTGTAATACGACAAACTAAACAGATAGGCCATCACATAAAGGGAGTCGACAGTAAAGGTGTGATCATGGCTGTAAAATATCCGTCGTCCGCCGTCATAATTGATTCAGTCAATCACGCAGTAGCGATGTTTACATCTGCTTCGTGTTCAAAGATAGCGCTAATGCTGGATTTCCGCCTCAGGCAAGCCACTGAATGTAGGTTACCAGAGTAATCCTTTAGGTTAAGATGTTAGTAGGCTAAAGTGACGCGACACTAGCAGCACAAGATGAGGGGACCAAATTAGAACAAGCTTCTTTCAATCAGGCGGTATGCTGTGATTTTGCAAGTGACTGTGAACAGCTTTGACGTAAAGTAACCCCCAATTAATAGGTGAGGACGCCCAGTTTCTATCGAGGTTGTGGTCAACGAATCTCCTGCACTAGATACAGTAAGTGCACTATGCAAAGGCATCTGTTATCTCCTTTAGTGTCCAACAGGAAGGCGTTAATGAATGCATGCCTACCTGCTCAGGGGAGAATAGGAGAAAATGCACTTCAGGGACGTACAAATCCCCAGTGGGAGCCAAAGGAATCACACCATCCAAAATTCTAAATATGCAAGGACATAGCTCTATTTTCTTTCCTGGATAATCTATGATACTTTGACTTAAGCTATAACCTAACTTGTCGGATGTTAAAAATGGGAGTAGGACAGAGCGACGCGTGGCACCTATGAATCCAGAAAAAGGGCGTTCGTAAGGAGATCGATAGCTTACCAGCTTCAGTCTACAAATTCCAAATATCTCAGTGAACACCAGTATTGTTAACGTTACACGCTACTTCTCAAGTTAAGTTCAGCCCGCCGGCCGGTCTTTAACGTGGAAAGAATTTATTCATGGCCGCTTACCTGCTTTGCAGTTGCAATTGTTATGTCCAAGACAGTATGTCAATTTCCAAAGTATGCGCCGTTGTTCTATTAAACTGTCGCGGGAAAAACACAACTTCGGAATAACCACGATTCTCAGATAGAGAGAGCTCCGAGACGACGCGTCTTCCCGGTCGCCATGTCGGACCGACTTATTGTGGGGAGGGTTACACTGAAACCAAGGGCAGATTCCAATTGAGTTCCCGGCGCGAACAATATGGGCGAAATACTGCCTCCAGCTATCCTAACTGGCACTACACAGCGTCACGGACGGAGAGGTTGAAGCAGCTCTAGCCCCATCTAGTTGAAAGTCCTATGCAATCAATACATCGGTCACAACCCACTGAATACACTGGAACGTGTGAAACTTTTCACCAGGGCAAATGTGCCGGTTTTAGTTCTATCCACATTTGTCAGCATGACCGTTTTATTTTTATTGAATCGTGCATGTTAAATGATAAAAGAACCATCAGTAGTTATACGCCAGCATGCATTTAATGTATCTGTGGAGGCATGTACCTAGCCTATTTTTATTCTTACATCGTTTACATTATAATAAATACATAAATAAATAAATAAATACACACACCACACCACACAGGTCTATGCCTCCCAAGAGAAATTTTATTGGTCGAGACTTAGGTTATCACCCCAGAAGATATCTTTTTATTTCTGATTTCCACAAAGGGTACTGACAAGCTGTAGAGACTGAATAGAATAGCACAATGGGCTGGTTAAAAGGAAAAAACAACAACCAAAACAAATAGTGGGCAACTGCAGGTGGTCTCCAACGCAAACACCACTAGTTTCCACAGGTTGAACCAATCTGCAGTAAACAGCCATCTTGGTTGATTCTTGACTCTGCTTTAGACAGGCATAATACCCATTCAGATCTCCATAACAAGCCATATTCCCCTCCCCCATTCTTAATTTCTTGGAGTGAGCAAGCCGAAGGCAGATGTTAGCGTTTCACAGATTCACTAACAAGTCAGCACTGATGCCATTCTCAAGGTACACAATCTGTCCATCTTTGAGACAAGATGGAGACAAAAAAAGAGGAAAAAGCCGTAACAAAAAAAAATTCCAACATTGCAGAGAGCAGTGTTTCACCCCAAGGTCCCCCCTTGCTCACATTCTCCACACAAGTCCATTTCAATCCAATCCCTTCCTCATCCCATCCTGCCCATATGAAGGGTGAGAGGCCCATACAGCTGTGAAGGGGAGGAAGGGACAAGCCCTTTCTTTACACTAACACTTAGATGTACATGGCATTAACAGAGCACGACTACGCGAGTAACTGATGTCGGTGAAGGGGTGAGCGAAAAGTAAAAAGGTTCTGTTTCTCCTACATCAGGTATTCATAACTAAGAGAAAGATGCATGACCCATGTTAGTTTTCATTGCCCCCCTCATTTTGCAGTGATTCTTTGAGGGCTGAACTGTGGGGGTTTTATCCCCTTGCCCAAGCCAGCCCATTAGAACGTGGACAAATACCCCCCCAGACACACGCACACAACGCATACACACGCACAGGACCTGGAGTCCTCGAGTTGGGAGTAGAGACTTGAGTGAGTTTTTTTGTTTTGTTTTGTTTCAGACCAAGCAAGCGGCGCAGAGGTCCAGAAATACACACACGCTACAGTTCATCGCTCAAGAGAGGGAAGGGCCAGAGTCTATAAGATGGTTGTCCCCAGTGCTAGGATATCATTTTATTAACAATATACGGGCTGGCAAAGGGGTGAGCTGTCGCTCAGGCGGTGTTGAGCAGGTCTTGGATGGCTTTCTGCTGCGTCTCGTTGAGTGTTGAGACACACTGTGTCCATAATCCTCCAGAGACCTGTAGGAAGAATGGGGGAAATCAAATCAATGTTCTGATTGATTTCAAGATGCTGGAAAAAGTAAAATACTTTCAAACCAATAGTCTGCCTATCAATTATAACAGCTGCCCACAACTTGGACCAAGCATTTATCCAGTTCAGCATAAAATTATACATATATTATTACATATATTTGGAGTTCACAATTTCAAACTAAAAAAGGAGAATGCACATCACTCACCTGTACTTGGCGAATAACGTTGGCCAATCTCTTGCTGCAGCCGTCCTCTCCCTTCACAGACTCGCTTGCAACACCATCAGCGATGATGACAAAGATCTTGGGCAGGTTGGCATTGTCAGGACCAAGAACAATGGGGTTGTTGCTGCAGTGACCATGGAAAGAGAGTAAATAATGATGGCATTAAATCAGCTTTGGGGGTGCGTGGGCAGTGCAGAAATCTCACCTTTCAATAAGGTCACACAGGAAGTCAAAGGTATGGACCGCCTCCTCTTTGTCTTCGTTGAGTGGCAGCCAGGAAAGCCAATGGGGCAGGATCTCGTTGACGTTGGCACACTCTGGCCGGTACCTCATGACCTTGCCGACAGCGGAGATGCAGTTCTCTGTGGCGTTGACGTTCTCCTTCACTTTGGAATCAGGGGCCTGGATCACTCCGACCAGCAACGGGATTGCCTCTACACAAAATAAGCAAACACCAATGAAGAGCATTATTTAACTCCTGACAAAACCACACCCCTCACTTTAGAAAATGCCTACAAAGCTTCCCACACCAAATGCTTCTCTAGGTTTTACACATCTCATGAGCTGACCTGTAACAATGAAACTGACCTGAAAGGGGGGGGGGGGCTGGTGTGGCAAGACTAATACCACCACTAAACAGCCTAGCCCCTTACCTGTGCAGAAAGGTCTGTAATTCTCTCCTCCAAACTGGGCCATGACACCAATGCCGTAGGCAGCAGCCTGTCGCACCTCAGGGCTGGTGTCACACAGGGACTGAAGCATGGGTCGCAGGAAGTACTCGGCATACTTGAAGGAGGTGGGACTGCAGTGCTCAACCACATCGTCAAAGATGCACAGGCCCCACTGTCTGTCTGCCCAAGGTCTGTGCGGACACTGGAAAAGAAGGTGGCAGATAAATAGACTTGCTTATTGCATACAAGTCTGTCTAAAGTCAAGATCAAGCCCCTTGAGGCCTGCTAGGCTCCTAAAAGATAGTTTCGATTCTGGGTACATTATACATTTTAGCCTAAACAACTCAAATAGCAACATTATTTAGTAACAATAGTCTCCTTGAAAAGCTACAAGTGTATCAGATTCATCAATGCCAAGAGGCCCATAAACAATATTTAGCCTTTCTATAGGGATGGCATATTAACCAATGCACAGCTATGGCTAGCCACAGGGATCAATGTTTACCTTTAACTGCACTTGTATCAGGCATGCCGTTCGGGCTACGAAGTTAATGAAGGCAAATGGTGAAATTAACTAGGGCTTATTGCCTACCAGAGATTGCACTTACAATGAGATTGACAATGAGTTGCAGGAGCTGCTCAAACCATGGAAGAATTTTCTCTTTGTAGCTGCTGAACAAAGAGTGTAAAATGTCTGACACCTTTGTCAGTATGTACACATCATTCTCATCCTGTCAGGGACAAAAGAAAAGGAGTCAAATCAAAAGGAAAGAAAAAATACATAATCTTTTTAAAACAATTAGATAATTTAAAAAAAGTGCTAATCAAACTAGCTGTCAAACTGGTACTGGCAGCCATATGGTGCTTTGTTGACTGGTGCTGCATACCAACCTCATCTTGTAAAGTCTCCTCTACTTGCTCGTCATAATCCTCATCCTGTCTTTTGGCTGAAATAAATGAGCAATAAACAATAAACAATAAACTGTAAAAGCATGAGCAGTTGTTTAAAATGTAACAGTTGTGAAATTCTCCTCAGGTAACAGTGGTTGCTATTGTAAAACCTGGCAGCAACAGTCAATATGTACCAACCTTGTCTGAGTTCTTGGTTTTTAAAGTGCTCCTCCAGTTTTCCCTTCAGAATTCCTCCCAGTTCTTCAAAGTGCTCGTTGTTCAGGCAACCGTCTCCCATCAGCTCAATGCACTGGGGGGAGGAGAGGGTGAGGGATTCAGATCAGGTGTGATATTGCAAATTCAGAGCAGGTCTGATATTTACTGTCTATTTGACACTACAGTTGTTGTGCAGAGTTGTGCAGTATGAATGTAACTATAAAAGTAGTGCCCACTACAAATCCAACTGCTTTCGGTCCAACCCAAGACTTACAGCTACAGTTTGCCATACAACTCCCATCATTAATCTCCAAGCAAGACATTTCTCCAACTGGCAACAGCACAAATTTTCTGTGTTTGTATATAGAAACTACCTTGGCGAAGGAGTGCATGATCTCCGACAGCACATCCGAGTCTGGTTCCGTACCAATGGCCTTGATGAGGGCATCGCACATGAAGTGCCACATCTGGGTGAGGTATTCGGGACCCCGAACCCGGGCACACTCCAGCAGCAGGGGCATGGATTCTGCTGCCGCCACCCGCACCCGTTAGCACATACTCAGTTAAAGAGGACACCAACCAACAGCACTACATGGTGCAACGTCATCCCTATGGATTTTTATTCAGCCGATTCAAAAGGGAGCCGAGCCAACCCAACGGGGCGTACACCTACGCACTCCAATAATGTATGTGGTCTGCACTGTTGCCGACCTGAAAATAGCCTCACCTCGAAGGAGAGTGTAAGAACACAAAGGCCTAGTTTCTGTGCAGCAAGTGGTGCTGTGAGGCCACTTTTATGGGTAATGGGCAATTAAGCACACCCAGAGTAATATATACCATCTACACAGCAAGCCTAGTTTAATGAGCCCATAACAAAGAGACTATCAGGCCCACCCTCCTTCACATTCTGAGCCTCTGATCCACCAGAAAGGATATCATCATGGAAATAGAACTTCAGCAGAGGCACCATCAACTTCACCACTTGCTCTGTGTATTCCACAAAACCTTCCTTTAGCTCTTTGGCATAGCAAACCTGTGGTGGGGACACCAAAATGCAAATTGTTACATGTGAATGAGTTTATGTAAATGTAATGTTACCTGTAAATAAGTTCATGAACGTGTTGGGAACATTACAAAAAACAAAACCACCACAAGTCTGATTTCTGCCAGTCCCCATCACATACACACAGGTACGTACGTACTCACCAACATCTGACATGCAGTGGCCTTCTCCTCTAGACCAGCAGTTTTGATTCCAAAGCTCTGCTGATCTCCCAGATTCACAAACTCCCAACCATCGTCCTCAGACATGTTTTCCATGTCCTGGGCTGAAGGTACACACACAAACAATACAAAATTTTAAGTAGTCACTTTAAAGAGATGTCAGTGGCCAGTTAATGACTTACCTAAACACAAATTAAGAATTAATAAGTGACAAAAAGACAAAACAAACAATGACAAAACAATGAACTGATGCTTACTGTCTAGCAGGGCCACTTCTGGTTTGATGGAGGCAGTCTTCATCAGGGGACCCATGACAACAGGCAGGTACTGCTGGAACTCCTTCCCCAGGATCTTACACATGCGAGCCCAGGCAGATATCATGTAGGAGATCTACACACACACACACACACAATAGAAGACTCAGTGTTAAGATCGGGACATCAATTACAAAGACCCTTGAATGATGCACTACCAAAGTACGCTATTAAAGTCAAATTAGATACTTTAGTTACAGTAATCATCCAAATGATCAGATACTCTGGTAACTGTAACTAGCCAGATTCCAGTACAGTAACTAGCCGGTTACGGTTTTTCACTTAGGTTACCTGTGGATCGTCATCTTCCAAGTCATTGAAGTCAGTTTGAGTCTTCAACAGCAACTGCATGACTGCAGAAGCATCAGGTATGAACTGCAAACACACAAAAGTTTTTGGTTGCGTTTGTGCTGGACTGGAGCTTGCTACTATAATGCTATAATCATGTGCAAAGAGAATCATGTTTCACTTCAGTCAAGAACCAAGGACATGAGGCAGAAGTAAAGGCACACAAGGACATAGGACCACACCAAGGTCAACCTTCATCTCAGGTCTAACAACTAGAAAAGCTCTCGTGTCACTGAGCGCTTCTCAGCGTGTATGTGTATTTAAAGCATTTCCTCACACAAGTGTACTTTCAACATCCCAAGCAGATTTCTGACACATGCATAAATGTCTTAATCGATAAGTATGATTCTCTTCACCTTCCTACACACCAGAAATCCTTGTTTGTTTCAATGAGTGAGAGTGTCAGAGGGGGGAGAGGTGGTGGTGGTGGGGGAGGGGGTGAGAGGACTTGCCCACCTTCTCCTTTCCGACAGCCAGGCCAATGAGGCTGATGCACTCAATGGTCTTCCCACGGAGCAGTCGCAGCTCCTTCTGCACGGCATTCTCCACTATGTGCTTGAGGGAGGGCATGAACAGGTCATAGTAGGGCACAAACTTCTCCTCGGCTGTGTCGGCCACCGAGGCAATAGACGTCACCACCTGCTCCAACACCAGCTTGGTGCCCTTCTGAATCAGCTGTGAACAAAAATGTGTATCAAATCAGGTTCTCTTTTTGTCGCTGTAACTCAAACATACATAAATGCAAGATCGGTCAAGTGTAAACAAACAATTGCAGACAGGGAGAGGAATCCTTTTACAAAGTCTAAACAAGCTTGAACACACGTAGCAGTTTAGAATTATGGATCTGATCAAAGGCCCAAAACAACAAGAAAACAAAAAGCTAAGGGTTTGTGTGTGACCTAATACACAGTAGAATCTGTTTCATTATTGCACCAGGGTGGCTTTCAATGCATTTTTAATGGAGAAGCTTCTTTTGTCCTTCTTGAGCAACGCACCTCTTGCAGTTTGGCCACCATGATGACATGGAGGTGCTGGACCAGGCTGTCCAGATAGGGGATGAGCAGGGATTTGGGGCAGTCCTCAGTGAAGTTGATGAGGGCAGCTGCAGCATGGGCCTGCACTCTGGGATTGGTCTGGTCCTCCATGGTCTGGAGCAGGGCAGAGATCACCTGGGGGGAAAAACATGGAGGTCAAATGTCTACACACACACACACACACACACACACACACACCCCCCAAGGCCCAAATGTACTGCAAGAATCACCGGAATCCATACCTTATCATGGAACTTCTTCTGGAAGGTGGGGGCGAAGTCAGTGGCCATCTGACCAATGGCATTACAGGCAGCATAGCGGACTCTGGGGTGCTGAAAGGTCAGAGGTTAAACGTCACAAACAGCAAAATAACTCATAGCAAACCTGGAAAAGGAAAAGTTGCCTTCCTGTTACTGAAAAACAAAGACAAAAGTACTAATGGAGAGGAGCCAAACTAAGAACAAGTCCAATCACTCCCTAGTGTTCAAAACATACTGAAGATCTTCACACAGCCATGTCTAGTACATGGACAGAATTGTCACAACAATGCCTCATCAACAAAGCATATAAACATACAAACATTCCTCTGGAACCTAGTTCAGATAGAGTTTGAGTGTAGGACATGAATAATGTAAACTCTAATGTCCTAAGACGTCCTAATAAACTCACAGGATCTTGGCAGAAGAGCAGCACAAAGCTCACGATCTCATTCAAGATGGCTTCCATCTGCTGGTGGCAGCCCTCTCCAATTGCCGACAGGGCCATGAGGCCGGCATGGCGGTATTTCCAGTCAGCTGAGGACGAGCACAACAATCATTACTACTGACTGGCATCTAATCAATCAACATTTCAACATTCACATGAGGACATCGCAAAGCAACTGTTCACTCTGGACATCATTATAGCATTTGAGTCCGACTGGATTTTGAAGAACTGAGTGAGTGAACGTGTGTGTGTGCAAATTTACAAGCCTACTTACGGTTCTGAAGCATCTGCATGATGTGTTGCTTGATCATGGGCAGCACAATCTTCCCACCTAGACCACACGCGATTCTATCCAGCGCACTTTCTCCTGCTACCGCGTTACTGAGGGAGACAAATATGTAGCCTGCGATTAGACCGCTTGCCAGGCACCATTACCAATTACTGCAATCCAGCACTGTCCCATTGCCAAACACAGTCACACATCCAGCTTATACAATCCAAATACAAAACACTGACTAATATGCTGATGCCATAGCAGGCAAATGGCAATCAACTGGCTGGTTGCATTCGTCTGCTGCATCTTACCTGTCAAAGTCATCATCCTCCAGCTCATCAGCAGTAGCCCACTCCTCGTCTTCTTCCAAATCCACCATCATGGCCAGCATCTGGGGCACTACAAACACAACAGTGTTACATCATGATCATGTGTCCAACTTCATCCCATGAAAATCAACAGAGGGGAGGGGGAAATCAATAAGAAAGAAAGACACAGCTGTGAGGACTGCAGGTCAAAGACAAGGACTTTTGCCTTGTCTCTTAAGTTCATCAAATGCTATTCTATCTGTACTCCAGGGCACGTTTCCATTACAACCACTTCAGCAATTCTGCAGGATGATTAATACCTGGGTACAGTGCAGAGCCCCCCCCATTTGATCACTGAGCATCATTTGAAAGTGTAGGTCAAACCCAAAAGACTTCAGGAAAGCCACTCCATTTGCTAATGCGCACATCTAGCCCACGGTCAACCAGCTAGTGAAGTTAATGGGTTGGAAACATGCATATGTAAAGGACAGCACAGTAATATGTTCAGCTGCAGGGCCATTATGGGGCTAAATGACAAGCTATACAGGCACAGACACGCAGATGACGGTGGTGTGCCCCCTGCCAGCCCTGGGACCTTACCGCTCTGGGCCACGATGGCGGTGTGCTTCCTCAGCATGGCGGCGGCCGTCTCGGACAGGGTGACGATGACCTCAAGGGCCAGCTGCCGCTGCATGTTGGTCAGGTTGGTGTCGCCACACAGCTGGGGTCAAGAGGAGGAGGAGGAGTCAGCATAACTAGAGCTGGAGCTTCAGCAAAGATCCAAAACCCCATGTCATGGGGGCCAAGGCTTGCAATGCATTACAAGACATGCATGCCACTGGCAGTATACAAGCTTCATTGTAGAGCTAGTCTGCTCTAGCTGCAGTTAGTATTTGTGAAATTTTATTCAGAAGGGGTCTCGTCAAGATTGTGTCAAGATTCACTCTCACACACAGCCTGCTGCCTGGCTAAGGATTGTTAGTAGACACCCCAATAAATATTTAATATCAACAAAACCCTCACACAGTCTGACACCTTTATCGGTAAACACCAAGAGAATCTTCAGAGATCCCCCAACACTGGATGCTTTCACTTTCCAGAGGCGTTGAGAGTAGACCCGAGTGTCAAATCTAAATTCACCTTCCAGTACACCACAGCACACAGAGTTCAAGATCATAAGACTACGGTCTGTACGGGCTGCAGAATAGAGAGCTGGATTTCACAAGGCTCCACCCTGATGTGAAGCTAGCCTCAGATGAATAGCTCTCGGCTGTTACTAAACTGGGCTACATAACTAAGACTATAACTAAATGACAATGTAATATTCACAGATGTGTTCTGAATGTCTCTGAAACCGGGCTATGGAGGCTGCACAGATGAGCAGACGCCATGCATTAAATCGCAGAGGTTCATTTATGCCTGTCAATCAAAACCCAACAGATCAGCATGGAAGAGCTGTCTCTGGGAACCACCAGGCAAACAGTTCCAACATCACCGAGACCCGAGAGGACAGAGCAAACACACACAAGCTTCCCACAACGACATGAAATCACAAGAACACTCTTGTGTGCAGAGGCTAGTTGTCTGGCCAAGAAGAGGGCCTTGTCTTGAGGCTTTGCATCAATCTTTATAACACCACTACAGCAGGACTGAGGCGGGTGCAAATGTAGCATGTAATTAAATCACTGCAAGAAATGTTACCCCTCCACACCAAAAAGGAATGTTTATGACTATTGTAAATGACTATTGTGTTACAGTGAAAAGTAATTTTGTGTGTGTGTGGTTGGTGGGGTGGTTCATGCGTTCACCGACAAGGCAGGGGACATGAAATTAGTTGGAGATGTGGAGCAGGCTTGAGAAATACCCTCAGGCTAGATTCAGACCTGGGTCCCCTGAGCCCGTCTGTGGCCCTCGCTAAAGAGTCACAAATCTTGCCGAAATGTCACCTGCCCATGGCTTAGGTACATAAATGCACTCACCTTCAGACTGAGCTGCAGGGTGGCCTCCAGGTGAGGCCGCAGGTATTTGGGTGCTGTGTCCGCAATTTCCACCAGGGACTTTAGCACAGAATCGTCACCCTGGTAACAGGACTCGTTGACAGCCTGCAGAGGATTGGATGAAAATTTAGCCTTCACCAGCCGAGGTCAGATATTTTCATATTCCTGCTTCAGAGTCTGAGGCCAGTGTCAGAATGCAGAGGATGTCAGTCTGAACAGCCAGGGGCTCATGTAGTTAATCAACTCTGCACAATAAATTCATCCAGTGATGAGACATTACAGCAGCGCAATCCCTGAGGAGCTGAGCATTAGCATTAGCTCAACTAAATAACAAAATGTACAGGATGAAAATGACAAAAGCAAGCTCTCAAACACCAGTATTCTGACATAAGAGGGAGTAGACAAAGATCAGTTACTGAGGGCAACATTCTGTTTATCTAATTATACATCTTATACTTGTAAATGCTAAATACTGTTTTACTTTCAGTGTGACATGCTATTGTGCAATTCAGATAATCTGTATCTATAATGCATATACTATGGTAGAAATAAGTGTTTTGTTTTTATAATTCTCACCAGTTCAACTCCCATGTGTAGTGATTATAAAATGGCTTTGTACAAGACATGGCAGGAAAGGGGATAATGGCTAGGCTGGGTGTCAGTACCTGGAGGATGCCTGGGAGCAGGTCAGCAAAGTGCTTGAGCAGGGCTGTGTTGCTCTCATTGGACAAGACAAAGGAGGCAGTGGCTCGGGCAGCCAGAGTTCGGATCTGTGGAGGATCCACACAAGGACAGCGAGGGGAAAATTTACACACACATTTGCAAAGCATTTGTATTAGTAGGTATTTGTTTTTGTACAATCTGCATTTGTAATCTGGGGGAGCCGAAAGCTAATAATAGAACAGATCACCACAATGGCTCATGGGAAGGGTCATGTGTTGGGTTCAACAGACCTGGGGATTCTCCTGGTCCTGCATACACTGCACCAACATGCGCTTGATCACCTCCATGTAGTGCTGCTGCTGATTGCCAAAGATACCGGGGAAGTTCCTGTGAGCGAATGACATCAGGGGTTACATCAGGCCACAAAGAGGAACAGGTTTCAGTAAGAAGTACTGAACCTCAAAACAAAACAAACACACGCCCACAACAGTAAGGGAGAGGGGAAACATACCAGAATATGTGCAGAGCAGCTTCCCTCAGACCAGTGTTCTGGGAGTTGACCGAATCGAAAAGGAATTTCAGGATCTCGGGCCACTGGTTGTTTCCATCGTCATCTGGACGGGAGGACAGGCAGAATGAGGGAGAGTTATTTGAGCAATTGTGGTAAGCACAATACATACCAATGGAGTAAATGGATTTAAACTTGCTAGTCATACAATAAGGCCTCAGCATGCTATTCTAGCAACTTTTTTCTGTTTGGCAGCTTCCAGTGGTGCAGCCACATATTAATGTGGTTCACATACAATGCGTTTCTTATTTTGGGGAGGGGCCTTGTTTTGGGAAGCATTCTTACTCTTGCAAACTTGGGAGCCATCTAGACCATAAAGAGCTTCCATTTCTCTGTGTGCATTTTATTTTTGGCTCGCAGACTATATTCTACAGTGCTGTAATGTAACCAAAGTATGCTGTGTGCAACATAGTCATGTGACCATGGGAGTGATGAGCATTGTCAGAGTGTTCAGAACGGTCCCATACCGATGAGGTTGCGAGCGAGCTCGGCCGCCACGTCGCAGACCTTCCTGCGGATGCTGGAGGAGCCATCGGCCTGGATGCCGTTGAGCAGCTCCGTCTTGACGGCAGTCTGCATCTCCACTGTCAGGCCGGGGTAGATCTCCTCAAAGGAGGATGAGAAGAGCCGTCGCAACAGCACGGCTGCCATCTGCTTGACCTGAACGCAGAGGGGAGAGAGGGGTCATTGCAGTCTGAGCAATCACAGGATGGGGATCATTTCAGTCTGAGCAGTCACAGGAAAAAGGATGGGGGCACTGGGGACTCATGCTGGTTCATCATCATGCTTGACCAGCCGCACCGTGTGGATGTTGACACCACAGGAAGCTGTTTGGGGGCTCACTTCTGGGCTGACTAATGGCTCCACAAGGTGTCGAGTGAGATCACTTTGTCCAAATTACAACAGAGGAAGTGAGCATTGGTCATGTTTACTAGGATCTTACTGTCAGTACAGTTATCTGCAGCCCTATATTCTGCCAACTCCACTGCCTACACCCACATGAGAAAAAAAAAATCAAAGCAGCTGACAGATACATGATGCCTCACATCCTACTCTTAAGTGAGGCAAAGAAACATTTCAGTGCCAACAAATGCTAACAATGCTAATGGCAGGCCTTATACACTTCCCTCTTTCTCCATTGCCCAACGCTAGCTTTTAAGACTAGGAGCTACAAGATTGTACAAGAGTGCACTTTATAAGTTGTGGATGGGTGGGGTGGGGGGGGGGCTATTAAAAATAGATCCATCTGGCAGTTAGAAGTGGAAAGCTTTAGGTGAGGTGTGAACTGCAGAGAAGAGCAGGCTCTTCAGTCTGATGTTCAGGCACACAAAGGCACTGGCACAGCTAAAGGCGGAATACAAAGACATTGTTAAATGCCTCTCCACGCTCTAGAGCAGGCCTAGAACAGCTGCATTTATGAAGTGCTCCAAACACATGAGCTGCTGCAGCACTAGCATCTTAGCCATCCTTAATGAAGGCATGGCCACATCTTCTAATATTTAGCAATGTATGCATGTATAGGAGAAAGGAGTGAGCATTGCAGTAACTATTACAAATGGCTAGAAAAGCTTGCTAAGCCTCCTGCATATGGCATCTGATGTTGCTGTAATTCATGTTGTTCATGTTTTACATACACGTGGCTTTCAGATGGGGGAGACAGAATTACACAAACTGATGAGGGACAGAAGGACGACACTGGAGACTGGTGAGGGCTGATGGATGTCATAAGGTCAGTGCCTGCCAGCGCTGACTGTCAGTGGCCCAATGGGCTGTACACAAGTACCATTTCGATGTTCTGACATTGCAGATGGTTCTACTAAAAATTACCAGATTATTTTTAGATCTAGATACATCAGAAACTACAGCAATCACAATCATGAATCTCACTTCAACCAAGCAGGTAATATATTCAGCTGTCAATCATAGTGGCACCAATCAGCACAAGCTAAGGTTCCCTACAACCTTAACACCTCAGAGCCACCAAGGCAACATTTATATTTAGTGAACTCACACATTCATTAGGAATGGCACCAATACCCACATGCACAGTAACACCTGCACAAACATACCTTCATTACTCTTTTACATGTAGTTTGGTTATAAAGTTATAAACAAAATGGTGGACTTTGCACCTCATATTCTTGTGCGGCTATAGACATCAAAGCCACAGATTTGACTGAGTGGACTACAACCAACACTACGGGAGGCCCATGTCAGGACCGACTCCCCATCACAGAGGACCTTACTGGACGCCGATGCAGGGCCCGACTCCCCTTCCTGAGGCTTTGTGATTGACCCACCCCCTCACAATGGCGCTGTCAAATGGACGCTTACTGTTACCCCCATGAACCATCTCATTCCTTTGAGTTTGTCACTATGCCTGGCCGCTGCTACATTGTCCAGCCATAATTCCTGATAACCATCTATAGACTAACTACCATGTAATGTAAAAGTGGGATAATACTCTATTATGAACTATTTTGAACCTTAGCTAAAACCATAGGCAACTTATAGTCCGTCATGGTTACTACTGATTGTAATTTTTCTCCATGACCCCTGGCAGTTGGGTTAGTCCCTTGAGTCGTGGATCTGCCCAAGGTTTCTTCCTAGATTAACTGAACATAAGGGAGTTTTTCCTTGCCCCTGTTGCTCTTGGGTGCTCCTTCTGTGAAGCGCCACAAGACAATACTATTGTAAAAGGCGCTGTATAAATAAAACTGAATTGAATTTGCTTTTAAATACAAGCTAGAATCCAACATCTGATCACCACAGAAAGGGTTAAATGCAATCCTTGACACTCCCAGCGTATTCATGGAATGCAAATGGATATGTGCAGTTCATGTGGCAATTGTGTCAACAAACTGACTTAAGACAATCACAAACCCTGCACGAAATACACTGGCCTCGCATAATGTGACGTAACAGATGACTGTGACAGATGTCCTATGACTTAGAAACAGCTACTAAGGGAACGATGACTGAGCAACGTCAAAATGATCTCAAAAATAACAACAAACATATAATTATAGTGCAAGAAAGGATTCACAGCTGGAGTGAAACTGAATGCAAAATGGCATGACACTCTCAGATGACTGGCATCACACACATAGCTTAAACACCAGTGGCCTCCAGCCATACTTTGAATGCCTTGACAGAAACAAGCTGGCAAGTGATGAGTAGCTCCTAAAAGACCAACAGGGAATGGGGGGGGCGAGGCCAGGCAGCCTTAAGTTCTTCGAAGAGGCACCAAGGATGAAAAGTGGGGCAGCTGCTCACCTCTTCCGCAGCGGACACATCGCGGACCGCCTGCAGCAAGAACGTGATCTTCGTCTGACCGGGGATGTTGTCATAAGTTTCCTGTAGGAAGGGAAAGGCAGTTAATGGCTGTGACAGCTAGAAAATTAATGAGCAATACAAGCCTTCTTCTACATTCATCCAGGGAGCATCATGGGTAAAATACAATATTAGTTTCATAGAGCTATGGTTGCTAAATATGGAACCTGGTTGTATGTTTTTTTTTTTAACATCTGACTCACACATTGAGGATAATTCGTCTTAGCTGACAGTTTCATAATGTGTAATATCTCAAGAATGCTGCAGGAATGTTTTGGTGAGATCATTTCCCCACCAGCTGAGGAACCACTGGCACAGGATGAGCACGGGACTAAGTGGTCTGGCAGGGTGCTATGGAATTTAGATGAGGACAAGTGACCATCCCTACTGCTTACAACCCACAAAGCGTGAGACTAGGCCTGGCTTTACTTGCCCCCCACCAACTCCTATTCAAATGGTAAACAGAGTCAGTATTACTTTTTTGTTTTCATTGGGTATTGGAAAGCTAAGAAAACAATGCAGGTCCAACTTAGAGAATGTGCCGTTTTCTTTTTCAGAATCTGATTCAGTTGGACCAATCTGATTCATTTGGGAAGTTGGGTTGCAAATCACGATGCTGAAGGGGACCACTGCCAAAACGCAGGGTTACCACGTCTGCCAGACTAGGATTCCAACGAGTATTAGCAACGAGTCAGTCAGTCATTGTGTGTGATAAAAGAAAGTGCTGACCACTGAGGGGGATGAGCGTGATAAGATCCAGTGACGGGTTCCTATGATGCGGATGGCCACATCAATGCCGTCTGGACTCCCGACTAAGCTCTAGCATTGATAGCCTTAATCACAGTGAGAACAAAAGAATTAAGTGCAAATCGACTCCGCAAATAACCAAGTCTAGTCAAGTTGGGGGGCGTCTGCGTGTGTGTGCTGTGAAAGCGCTATTAGGTTCAATCTATCCTCCTCATACAAGTTACTTCAAGACTATTCACAACATCTGTCAAAAGAAATTAGATTTGCTCAAGATAAATTACCCCGTACGCCGGGACATTTTAGCACCCAAAACAAGGATGAGGCGAAATGCGTCACAGGTCAATGCCTGTTCCAAGCTAATATTGGCGTCTTGACACCAATTTCATCTCAATGTGAAAATGTACAAATCTTTAAATTAAAGATTTTGTGCCAGCTCCTTCGCGAGCTTGGCATCGAGGCCAAATCGTTCTCACAAACAGCTGACTGCAAAATCACAACTGATGACTTTCGAGCAAATCTAAAGGTTACTCAGATTAGCTAACTTGCTAACGTTAGCCAATTGAACAGAATAAATGAAGATAATCCAAGAGCTAACAAGATTATTAATAGCTGGAGTTGGTCACATATTAGCTAGCATCCGATGTATCTCGATTATGGCGCTAACACAAGTTTCCACCAAACGTTAGCCAGCTAACATTAGCACAGTAGCAATTAGATGGGTAACTTATGGCGCAAGTGAAATGGGCCAGCCGCAAGTAGCTAACTTAGCATTACTAAGTGATCAAAAATGGCCCGTTAATATTCCCAGCTCTGTCATCAAAGGAAACCACCCTCCTGAAACCCATCAATGTGGTGTTGCGTTATTGACATATTCCTAGCATTAATGGGCACACCACCATAGGCTAGTTTTGCTAACTTTATTTCGCGATTTTCTAAAGAACCGCGTCGGAAAACTGGTATAATAACCTTAAACAAAATAATGCGAAGCGACGCATGGCAAACCATTTGATAAAACCGATGGTAGAAACTCGTACATCTACTCATTTACAATGCCCAACTGGCTAACGTTGCCCTCGCTAGCGAGCTAACGTGATACTGTTAACGCACTCTGTAGTTAACATACTTGGGCTTTACACGTGGGCTGGGCCACGGTGAAACGCAGGCTTTGTAAAGGCAACAGACTATGAAGAGAGACACATACAATTTATACGCAATTATTTAAACTCTATTAAACACTTTCTCATACCTCTGACTGTTTCCTGACATTGTTGTCAGGGCTCATCAGGTTGCCCAGTAAGAGGTAGAACTGCTGTTGCTCCGCCATTGCAGTAGGATCCAGAAAGAGACCGACGGAGTGAGACGGTGGGAAGGTAAGCCGGCAGGCGCTGCGACCTCTCACACCGGACACAATGGCCTATCGCTGCTGATTGGCGCCCAATGTTAACAGTACTATTTGGTGATTGGTCCAGAAAAACATTTTAACTGAAATGATTGGTCTATGATTTTGTCCATTAAGTGTGGCTAATTGGTTAAGCCTTTTAGGGAAGCGAGGTTTCTATTTGGTAATGCAAGGAGCCTCTCTAAAACTATTGGTAGTTTCAGTTTCAGGCGGCTTCAGGTCCGCGGGTAAAATAAAGAGGTGTGGTTTCTCCAGAACGGATGATGTCATTGCAAAATAACAAAGTAGAAAGCGCGGGAGATTGCCATGTGTAGTACTGCTTATTACGCTATTAGTGGAAATAAGTATTTGATACGTGGTTTCAAATAAACCAAATATACTTTATTGTTTATAAGTAAAACACTACTAATTCTGTTGTTTAGCTCCAAGGATTAATGACTCACGTTCACTCGTCCATACTGACAGTTTGAAGGTAAATTAAGCCAAGTGAAGTCAATTCATCTGCACAGCACATTTAAAAAAACAAAGAGAATAAGCATTTGGAGACATAGCTTTCCTTAACATTGCTCAGAGCTGAGCCGAAGTTCCAACATAAGAGAGATATGTGTGTGTGTGCAAACTGTTTGCGTGGAATTGCTCATATGTGTGTAAAAATCGAATAGGCCTCAGACTGAATTAAAAGAGAGAAAAGATGGACCTCGGAGCGGAATATGAAGATAAAAGCTCAGTAATGTAGAATGGATTTAAACCATTAAGAGCTTAAAAATCACATTACAATAATACAAACTAAAGCACTATTTATTCGAATTCAGTGGTCAAAAGAGTGGAAACATGTTTTTTCGAGGCTCATTTATGAATGATAAATGATATTTATGAATGATACATGTTGGTGTGTCATACACGAAGGTGTCTTCCCTATCTGCAAATATTACGAAAACAAACAAAAAAAAACGACGTTGTCCTGTGCACAGTATGTTCAGACTGATTTTGTCAACATTGATCATAACTTCTGTTGTTCCCATTATATTCCACTAGATGGCAACAGTCGAGAAGTTTACACTAAATAAGCCCATGTTTTAGCCCTGCCTAAACCTTCCATGAACTCCTGAGGTAGGCCTATTGTCAGCGATTCTTTTGATTTTAACCAAATAGTTGAAAAGTAACTCTCACTGTCAACTCATGCAACAATAAAAATAGGCCTGTTGTATTTAGACTAAAAGCAGAGCTATAGAGTTTTGGTCTAGGGGTAAACCCTTGCGAACACCAGCTGCACCAGTTGCCACTGTTAGAAACTTGTTGACATGTTCACTGGTCTGTTTTGGTGATATCTTGCTGTAAAAGGTTTTCTTGCATGTGCCAACTGGCTCAGCTGGCTAGAGGCAATAACACTCTGTTCTACACATGGCCCTCAGAATTAATCAGGGAAAGATAGATTAGTTGTTTACCAATAGCAAATTATTACATGTTACTTTAAAAGAATTCCTTGCAGTACAGCTACTAGGGAGAAAGACTGTCAAAACTTTAATTTGATCTTGATCTGCAGCAGACACAAAAAAAACGTGCTCCATATTCCTACATGTTAATTCTGTTGTAAAGGAATTATTCGTACATTAGAGAAAAACAGGACATCAGTGACTCCAATACATTTTCCAGAGGACATATGTATTTGAATACTTTTTAAACCATTCCAGTATAGGCCTACTGACCTATTTAACAATTTGATTGTTAAATTAGCCAGATAAAACATTAATATAAAATTTCCTGAAACACTAAAAATTGTCCTTTTCCTATCTGCCCCCATTCCAAAGCTCCACATTTCACTATTCCTAAAATCATGCAAAAACTCTTTCTTTCATATAACATGTCCCATATAAGTTCATTATTTTTCAGTTAAAATATTCAGTTAAAATATTGCCAGGTTTTGACTCAGGTCTGTTCCCCATATTTCCAGGAACAACCACAAAATTAGACACAAAGACCAAATAGCAGACTGAGTTTGCTAGCTAATTGAGTTGCAGGCACGGGGAAATGAAACTAAGAATTTCTGTGTTTCTGTGCTCCATTCAGTTAGTGTTACCTGCCGAGTCGCTATTCAGACTGATATATCAAATTTTCTGGTTCTTCCTGGAAATATTTGAGGTTGTACCAAATTTTCTCATTCTTTTTCTAGTGACATCACTCAGAGACCTCGACCAACAGGGCAATTTATTCACAGCGGATTTCTCCTTTAAGTTTCCTCCATCATTTATCCAATTTCCCAACAATGCATGATAGAAAAAACTAACTTTGTGAGGTGTGTCTGTATGATCAATACACTTTTAACATTTTTAAATAACTATTTAGTTTTGGTAACATAACTGAGAAAAATGCAGTCATGTTCTGCTTAGAAACCAATTATAAAACAATTAATAAATTCACTTGAGATGGCCTAATGCGTGGTTTGAGTTCAATTATTTGTGCTGGTTCAGTGTAAATAAAATGTTAAAATGAAGTGTGAAGAGTTACAAGTAGCTAATGGCACTCATTTGGCTGATAACCTTTTACACTTAGTGTGAAAATGCACAGCAGTGCTCACAGTCAGTCTGTTTGAAACAAACGCAGCAACCATCTGCATCAGATTTACAGATTGTGTATGCTGTTAATTTGGCAGCTTAACTGGTTAATATATTAATATGAAATTGTTACTAAATGTTGTGTCATAGTGCTGTAATTTTTGCACTCAACATTTGCAAACTGTTTATAACAAGACTCTTGAGTGATCTTCAACAGCAGTAAAGGCACATCCTTTTTTAAGCATCCCTGGATGGATCTGCCTACACTTGTTTCTGTCAGGGTCATCAAATCTGCTTGAGCATCTGTTTAACTTCAGCAGCTGTTTCTCTCATCTGGGAGAAAGTCCCAGGTCACCCAGGTCATCTGACGAGAATCTAACTCGTTTCATCAGATATGTCTGGACTTCCTGGAGGGAAGTAGCAAATGATCAAAATCATGATCTAATAATAGGAACACAGCCAGACAGATGCAGTATATCCGGACTAGATCTCACAACTGGCCGAGATCTGACCAGACCATTGCCCGAATCTCACCAGAACTGGCCCGGGCTCTGTTGTTGTTGTTTGGGTAAACATCTAAAACGTCTCTGGCTCGTTGCACTCCCTGCCTCCCATCTGTGAGGCACACCATTATGTTTGTACATCCAACAGCATCTGGCCAGTGTCTGTGAAGACAAAGAGAAACAAGAAATTGAAAAAAAGAAGTTGGAGGAAAACAATGAGTCAGCCTTTTTAAGGGCTTCGCCGGGTGGCTGGCTGCACCCAGTAAAGAGCTCTTCTGATTGATCTGACTCAGCAGGCCAGTTTCACACTTACAGTCAAGCACGACAGTGTGAGACGCATACAAGGAGCAGCCCCCGCTGTCTGCTTTTATTTATGCCATCATATAATGGGGCTGAGCTACTCTGTCTTAGTGGGATAGGACCTCTCAAAGTCACTTCAGCCAGGCCACAGCGACTCCTGGAGAGACAGAGAGAAGAAGCTCAGTTTCTGTGTGTGTGTGTGTTTATACGTGTATGTTTGTGTGTGTGTGTGTGTGTGTGTGAGAGAGAGAGAGAGAGAGAGATAGGACTTTGTGGTGTGGGACAGCGATGTGGAAATAGCACTCCACGTCTTGACAAGGGGAAGATAGTCTCTGTGGGGTGCTTTGGACAGAAACCAAGGCTAAGTGGAACACTCAGAGCTGGAGAGAGAGACAGAGAGAGAGATAGAGAGAGAGAGAGAGAGAGAGAGAGAGTAGGGGGAGGGCTGGAAAGACCTAGAGAGGGAATTTACAGCATGGAATTCTGGGTCATCGATCATACTGGGGAGAAGATTTGTGTGTCAAAGTCTGTCGAGCCATTTCCTATACAGGACTTCCTCTTTCAGCTGAGTAAGACCATGGCTTGGATCACCCTTGGAATTGGAACTGTACCAGTTTGTGATGCTATTATGTAGTATGTGTATGTTAAGTACCTTCTAAGGAAACAAGGTACAGAAAGAATATGAAATGGTTTAATGGTGAAGTGGTTTGATGCTGCTTCATAAAGCTGTTTGCCCCATTAAAAAGTTCCTCAGAAAAAATAGTAGCTGGATCACATGAGTAGTATAGGCCAGAAAAGCTCTCAACCCAAGGATGGTTTCTGATTGAGAGGATTCAGCTCATTGGATTTATTTGATGTGTTGATCTGTTGGCAAATGTGGAAGATATACCTTCAGCTTTTATAATATATAAACTGTTTATGGAGGGTATTTTCTAAACAGGCTTTTTATGTTCCTGGCTCCAGTTTCGACGTAATTCAGGATGTCACTCCTTGTTGTATACAGATCTGCTAGCCTTTTGTTCATCAGCTGTGATTCTGTAATGAGTGTTACATTGCAGCTTTAGCCAAATACCTCTGGAAAGTGAAAGAAAGATGGTTCTTTTTCTCAAGGAGAACACTCAAATATCACTAGCAGTTAATTATGTCCTATAGCTTGACAATATCTAACAACATGCCCTATTGGTGTCAGTTTTGTACCCACAGTCCTACCAGTCAAATGTGGTTCTAGACTAGAGTTCTCATTCATGTATGTATGTATAAATGTGTATATATACCCTATGTAGGTTCATTTTACAACCTATATAAAATTGCATATTGGAGGCATGAAATATTTATTTGAGCAACTATCCCAAAGAATGATGAATGGGCTCTTGTTTTTACTGTGCCAGAATGTAGCTTTTACTCATAAAAACATTTTGAGACAAGCAAGAAAAAAAACAAAACAGGTTGGTGGGTGTTTTTCATCTGCACACCAGTAAGGTGGAAATAATTACATTTTCACAATCTTCACCCAGTGTTCTATAAAACAAAGTGCAGTAGACTTTCCATGAACTCAGTGACTGTGGGAGCACAGAGATGTGTACAGCACAACTTCAAAATATGAAACATCTGCATCTGGTTTATGCATGTGCCTGAAGACAAGAACACATTTCATAAGTAACCCGTATCCTTTTACCACTGCATTGGGTCTCTCACAGGTATTTGATGTGCCACTGGGCTCCCATACAAACCACTGTGCCAGACTTTTCAAGTTGTTTTTCACCTCAGTTATCACTGCTTTCATTTTCCTGATCAAACTCTCACTTGTTGCATGTGCGCCTGCTGTCCTCAAACACTATAGAAAACTGATGATGCACTCTTGCCCATCTCTCACATTGCAAAGATTTGTCTACCTGTGTCCGCAAGTATGTTCACAGGAACTGCAACAGCCATACAGCAGAGGGGTCTTGCTGGACTAATGAGAGATTTGACTTGCATTATGCACCGTCTAATGGAAGAAAGTAATGGTGCTAATTAGCTTGACAGCAACCCGACACCTAGCAACAGCTCTAATGAAACATTAGAAAGTGATGAATGCAGCGTGTCTGCTCCATCGCATATACTCATGGTGGAGTCAACAGGTGGAGGAGGGTGTGTGTGTGTGTTTGTGTGTGTGTGTGTGTGTGTGTGTGTGTGTAAAAGCTGGATGCCATTAGCACAAATTATGTCACAGACAGAGCCTCCCAGAAACAAGAGCAGTAAATGCAGTGCTGGTTACCAGCCATAAATCACACAGTGTCCGCTTGTTTCCCCAGACGCACAGAGACCCTTGTGCCATGTTTCAACACCGTGCCTTAATATGACTATTTGATACCCAGTCAGCCCTATGTGACCTGCCAAATATTCATTGTGAGGACAGCCTTTAATCAGAAAGACATCTTGCTGATGACTATACAAAAGGCCTGCTAGTCATGAAATATCTTTGCTCCTGAATAAATGGGGTGATTACCACTACACATGCTTGCTATCATGTCTTTGATTATGTTGTGGAAATGGGAAAGCAGTATAGTATGGATCAAATAGGAAAATTTGGGACTGGGATTGCTGTGGCTGTGAGTGCGATGAGATTTTGGTGAGCACAACTGGGACCTCACATGTATGGGCTACATGTCAGAGGTAGTTGTTTGAGCAAGCATGAAACAATAAAACAGGAATGTAAATGGTGTGCAATGTATATAATCATGTGTTGTAGAATGTATCAAGATGTATTACAAAATATATGTCATGAGCATTTCTGTGAGTATATTCAGCAAACCCGAATGATGGATCCTATTATCTGAGAGTGTCCACCAAAGATCGTTTTTCTATGGTGAAACTCTGATGATCATTATGTAACATTACTGTTTTGATGATGCAGTAGAGTGTGTTGACAACCAGATGTGTCTACCTACAACAGACCAGAAATGCATCAGGGAAGAGGCCAACAGATGAAAATGGGGAAATAATTCTGGAGAGGTATTGTCAAAATGTCACAACAATTTCATGCTGTCTGATACTAGAGCAGTGCTTCTGCATTCAGAACATAAAAAAAAACATGTCAAAGGAAAGTGTCAAAAATCTAGCTTATCCTGCAGCATTCTGCGAGCCTGCCACCCTCAGCTGCCTGGATTTCCCATGGGCCCCATGCCTACAAGCCAAAGAGCTGCAGATGCACCGCTAACAGAACTTCTACGTCTGCTGGTGGACCATAAGATTCTCTTCACAAGTGTCTTGTCAACACCTATTTACTTGTTGGTGCACCTTACATATTGAGAAGGTTTGGTGAATTTAGATGGTACATAATCTCTTTACACTGTATTAAACTGTAAATAAGACCATTTGGGCTGAAATACATAGTCATACTCAAGCAGGCATATGTTATTTTTTTGGTATATAGTTGTAACATAAATCTGAGGTCACTTAGTAAACATGATTATCTCCATCAGTCCATTTCTGTTATAGGCAGTAAGCAAGTATATGGGTCATTTAGCTAGCCACCCGCTCCACTTATGAATGTGCTCACCACATCACAGGGACTCAACTGTTTGTTTGTTGGGTTCCAGTCTGTGCCCTCCCACAGAGGTACCCTTACTATAAGCCAACACCCTGATCTGCAGGGCAAAATGAATAACACGCCCAGATAAGATCAAAGCCACTTTTCTCTGCGTAATTGCCCTGGACTAGGGCTACTTACCAGGTAGTGCTTCACTTGCAGTTTGTGAGATATGGCTTCATGGAAAGCGTATACTTCGGTCCTGGCCAAGGCTTTGTTTACAGAAGCTTTGCATCTAAATAACACGGCAGCTATAAAAACAGCAAGCAGCAGCCAGCGAAACCTACAATCTCATTATGTTGCTAGGGCTCGCTCCATATGGTTTTACTCAAGGAAACCTTGAGCAGTCCCATACAACAAAAGTTTTAAGCCAGTCAGGACCTTAACTAAGAAGAGAGAGAAAAAACAGCATGCATGTTCCAGCTGTGATGGGTTCTATTCAAATGTCAACCCAAAGAGCACTTTTGGTTCCCATAGCTAGCATTTATTACTTCTCCTTAACAGTAATTTTACAGGAAGAGAAGATATTATAATGTACTAGGGGAAACACTGAACTTGGTTCAGGGCCATGATGGCCTTATTCTGAATGGTTTCACTATTCTAGAACATACCGTATGGTCCATTCCATGAGCTACATAGACAGACTGAAATTAGAGTTTAATTGAGGATGTTTTTATTGTGCTGATAAAACAAATAATTTCTTAAGTGATGATAATAAATCTTTGCTTAAAAATACAAAATAAACAAAAATGAGAACAATGGTGTAGGTTAAAAGGCAACCATATATCCACATGGCAATGTAGACGCAGGCCTCAACATCAGAATCAAAAGTGTTGATCTGCTGGAATATTCAACATTATATGAATCCCTATGGACACCTATGATATAAAACTAAACAAACCTGAACTCAAAAGAATGTGATTTTTCACATTAGCCATGCACATTATTTGATAAATCCACTTACATTTAACATTTTTCATAAAAAATATACACAACTGTGTTCTATTTAATCAGTACAAGTCATCTTGCATTATTCTGATTTGTCACGGTAAAATCAGGATAAATACACACAGGTGAAGTGTTCTTGAGTTGCCATTTGAATGTAACTATTTTGAAAACATGTCTTACACTATTGATATCAAATAGCAAAACAGTGATCAAATCAAACATTCGCCATGAAAACAATTTGGATTCAACTTTCACTGACACTCTTTAGAAAATGTAAAGAGGGCATGTCTTTCTTTTTCATTGCTCACTTACTCTGGTTTAACACAAGTGAGGAAAAAAAGATATGTTTCACATTCTCAACATTTGGATAGAACCATGGCTCTACATGGGATTTTGATCACCCCAACACCTCCATAGGTTTACATCTCAAAGTCAACTTTTATTTATTTATTTTGATTGTATTAAATCAAGCTCTCTCCAGCATTCAGCTTGAATCCCTGATGAGTCTTAGGAGATGCCCCTGAGCACTTGAATGGGCCTTGAATGGTCCTCTTCGGTGACACCCGCAACTAATCTGACTAACTAATCTGACTGACACTCATCAATCTTTCACAAAAAAGACTGGGTTTTCACTGTCCCCAAGATGTCACTGGGGTGACCGAACTGGACGTCAACCTCATAGGGCTCAAATGGCACAAGACAAATGTTTCTGGAATTAACACTGGATTATACAGTCTAACCAATTCATAGGTCAAAAGACAAAACCATGGAGGGTAAGGAAACATGGTCTCAGAATTGGGCATGTTATTGACCCAACCCATTTAAGTTATTTGCTTTGACCACTTGGCTTGATTTGAAACATCAGAATGAAAGGGTGAGAAATCAGGCGTAACTTTGCTGTGGTTGACGTGCATCTAAGGGAGTAAACTTTGCAAGTGCAACCAACAGCAATTCTCTCTCTCTCTCTTTCTCCATCTCTATTGAGATTGCAAGGCAATTGCAACACGCTCCTTCTTGTGTCAACTGATGGAATGTGATTTCTTTAATGGTGATTCAGGCATGGTCTCTGCCACAACTCTCAGCATAACCCTATGGACCCTGCAGAGGAGGGGAAGGAGAGCTATTGTATATTGCAGGAGGAACAGCAAGGGTCCTCCTTGTCTGGCAGAGAGGCATAGTCCATCTGCCGGACAATCTCGGCAAACAGTTCATCCACCATGGTCTTGCTCTTGGCCGAGGTCTCCATGAAGGGGCAGCCCCACTCCTCAGCCAGTGCCTGGCCCTCGCTCGATGACACCTCCCGCTCGTTGTCCAGGTCCACCTTGTTCCCCACCAGGATCACAGGCACTCTCTCATACCTGGCCCAAACACACACACAAACAAAAACCAGGTCAAGGAAAACTGAAGGTTAATGACACAAGCATGGCTGCCTGCTTAGTACAGGGACATATATGAGGACCGTCCTACATGACAGCCATGGAAACAGTTCTGGGGACTCTGTAGACTATTTCATAACCAAAGGCTCAGAGAATATCTCCTCAAGATCTGATCTGATCGCTCTGTTTCTTGAGTTTGCCATTAAGTCAAGGAACCAGAAACAAAGGCAAGTAAGCCTCTTCTCCAAACATAACAAAACTGTTCCCATTTTTCTTTTTTGGCTGGGGTGGTGGTGGGGGCGGGGGGCAGGGTCAGGCGTTTGGGGAAATAAAGACACCATGTTTTTTCTTGTGTGTATGATCCATTACATTACTTTCCATTGCATTTAGGGAAACACATTACATTACACTGCGTTTGGGGAAATAAAGACACCACTTTTTCTTGTTTGTATGATCCATATCCGTATAAAATATGAATTAATTAAATTAGACAAACACATTTGCCAGTAAGACACTGCCATCTCTCTACCATCATGTAGAGGACAAATTAGCTCCTCTACCTAGTTATGAACCTATTGACTTAGTCATCTGATTTTACAGACATCAGGCAATAAATGTTATATACCAACCACTCTGGCTTTTGTCATGGCAGTAAAATACTTCTATGGCCAGCTCATAAAGACTGAAGTGGCCTTGATAGTTCAAGCTGCATTTGATTTTTCATCCACACCTTCTCTGACAAGGACATACTTAACTTAAAGTGGTGCCACCATGCAAAACAAATCTCCTGAAAAGCTTCTGATGTGTACTCGGCAACACCTCTTTCACTTGTGGCTGACAAACTTTATCAGATGCACTCAGGAAGCTCTCTGCAGGATGCATTCTGAGCACATAGAGAGTTGTCATGCAATGGATGCATGCATAATTTAATGCCAAGTGCTTTGCTTGTTCATCCTGCGGTGCAATGGGCTGGATTGTAAAAGACAAGGCAGCCTTATATTCTCTGCACATTAATTTAGTGGCTGCTGTTCAGGAACTTCATGCATCCTGGTCAAGAGGCTGTGGTATGGAGGTGGGCCAGATCCGGGCCGTGCTGCAGGCGTTCTGGAGTCAGCCAGTGTCAGTGCTTTCAGCTTGTGTCGACATACATTAACTGACTCTGGGATTTCATCACCCCACTCCTGGCTTCCACCCCTCTGACTGCCAAGTGGAATAATGCTAAGGTTTGTCAGAGAGTGCTGTAATAGGCTGAAATGACTCTGCATGGAGTCATGTCCAGAACACGCCGGCACATCTGCTACTGGGAGGATGCCTAACTGGCACGGCCGCTATTGTATAAACAATAAACCACGGCGACTATTCTCAGAGCTGCTCCCTCGCTACAGCTCGGCACATGATGCTGTATGTCCCCACAGAGGGTTAAGCCATGTCTGAGAATGTGTCCCTGAGAATCTGTCGCAAGAGCCTTAAAAAATGAGGAGAGAGAGAGAGAGAAAAAAAAGGCTCAGGAATTTATTCTCCCATTCTGTTCATCCGAAGTCCAGGGTCTAATCAGTGGTTTCTAGGGGCCGTAAAGGGCTTGGACATCCCATAATAGGCAACCTCGCCTCTCAATGGCCATTCATCACCACCCAACGTACTCCAAATCACAGATATTGATCTGTCAGGGGGGAGGGCTGAAAAATGAGCCTCTTTAGGAATTTTTCTGTTTGCAGTGGAGAGAGACAGGGGTCCAGGGGAGTGTGTGTGTGTGTTTGTGTGTGTGTGTCTGTTGTGTGTGGGGTAGATCTTTCAGAGCGTGGTCTCGAGAAGGCAGACAAGCTGACTCATCATCACTGGTGCAGGGCTAGGGATTGGATCACAGGGGATAGAGAGGGAGGAGGGGGGAGACGGGCAGAATTATGGCCATTACACCCACCAAAAAACAGATGAATGGACCGAGTGAGATGAAGGAGAAACTATCACTGGGCGATTAGTCTCATTAGGAGATCCGAATCATCCCTGGAGGCTGTAGCCGCAGCCGTCTCCCATGAGTGATGATCTATCGCAGACACCCCATTGTGTTAGCAGAGGCTGCAGGAGGATGAGGGTTGCTCAGGGAATCTTATCTGTGTCAAAAGACTGATGAATTTAAACTCACTGACTGAGTTCAATTAAGACCCAAGTGCTGGAGCTTTCCTCACCGGCAGTGTAAAAAGACTGAGCATGAAGCATCATTAATCATACCCTACAGAATATATACTGGACTTCTTCCATTGTTATACACCATACCCCTGAATCAAAACAAATGGATGCAGAATGGTGTGTTTGACATCTAACTAAGTGGCAACACTGGCTGCAAAGAGGATTTATGTCCTCTAGATTCTGAGAGGATAAACTCGGTTGTCACAACCTGTCATCCTTGTAGCATGAATGCATACCAGGACTACCCAGAACCCAGCAAGTAGTCATCAAATGATATCGTGGGACACCATTGCTTCCCCCCCAACCCCATCCACCTCAGATGGGCTACAGAGCTGGCCTTTACACGAGCAGTACCAGACGCAGGGCTCTGGACACCTCTTGCCAGGGAGGTGTGAAGTGTGTGGGAGGGAAGTGTTACAGAGACCAAATGTCACCTGGAGGCAGAGAAAAGCGAGATCGACGGCAGGCAGGGAGAGCAAAGGTCCACAAATAGCCCGGGCGGCGCATGGGGTATAACTGCTGTTCCCAACGTCGTTACTCCACTGGAATCAGGAGAGCACTGGTGAGGATAGGAGTCAGGGCTGGCTGGATGGATGGATGGCCAATTCAGCAGTAATATATTATAGCAAATCAAAATCAAGAGTACTTCATTCCAACTTTCCATAAGAAATGAAGGCATCAATAGAATATGTCATATGAATGACATTTGTATGGAGTATTGTATGTCTATACTGTACAGCATATACAGTATACTGCACTTGCTGCCCAATCATATGACTGCAATACATGCATCTGCTGTCACATTGATTGTGTATGCAGTCACACCACAGCCTTTCTCCTGCCTGGTGTAAAATGTAGTCTATAACTGTAGGATAGTTTCTAGCAAGTCACAGAGTGCCAGTCATGCCCCTCACTGTTTTCACTATTTCGTCACATTTTGTCACAGAACATACTTAATCATGGAGGAATTCAAATTCCATTTCTTCATGCCTGTCATGAATCTCATTCCTGTATGAGTGCAGAGTGCAGTATGTAGGCTGTGTATGGCTTTTCACTCTGTTTCCCTTAAGTGATAAACAGCATGCGGTTGCTCTAACCACCTCTGAGTCCCATTGTACAGTGCACTGCAATCCCACTAATTAAGCCTTGACATGCACACTCCACAGCACAATAACCCCACAGCCACTCTCTCTCCCTCTCTCTCTCTTCCCACCATTCCCTCCTCTTCTCTCCCCCATAGTGCAGCGCTGCTCTTTCGCTAGCACTCAGCACTTAGGACCCTTCTCTCCTCTCCTCTCATTTCTTCTCTGACGCAGTAGAGAGACTGTGGACACGGATGCTCATTAGCGTCCCACAGCCCCCACCCCACCCCACTCCCAAAACTTCAGCGCGCAAAAGGCATCAAAACCAGATGTGGTGTCCCCAAAGACATTGTGAGACACAAAAGCATGCTGGGACTGGTGTTTTGCGTGGTAAATGTTGGCAGGGGGTAACTCACACTGAGAGGCGATGGAGGAGTTTAGGGAAAACTGTATACATTGCAAAAAGAACAAAGGAACTCATCAGCTGTAAATAAATCATTGAAGTACCATAAATCCCCTGGAACTAAAATAGACAAAACTTTACAGCCTTTTAATACTGCACATTCAAATTACAAATGTAAATTTACTCTGAGCTTGTAGAGGCTAATGTTTGCATACCTCGAGAACAGTCTGCATGCAGCTCTTCCTGATGTCCTAAGCCTATGAAATTCAATCATTCACAACAGAAGCCAATACATTTCTTGATTTCTTCCTTTCCGCTAATCTCACAAGAGCGCTGCTAGTTGCACTACACCATCAGTGGAGTGTCCTCCTGTATTACACTCAGTGTGTAATGTCATCTTCTAGAGAAGCACCATCTGGTTTTCTTCCCACAAATCACAACAGACATCAGAGAGAATATGATCACATCACACAGCCCAACGCAGCGTGAGTCCTTTAGCTTCGATTTCTAGAGAGCCAGAGATGGTGGACACGGATGCTGCCTGTTGCCTGACTATAGGGCCGGTATCAGTTCTGCTGCGTATGGAGTCAGGCTGAAGTTCACACCGCCCACCAGCCTTTCACTGAAACACAATGCCACGTGAAAGCCAAGATCTCCAGGCGCTAGTGGGGGAAAAAATGGCATAAATAAGGAATTTGTTGATAAACTCACAGCTCAAGACAAACAACAACAACTTCCAGGAAAACAAAACAGATGGAGGAAGAAGTGAGCTTATGAAAAAATTGGGATAGAACCGGCTGTGCAGCCGTACGCATGTACACAAACTATAGAGGAAGTGAGGAACTAAACAGACTTGGAATAAATTAGCTTTGGTGCATCTGACTGTGTCTCTCCAACACTGTGATAAACCGGCGGATGTGTGGACATTTTTCTTATATTCTTGATTCTTTCTCTTTTACTTTTACCACTGACAATCACAGGGTTCCCATCACAGCTCAATGGCCTGGAGGCTAAACCTCCCAGGACACATTTCAGCTTGTCATCCTTAGCCCTGCACACGAAATGGCTTCAGTCATCAATTCTATTTTTAATTTCTCTGATATTAAACTTTGTTTAGGTAGTTGTTTGGCTAGCATGTTGTGCATCTATAGGTCAACAGCGACACTTCATCATCTCTTAAAGGTCACTGTAATGGCATTTTGGCATCGCACACAACTGTCCTTAGCATAATGGGGACAGCTGTCAGTTAATATTAAGTGTTTTTTTTAATTCATCATGCAAGGATCTGTAACTCAAGGAGTAAGAAAAACCTTTATTAACTTACTAACTTTTTGCTTAGCAACTTGGAATATCAGCACAGATTTGTATCAGTGATGCAGGCCAATCCAGGGAAGAGTACTGGCACTGTTTCTCCTTCCGCTGCTCTGCAGGGGGGCAGTGGTGGAGGCAGGGGGGTTGGAGGGCTCCTGACAAACTGGAATCTAGCGCAGATGACCTCACACTTGGATACCCCCCTCCACTTCCCATTCCCATGACTTCACTGCCAAGAGTGGTCTGTGGCTTTAGGTTAGAGTGGGCTAATGCAGCCCTGATGTTTCTCGGGCTCGCCACTAAACTAAATCCCATTACGTTTTGGTGACTGGGCAAAACTCAGTGTGATGCATTACTCCTCGCTGCATCAGCAGTAAATCCAGTCTATTTGTTCTAGGTGAAAAACACACCTAGACATCACCTACATCTGCCAGTGGACTCTATTCTCTTTTTCAAGCTCTGACAAAATGCCATACCCAATGCATATTATACATCATCACTTCTGTCTGAGCCTGGCAAAGCCTAAGGAAGTTCTCATGAGAGCATAAGGACATCAGGTAACAGAAAACAAAGGGCTTTACAAGTATGTTCACAGGACTGCACATTCATAATCAACTGAAAAAGCAAAATGTCACACATAGCCCTAGTTAAACGGTTATAGTATGGTATGGTTGTAAAATTCAGTTGTCAGAATCTTTCTTTATGTGTTATGTGTTATAAATGTTTTACCCATCTCTCTCTCTGACACACACACACACCTGGCCTGATATTAAACTGAAATCTAAAATCCAGCACTATAATGGGTTAAGCTATATAATATCTATCCATTTATAGATGTACAGCTCACACCGCCCACAACCATCACTAAAGCAGACAAGGGGGTGGAGGTGGTAGGTTAGAATAAGAGGTTTCAGACATTTCCCTGAAAGGAATGAGGACAGCACGTAACAGTGACGTGACCCTCTCCTGTTGGGCATTCCAAACTCTAGATGCTGTACCAAGGGAAAGCTTTATTTCAGGCCTCACACACACACACACACACACACAAAAAAAAAGCTCTTGCACGGAAAAGCCATCAGACACATGGTACTGCTGGTAAATGTCTACCAAGAGAGGAATGTGGATCAGACAGTGCTCTTCCAGACTTTAGCGGTGAAAAAAAGAAAGAAAGAAAGAAAGAATGCTGAACAGACAGATTCAGGTGATCCACAGCACACATCTGGATCTACATGTGGACCATATGACTTGCATTCTTCGAGCTCATGAAAGACAGGATGAGAAGAAAATGGTTTTAATTATCAGTTTAAAGGTCTCAGAAAGTTCAGAGACCACAGGCATCCCCATTACCATAGTGATGAAAGCCACTCGAACTTACACCTGCCCACCCCTTAGTGCATCTATGCACAATTAGCATACCCCTGTCCCCCTCTCTTTCCAGTGAATAAAGTCTCTCTCTCTCTCTCTCTCTCACACACACACATACACACACACACACATTACGCTGCATCAGCCTGCTGTGGCCTTGCAAATGACTGCACTGACTTTCTTTTAAATTGTCTGAGCTTTCTGCATGAAGGGTACTTTCCATTAAGTTTTTGGCTGATACACTGACCTACACAAGTAAGGCGTAGTGCTTTGGGGGTTGTATGCACTGCTAAACACCATACTTAATACCTTACACTACAGTATATCACATGTAGACATATAACTTGTAACTCACCTTTTAACTCTGATTATTTGATCTCTCATTGGCTTGATATCTTGGAAGCTCTGCTGGTTGACAAGGCTGTATACCAGTATGAAGCCCTGGCCGTTCTTGATGTAGAGGTCCCGCATAGAGGCAAACTGCTCCGTTCCAGCTGTGTCAAGGATCTCCAGCACAGAGGGGGAGGAATCCACCTCTATCTCCTTGCGGTAAAAATCCTCGATTGTGGGGTCGTACTTCTCGATAAAGGTTCCGGTGACAAACTGTACCGTCAGAGCGGATTTCCCGACTCCACCGCTCCCAAGAACCACGACTTTATACTCACGCATTGCTCTCCTGGTGCGTTTAAAGTCAATTTAAAAAGAGCAAACGCTAACAGCCAGCGAGGAACGCTGGGCATGAATAAAACCGAATAGTGTGGCGCAGTGCAACGCAAAACTTGCATTCCATTCTGTAATAAGACAATAGAGACTCGAGCATCGCTGGTTACAGCTTAGCAATTATTCAGCTGAAAATAAATAAGCGGAACAGAAAAAATCGTCGGCAACGGCTGGACTTCATTGCAGAAATTGGCTGCTGGCAGAACTGATAAGGAGCAATCTGTCAGATGCTAAAATTGGCTACGGCGCACTGTCACACACAATAAAATATACAAAAGCGTGACACACTGACAAACGACATATAATCGACAATGCCAGATCATCACATTAAGATTAAATAAAGACATAAACTTGCTATGGCTACATGAGCTGCGCTCCTCTGCGGACTCGCCAACGTTTTTCCAGAAACCTTATTCTGGTTGAATTCAGCAGTTTCCCCCCCTAAAGTCGATAAAATATACACTTCCTTTCTGTACATCCCGCATCTTTAAGTCCTCTTCACCCACCTCTCACGAACGGCTACATCCGCTGTCACCATACAGTCGGGTGGAGACCCACTGACGCGTAACGACAAAGTCTCCACTCGGCTTCCGTACCAGAGAGTTGGATAGGCCTAGGTATATTCCCACATAATAGATGTATATAAACTCCAATAGGCTCGAGTATGTGCTGTAAGCCTCGCCCACAGCTCTGGTGTGCTCTTAAGGCCAGCGTGATTCCAGTGGGTTGGATTTCCGCTCTCAAAGTCTCTTGCTTCTGTCGACGAGCTGCTGACATCCTCTGAGCTGTAACCAATGCAAGCTGTCGCCCGGGAGCGTCGCCAAGGAGGAGGGGAGTGTCATCCCGGATGCTGTTCCCATGGTAACCTGGTACCGCCACCTGAAATAGATCACGCCATGCGTTTACAGAGATCTACCACCGGCTTCTGAAGTTTCATTACGTCCGGGTCACCGTTTTCCAGGTATTGTAGTCACACAGAACTACTGTCGCATAGGCCAACTTTATCGGTGGAATGTACAGTAGCACTCTTGTAGTCGTCACTTGGTTTATACCATGGCATGCGCACTTGGCATGTGAAACGGGCATGGTGATCTAAGGGGTTTGTTTGGTTATGGAATACATGTCCTGACTCGTGGACACCAAATTCAAATAGGCTAAAACACACATTTGGCCTTATAGGCTACATAATGTCAACATACACTTTACAAGGCCCAAATGGTTGGTAGTCTACCTATCATGTAAGACTAAAATCTGTAGGCTAAATCTTGGCGAAGGACCATGATGTAAAAAAAATGATCATCCCCATGATCACCATGTTACATTTCACTATTATGGTATCCTTTATGGATTGTCATATAAAGGATGGACACAAGTGTTATTTCCTTCCAGCCATCTTGGATATGCACTGGGTGGAGGGTAGGAAACCACTACAAAATAAGAAAACTTTACACCATGACATGACTAACAATGTTGTAGCAGTACCAATAACTGGAAGATTTTGTGTGCCTTTTAGGAAGCTAGTCCCCTGGTTTTACACAAAACTCCATATTATTGCTTAAAGTTTAGATAGGGAAAGCCTATTTTGCAAGAGACAGCATGACAGTTTTTAGTGCAGCATTACACATTTGACAGTGTGGTCCTGTAGTGGTTGGTAAGTAGTCTAGTATTGATGATACACTGTATCCTGCTGTCTAAGTCTAGAAGGCTGTTCTACTTCTAAAGTGCTCACACAATGTAAGATAACTCATTTTCTAAGCTCAACAATTTTATCAGTGATTACTGAGCTGTACTACTTAGCCAACTAACACAACTAAATATCTAGTATACCCTTCCTTATGGACCATATACACAGTCCATTGACCATTGCCATGCGTTCCTCTCCCCTCTTTGTACAGGTTAAGCTTTAAGATTAATTCTGTTGGTCACCATCCACTTAACACAATACTGTAGGAGGAATTAAATTATATGCCAAAATCCAGCGCTTCCAGTATGTTCATACGTGCATAGAAACATTTACCACTAGAGGGTAGTCTAGGGACATAAATGCCCAATCTGAAACCACAACCACATATATCCTCATCCATCAGCCAATAACGATTCTTTATGGTAAAATGTGCTCAAGTTCACAGTCAGTCTCTTAATAAGACACAGGAGACAAATGAAATCCTTATATTTTTATTTGTTTCAATAAATTTTACACTATTTAACTTGAACCAAAACATTTGACTATAGAACATAAAATAGCACATAATATATATATGCACAAATAATGGTTTTGAAATGATTACACAAAAAGTATTGTTATTCAAGGACTTGGTTTGTTGTTTTGTTTTCTTGTTTTCTTTCTTGTCTTTGTTTTGTGATACAGATGGGCAGCTGCATTTGTGATTGAAGTTGATAACATAAAACCCCTCAGATAAAACCAATTATGGCACAAAAGGGCCACCAAATTCTCAATGACAATTTTAACAACAAATGAAAAAGAGAGTCAACCTCTATGAATCTCATTAATTCTTTTGGCCTCACAACAAAAAACGCAAAGAAAAAAAATAAAGAAAAACGGGGTTTTCATTTTTTGCCTTGACGCCTCCCCCCAAAAATAACAACAACAACAAAAAAAGAGACTGGTTCAGTTCAACCTTTTACATTTAAGAGTTGTTAAATATAAAATCTTAAGAACAGTGGACTTAAGGTAAGGCAAGGTGTTTGGATAAGCTGTGTCTGCTCAGTTAATCAAACTGGTCAGAAAGTGCTTTTTTAAAAACTTACACCATCAGTCTGTCTCAATAACTAAAGAAGGACTTGTCATAACTTTTCTAATTGATTTGAGTGTTGCACATCCAAATCTGGGGCTTACAGAATTGTGTGTAATGAGCATATTCTTTGTAAAATAATATATCTCTATATATTTTACTATTACAACACACATTCAATATATCATTATATTTTCTATTGTTATTACTGTCATTGTAAGTAAATTAACCTCTAATTTGAAGTGATGATATCATGCAAGATGCTTTTTGAATATCATATTCTATATTGTCATGAGAAATGAATAACCTGCTTGATATTGAAACGTTGCCATACCATACTTAATGTGCATCAATTTGTTTTCTTTTTTAACATGGGTGCAACAAGTGCAAGATTTGTTTCACTGAGTGTACATGTGTTAGTGTGTGTGTGTGTGTATATATATATATATATATATACTATTACTGGCATTTCATAAAGCCAGGAGTTCCTTTAGTCAATCATGTAGAATGGGGAACAGCTGAATAGATTATGGCTCAACTATATTGTTGGTGGACTATTTCTTAAGTTATTTCACACTACATACAATTGGCAAGTACTTCCTATCGTATCTTAAACTTACACTGACACAGAGTCTGATAAATCCTACTGAAAAAATGGTATACAATCTCAACATAACAGGAAATGATCCCATATCTGCATCACAATCTAATGTTGTACTGTGTTCTAAAAAATGAACTCAACAAACATTTACAAAAATACCGAACTTTAGTCATTGCAACTTTAGGTTGCCACAGCAACAACTTAATATTGTTATGAAATAACTATTATACTACAGTGTAAAGTATTTTTTTCTATATTTTTTGGTAAAATGTTACCTATACAATAAACATTTTTGTTTTCTTTTTTTTGTTGTTGTTGTAGTTTTACATAATACAAGCAATTCCAAAGCCTTGCCTTCACTGCAATGCATTGTCCTCTGAAAAAGAGAGAAGCAGGCAGAGAGTCCGTGACCACTAGGTAGGCAGAGGCGTCACCCTCTTTTTCTGCTTCTCTCTGCCAAGCCTGACCTCCAGGACAAGTCAGTTGAGGGACCAACCATGCAGAGGTAAGCACAGCTTAATAAATTACATTCATTTTAAAATATAGGTTACAACATTGTTTCTAGAACTATTATTTAAGAAAACAAATAAAATAAATGAAATTAAAATATATTTTAATGACTTTCCACATCAAAAATTACATTAAAACTGTAACTTTTGTGAAGAAACCTAAATCAGAGAAAAGAAAAAAAAAATCTAAGACCAGTGCCTTAATCTTAATGGAACTGAAGAAGTCTGTGGATTGTCTGTGTTCATCAAAGCACCATGAAAATACATCATGATTCTGATTTGACTTTTTTTTTTCAGATCACACCAACATTGTGCACAGGTATGTGCACACACATACACATGCATGCATGCAAGACACCCGCACATACCCTTTACCCAAACACGCACACTTTTTCCGTACACACTCACATACGTAACCACACATGAGAGAAAGGGAAACAGAAGGCTGTGTACTTCCTCATCCTTTCTACTGTTGAGCAAAATACACTCTGTAGTAGAGAAATAGTAAAATATATAAGATAATAAAATGGACATTGATTTGTTAAGAGTAGGACTATACCATGGCATGAAAACAGAACCAAACTGGACATGGTGATAGTCCTGACTTAAATGATCTTGGTGGTCGTCATTCATATGACGCCTTATGTGTTCATCGCGAGTATACTGAAATGACCATGAGTACACACAGATATATACATATTACAGACAATGGATTAAATCACAATATATTTCTTGTGTTTCCCACTCAATTACTTTTCCAGTATAAACTACAAAAATAAACAATACTACAAAACAAAGAGTACATCATCAATAATTACTGAACATTCTGCCCAAACTGTCAACATTAGTTTGTGGTGAAAAGTACACATGGTGTTAACTGATGCATCATAACATGGTGAAACAGACATAACATTGTTTATGCATGAAATGTGTTTATTTATTTATTTTTACCTCATTTTAAACCATCTTATATGTCATACTATTTGGGGGACCTACAACTCCAAAGTGTGTGGGTGTGTGTGTCTGTGTGTATGTTCATGCGCGTGCATGTGAGCGTGTGTTTATGGAGGAGTTTTCTCTCTCCTACCTTCCCAGACACCAGCATCTTCTCAAGATATCAGCTGTGTGAAAGAGGATTTGTTTTAGGCACTTTTCTACTGTTTGTCAAATAAAACAGGATTCCAGGTGAGAGCACACTGGCAGTAGTCAGTCACAGATAGCCCTCCATACAGATAGTCCTTGATGCAGCTGGACAACAACAACAACAAAAAAAGACTCCTGCCCTGTTGGGAGCCTAAGCACTTGTATCTTATGCCCCACACCATCTCTGGTTTCTCATCCTCCCTCTCTCATTGGTATGTGCTCCCTTAGAGTGAACTTAAAAGGACAAAAATGTGCCTCTAGGATACACAAGGCTTACATTGTGTGTGTGCACACAAGCATGTATGTGTCTGTATGTGGGTTGTTAGCAGTTTACCAGCTTGGTATAAGCCCTTGGCACAGAATAGAAGCCACAGGTAAGTACCCGATGGCTGCTGTTTTTCCCCTCACTTTCACCCTGATGCACACAGACACAGACACACACACACACACACATATGCATACAGTTTCTCCCTAATACTTATACATGTATATATGCACACACACACAAATAATCCTCGTGCCCCCACAATGACCAAAGCAAATTAGTCAAACAAACAAAAAAGGAGCAGAAAAAACAGTCCTTTGTGGAGTCACAGACAAATTCCAGATTATGGCACATCGGTAGCCAGTGTGCATGTTTCTCTCCGGAGCCAATCTCTTGATATTATCATTTTGTTTTGTCATTATTGTTCCTATGACTAGAATGTCTGGATGGAATATTTTCCCAACATAGAGGTTTGTCAAGCAGGTCCAGAGACAAAATGAGAGATGTCATCAGATGATTTGGCAAGGGGAGCACATTCTCAGAGGACAGAAAAACTACAGCTGGTCACCAAACTAAAAAAAAATAAAATAAAATAAAACAAAACAAAATACAGCTGGTCTCCCCTTTGACATTCATGTTTGTGTTTGTCAAATGAGTAAAATGGGTAAGTGGGAGGGAAAAGATAAATCAAGCAATCCCTCATGCCTGGAGTACAAACAGTAGGCAAGCCTGATCGGCAGGTTTCTAAGACATGCTTCTGAGGGACTTTTCTGTGACTATTTCCATTCCAAACAATTAAGCACTTAATATTAAGCACTATTTTCTTTGAAGAACAGTGCAAATAAGACAATTTTTAATATCTTTTCCCTAGGATGAACATTGTGCAGAGTTTGATTTTCAGATCTAAACAAATATGAAAAGAATTCACGTTACCAGACTAAGGAACAATCACTGAAATAAAATTGTTCCCGCCTTGAGAACGCATGTGCTGTACATATTTGTTTTTCTTCATCTAAACTCACAGTCCAATTATATCATTTCCATGTTTGTATGTAGGTTGTTTTTCCCCTAGCGGCGAATTTACACTGTATATTTTACATCAGCACTTCACATGGTATAAGTATCAGATCTGATTGGTAGTTTATGTATAGATTTAACATGCAGGTTGCTGTAGCTCTACTGGTGTGGGGTAGTAGTATTTACAGATGGACTGTTTTGGGCTTCTTAGTGCAGCTTCTTGACACACAGTCCCCCTCCTGTGGCCTATTTCAGGATTATCTGTTTGAGGGATGAGAGAAGACAGAACAAGAGAGTGGGTGGATCAGTCTACCCCTTATAGCGCAATATCAGCTCTTACATGTCCTACACCACAACTCAATGTGACACACACACACACACACACACTCCTTAACGTGTAATAAAGAAAAATAGTGAGAGAGCGGGCACAAACATGGATTGTTCAAACTTGAGGTGTGTAGACTAGAGAAAGTCATAAGAAGGTGCATAGACTAGTCTAGGTAGATGACCGCCCTGAATGATCAGCACATGAGGATATTTAGGCAAAAGGCACGTGTGGCACAAGGGGAGGACAATATTAGTCAAATTTCAAGAACACCCCATAGCAGCACTGGGGCATCCTTGTGAGATTGAATTGGGGACATTTGACCATGGGTTGTGGAAGAAAACAGGGCATATCTTATATACACCCATAATTTGGAACATCCCTCAGCATTCTCTCCAACTGATGCTAAAGGGTCAAGGCTGAACCAAACGAGATGTTAAACTGAGTTAAAGCAATAATCCAGTCAATCAGCCCATAGCCCTGTTTGTTAAGGTTGCCGAGCGCTGTGAGTATGAATAATAACAAGATACAGCATACATACAAGATAGACCAAATAGCAAAACAGCAGCTAATGCTAACTAATAAGAGAAAAGACCTCTGGTTCAGTTTAGTTTTCCTGTGCCCTGTTAGATGCTGGTTCCTAAATTTGGTCTGTGTTGTGCAAAATTTCTCGTTCTTTTTTCAACGGTCGCATTCGACAACCTCTAAGAACGCAGCTAGTGGTTGACCGGCTCCAGACAATCCCTTTAAATCACATGCAGGGCAGACAAGATGGATGTAAAGCAGGTGAGCGCGAAGCCAGGCAGGCAATGGTGCAGTGAAGGTGAGCAGAGGTGATGTAGTAAATGCCAGCGACCAAAAGGAGGCAGCTGAGCTAACAGACAGTTTAAGCTACGCTTCTAAAGTCTGTAGATGTAGGTATGCGTGTGTGTGTATGTGTGTGTGAGGGGGTGCTTAAAGCATTTGTCTTAAACTGATTAAGTAAAGCTACTAATTGTCTGTTCTGATTGAAGTGGTTACTATGGATGTTTTAAAGATCAAAAGAAATGGACAAAAGTGGAATACACCTGATTGTGTGGCAAATTGATTATAGTATACAAGGGGCAGGAGAGGTAATTGTTTAGCATTTGGAAACCTCTAGAACATACAATGTTCATCTGAAATGGATATTTAAAAATGTTTCAATTCCAGCATGCACCAAGTCCTTTCTGCCAGTTGGGGGAGCTATTTCAACACGACACAGTGAAGGACTCCATCCTTTCTACAGAATCTGTTTTTAAACTTTGAATGATGGGAAAGTGTGGCATGGTACCTCCATCATGTTCAAGCAAGACCTTGAATAATATAACCAGGGTGAGAGAATAACATCTGGGCCTTGAACTTTTTCTTCTGAAACCACTTTTCAAAGCACCACAAAATGCCTCTTTGTCCTCTACCCAGAGGAGATATCCACAGTGATCTATGCTATGGCATCAATGGGCAGACAAAAGCCCTGTATGCAGGGTCTTTCCAGAGGACAAGAATGGCCACAGAAGGTGAGACAGTAAACAGGGTAGGCCAGGGCTTGTTTATGCCTCCTGTGTGTCACTTTCACAGGCCCTGCAGCATACCCCCCCTCTCTTTCTCTCTCTCTGCATAATTAAACCCGTGTGCTAAATTATTCGCAGGAGCAGTGACTCAGCTGCCTGCGGGGGCAGTAACAGCAGCGGCAGTGATGGCATCAGCCGTCTGCCTGTCTTGGATTGGGTGTCTAGACGCCATGAGGGAGGAGGGAGGGAAGAGGACAACGCTGGGGTGAAGGAAGGGACCAAAGCTCAGCACGACCTTGTTGCAAAATCTGCCCAGAGCCTTCCAGGGATGCCAAATGCCACCTACATGCTACCAGTGACAGAGCAGGCACCCAGACCTGAGTATACATTCAAAATTATTCAGCTACAACCATAGAAAGAGGAGGATGTCACCAAAGACTTGTTATTTTTACTGTATAGTGGTTACTGACGTAGAGATTGCAACATCATATTGTCCGGAGCTCTCTAGTGCAACAATTTAAAATCACAGCAACACAGTGGTCCTTGTAAAAGAAGTTAGGCTGTGGTAACAACTTATTTCAATATCATGATGAAACTTGGTGATGATTACCTTGGTGAAGCTAAATGGTTAAATAAAGCTCACTCTCTCCGACCAAGAGTCCGTTTTATGATCATGTGTCCATTTCTAATGTATACTTATTTGCTACAGCTGGATTACATTCATACAATACAATAGCATCTGTTGTCAGAAGGTGAATTCAGATTAAGGAATTAAACGTACAGTTTTGGTATGGTAAGCGCCTGAAACAGATGATTCAATATTGAAAAAGTAACATGCCAAAATAAGGTGATTGAAATGTTCTAAATGTTCAGAGTATCACCCATGCATAGGTGCCTCCTTATCCTGCATGCCTCATTAACACAGAGGAAACAAACGTTTACACCACTACTGACACTTTTCCCATGTGCCCAGATGAATGCAGCACTATGGCCTACTGCTGTGTTGAAATCAACAGGAAGCCCCCGAGCCTCCCTCAGGAAAAGGCAATTCTTAATGGCGCGGAGGAGCATGAGTCAAGCAATCTCCTCACATGACCCCATTTGTAGAGGGAAAATAAAGTGCTGTATCCCGGGAATGGCTGTTCAGTTACTTACCTTCCCATGGATTTCAACGCATAACTTTCTACCATCATCATTAATGTACAGACACGCCTTGCAAGTAATGGGCAGGGGAAGTAACAAAGACAAGCATTTGTTTGAGCAGATTTCCCACACCACACTTTCAGATACAAACATCTACCATTTAGTTCAAACCAAATGAATTGGACAGTCCCATCCATTCCATAATAGGGCCAGCAAGGAAACGCAAGCTTTGAAGTAAACAGACAGAAACATTCCAGTGGTCCTAAAGCCCGTGGCAAGAAAGGCCAATGTGGAAGGCCAAAAGTAAAGCACACTTCATTAACATAATACGGGTTAATGAGTAAATGGCTGACATGAGTTGACTGGGACTCTGTTGCCAGATTTGACATTGTAACCAGCACCATCACAACCCCTTCCCTCCTGCCCCATGTCAGGCTCCCCTGCCCTGGGCCTTCCTGTCAGTTATGGCAGGGCGTTAAAGGCTCTGCCATCTATTCGTGGGACAGAGTGCCATTTTTAGTCCTTTCCGGAAGGGAAGACAAGGCAGCATCCTTCCTGCTTCTGGGTGCACTAATAGCAACCGTGAAGTGGATGGTATCGACTGCTTCCTTGAGTGCAGCCCTCCTCCCCTCATGTGCAACCCACACCCTGACTGCACCAGACACGGGCCACCCAGTGTGGGAAAGACAAACACGTTCCACCAATCGTACGGAGGGGAAAAGGTGTGGACCAAAAGCATTTACAGGGGAAATCTGATAACCTGTGAGAGTGCAAGTGTGTGTGTATGTGCATGTGTATTTGTGTCTCTAAGACAGAATAGGAATGGGAGATAAAGAGATTAAAACAGGTTGGTTGTCAGTCAATTTTAACAGTAAACAGTTATACACTTTTCAACTGAAGATGAAGGACAACAAAACACAAAAAAACAAGACCATGCCAAAAGAAAGAAGGAAATAATGCAACACAACTACTATTTGCCAATGGGGGAGCTCTGAATAAGCACTTTAGTGTTGGCCAATCATGGAACATACTTTCATTTTTCAATCCATTAGCAGACTAAATTAATGTGTGTGTGCTCGCTAGGCACAGCTATGCTAGGACTCGGATGGCGTGAGTGAAACAGGTCAGCGATCACCATGGAGACCAAGGCTCGCTTGCAATTCAATTTGTGGTGCTGGAGTGCTTATTTGGAGCTCAGGGATTTATGAAAGAAAGCTTTTAAAAGGAGCAAACCTGATTGGCTGGTGCTGTTGCTGCGTAGGGGACACTTGTGGCAGGAGTTGTTGCTGCAGAGACAGTAGCAGGCGTAGCACTGTACATCATGGGGACTTTTTCAGGAAGGGGAACCATGGAAGCAATGAACAGGTAGGTGGAGCATTATGGAGGTAACCATGGCAACAGTTTTTTTTTTTTTTTGGGGGGGGTGGGGGGGTGGTTGGGGAGGGAGAGGGTGTTGGTAGATGTTTTTTAAGTTTTTTAGGGTGGGGTGGGGTTGTTGGGGAGGGTGGTGTTTTTTTTTTTTTTTTTTTTTGAATGGTGAATATTACAGAGCAGCAAGCCATCATTGGGTTAGACCAGCAGATGGCATGCGATCACGATGCAAAGCAAAAAAGCATGGGAGAAAAATAAAAAAGAGGAAAAAGCTGATTACAATCACAAATAAGGAAATTTTATCACCACAATCAGTTTTTCCCAGAGAAGCTGGCAGAACAAACACTGCTTCCTTTGCGGCTAACCCTTGAGCAAGCTTTATGCTGAATACTGAACTACTGTAGAGTTTGGGCAGCAGTTTGCTGTTGGCTACTTTGGGTTACTTCTCTGGGAAACTGATTCAAATTTCCTAATCAACAAGGCACAACAAAAAGACAATATTCAACACCTGGTCAGCTTCCGTATTAGTCTTGTGGTCTCACACACACATGAACAGAATAAAAGTAATAGTGAGAGGAACTGACAATCAGTCTCACCCATCATCATCACCCTTAGGCCAATATCAGTCACAAAAACATTAACAATGTTTCCCACAACTGATTGCTTTGAAGGGTTGGGGTTTTGAACAGGTGACTTAAACATCATAGACCAATGGGCATTTCAGAGAGATAGGGACATCTCATCAACTTGGTGCACACATGGATAACAAAAAACTACACATGGACCCTCCCCCTTCCCATCAGCCAGCTTTTACACTATCAAAGAATGCCATTTGTCATCATATTTAAAATCACCCGAGGGAACAACCCTAGCCCCACTGCACTCTCTGCACCCACAGCATTCAAATCTCCCAGTGACCCACCCCAAAAGCCCTGGCCCATTGTCAGAATGGTGTGAAAAAAAACAAAGAGAAAGAAAAAGCACCTACCAATGCTGCTAGCAGGAGTCATGCACAAGACTGACCCTGTGCGCCATGCAGTGAAGAGTGCGTAGGAAGATTAATAAGGGAAAGGGAGAAAAACCCGTTAGAGAGACAGACAGGCCAGAAATTCCATCATCAGCATGCAAACACACATTTGTTGCTTTGTTGTCACTGTTGTTGTTGTTGTTGTTGTTGCTTTGCTCTGTTGGTTAAGTGTTTTTTTAAGTTCACATGGGGCCATACAGTTGGTCGGTGACATTAAACCAGAGGCTCCTTTAAGAGCACACAGCAGAATGCCTGATGTCAGTAGAGCTGCGGTAGAGGGGTGTGTTTTTAAGACATGAGGCACAAAGAGGGGGATGTGGGGTTGAAAACAAAACTATTGCAGTAAGCTATGCCATGATGACAGAGAGTCAGCGAGAGAAACTATCAGAGCAGGCTGGGCTAAGCAAAAGGACGCCCTGTGGAGGGCCAGTCAGAGAATTGGGGAAAATACAATGGGGAGCACAACTCAAGGGAAAAAGATAAAGGCAGGAAGGTCACTGAGGATCAGACTAACTAAAGCTGTGTACGGCTGAGTGGCTGGATGAAAGACACTACAAACTACAACTGTGTTACAAACTTAACTGCTGTGTCTGGCGAATTGTTCAACTACTTCCAATGTTATACAAGGGCCATCTTATTTCTATGTAACCCTTGAAACAGACATTAGTGAAGATGATATGCTCACTCTCTTAAACACAGGAAACACTCACATGTGCATTTACCACTGTGTGAAATGGCAGACCTGGTAGTTTATAAGTAGGCGTTAAAAGCCAAAGTGCATACCTAGTAATTATACTGCAATATGATCCATCATCCACTATATTATTACTGAGATTTAACAGCGCTGATCAAAGCACAGAGGGCTCTGCCTTGCCTAACACCTGGCGACGATTCCTGCTTTTATCTGCAAGAGCGCCTAGATTGGGATCAAAGTTTAGGGAGTGGCAGCTCCACATTCAGAAGATGCACAGAGATTAGAAGGGGGTTGATACGCTGCAGGAGTCGAACAGAATTCCCTATCAGAGCTCTCTCTGCCCCACCTGGCGACGATTCCTGCTTTTATCTGCAAGAGCGCCTAGATTGGGATCAAAGTTTAGGGAGTGGCAGCTCCACATTCAGAAGATGCACAGAGATTAGAAGGGGGTTGATACGCTGCAGGAGTCGAACAGAATTCCCTATCAGAGCTCTCTCTGCCCCACTGACAAATCACTCCCTGTTACTAAATGCTGAACATGCTGCAGGCTTCAAGCTCAAGGGAACTACGACTGACTTTTACAGTGCCAGAGATTTTTTTCAGATGAGTACTGACTAACTTAAACACACGTTCACTTCAAGCAGAGGAGGAAGGGGTGTGTGGCGCAGACTTATGCATGTTGTTGTTGTAGTTAAGCTTCATTATTACTGGTTTGGGGACCACAGGGTTAGCGAAGGTATTACAGAGCATGCACAAGCTTGTAGCAAAGACCAATTAGAATGGAGTGATTCTACTAGTCAAGCTACAATGGCCAAGCAACTGTGTTTTGTTCACAGTTTTAGAAGACTTTTTTTTTTTTTTATGTGGCCGATGTGGCCTTGTGTCTAATGTAGCCCAATCCATCGAATGCAGTAAAAGCTAATGCAGCATATGCTTCCACTTAGCTTGGCTTGGCTGGACATAGCTAGCTACGCTAGCACATAGCTTGGCCGGAAGAATAAAGCAAATCATGAAACACTCTGGTCTGATGAGTGTGTGATAGGGTATTTGTATGTATGTAAGTTTGTATGTAAGTGTGTGTGTGTGTGTATGTGCTTATTCACAAGAGTATACCTGTGGGAAAGAATGTGGCGGCAGGCTGCTGGAGCTGTGCGTTAGCCAGGGCCTGCTGGTAGTGCAAGACACTGGGGTTAAAGAGGGTGCTGGCCCCGTTGCTTTTCTCCAGGGCTGGTCTCTTTGGTAGGGGTTGCAGCATACTGTGGGGGAAAGCCTGAAGGAGTAAAGAGGAGAGGAGTGATTAGACCCTCCAAACCCACACTCAGTTTCACTCTGACACCGATACACACACACACACACACACACACGCACGCACACACAGCCACACTGTTTAGCTGTTGTACACATGCATGTACAAAAGAACACACAGACATCCACACAACAATATCAAAATGATTCACAGATTTATGACCATACAAATCACTGGACAATGACAAACTATACACAATATTTAGCAAGGCACTTGTACTGTATAATGTACATTGTAAAAGTTTAAATTTGTTCATTTCCAAGTCACTTTCAAGTCTGACAGGGCATAGACTACTTTGGTGCTTGGCTAAGGAAAAACAATCATTACTGGATGACTTTGTACTGATTAACTATGGAAGAAAAGAAACCAAATTAAATTCTGTGAGTGGCTACAGTACATTAAGAAGCTACATGCAAAGCAAAAGGTGAAAGGTGAAAGTACCAGATCTACAGTTGCCTCGAGGGGTCGCTTCATTGCTTTGGCAGTCGACTGAGTCTTTAAATAGCAGGCAGCGAGCACATGATGGCAGTGGGCCAATGGGATTCAAGCGTATTAACATACAGGTAACAGCAAGCAGAGGTGCATCATGGGGACAGCATTGCATTGTGGGTAGGTGAGAAGGAAAAACAAAAACAAAAATAATCTGAATGCAATATACCACATACAGAAAACAATAGGCATGCACATAAACAAAAAACTGCTTTTTCAAGATACATTGCTATGTTTTGAATTAGTATGAAAGCAAAAAGCATCTACTGTATCATTGTTAAAAAAGCATAAGAAATTAAGACTTTGAATGTACATGTAAAGTCAACTCTAATGGGACTGAATTTCATTAGTTCAGTAACACTTAAAGGACCTTATGCATTAATCAAAAGTCTACCACTATGTATCCATGGTAAATACACTTAACAGACATAAGCACGGCAACATTGGCTAAACAGACATGAATGCGCAGGCACTCTAAGATTCATCTTTTTAATTTTAGTGTACTTTGGAGGGAGGCAAAATGTAGTCACATGCTATAAGACGTGGAAGGCTGTTTTTGGTGTGTTTGGTGAAAGAGTGGCTGCCATTAGTCTGGTGGGTACTGACCCCTCATGTAAGAACAGTGTAAACCTTTTCTTATAGTCCTCTATTGCTATTACACAAATCTCTCTGTCCGCTTTTACAGCACATTACTTCTTACCTACAAGAAACATGCAAACAGTAAGCTGTAGAAGTGGATTGTTTACTGGACAGAGGAAAGAAAAAGGAATGGCCTCCTTCAGCAATCCATTTAATACCATTTCAGAAGCTCTGTGACTGTTAGCTTCAAATATCTACTGCTGGACAGCAAGACTGAAAGTGAGGTCAAATCTGGTAAAAGTTTTAAAAGGCTAGTCAATAAGGATGCCAACTCATAAGGATGCCAATTTCTCAGAAGAGGTCAAATCAGCATTTAAAGATTTCTTCCAACTCTCCCCAGTTGTATCAACACTGAGCTTTGTGCAGGATACGTACAACTCGTCCCAAAAAGCTCAATGCAACAGGCAGATGTGGTTCAATGTGAGTCTCGGAAAAAATACGATTTTCCTTTTTCCACGGTACTGTTTTCTACATTCATGGTAAAAGCTGTTGGCATTTCAGTGTCCTGACAAAATCTTTATTTGACGTCAGACACCGCCATTTGCTGTGCACTGAAGTGCTGCCCACACTATGTGCAGTATCCTCCACACACACAGGGAAAAACTGAGCAAACTGCACTATTAGCTTAAGAAGAAATTGTGGGATTGTGATGACCAGCTAAAAGGAAATAACTTGTGTTCATTTGCAGTTCAGACAGTTCTAAATTAAATATGTGTGTGTGGGTGGTGGGGTGGGGGGTATTATATTAATTGCCTAATTCCTGTTATTCTCGTCACAGAATGTGGAGCTCTGTTTTTTTTCCCTGCTTCATATAGTTGTGTTCAGATAGTATTAATCAACAGGTGTTAATGGAGTTGATTAATGTCAAAAAAGTAGGAAAAACTAATTCTCCCAAAATAGACAATATCTTAATGTAGATCCCATTTTTTATCACATCATCCAAAAAAGGCAATGATAAATACTGAAAGATAGAATATTCTTCTAACAAACACTACAATGGAAAAAGAAAGGGAAATGAAAGAATATAATGCACAGAATGACGAAGCCAAGGCATCGATGAGGCCATGCAAACACAAGTACACTGGAAATGGCAAACGGCAGACAGGGAGACTTATGAGGTCATGATGTATCCACCTATAAAGACAATGCTTAAGGACACATACAGTACCTTGAAATGATGGTAAACATAGTGAACAACAATTGAACAAATCCAGAGATCAATGGAGTTTGAACCTGAAATCACCAGCTACTAACTTCACGGCTCAAACGTGAACTGTACAATTTTGTTTTGGCATGAAAATTAAATTGGGATCTGTTACAGACAGTTTCATTACATTAATAATCATGAGGGGTTTCCCATTTGCCCAGATAAACCTGATAAACGTTCTCACAACATTTACTGTCAAGAAAGTAATCAACATCTGTGTAAGTCTGTTCAGTTATGTAACAGCGGTTTATACAGAAACATAATAAATATTGAAGAGATAAGAATAGCTCTCAGCCTACTAAGCTCACCTCAAGGGCATGCTGGATTATGTCTCTCTGTCTCTCTCTCTCTCTAATAAATCTGAATGACTTTATGGGCCTATGAAGGAGCCTGTGCTTTCTGAGGTAACTACCACACTGACATCGTCCCTTGAGGCTGCACTGACAATGTTTTGTCTGCAGGTGAAATGTTGGACTGTGAAGATTATCTTGGCTAACCATTTACAAAACAAGAGATTCAGAGCTCTTTATTCTTTCATTCCCCCCCTGCTTGTTTTGGCTGAGGAAGCACTGATGTCCTTTGGTCCCCCACCCCTTCAGGCCAGACGGCACGTCGGACAGGCAAAGAGGTAGGGGAGTGGTGTAGGGTGAGGTTAAGAGCAAAGCAAAGCAATGGGAGCGAACTGATGAGGCAAAAGCATGCCAGCCAGAGCCATAGAAGCAGCAGCAACAACAGCAACATTTGCTTGTTTTGTTTTGAAAGAAAAAGACATTCAAAATAAACTCCAGTATTCCAAGACCATTTTCCGTACAAAAAAGGTGAGGAGAGAGAATACAGGGCTCACTATGGCACTGACATCCATAGACCCTGACGCTACCTGATGGCCTTCAGCCAGAAAATACAGTTTCAGCAGAAAATGAGCCACAGCCCTTGATGTCAGCTTAGCGTGACACTGACATCCATCTCGTCTAATTCAATTTGCACTGATCTGAACGTGACTGGGCTCCTTTCAGAGTGAAGGAGAGTGTGTTGTCCTTGGATAAACAAGGGGATCTGCACAGAAGTATGCAGAGCTTGTCATCTGACACAGTATTAGAACAGAATTAATGATGATGATGATGAGAATCATAACAAACACTGTTGCGTTGGCAAAAACAGTGAATTGATTAATTGATTTGTAAATTCACCGCAGTGTCTAGATGATATTAAAGCAGTGCTCCACATTTTATGCGCTGATGATGTTCTGAAGCTGTAAAGGTCTGTTCAGTACAATCCGATTGTTGATTCATGTTTAACATGTTTAACTTCAATCTAAGATCCATACACATCACATCTACATCCTATGATTGCAGAAGTCGATTTACAGGCTTGTATTAGACCATAGACCAGCAGCTGAATGTGTGTTCGATTTTAAGAAGTGAATTAGCATTTACATTTATATTTAAATTTGTTTTTTGTGCATGTGTGTGTGTGTGTGTGTGTGTGAGGGAGAGAGAGAGACAGAGAGAGAGGTAGAAAGAGAGTGTGCAAGTATATATATATGAGTCTGTGTAATTATAAGGAGTTAAGTTTTAAAGGTTTGTTGAGGACTACAATAATTGGATGGCTCATTATTTGGGGATACAACCAATTAGCCTCCTCATTCAACACACCATTTGCACTTGATTCAGATGCTGCCAAACAGTTGGGTTTGCTCTGATGCAGAGTGAACTGGCTTTTGCTGCATCTATAAACCCTTGATGTTTTACATTATTAAATCCTAAGACTTTGATATTCATGAAACCGCTCACATTTCTTAAGGCTTTTTGTTCACAATGAATTAGTATTCTGTAACATTTCAAAAAGTATGATTTGCATGTTGTATTACTATGCATCTGCAGGGAGGATTGGCTGAATACAAATATTTATCTGGCTTTGTTATAGTGGAGGTTATTACACTAAGCTCATCTGAGAGGACACTGTTGAAAGTGCTTGTGAAAGTGCTTGTGTGGGTAATGATCAGTAAGAATATGCCTGTGGGTATATATGTCTCTACTTAAGGCTTAAGTGTGTGCAGATGGACGTGTGTGGGTGTATATGTATGTGTGTGTGTATGTGTGTATGTATGTGTGTATGTGTGTTCAATGTGTTTCCATGTCCTCCTGCGTGTGTTTAAGTGTGTGTATGAGAACATGGCTGAATCTCAGTATCCCTCCCAAAGCCTACACCCTGAATCATGAATCCTGATCCTGATTGGCTAATTCATGTCAGTTTAAGTCTTAGAGGGTTCATAGATTAGGGTTTAGCAGGGACATTGAGATTCGGCCTACTGGTTACATTAGTCAATTCAATTGTTTTTATACGCCTTTTACAATAGTATTTTCTCATGACGTTTTACAGCAAGGCGCACCAAACTCACTTGCATGTATCTTTTTTTCCATTTGCTGTGTGTGTAGTACTGTGTACATGTGTGTGTGTGTCTTTACAAGTAAGTGTGTGTGTGTGTGTGTGTGTGTGTGACCGTGTGTGTCTTACCATGGCAGCGGCGGCAGCGGCCTGTGCTGCCACAGCCGTCTGGTTGGCCTGATGCTGCGCGGCTTTGATCTTGGCCTGCAGGTGCGTGGGCGGGTGGAAGTACTTGCACTTCTCGCGCGAGCAGCGGCTCTTGATGTAGTCCATGCACACAGTCACCGTGTTGTCACTCGTGTCGATCATGGGGCTGTCGCTCGGGTGTGCAAAGCGACAGTCCGTCTCGCCCCGGGCACAGTTGCCACGCTGAAACTCACGACACACCTACACACACACACACACACGCACGCGCCAAATGTTCAGGAAAAAGACACAAATACACACACAAGCACGCACATGCATTAAGTACAGATAAGGAGGGGAAGGATTAAAAGCTCAATATCGTCTTTGTTACAGACAGCTGAATGCAAAATCTGAATTAAGATCAACGTTTGGAGAGTGACTTCACTTTAAAAATCTCAATAACTGCTCGCCCTGACCAATAAAGCTGTAGACAGATGTTGCCTCGAGTCTTTAATCAATGTTTCCTGGCATTCCTGGAGTGCTTAGAAACAGTGTAAGCTTTCGTGTGACGTGTGGCTGGTGCTCACCTCAGGTGAACCACACTGATGTTAGGACACCTCCAAACAAATCTGCCCCAGACATCGGTGTTGTTTTGCTGCACTGAAGCACATGCAATACCACAGTGCTAGCACTACAGACAAATTTTGTTTGTGTGTGTGTGTGTGTGTATGTGTATTTGTGATTTAATTCCAAAAAGCAGTAGTGCATTCTGGAGCAAGGGGAAAAAGTTCAAAGATGATTTCCAGATGTCTAAGGATTGGAAATGTGAAGTAAGTCATCACAGACTGAGTCTGTATTTTAGAAAACAAAGACATGAAATTCCTGGTAGGTTTAATTTACAATGTGTACACAGATAAGTCAAACTCATAAACACACCAACATGCATGTTTACACAGGCATACAGTACACAATGCACACCACAAAATGCACAATCTAATGGACATGAACAAAGGCCAGTGGCAGTGAATACACAGCTTAGAGAGACTGTACTCTGTAAGCTATACACACACACGCACGCGCACACACACAGATGGTAGTCAGAGAACAGACAGCATCAGGACACAAACAGCTCAGTAAACAGTCATGCTTGGTGTGGGAGGATCCTCATTCCTCAGAGGAACACAGCCTCTCATTATCACGCACATCGCTCAGTTGCTAAGTGACAGCACTTAGCAAAAAAGGCGCATAAACACACACACACACACACACACACGCACTCACACACACACACACAAACATAGACAGGCGGTAGAGGGGGGTTGCAGGCTTTTGTGATTGTAATCATTTGAAATATTTGTATCCTTTGTTTCATCAAGAAACAGCAATCTTGTGCTTCATTTACTGTAAAGCCTGAGCCAGCATTAGACTACCCTAATAGGAACAGTGAATTAGGACTGTGTTGGCCACACCCAACTAATGAACTAAGGACAGAGAGAGAGAGACAGAGAAAAACAGGACTTTTTAAGGCCCCACCAAAAACCTATTGGTTTTACAACAAGAACGCTGTAATTTTGCGAACTTGTGCAGAGCTATGTTTTTAGACTTAAGATGAATGACTTTCACCACATTTGGCTACCAATGGCAGCAATTAAGCCATTTGTGCATGCTGGTGGTCTTCCCCACGAAAGACAAAATGACAGATCAGCAACGGCGGTCGCTCGGTCACGTGACCCTTGGTTGGAGCCAAGAGTGTTGTGATTGGTTGATTACCTCCAGCTTGTCGGTGCGCAGCAGCTTCTGTGTGGAGGAGGAGCTCTGGACGTTGACCGGCGGGCTGCCGGGGACGATGACGGGGGTGCTGGGCAGCATCTCCGTGGGAACCAGGCCCATGCTGTGGCTCATGGGTGTCAGGTACGGGGCGTAGCTCAAGCCGGGGTTAGAGCCCAGACCCTGGCTCACTGGAAACGTAGGCTAGGACAGGGAACGGATCGACGTGATTAGTGAAGCAAGTTCATTTAAAAAAAAAAAACAAGATTAAAAAAGGAGGGAATTCACATGGGAATAGAGAGATTGAGGACAGGTGGGTGGAGTAACAAAAAGAGAAAAAAAGAGGGAGAATGAGATGGCATGTGTTAATGTTTGATAACTAGGGATGGGAGTTCTGGGAGAGGTAAAAACTAAGAGAGAGAGACACCGAACTACTGAGACAGTGTAGGAACGTACCACTGGCTGCATGGTTGTGCCTGGGATCATGAACTGCATCTGTTGAGCCAACATGGCTGCCGCTGTCTTCTGCTGGATCAGGTTGTTGCGCCCATTGATCTCCAGCTGTGTCTTTAGGTGAGCTGGGGGATGTAGATACTTGCAGTTTTCTCTCGTACATCGGCCCTGAAAATACAGCACAGAGACATTATCAGCTTCAGCTTATCATTTATTTGGAAAATAATATTTAAATAAAGTAATTATTTCAACTAAAACAGCTAAATGACACTGTTCACATTTACAGGTGTGTGAACATAAACAATTAAACCCTACACCTTGCTTGTTCTTGCAAAAAGCTTGTAGCATCGTTTACAAATGCAATGAGTTGACTTTAAAATGCAGAGAGAAAACCCCCCCCAAATGCCAGGGGACCACGCCAACAGGGAGTGCTGGCCTGTATCTGGGACAGAAGTGTGGTATCGGGCCAACACCAGGGTGTCGGGACATGAGTTAGTGGCTTGAAGAAGGACACCAAAAAAGGGAGAACTGCAACTCTGGCAATGCAGAGAGAGAGAGAGAGGGAGAGAAGAAATTGTATCTGTGTAAGTCACAAAGTAAATGTGTCGCACAGAGAGTCAAGAAAGAAAAGGCAAAAGTAACAGAAGAGAGAGATTTGAGACTAGACTAGAGAGAGATTTGAGACTAGACACTGCACTGCCTGCATGCTCAATAAAGATGGCTGTGGACCATGAACAATAACTCACACAGAAACCCAAACAGCGCTGAAGAGGTCACCATCTCCATGGCGATCAGATTCTGAGCCAATTACATTCACCCCTGAGTCGAGAGCTCATCACATCGTCTTCATGTCTCTGTTTCACTGCGGTCTGGAGTATGTATGTATTTGTGTGTGTGTGTGTGTGGATATCTACCATCATCTGCATAACAGAAAAAGAGCTAAATAAACAACTGCATGACCCCCCTGTTGGAAAATCTTTCAGCAGTTCGTGGCCTCTCTCTGAGCCAAACATACCACCTCTCTTAATGTTACAAACAGTGAATATTTATAACAGAAGTGCGGCCAGCATTATGGGATACATCAAACATTTATTTTATTCATTGCAAACCCTCTCTTTCATTCTTCAAACCAAAGAGGCAAACAGCTCATTGCTGGATGTGAACTGACCTCTTTAGGAGTCAAGCTTTATTTAGAAAAAGATCTCCATATCTTCGGGTAATATATCCAGCAGATATAATTTAAAATCTGCCCAGTCAGCATGATCATGCATGAGATGTCCCAGGAGGTCTCTATGAAGGAGCATATAGAGGTCAATTGTGTTTCAGATACAGAAACCTTATCAGGTATCATTGGGGAAATAAAACACTCAATGTAGGACACCACTAAGTGATAGCTGCCAATCGCTTGTGAACGTGGTGTAGGTGAACGAGAAAGAGTGTAGGATTACGCTATACAAAATCCAATCTACATCATAATGATTAATAGAGATTAATAAAGCATATTTTACTACACAGGAGAGGCTGTTACGGAATTGTAGTCATTCATTACCCATAGGCAATAGGTTCAATTGTGTAAGACTTAGAAAACAATAGAAATGTAATTGTGAGTTTCAAACCATATTATCATATAAAGTTTAGTTAGGGAATGGAACTATTATCTATGAAGACAACCCGCTCTTCACAATATAGTCTAAGGGGGCCCTATCTTGTTCGTCTTGGCCAACAGTTTGGTCTCCATGGAGGAGCACTTGTGCTAATTCTAAGGTGGGGCGTCAAGCCAGGTCAGAGCGCCAAGAGAGATCAACTCATGGGGTCGATTTGCTGGCTAAACCTGGAGCAAAAGCTGGGGTGGTAAGGAACTACAGGAGACGCCAAAATGGAACTCTCCAGAACCTGTCCAGTACTGCTGAATGGGATAGAATAAATTCCACAGATCACTGAATGATGTTATGAGGTTATTATATCCACCCTGGGCACAATGCAATTTCTTTTGAAATGTGTTGGCAGAAGGGTCAGTTATGACGTCTCCAAATACAACCTCCAGTAATGCAATAAACATAGCTATAAAGAAGATGATCTTTGTATCTGAACAACTGCTGCAAAACAAATACAGCAACTAAACCTTTGACCCCTTAAGTATCCAGAGATGAAGTATATTTTTGTGAACTTTGCAAACATGCTTATGTCATTCACTTCCTTGGCAACATATTTCAGCAAACAGGCTACACACATTAGGCTAGACTATACTGCAAAACTAGGTTATTACAAACAAAGGCATTAGATCTAATCATCAATCATTTTTCATACAAGTTGACACTTCTGTTTGGATGCAATTGATGCAGTGTGCTTGTAAAGGTTTTAGTTTTGAGAGCTTTAGCCTCCTACTGCAGCTGGCTAGTCGAACTGACGGCCACAAAAATGGGCAATTTACTCCAAACATTCAAAACATTTGTTAATCTGAAAGAGCAACCAATTGTGTAATTTCATCAAATGCCTATTCCATAAATTTTTGTGTGTTTACTTAATTTGTTCTTCCTAGGATGAGACAGTGTGTGGGTATTGTTTTTGGACAGATTTTAAATGAACCAGAAAATTACTTTGCAGATTACATCTAGCTCAAGTTTAATGCAAACAAGTTCCCAAAGACATTTTCTGTTGTTTGGATGCAGTTACATGGCATACACATGTGGCATTACAAAGGTTTGACCATCTCATTACTATTTTTGAGTTTTTTTGATCCTATGACATTCACTAAGAGAACCATCCAGAAAGAGACAGACATTAAGGCAATGAGCTGAGCCTGTCATACTTCTCCGCTTTGAGGGTAGGTGTTTCATCTGGTAAATTGCTCACAAAGTGAGGAGGCAAGGTCACTGATTCATTCACTCTGGCACTTGGAACGTTAGCAAAATGCCTTTGCCACATGTCCTTCCCCTTTGGGCTGTTATGCGGAAAATAAATAGAGAAAAAAAGAAACTAAGGCCCCTTCCCACAAAACCCAAGCAGTTGAAAATATAATTGGAGTTCTGCAGAACAAAAATGCCAAAATTTGGTTTACACAGACTACTATGAATCATGACCCCAGTATTAAGACTTGTGGCAAAATCTTGTTTGTTTTATCAACAGGAATGTTGGGCTATTTTTGAGGTTTCTACACAGAACGTAAAAATGAGTGTTGATACTAACTAAACCTTGGTCTGCGACTTTGCAGGAAACATTTATGGACCACACCAAGTTGCAGGAGAGGAGCTCTTTCTAAAAGCACTGCTGGCAGGAATGTTCATGTGCAGATACTCTGTCTTGCTGTTTCCATTCACTCCTTTTATAAACTGTCTTTTTTTTTCTACACCACACAACTGGTTGGATGCATTTCACTTCAGCCAAGCTCTGAGAATGAACTGTGAAAATGTCTTTGAAGCTGATGGCCTTCGACTCAAAGAGTTAGCTTCTGGACAAGTCTAAGTCTCCCACAGATGCTCAAGCAAAAATGGTGTGAAATCTTCCTCTATAACGAAACAAATTATGAATGTTTTCAGTCCTAAACTGGCACAATCTCCACACTTCTCCACATGACTCTCAGTCACACTCAGTCTCTCATTTATGCGTCTCTCTCCATCCCTCACCCTCTCTCCCCCATCTCTCTCTTTCTCTCTCTCTCTCATACTCTGACACAGAATGTTTGTCCTTTTTTCTTACAACGCCTGTCTATATCCTAAATCAGCAAACCCTGGATCTGGTCTTTTTCTCATTTGATTATTTCACACATGAACGAATGAACCCGGTGTCATACGTAGATAAACAAATGACTCTTTGAAGAGAAAACCTGGTATTGTGACAACCAGTGTTGTCACACAGCTTCTCCGACACTGAGTCATTGTGCTCTAAAGGCCTTGGACACACCCTGTTAGGAAAACATGACTATCCTCCACCGCTGCCGCTGACTCTGGCTGCTAGGCTCAACACTGCAGTGTTACTGACATGTTCCAACCACTGTTACCCCAGCCACTAAATGAGGACACAAAGCAAACACACACACACACACACAGACAGCTACACACATCTACACACCCCCCAAAAAAAATGTTGCAGAGGAAGAATGATGGATGATGACGAGATGAGATGGCTGGCAGTAAAACACTCCTGATGAATCCGCATGGTTACAGAGATGTGCCTGGACAGCAAAGGTGAAGCCTACACACCACCTGGCAAGCAGTGCCACCACAGGGATGCATGCATGTCCTCTAAACAGGCACAGGAGGGGGATATGCGGCGCTACTGCATAGCGGACAAACAGAGAGACCAAAGAGGCTTAAAAGGATGAGCCCTTGGGACTGCTGACAAAGGAAGTTCTCCTATGGGTGTCCTTGTCTGTGCTCTGCTCTGCTATCTGATTTTGACCCAGTGTGAAGAGCTGGACTTGGTTAGGGCAAAAGATGGCAATGTAATCCTTTACTTTGTGTTGAGCAGGTCTTCCTTAAGTAAGAAGTGGGTAAAGTTTGAAGTGTTGCTAGTCATATTCTTCAGATTACTTTACGATACTTCATCATGAAAGTCCTTCATAATGTTCTGTTCATTTGGTTACAAGTAAAGAAAACCCCCTATGGCAACTACAGCCTACATCTCATCAGCTGAAGCTGAGCACTGTACAGTATGGACTCGAGAAATAATGATAGTCAATCTGTGCTCCACATATTAGAGGGAATACCACAGGGGTATGTAAATGAACATAGCTAATTTCATAAACATATTGAGAATATTCTCACTTAACCCACTTAGTTCTTTCCCCTTAAGACCCCACCCTTAATCGCGTCCATTAATTACCCATGTGACTAACTCCTCTCACTCAGGAAATAAAGGTTTTACAAGCAAGTTGTGAGACAATTATGACCATGGTTCAATTGACTTTCCCATTTAAAAAAAAAAAAAAAAATGCTTTCAACTGTGGTCTAATTGGATTAATGCATGGTCCTCCCCCTCCACCTCCTCCACCCATCAAAAACGAGTGGAAGCTAATTAGTTTAAAAGGCCTAATTCTGAGGTTAGGGAGAAAAGGGGAATTGAGAGTCTTTGATAAAATATATGCCACTACCTGTGAAATAACAAGCATTTTCATCTCAAGGGTCTGAGGGTCTGAGAAATGGGGTAATGTATGCATTCCATGTCCTTCGCCCTGCATTCCATTCATTAGTCGGACAATTATGTGGCTGCAATCGTGGAGAGTTAAATATTTTACTGCTCATTTGCTTATTCCCTCGTACGCACAGGACTCTGTTGTGCTACCCTGGCGAGCGGGGCTTTTGCGTCGGACGTGTGGAGTGCTGACTGTGTGCCTGTGGGTGGGTAGGTGACATGCGGACACACACAGAGGAGAGTCTCAGAGCACCGGGATAATGGTGCTTCAGTTGAGGCTACGGGCGATCGTCGGCCATTTGCATTTTCTCGTCAATGGGGCTCTATTTGACTGGTCAAAGAGAGCAGAGTGCACTCCTGAAATGCCAGTAAGCTCTATGCGGGATGGCACGCTCTTCATTAAAAATCTTCAAAGCGCCCCTTTTTTCCCGTTCAGACTCACTCACCCCTCAGTTTGCTCTCTTTGCTCCCCAAAAATATCTTTATTTAGCTCACCAGGTCAGATCCATGGACAAGGGACCATGCGTGTTAGCAATTCAAAAGAACCAGTGCAACACCATGGTGTCAACATGAGCCAACTTCACTTCTCTGTCTGGAATGGTTTCCACGAGGACATCAGACCCTTGACAGTTTTTGATGTTTTCAAAATGTCAGCAAACCTGAAAGGCCAGAAAGCAATCTAATGAAGCCTCCAACACCTCTAATCAAAAGGAACACACTGGGGAGAGAGTCTTGGCCCCAACTCTCACAACACATTAGTGAGACAAATCAGTGCGTCGGTCCACATTTACAGTTACAGATGAAAGATGGCAGCATTTAGACTTGCTTCAGGGTTTCCTCTTATTATTGCTGTGTTGTTTTCCTCCAGCTAGACGTATTATTCCTGGAGATGACTTTAGATTTGCTATCTCTGGTACCTCTGAGGAATACATGCCTGTTACAGTCGGCAGCAAGACTAATTTCCTGGTATCAACTCCACTATGTTGGTCTAATTTCCCAAACTCACAGAAAAGTGACTCCTCTGTTTGTGGCCACTCTGGGTGGTTGGGGGGATTTCCTAGGGGCATTAACTGCAGCCAGAGAGTCAAACTGTGCAGTTAAAGGAGACCAAGCTAAGTGAGCCATCCTGCAATCAGAACCTAACAGGATGGGCAGCTCTGGTGCTAACGGAGGGCCAGTAAAAAAAAAAAAGGGCACATCCTGCCCAGGAGTAAATGGGAGAGGAAGTGACAAGGAAGCTGGATGCACTGGGACACTAAAGCCCTTCATGGCCAGATGAACCGCGCCGGCTCCACTTTCAGATTTTGAGCCAGGGCACTTCAGTCTCTGTTTACCTGTTGATACTAGATGCTTGCCATCCACACGGAAATGGCCTACCAAGTGAGTAATGGAGGAGTGATTCAGACGCTCTTGCCTTCTACTCTAAGGCCAAGGGTTTGACATCCAAGGGGAATAATATCTAAGGGATCCCAAGCCAGTACAGGAACCAAAGGAAATTCAACCTACTACTTAATACCACCATAGTGGTTCAATTATCATGTCCACTTTCACATCTAGGTCTCAATGGTGGCTCAGTAGAAACTTAATGTAGGAGGAAAAACACCTACCTGAGACTGAGTTACTAAACACAAGGAGTGCCTCCATGGTTTCCTGATTTACTCTGACAGAAAACCTGCAGTGGTCTATGCCAGGATACTCTTAAGTGTGAAAGCCAAGTGTGCTGAACTCGCTGATTCTGTGTTTTCAAAACTGTGCACTGCAATAAGTTGGACTTTGTTTTGCTGTGGTAGGAGTCAGTGATGGAAATCAGCAGAGGCTGCAGACATTTGCCTGCTGCAGGGTCCTTGATATCATTCACACTTGGCTATGAAGCAAGTCTGAAACAATGTATCAGATAAACAGCTCTGACTTTTTACTAGACTAGGCAGGGTAAGAATAATTAATCATGAAAATGTATCTATTAGGCTAATCTTTCTCATGCTCAACTGCATCTTAATGAAAGATGACACTCGCAGAGGAAGTTTGTGACCATTACAGAAATATTGCTTTAAAACCATTCTCTATTGACAATGCTGCACTGAGTGTGCTTCTTCCGAAGTAATGTCATTTTCACATGAAACTTCAGAGGAGGGAAAACAAGACTGGGATCAATACTTTCTTCTTTATGATTTGCTCTTTATGTTCCTGTCCATACGTAGGCTACGTGTGCTTTTTGCAGTCGTGCTTCTGGTGGATTCTCTAAAGCTCCCTGAGGTAATTAAGAATGCATTTCTTTCACAGCAATAATCCTACAGACAGACTAGCTCCTCTGCTGGTGATACACTTGAGATTAATACAGCAGAAAGACAACACCCCTCTCTCCTAAGACCGGCTTTGCACTGCAGGGAGTGAGAAAGGAGGAGGTGGTGGAGAAAGGAACTGTGTTTAAGGAAAAGGATGGAGAAAACTCAGAGAGAAAGGATAGAAAGAAAGAGGGCTGCTTACACCACACCCCTACTAACCTATCCACGCCCCCCGCCCCCCCCTCTCCCGGAACACTGCCTGAAAGTGCCCGCCACTGGGTCTCTCTCCAAAGTAGACCAAACATTTCATGAACACATAAAGATAAGTGTGTGTGTGTGTGTGTGTGTGTGTAGTGTGCTGCTGTGGTGTTGGTGTGTCCAGAAGCAACGCATAAGCACCCTGGGGTGTTTTTGTAGTGTAGCCAATATGTGTATGTGCATTGGTGTGTTTGTGTATGTGTGTGTACGTATATATGTGTGTGTGTGCATGTTTGTGTGGGTGAGTGTGAGTCCACTGAGACCCAAACACAAGCCAAGGTGGGAGTTGACACGTGGGAGTTTATGTGGAAAGCAGAGGAGGGTGTTTGAAGGCTGTGCAAGGCTGTACAAGAGACACAATTTACCATGCTGGGTAACACACCACAGGAGATTTATGTTCTAGGTTATTTCTCCCATTTTCTGAGTCTACTTCACTGTTTCTTTACATTGAGGATTCGTCTTGGGGAGGCAACACTGTCAGTGAGAGCACCCAGTTTAGGTATGTTGTAGGGATTGGTTAGGGGGAAGGGGGAGGGGTACAGGGGTGATAATGCATAATCCAGATACACCGCAAGCCAACTGCTGATAATCTGATCATGTGTGAAGTGCTGAGACTGGGACCCATCAAGAAGATCTGATCTAATCCCCCGCCCCACATACACACAAACACACGCACACACAGACGCATGCAAGTACACACACATAGTGACAACTACCCCCTGGCTCCATAACATTAAACATAGTGCCCTCTGTCCCTCAGGATAGCTCCCGCATGCCGCCTAATGACTGACTACAACACCTGCGACAGCATCACATTAGCGAGATCAAAATCGTGGCGGTGCAGACGAGGATTTAAAAATTTAATTTCTGTGTAATGGATGTGCTACCTCAAGCATGTTGGACACAGTGGAACACATTAACCACATCAAACACGTGCGCTCTCACAGACCACTCAGAGAAAGCTCTCACAGGACACGATCTGAATAAGCCACACACACGCACACACAACACACACAATCAGGCTAAATGGCTATGATAGTAGAATTAGGCCTTCTGAGGTAATATCAAGAATATATTACCATGGGGTGCGGCTTAATTCTGCAGGATCACATTAGATTTTATGTATTCTACAAGGGGACACCACTGCTGCTGCTATTCACAACACCAATTTAACAAGGCTGTAGCTGGACGGCAACAGACATGTGGGAGTGAGAAAGAAAACAACATTGCCTTCAGGGGATAAGGGTTTTTGCTTTGTCCTATTTGTCACAATTAGTGTCAAAACTGACACAAGACTTAATGCCAGTTTTCATAGTCATGCCGTCATGCCAATGAATACAATACGCCAGTATCCACAGTCTACAATAAGAAGCCTTGAAAGACGCCATGGCTAACATCTGTATAGTTTTAAAAGAGAAACTGAAAATATTTCACATTCAGCTCATTTCAACACCAGGCTGATGAAGACATCATGCTTGAAACAATCCTTGAGTGCTACATTCGGGAAGAAATAATAAAAGAGACATGGTGTGTTGTGTATGTCACAGAGACCAACATTGATTTTGTTTTCTTGTTTCGGTTCTTCTATATTCAGAAGAGAGAATGAGGGCGGATGAGGGGGCGGGGTGTGGATGTATGAAGGACTGAAGGACATTTCGACTCTCCCCATGAACACGTCAGTAGTGTGAGGAGCCACAAGTCTGTGGGAGGACAGAGAAGGCACTGCAGCCTTGCATTCCAACACACACACACACACACACACACACACGGACATGCTTTTGTACAAACTCTCACACACAATGCCTTCCCTTTTTGAGTTCACAGCATGGTTAACAATCATCTAGCCTACCTCCACATGACTGAGGCGAAATGCACTCATTTTTAGACGGCCAGAAATAGCCCACTTGGGGCTGTGGAGGCGATAACGCATAGACCAGGCTACCATTTTTAATTGTGCTTCTTCCTCTAGCAACTGCAGTACATGTCTTTAGTGCAACTACCAACTGGACAGAGAATGCTCGAACATGCAGAGGTTATGAGACCGCATGGTGAAGAGCAGTCCACCTCTGCATGTTCTTTGTGTGACCTTTGAGAGAATTCATCTTAACAGCCAGGTAGAGAGAGACAAGAATGACAGCCAGTGTTGACCTTTTGTGCATGCTTTAATGAGAGCATTCCCAACTCAATGGTGACTGGGTCCTTTTTATTGTGTGGCTTCCATGAATATGACAAATTACGGCAGTACGGGGTGGAAAAAATCTAATGGCAGACCTCTTGTCAACCTTTCCAGGCCAAAACGCATTTGATCAAACAGACTGTTGGCATTTCGAAATAGGCTTTTGCTGCCAATATAACTGCCTTAATTAAGGTCTCTTTGAAGACCCTGAAAGACCACCATTTGAACCAATTCATTAGAGGTCAAAATAGTCCAAGCTGGTAGACAACCACCACTGCAGGAGCCCATGATTCCAGACTATTCTATTACTGTCTGTACCTTTGCTTGATTAGCAAATTGCATACATCATTAAGTCCATGGCTTACTATATATCCAATACAGCCCAAGATAGTAAAGAAGAGACATTAAATTGCCATATTTCCCAAGGCGTGAGAGTGAGCTACCTTGAGAGCTGGATAAGGTCTTGCATTACAAAGGATTTTTGCCTGACTAGTGAGGCAGCTGAAGGACTACAGCTATACTGTTTTGGGTTTTTTTTTTTTTGCGTCTCACATATGTTGCAGCTGGATCCAGTGAGTGTCATCAGCGCAGATAAATGTCATTTGCATCTCCTCCTCTCCAGCTAGGCGGTGGCCTTTGTCAAGCTTTTCTCTTGTGTTCCGCAGAAGAGAGACGCCTTTCCAAAGGCCACACCACTCCCTGAGGTATTCCATTAACAAGCCTGAGGAGGCTTCAGATGACAGGAAGCTGGAAAAGAGGGCTGAGAAGGACTGCGTAACAGAGCTGCCGAGAAGTGCGTGTGTGTGTTTTTGTGTGACGGTGGTGAGAAGCAGACTATAGAAACTCAAACCTCGTGCCCTCTTAGAGGATCCTGCAATTGCAATTAAGCTCTGACTACTTAATAGTGCTAGACTACAGTGCAATATACATCTGTGCTTACTGACTGGGTATATGTGTGAGAAACCGCATGAGGTGAAAGAAAAAGTGGCACCTGAGAGAGGTGGATGTATGGATACATAGAGATGGATACAATTAGCAAACTAGCAGGGGGTAGATGTAAACAGATAAGGAGGCTGGGAAGCCAGAGTCAGCAAGAGAGAGAGACTGATAGGGATAGCTGGGGTCTCTGAGAGGTCAGTGGAGAGCTTAGGCCATGAGTCTATCCCTAAATAAACCTGCGGGCCACTCTCTCTCTCTCTTCCTCCCCCTCGGTCTCTCCCTCTGCCCACCGCAGGCGATTAGGCTCTATGATCCACCGGCATATCCGCAGGATCTGTAACGGTATACAGGCTGCCAATTAGTGACCCCACCTGTTGCCCTGGTTCAGAGCTGCAGGCAACTGCAAGGGAGTGGTGGGGTGGTAGTGGGTTGGTGTCACTTTCGCCTCACAACTGTGCCAGGCATAAACACACCCCACCCTACGAGATTCAGCCAGTTATGACCTCTATAATATGGACAAACAAACATAGGATGGACATTTTTTGGGATGTCACCGTTCTATTTAGGCTCTCTGACTTAAGAGGGTCATTTGCGCAAAATCTGACCTTCATGGTGTTGGAAAGTGCTGACCAAGCATTCCTCTAGAATTATTAGAACAACTGAGTCCTTAATTTACACATCTTTATGTCAAAGCTTTGAAGTCAACATCACATTTACATCTGTCTTTATCCATAACCATCCCATACACTGTACATTCATTTGTAAGGGTTGCTTAGTGTAGGTGAGGGCACCCTCTTATCTTATGACAGCCTAGAAAAGGATGATAAAACTATTCACTTTGCAACACTGTAGTAACAACTCTTCTTCTTGCTTTGCACTTAATGAGGAGTTAACATTGAGATTTATTGTGCAAGGCAACACCAAGCTGCTGTAGGAGTTATTTTTACAGTGCATCTGCTTGCTTGCAGTGTTGGACATAAATCTTGACTTCACAGGCATATTAACACAGTATATTTACACACTTCACTCTATATTCATCATCTTAGGATTAAGAGGCCAAAAAATCTGCTGAACGTAAAGCTAACTTTTAAACACATACATACTTATCCGTGGTAAGTCCAAGCTTACATAAAAGTCATCATAAAAATATATCTCCTTTATCTATTAAAAATACTGTTTATTGCTATGGATTTTCTTTATGCAGCCAGAGACACAATACAGTTCAGAGGCCTAGTCATGCATGTAGCTTTCTGCATAAAGACACTGAGTCTCCTGTGCTTTACCGCTCTGTAGAGAGGACAGTCTCATTTCTTTTATGCATGCCATTCATTTGAAGTTGGCTTCTAGCAACTACAAAGACTTGCAAGAACTTTTCCCCTCCATTTGCACTGACGCAGGCAAGAAATAATAATAATAATAAAAAAATACTGAGCTCATTTTTTCCTGGGGAATAGGCTAAACATTCAAAAGAGCTATTTTACTATGGTTATTATTGCCGCTCTCAGGCAAGGAGAGAATGGAAATTACTCCATCCGGACTGTCAGTCAGTCTGGTGGCTGGGAATAAGTAATCCATAAATGTCACAGTTTGGCCACGACGCAAGGGCTGCTAGTACATTACTTTACACCGAGTCTAATAAAGACTTCATATCGACCCGCACTTGAGCTTTCAAATGACAGCCCAGGCCTATCTTTTGCCGGGACCTGCTCTCAAAAAAGTGGAAATATTTAAGAGGAAACATTCTCTTACTTGTCATAGAGGAGCAGAAGGCAAACTACTGCTGAGGCTGGACGAATACGGACGTAACTTTGCATTCTAAAGGAACAAATCAACAGCCACAAGAGCAAAAGCTTATAGCTAAATGGAAAGTTATGAAGTTTACAGCTATGGACTTGTGCACAAAATTGTCTTGGGCACAATATGAACAGAGAGGATGCACGTAGAGAGGAGCATGTGAAATTTTACGGTCACAACCTCTTCCATCCCACATGGCAGAAGCACATTAAACTCTGCAGTCACATGAGGAACTGGCGCTCCTTTTGACGCCACGACCTCCTGATGGGAGCGATGCAGGCCTGCCCTGTGCGACTGGGTTGGTGGGGAGGTGACTAGCACCAAACACTGCCTGCTATTCATGACAGTGACACTCAGACCTCGAGACAGTCTACCCAACCCAGCCACCCAGTCAACCAACCCCCCCCACGCGCAACCCATCGCGTATCAGGGACTTAAAGGTTGCCGCCTAATTAGGCAAGGCTGCTGATTTCAAAGGGCCAATTAGGGCTCCTCTCTCGGCTCATTACAGGGTCTCGCTTTTGCAGCACCAGCTGCGGCCTCCCAGTCTCTCCCTGCCGAGTCCCAAGGCCCTTGGCAATGGTAGCCATTAGGGTTCCAAGGGAGGGGGGGGGGGTGTTAGCAACCATAGGCTGAGGACATGCCTCATTATTGCTTAAGTACAAAGGTTAAAGAAAGGATGTATGAGTGTGTGTATGACTGTGTGTGTGTGTGTGTGTGTGTGTGTGTGAGAGAGAGAGAGAAAGACCACGTGCAATTGTGGAGAAGATCAATGAGGACTTAAAGTGATCAGTCTTATGACTAGGGACAAAGACAGAGAAAGGCAGAACCAGAGCAGAGCACAGTGAGAGGGAGAGAGAGAGAGAGAAAGAGAGAGACAGAGAGAGAGAGTGTGAGAGAGAGAGAATTTTCCGCACTGCATGCACCACACAGTGAAAGTTCTGGAGAGGGGGGTTGGGTGAGGGGTGTCAGCTTTATTTAAAATCCTCTGAGAGTGTTAGGATATGCCAGTGGGAAATGATTGCTTGAGGTTGCTAAAATCAGCTGATGGAACCGAAGCTTGTGTATTCTCTCAGTTCCGGAACCGACAGTGCCCTTTCGGACGACAAATCCACTAGTGATATAAGATGAGTTAAAATGAGCTGATTTTGGACGATAAAAACATTCAGAGTCTGATTTGGAGATGCTGCTGATCTTGTACAATTGCTACTCAAATATCAGGTTAAGGTTTATTGCAATCTTTAGGGAAGTCAAAAAACATAGGCTACTGAGCGGACAAAACAATTAAGGAATGTTGTATTGTTGAGTTTGTGGCTTTTTTCCAAGGGCTCTGCCCCCTTTCCAAATCCATTTCTCAGGTTCCATCATGTCTTCCAGGGGCTTGCCTAAGGGCTGGGTGCAATGGGAGGAAATGGAGCAGAATTCAATATGAACGGAGAGTCAGGGATTAACTGCATATCTATAACAGCCTTGCCTGAAAGCTCAGGTGAAATCTGTTTTGCTTTTCACAGTCCTCCTCCATATTACATAATGCATATCCACTGTAGCCGACAGACAGTTGTGGATTACAAAGCAGGAGTTGAGCAGAACAGCATTATCATACAAGGAACAAGATGATTGCAGTCCCCAGTGAATATTTGCCTTATGCTGCCAGTGAAACTACTGGAAAGGAACACATCTCTTCCCGAATCTTATGCTGTGTTCCCAAACAACTCAAAAGTCAAGTATTTACTTGTATAAGTATTGTATTTGTTGGAATCTCTTAATTTTGTTTAGAGAAAAAACAAAACTTTAACAGAAGTCATATTTACTACTTCTAATTTTGGGGAAAGTCTGATCATCTCCAACTGAAAGTCAGAACTGAAGTCTGACCCATGCCTGGAATGCAGCAGCCGTCCTAAGCCTTGGCCTTGAGCCAGACCTCTGAGCTGTGCCTGGGTGCATTTGCCTATAGCAAAACAGTAGTGGGCTTATCAGCTGCTGCATCAGACAGATCACTAACAGAAGAGCAACTGACAACAGTGACAGAAAAATAAAACAACAACAACAAAAAAAAACATCTAGGGCAGAGTTGAAATCTACAACTCACCAATTCACCTTCTCTTGCCCTCCCCTCACTTCTCTTCCTCCTCTCTTTCTAAATCCCATGTTTTTCCCTCCCTGAGGTTAGCCTCTGGTTCCTCTCTCAAGGACTGGGAAAAGTGAAGTCACATGGACCAAATGAAGTCTGGCATGTTTGGGAGAGGAGGGGCGGGGTGAGGCTCGTTCAGGAATGAGCAAGCTGCCGAGCTCATCAAAGTCCCTGCTCCCCACCAGCAGCCCAACGCTTAAGCCCCAGTCAGCGCTTCATTGTTTTGTTCAATGACCCGGCTATTGGGACCCCTGCTGCTGCGCAGGCCAACATTCTCCTCTGCATGTTTGCTCAGACCAGGGTGTGGCCCTCTCCAGCAGATTACGCCCAAAGAATGGCGGCAAGCTCCCGTCCTCAGCGCACAAGCACACACATACACACAAACTTTCTTGTTTAAAAAACACACAGACTTTCTTTTTTTTAAGGTGTGGTAGCACCAGAGACCAGATGAAGGCTCGCTGCGGAAACATGCATGTTAAAAAAAAAGTCAAATTGCACAAAGTGAATGACTAAATATGAAACCTTGGCCTAATTCTCACAGTCAATTTTATTAAAGGCCAAAATAAAAGATCACGTGAGAGAAGAATGTTTCTACTAAGCGTAGACCGGCATGTAACATCTGTTTAGAGTTCAAGTCCCTGAGAAAGAAAGGAGAGAGTTAGGAAACCACAACACAGACCTCCCTAATCTGACTCCTGCTATGTCAACTGGCCGATGAGACGCCTAGATAAGACTGCAGTGGTCTCAGGACACCATCATTATTCTGCCCAAAGTTTAATGAAAAAAAAAAGCCAGGGTAAGCCTGGAACCTTCCAGAAAGGAGGGTGTCCCGCAGAGTGAGAGAGTCAGCATGCCTTCCAAGTCCCTATTAATGTATAGCCCACTGTGGTGATGGTGATGATGATGATGATGACGACGACAAGTTCTCTGAGCAAGCTTTGGCTTCTTTGCTTTCTAAATCTCATTCAGGATCTCTGTAATTGCCTTCAATCCAGCCCTGGCTTCCTGTCTCACTGCACACGCTGTGCACCTGGCGCTCCCAATTCGCAGATCACTTTGATTCGTCCCCTCCCCACCACCCTCCACCTCCCCAAGACCGTTTGGTGTTTACAGAAGCTCGTTGTTCCTACCTTTGATAACGTTTAGCTAAACCTTTCTTACTGTGCTGTCAGAAGCTGTGCCAAAAACATCACTTAAAGTTTGGCGTCCGTTACTGAAATAACACAGATGAACACAGGGATAAACAAATGTCTTGCGCAGTCCAATTCTCCAAGACTCTTTTGAAACATTACTGTTGACTATAGACAATTCAGCTGTAAGGAAATTCTGGAAATAAGTTCTAAAAACTGCTGAACAATCAACAACGCTAAAGATTTGTATGTGTGTGTGTGTTTGTGTGTATGTGTATGTACGTGTATGTACAAATAGTCTTTTAACATGTGTCATCACAGAAAAAGCAAGGGGGAGCACAGATGATCCTCCCCGAGTGACTTTTACTTAGCACTCATCGGCTGTTTCCTTGATGCTTGTGTGCACTGACAGATGTTGACTGTTGATAGGGGCAATAACCCTGTACTCGCCGCAGACTCCCAAAGCTGCAAGCCACCACTGAGAGTCACAGAGGATGTCTGCAACAGACAGCACTCAAGTGGTAGAGGGAGGGAGAGACGGGGGGGCGCGGAGGCGTAGGAGAAAAAAAAACCCTCTGACAACAACAGGCCATTCACTAGTAGGCACTGTGACATCATCACATGACTCTGGCATTTGTATATTTTCAGTGCACCCTTCCCCCTAAGCCTCAATCTGTCCCCGTTGGATGCTACCTAATAGTCAGGATGGCACAGAAACAGCCAATCCACCAAGTAACAGGACACTTTCAAATGTTGAGGTCTGATCTTCAGACACATCTACTCATCATAGTTGATAACCAAAAAAAGGGAAACATGGACTACTTGGCAGCAGTCAGCACTCTGAACCTATCTGGGCATGGTTCTAACTTTTTAGCACTTTCTATAACTAAATAATTATTTCCCTAAACAACACATCTTGCCTGTGAGAAGATTGCCTGTGGTGACACCCCAACCCAAGACTCTTCCTGGACGCCTCACAAATGCTGAGAGCAGCAAGCATGCATATTCTTCCGTGTAACAAATGGGGCCACTGACAAGATTCATTTGCCTCTAATGCGCAACACGCTGGCCTGAATGAGAACACAAGCCACCCTTTTGTTTGGACTGCCGCAGGTCAATGAGGTGGCTGTTTCCTCGCAGGGTCGCGTGGTCCGGCACGCCACCTGACCGTCCCCGCGGCTCTCTCGTCCATCGGGAGAAGTATCTAGAGATTACAGTGCACCATGGGATTGCCAGGGGCGAGGGCTGATCCTGGAACAGATACTCAGCAGTTCCTCCAAGAGCGCGGCTAACAGGTACAATGTTATCAGCAAACATCTCCTGGCAGGGTGATGAGTAGTATCCCTCTCAGCCTCCGTGTACCTGTGTGCTTTTATCCACGGTGAAGAACGGTGAGGCACTAGGGTTTATTTCAGCACTACTTTGTTACCCTGTACAAAAAACAAGATGAGACATTGGCAGCAGACAGACCTGGGTCTCATGGAGATGAACTACTGTCCACTCAAACACCTCCCAAGTTTCAAAGCTGCTTTCTTTTAAGCACTTCACTGATGTTTAAACCAGTAGCATGGAAGTATGGAACTGGGAAAGATTACAATTCCCAAGGGCTTGCTCACGTTCCTCTCTTCTACTTTGCCCGGGATACCATGTCTATCTTTTCCAGTGTCATTTGATTAGGCACAATGAATTCAAGTGATTTTGGCTTGCAAGACAGGGACAACCTAAACTGCTGCGCAACACCAGCAAGTACAGTGAGATCTCTGCTGAAGTGTCTGCTGTCTACATGTACTCCTGACAAAAAACCCAATGGTTCACATCAAGAGTGCTCCAAAATGGATCGCCATTGGAGGCAGCTGTTAACCCATTAAGCCGTCAGCGGCTTTGACAGACCTAGGCAGCCGTTATAAAGCATCAGTGAGTTTCTTCCCACTAGTGGTGCGGTAATTTGGCCCTGGGTAGCTGCCGCAATGTACACGCTGGGCTCAGATGGAGAAATAACATGAGAGCTGCCAAGGAAGCAGCTGATCGTCCCCTTCTGTGGCACTGAGTCACATAAATGCTCCTCCGCGCTGCCAAAATACGGCAGGTTCGCTATGAGAACAGGTTTTCAGGGTTAACGGGGGAGGAAGGTCATGTGGGCAGGCCTCAGGGACAGGTTCGGGATTGTTGATCTTTAATGGTCAGCAATCCAACTGTCATGCAGTTCGGCCAAAGCCATTCTTCTGGGAGAAAGAGGATCAAACCATGTGGTACAGAGCAGAATGAATGAATGTGGATGTGTGCATTTTGTGGGTTAAATCTGACACCTTTGTATGGTACTTCTCGTATAACAAACTGTAACACATGGCTGTGACAGTCCACTCGGAAACAGCACTAACTACTGAACACATGACCTCAACTAATTTCCAGTATATGATGAACGTAGCAGCTCTGTGAGCTGGCGATGGTGCTTTCGAAAAGCTGAGATAGTGCTTACGCAAATGTGAAAGCTAAGCACTGCCATGAGTCCACTGTTCCAAAGAGATAGTTGGTACCTGTTCTAGTTTCACTGGTCATTTGTCACTGTCATGACAAACAGTGTTTCCAGGGTTTCCATGCCGCATAAAAAAACATAGAGCTCAGTGTATTCCTCCATATGTGATTGCAATCTGTTATTCTCAGTGATCTATATATAATTGTATTTTCCCCCTGAACACAGAATATTGTATGCCTTTGAGATATAAAAGAAAAAAAACTGGCTAAGCTTAAAATGGCATCACTGACCTCAAAGCTTTGTCAGAAATAATAAAATGAGGCTATTGCACCTAAAGGCAGCAGACACAAACTGAGGCTGTCAGCAGTGAGAAAATACTTTGAGAATTGCCAAAGACAACTTGGACCCAATTCAAAACACATTTTCAAGCTTGTTCATACGGGATAGCCACATTTAGACTGTTGCCATGTAACGGCAAGCATGCTAAACGTGTGGCGTTCATAGCACATTATAAACAACTCTCAACCATCAGCAACAGAAATTAGGACTATCATATTCAAGCAAATTATCTTGGCCTAATTGAATTAGCATCCATTACACACAGGCTCTCGTTACTGTTGTTGCTCTGTAAAGAGCTTAAGGGGTCTGACATTTATGTGCGCTTGCTCCAGGAATAGAAGCATTCGTGACGTCTCGGTGAGCCCACCAGATGTTGGTGACCACCAGTGTAAATGATGGACGTGGCATGGTAACCTAAGAGGAAAAATATATAAACCTGCCAGCGCAGAGTGGTAGCAGGAGAGCAATGGGTGGGGGTGGGAGTGGGGGTGAGTGTGGAGGTGGAGGTGCGGTGCTAGCTGAGGTTAGGGGGAGTAAATGTGGGAGTGGGCTCTGATCTTTGAGGTGACAGGTCAACTCCATATGACAACTCTCTGCGGCTCTGTGGCACACAGGCATGGAGCTGACACACACACTCTAATTTAAGGGCACTCCACTTGCATAAAACTTCTGTGTCAATCTAAAATGGATCCTTGAGATGTTTACATGGGAATGCCAGACTCCCTCCTCTCAGGCACCAAATATAACCATGGCCTACGTGGTGCAGAACTGTGTACCACTAAGAGTTGACAGAAAATTACTCCCACCACTGCAAACAAAACACTCATTTTACTTGCATGAGCAAATGTGTCTTTTGGAGCTGTTGTGTGCCTGTGTCATCCTTGTCTGTGCAATTCATGACATGTTTTTAATTAGAAAATAACAAGGGGGAAGAATAGGTAATCTACACTTTTGCAATCATAGAGACCCTGCATTACCCAAACATATCAAGTCACATATCAAAAGACACAGCTAAGGCCAAGCTAAGAGTCAAGCACGACAGACACACACACAACCCCAAGCACCGTGGCCTGTTTCTGAACCCAGACCAGCCCTCCAACCCCCGTCCTGTCCTTGAAACCCCCCGCCCCCTTACCTTTAGCGAGTCAAAGCAGGCGATCACTCTCCCATTCTCCACCTGGCAGCTCTTGGGTGGGTGGGCGAATTTGCATTCCTCATCACTGCGCGAGCAGGTCCCCCTCTGAAACTGACGGCACACTTCCAGGGTCAGCCATTTTGTGTCTCGTATCGAGGCGATGTTCAAAGCCATAGCAAATAGCTGGAGTGTGGCAAAGGCTAGCAGTCACTTTAAGGTGTCAAAAGGACAGAGGTGGGGGGTTTTGTATGTCTGTCTTTGTGTGTGTGTGTGTGTGTTTGTGTGTGTCAATTCAGAACAAAAACAAAAACAGACTAAAAAAGTATGTCACATAGAGTTTGCCCAAATATGTTGCTGATGCCAAAATATCTGGGGCTTGTTTTCAGTGTTAGCCTGTCTGAGTCTTCAAGCAAAGCAGAGTCTCTGGAGAGGGAAAGGGTGACACGGCTTACAAGCCCCCGTAGCAGTACGGAAGTCGGCCGCTTGAAGCAGAGCTGTCAATCACAACAGTGGCGACACTCATCCGTCACTCGGTCCCAGGTGCAAGCCACTGGTAGGACAGAGAAGACGTGCTCATGGCGTGGACCGAGAATGACTTGTCTGTTGTCTGAGTCTTCCTGAAATGTCCCTTTCTGTGAGGGTGGGAGGAGGGAGACAAGGAGGAGGAGGAGAAGGAGGAATGGAGGTGGGGTTGCGGGAGGGGTGGACACGGGGGAGTTGACTCACGCTATTTTCAGGCAATCGTTCTCCTTCAAGGGAGTAATAAGTATTCTGTGCGTGGGGAGAGAAGAGGGGTGGAACTGTGGCTACGCTGATGACCAGGCTGCTGTCCTCGCTCTCTGGGCTTTGGCAAGGCTGCTGGATTCTCTGGCAAGGCTGTCGAGATGTTTTCCGCCCTGGTTTTGTCTCATGCGTAGAGTGGCTTGGTGGGGTGACTTGGTGGCGCACACACACACACACACATACACATACACAGAGGACAGGAGGTCTGTAGAGTGAGCTAGTCTGTCGGACAAAACGCACGGCGGATAAACAGCGAGCAGCTTCAAGTAGGGACGTCTTCAGACAAGGCACTTTCTGTCAAGGATCTGTGAAGTAGAGAGAAGAAAAAATATGACAAATCATTGTCAATGACAATAATCACAATAACTCATCAAATCACAATAACTGTCAATAAAAATATCATGGTATCCATTTGAAAACTCTATTTGCTCTCACTGCAAATTCAACTGGAACCATTCACCAGTGAACTGGAATTTAACCTGATCCATTGCCTTTTATGGCTATAATGCTACCGCGCATGTATTGTGAGTGTGTGTGTGTATTCTATACTACACCCTGAGATCTGCATGTCTTAGATCTGCCCTCTGACTTTGCATGTATTCAACAGAATAAATAAATACACACTCACACACATATATAAACACACATATACAGTATAATAACCAAATATAACTACAGCTCAAATGTCCTAACCTCTGTGAAGTCATACATGGGTTCTAGGCACTAAAAAAATCATAAATCCTGCTCGACAGGAAGTGGCGAGCCGTGCAGACAGACTCCCAGTGGACAGTTAAAACAGAGAGTGTGGGAGGCACAGCGTGCCCCCTTCACCCCTTCTGCCCTTCCTAAACCCTGTGCCCATCTCCCCTCTGCACCTTCCCCCCCATCCCAAACCTATCGACTAATGCATAATGGTAAGGGGTGGACCAATGGAAATCACGCAGCGCAGCAACATTCCGGGCAGCCGTCCAACAGCCAGAGAAGGGCCGAGACAGATGCGTGTGCCAAACACAATTACGCCGTCCGCCCGATCTGACACGACGCAACCAGCTTCAGCGATACGCTCCGCCACAGACTGCCTAAGAACGGCATTAAATTCATGGGGAGAATTTGTGTCAACTTCCATAGCTCTCTTCACACGTCAGGGGGGCAGCCAGAGAGGGAGAGAGGGAGGGAACGATAGACAGAGAGTAAAGGGGGCAGGAAGAGGTTGCAACTACTGTTGCTAGCCCCGAAAAACAAGCTAGTGCCAATCGTTGGCATGCCTTTAAAAACGTCTCACGAGCCATGACTGCCGAACAGGAAGCATTTTCCTGGGGTAACATCTGGAAATATTTTATTGCGCAAACTGAGGGTGAGGGAAAGACAGAGCGAGAGTGAGGGAGGGATAGAGAGAGAGAGCGAGAGAGAGAAGGGAGATAGATAGAGAGATGGGGGTTGGGCGGTCAGACGAGGAAGGCAGGGTTGTAAAAAAAAAACTGCAGCTGCTGTTTAAGATTCCCTTTGCTGTTTAATGATGGATGCATGCCCCTCCACCACACAGTAGACCTACATCACACACACACACGCATACATATGGAAAATAAACGTTCAGCAAGGACAACAACTGCTGTTTGCCCTGAAAGATGCAGTGTGTTTCATAGATAACATCCACAGACAGGTAAATGAGTTGCAAATGCTGCACAAATTCTATGGGATGCCCTCAACCTCAGCCGCATGTGCCTGTATTACTCATGTGCTGAGAGAGGGCGAATCAAGCCTTGCATCTAAAGTCATTAGGCTTGTCATTAAACTGGGCATCTACCATATTACTGACCTCCGATGTCCCTGATCATTAGACTCCACTGACTTGATGAAAATGCCTGGCCACGTATTTATCTCATCCGTCTGCACTTCCCCTGCAGCTGCATCACACTCATCTAAAGAGTTTGGAAGTTGTCTCTTCCATGTCATTTCCAGCTCTCACTGTTAGGAGTCTCTTTCTCTCTGAGTGGCTCATAGTTAAAAGCAACACACAAAAGGGCCTTTAGCCAAACTGTAGTCACTTAAAAACAACACCATCAGATTTACTGTCAGAGAGAGTTCAACTGGAAATATGGTGAAGAAATATGAGAGGAAAACTATATTAGAGTAAAAAGTTAAGTAAAAAAAAAAACATCTGTATCAAACATGTAACATGAAACTGAGTAGATACCATAACATGAAAGTAAGAAAGATGTTCCAAAAATAACTGAGCTGTATTAATGGTGAACTCTTCAAAGCTTCTGCAAGGGTGTGGCTCTTACAATTTTGCATAAAAACATTAAAAAGGTTACCCTAGTAACAAAGGATTCACATATCAATAGTCTCATCTGTTACTTGGGGACAGACAGGCAACAGGCCTACATCTACACCATGGAGACGCTGAGCAGACTATTCTGAAATGAAAATATGGCTGAATATGATTGTGAATTATCCAAGCATGGTTACGCATGGAAATTACTCAAACTAGACGAGGATCAGCAAGAGGAAACAGACGCAAGAGACTGAGTGTAAACCAATCTTTTGATATGACTCTTTTTTTACTAAATATAGGCTACAACCTACCCAGCATTTAGTCTATGCACTGCTTCATTAGAGAGGAACAGAGACAAAATGTCTGTCTTGGGTGTTATGACTACAGCCTACTGCAAATACAGGTTAAGTTATTTACTTACTTACTTATATATTAAAAAATTTAACCTTTTCTTCCAATATCTGCAGCATATGAAGTCCTTGAACACCATGTACACCAAAGTAGGAGACAGAATAGTCTGCAGTTTGGGCATAATGTAGCGTGCACTGTAGCAAATGAAGACAAGCTAACTCTTTGTGCATTAGAGTGTGAGAAGCTTTCAATATCGCCCTGCTTTGCACTTTGACTGCGCAAGATTTAGATCTCCGCTTCGACTTAGAGGTCAATCAGGAAGGTTTAGGGAGTCCGTGGGGACCTGCGAAAGGGCCTCCCTCCAATGTGCTGAGTCATCATGTAGATGAGGTATGCCAGCCATCCTACGCAGCAAGTGTTTAGCTCCTCCAGGGAGTGCACTGCTACAGCCACCGGGCTCAAAGAAATGCCAGCTGGACTGAGATCCCTCTCCAGAAAGCCCCCAACTAGACAACCCCACCAAGTAGCTAATGCCTATATTACATGGATTAGAAAAGCTATCGCAATATGGGTGAGGTCATTCTTCTTAGTGGGTTTGTGTGCGCTTGGTGCTTCGGTGCTTTGGGTTGAACCAAAGTTGTGTGCTAACAAAAGCAGGAACATGGCAATGGCAATCTCTAATTGGCCAGATTGGGTAGATGGTCTAGATTTGCCCCACCCAAATGAGTCACAGTGATGATCAGTTGAAATGACTCCATACAGGCTCATGACTGTGATTAGCCCTTTTCCTGTATGGCATAGGGAGAACTACGGCTAGGTAGCAGCGGAGAATCACTGCCACTGTTTCAGAAATCTAGCTGCTACATTGCATGATGGATGTTTGAAACACTGGACTATGACTAAGCTGCAAAACTCCTTTTGTACGCTCTCCAAAAGATAAATTGCTCTTTATCTCAGCCGTAAAAAAGACTTGTCCGTTAACTCAGTAGAGCCATCCCAGCACACAGACATCATGATACTGACCTGGATACTAACCTGATAAGAAAGCTATTTAAGTTACTTTTGTGAAGGTACACATTTTCTCAATAACAGCACAGACCTCTGCATTCTCTAGTCTTTATGAATTCTGAAGACAAATTAAAACGAAAGCTCACCATCACAGAGCACAGTCTCAACGGTGGGACTTTAATTTCACAGTTTTCCCTTTGGGAGTGTCAACTGCTCGGAAGGAAATCAGGTAAGAATCGTGTCAGACGTGACCTTTCACAATTAGTCCCTTTTTATTTTTAGAGCATGGAAAAAAGAAAGAAAAAAAATTAGACTGATGATCTACTTTTCAAAGTGCAAGACAGTGGAGGGATGCTTCAAAGGCCGCATTTGATTAGTCAAACACAAGAAAATGTAGATTTAGAATAAACAAGTTAGGTTTAACTAGGAACAGGCTTCCTGTAGGAACACCCTCTGATAGAGGTAGTTCAAATGCAATCATTTAAATAAAAGATGATAACACAAGATTTAGACTACTGCCTGAATGCAGCACAATAGCTATTCCTAACCTTCCATGGCACCCCCCTTGCAAATGTCAAGGACGTCTGGTTAGACCTTGGATCACCGATGGTGATGCTGGTGGTGTGGCTGGAAGCAAACCAACAGGCAACAACCCAAGCATGCTCCCTGCATCCCATCCAAAAATACAAAGCCTGAGGATCACACCTTCAGGACAGAGGCTGGTGCGAAAGGACAGATGGTGTGCAGGTAGGAAGGTGGCTCCAGCACCCTTGTGGTGACCTGAGGAGATTAGTCAGTGACGACGGAGCACCCCCTTGCTTCTCTTCCTCCCCTCCCACAAATAAAACTATGGCTCTGAAGAGGGTAGAGCACCAGTCACACTTCAATCCATCCTGCTCACTTTTGCTTGGGAGAGAGAGAGAGAGAGAGAGAGAGAGAGGATTCGCAGCACAAGGGCTAAATACATGTAGGCAGAGGCACACATATGCATGATTAATCAGGATGACATATTTGACTGATTATGGCTGGGAAGCCTTAGCCTCCGGGATTATGAAATTTTAATTCCAAGCCATTTATAAACACACTTATTTTCTTCCACCCTCACAAAGGGGTCTGCAAAATAAAGGATCAGAGACTCTGAACCTGACACTGATTCTCATGAGCACCAAGACTGCCCCATTTTAATACACTCCCTTCCTTGAAGAGACAGACTCAGTTCAGTGCAATGGCTTTGGCCTCCCTGGATTAGGGTAACCCTGACAGCTGGTCCAGTATTATGGTGGTCATTAGTTAACTTAACTGGGACCCTCCCCATACAAGTGAAAGTCATTACTGAGCACGGTCCAACTCATTAGAGAACTACTTGTCCTCCCTGTTTGTCATGGACTTTCCTTCAGAGGGTAGACCACTCTTCTTCTGATCGGAATTCCGACAGGAAAGTTTATCTAATTATGTAGGCATCCTGAATCCCCAGTGTAACACAAAAGCATAATTCCAAACTTGGGTGGAAGGAGGGTGAAATGGGGTGGAGGGATTGATAAAACACCATATTAAGTCACTGGCAATCCAGGCATGCCAATCATACACACACACACACACACACACACACACACACGACTGAAAGTATGAGTAACAGGAAAGAAAGACGGCCATGTTTCCGTTGGAGAAAAAGAAAAGAGAGGGGGTGGGGGGTTAAGTTTACAAATGAGTATGCTATTTCCAAACTCTGAATAGATGGAAATTTCTGGAATTAGACTAGAAGTGTTTTTCCTTTCTTTCCATGGCTTCTAGAAAAGGAACAAATTTCATTGCTCTGCTAACAGCTGGTAGTGAGAAACTATTTCCAAAATAATTGAATGATATGCCTATAATGACACACAAAAATATTTCACATATTTAACAAACCAAAAAATAAACGAATGCTTCCAAATAATCATGAAAACATAGGCTTCAGCTCCAAAACATCTCTGTGAGCCGGTAAGTCCTATTAGGTTAGCAACTATGCTACCCCAATCTAGGACTTAGCTACCTGAATTCCCTTCATTCACTATGTCCACACATTTATTAGCATTGAAGGTGATGAGTGACATGCTAAGTGAAGTGAGCTAGTGGAATAAGCCAGGCTATTGCACAGGCAAGTCCTCATTTCACAGAGTCAGCAAAAGGTTAGGTTATAATAGCCTTACAGTCAGACTGAAACTCGGTGACCCAAGCTATTATCTTCAGACCACTAAGTCTGCATTTCTCCATCAGATCATCCAGTTTATTTATAGCTGAATGGACATTTGGCAATGCCTAGATAGCTGCTGTAGTCAATGTCTTTGGAGATTCATATGTGGTTTAATGCAAACACGAAAGCATGGAATATGAAGCCTGTCGGCTGGCTAAGATACTAAGGAGTTGCCGTGGTAAAAATTAAAACTTTTAACTCAACTTTCAGCTGAAAATGGTCTTTACTGCAGCTTGGGTAGGACACATTTAAAAAAAAAACAGCTAATAATCAGGCTACTGAGATCTGAGATACGCTGAGATCTACAACTCAGTCTGTGTTTCTTTTGCAAAACAGCTAGGCTATCCCCTGGAAACTGGCATGAAGCACCATTCTGTAGTGGAAGCTCAAAATGTCATAATAACCCTGTGCCTGACTGTGCCTAACAATGAATTTTTCTTTTGTTCAGCTTTACCTGGCAAGTATTTGGTTACTTGCCATCCCCCACCACCACCACCACCACCACCAAAACTAATAGATAAGTCAGCCTTTCATTTAAAACAGATCAATCAATAAAAACAACTACCAAAAGTCAATCCTTTTCCTCGTGTTTGCCAAGCTCCTGGCATGAGCATAGCCCTTCCCCTGCTACTGCTGTACAGACTGCACAGGTTCAAGCATAGAGCGCTTTCAAGTGTTAGCAGCACTGATGCTTTAGGAAGAAGAGGCAGTGGTCAAGGCTTCTACTTCAGAGGGATTATGCGAGATATGTCCCTCATTAAGATTGCATGAAGCACTTGCTAATTACAGAGCAGGGGACTTATTCATATCAGAGCTCTAATCGCCTTCAAAGCTTTAAAAACTAGGACAAAATGAGACCGTTTGTCATTTCCTATGAGTTGTAAACTAGCTTGTCAAACCAAATCTAACGAAACAATTTGTCCAACATATGATCACGCCCAAAGTTATACAGCTCCACAGACAAACAAGATAAACCCCCCAAAACTACCAGACATACAAAGACTTACATGTTATCAATTTTACACAAAAAGTCTAAGACTCTTCCCTGTTCTAAAACTTATTTCAGAAATAAAGTGATACAGCTCAACTGGAATCCAACTTAGTATTTTTCTTCTCAAGTTAATAGAGCACCTGAGAGAGAAATCTATAAGAGCCACTGAACAGACAGGAGTGGAGAGAAGGCACTTACTGCAGCAGTTTCCCACCACCAGAATAGTCTCGAGTTTTACAGTGCCGGCAAGAACTGACCTCACTCTGTTCTATTCTCTCTCTCTTTCCGTTTCTCTCTCTCGTCCTCTCCTTTCCTCCCACTTCCTCCCAGCGCCCACACCAGCTCCACCACCACACCCCAGATGGTATGCACCATACTGCAGTACAATTCCCTGTTTTTTTTTCCTTTTGAAGAGAACTGAAGACTGGAAAAAAACGAATCAGAGAATCTATCCTCCTCCCACCTCAATGTGGTGTTCCGCACTGCCTCTATCTCCCTCTCGCTCTCTCTCTTTTCTCTCTCTCACACACACACACTCTCTCTGTCTCTGTCTCCTCTCCCTCACTCTCCCTTGCTTCTCCCCCAGTCTGTTTTCTTTTTCTTTCCCCTAAAGAGGCACCTGGTACAGCGATCGGACTCCTCCCGTCTCAGCTAGCGACCGCGTGAGCCGTTGTCATTTCCCCCGTGGAGTCGAGTGCCGGAGGCCCATGCCTAGGATTTTCTCTCAGCAGCAACAGCGCAGGAAACACGAGTGGCCAATCTGCTGCTCAACTCTCGGGCTCAAACATTTCCAGTCAGGCCTTCTCCCTCCCACTGGCCCCCTCCCCTCTGCTACGATCAACCCCTTCCTGCCCACCCACCTCTAAGTCCCACCCCTGCTGTTTTCTAGCCAATAGCAATGCAGACTGCTTTTCTGTGGCTTCACTGTGAGGTGCAGAGTGGCGGACAAGCAAATTGACCTTACAGATTCTGATGACAGCTCCATCTTTACAGATCTTAAAGGTATTTCCCCAATTTTATGCACCACTCAAAGGTACTGGCTTTATTTCCTCTTGCTTACATGCAACAAATCAGGAAACTTCACTACAGATTAAAACTAGAAAATGTAGGAAGAAAAAGTGAAAAGTATTACTCTATAAACAGACAACCAACCTTACAGCAAATCTTCATGAAACGTTTTAAGTATAGCCTACTCGACACGATGAGAAGAAAATCCAGTTTAGAAAAAGTGGGGTAATAGTAGGCCTGAATTTAACCGATCTCCTCACCTCAGTTCATATCAGGACTATAACAATGGGGTAGTGTCACTGCAGGGGCAAGGAGACAGCCACCTCCCTACCTTACTGACGGTAAGCCCTTCTCAGCATCACGTGAGGTGGGTGTGTGTGTGGTGGGGGGAGGGGGATAGGATGTGGATGCAGCAGTGATGCAGAAGTGATGAGTCAGAGCCCTGTTCACGATGCTTCCATTCAAATCAATAGAACAGCTGTTGTCTCTGGCGCTTCAGGCCCTCGTCCCCATGAGTGGACAGCAATTATGTGACAGGCCCAAGAGCTTTTACAAAGGCGACGGTGGACAGACATTAAAACGACACTCATTGGTCAAACATCAATGGGGCAAGACGTGCTCTGACCAGGCAGCTGCTGAGCTAACCCTGATAACCCCTCAGGCCAGCTTTAGACCTTAAAGCCTTTCACTGGGTAAATGGAGCATTTTATTTTTTTTAAACCTACCTCTGTCAAAAAGCAATCAGCTTGTTGCTAACCACACAATTCGGCAGTAGGCTACTAACGTAATGTATTAATATTTATTTAGCTAAAACTGCATGAGGAAGGTCACATCACTACAGGTTCACAACAGTAATTTTAACATCACTGCGAAATATAGCGTATATATGGATATAGCGAAAATTCAATGAATAGCCTGAACAAGCAGACACAAAATGTTCATTTGATTTCTGTGTGCAAATATCACTACACAATGCAGCCATCTAGCAACTATGCCTGTGAGGTCATGTTCTCAATGTGGCACAAAGAAAAAGAAGTCTCCAACAGGAAGAAAACAGTTGCCTCCAGAACAAAACATCCAGGCGTTACTTCCTTTCTTCAAGCTATCCACACCCAGACTCACGTCCTGGCTGACCCTTCACCACATGAGGACTCAGCAATAGACTACTTTGGCTAAAGTCCTCATCTCCAAATTTAGACATCCATAAATCTATTATCTGCTGAGAAATACTAGGTAAATTCGGCCATAATGGTTTGCCCAACATCTCATGCATATCATTACGATGACTATGACTGCTATTTAGGCCTGTTGTCATTTAGGTAGGTCTGAGGGCATGCTAATATGGGTAGTCCTATAACTGGCATGGTGAACATGAAGAGGATATCAACAAAACACTGGTAACATGTGAGGCTACTCAAAGATCCATATTTTAAAGGGATTTCCCTTTAAAAATCCCTTCATCTTTGTTGCTTGAGCTCGAGTGCTGCCGGTAGGGTTAGGGTTAGGGTTAGAAAATATGGTAGAGCAAGGACCGAATAGAAAACGACAATTAACGCTAAGTAATGAGCCAAGGAAACTCAGTTCAGTTTCATTTTCTCGCATTTGCATTGTACATCTGTTGTTTTTATTTAACATGGAAAAACATTTAGAAAATTCTCTTATTTTCAAGTTAATCCTGTCTGCCGTCTGGCAATATTTATGTCTCCACATCCAAGTGCCATTAATGCATGCAATTATACGGTTTATCACCTTCAGCAGAAAGGAAAAAAAATGATCTAAGACTGCTATGTAGAGTGATCACACAAAAAAACTCTCTACAAAAAGTTGCTAAAAAGGCTTGGACATCTAGGCTTCCACATGGACATTGCCAGGTGCTCTGGTCTCATTCCAAGAAAACATGCAGTAGATACAGCACACTACAGGGTTTGAGGTAAGATGTTATGCTTTAAGGCTGAACATGATTTATTGCAGTGACTGGACTGATCTAAAAAGTAAGCACATCTTAGAAGGCAATGCTGTGCACTTGGAGGAAATCCTATAGTTTGTCTAGTGATCTAGTGACATGCCATTTCAACTGAAAGACTATCATCAACGTAGACGCTGTGTAGATGCTGTGAAACAGCAGCAGCACAAAATCGATTATGAGGTTCTGCCTCCTCAGCCATAGACTAATTAAATATCAAGTTGCGGTGTTCTGTTTCTTCAAACAAGCCTTGGCGGTGACTGTTACACTCTGGTTCCATTAGCATGTTAATCACATCAAAGCACAAAACAAAAACACAAATAAATATTATCCAATCAAATAAGCAACAGACCAAGGGTTAGACCAATAGTTCAAGGTTCAATGATACAATGTGTTACAAGTCGTGTAATTTGAGTTTCCAAGGATACTGCTGAGGACAACACACCCGAGGATGTCTCTCAATCTGATCTCAAATATGTTCAGATGAAAAAGACTTTTTTGTGTACGATCCCTGAATGCATAGAAAACTGCCCACCCACACACACATACACCACCTCTTGTGCATGAACAGGGAATTCAAAGAGATGACTGAGATGGAACGCTAGTGAGAAACTACTACTGTGCTAATATGCATTAATATACATGGCCCACTGTCTGTAAATAACTGGATGTGTCTGGATATCAGATAGGTCTAAAGGAATTAAACTTCTATTTGGGTCATTCATGCATTAGGGTCTATTAAGACTTACCAAAGCATCTTAACATACATCCTATTTCATATTTTCTTCTCAGCAATTCCATAATAAGCCTATTCGTCTGCTCATTACAGTGTGTATATATAACACATTGTTATGCAATGTTTATTACATTTTGCAATACAGGTGCAACAGTCATTTTACGATTTTATTTGGTTTGTTACGAAATGTTTTGGTCGGATGCGATGTATTGATACAGACTGCTCTGACAGCGGTATGTTGCTCACCGATGGGTCTGCGTCTGAAGCACGCTTAGGTATCTCCATGGTCATATCTTTTCCCAGTCTGTTTTATGGAGCAACGGTATGGACACTCGGGGCAATGATGCAACACATGACTAATAAGCGGTTGCAGTGATAACTGGATATTTCGTTCAGAAATTTTTTACATGATTTTGGATTTGTTTTTTGGCTCACGAATCAAAGAGAATGAGAAAATTTGGGATCAAGTTAAAATACTGTGTGATCATAAACCGCACTATCATAAAGTTACTTTACAACTCTGTACTAACAGAACTCTACACTTGTCCTCGTACGTAGGTAGCTGAATAAGTAGTTAGATCACAAATGTTCTGTACTTTTAGAATGACAGTAAGTAAAAACTTCTCTTTTATCAAGCTAACTTTTCTGGTATCACTAACAGTTGAGTCAGTTGTCAGTTGTCCGCTAGTTCTGTTATCATTAGCCCAACTAAATAAAAAGGAACCCGGGGTATCTGTACGCCAAACCTATGCTATAAGTTAGTGTTAGTAGTTCTCAAACAATGGAGACTGACGAGATGCTAAACACGACACCTAGCAGCAACACTTTTTAAAATCACGATTTAACGTTACGGTGAAATGGCATGACACATACAACATGAACATAAACCTATAGCGTCAGATTTAACGTTAATTTAAATTCACTGCTTACATTAACGTTTGGTTAGCCTGCCGCGGAAAATGAATTTTACACATGGATCTGACTTCAAATACTTAACGAGCTAAGGTGACACTTAACGTCGAAACGCTTGTCAAATGAACTTAGATGCTATATGTATGAGCTATCTGACTGCTAACAGTGGCGAAGTGTTGCATCTTCACTCCAAGTTCATTACCTAGTCACGCGAGTGCTTACGCTTGTGGATAACATTGCTATTCTAAATCATTTAATCACGAAGGCATGCAAAAATATAAGAAGTGCCCAGATATTAAAAATCAAGTAAAGGCTGCTAGCAGCTAGCTGATTTAACGTTACCTGCTTACCTGACCACCATGACCTGCGGCTTCTGGTATGTATTACGAACAGTAGCTAGCTCGCTACCTAGGAGTGAATTTGGTCGACGGTCTCGTTTAACTATTCCCCAAGTGATGAGCAAAGTGGGATTAATTAAGGCTGTAGTGACTAGAACGCCAACATTCATTTGGAGCTACTGAAACTATTTTACAGAGAGGCGCAAAGATTTAGGCTACCTCCAACTACTGTTACTTTGCTGTAGGGCGGCTCGAGCAACAAGCTCTCTGACAGCTGGGAGGACAAATTATGTAGTAAAGGGGAATGTCTTTTGTAAATGAGTAATAACTGATGTATTAATAGGGATGTATGAGTAACATGTGGAGTATAAACAAATAATGTTCACTTTTTACAACACAAGTTCAACATTTGTCGTTCACTGTCGAAAATCTTCATTTTAAGAATGATACCAAAACCGAGTACCACCCTATTACAGTCCAACTTGGAATGCTCCTAATGAATGTCTGTATCCCCGGGAAGGGCAAGGGTCTGCTTGTTGCCGTGGAAACAAGCATGAATCTCCCAGGGTAGAGGGGATGTAGGCTACCCTGATTCTAATCAAGTATAAAAATGGGAAACAAGTCATCCATCACACAGATTAGTGTAAAGTGTGAAACTGTGCTCTTAAGATAAACTGAAATGTGCACGTAAGTGCACAACAGGTGTTTCAGTAACCTTCGTACCGGTAAAAAGTGAAAGAACTGTCTTGCGAAGCCAGCCTACCCTAATGCTACGAGACATCTTTGACCTACAATATAAGAATGGTTCCAGAAAGGCTAATAGCATTCGGATCAACAAGCTTGTGCTTGTACCAGAGACTGCTACAAAGTATATTTGCTTGTGCTATGTGCTGCTAGTACTTAAAGTACCTTTTACCCGACTGTAACGTCATGTAACACCTAAATTGTCAGATAGGCTAATATTCATAATGCTAACATCATAACGTGTTTTCAAAACGTATTATAAGTCCAGGTATCTGTGAATAACTTAATTTTAACTAAACCCGTATAGCTTGTGTTATTACATTTGGAGTGTTTGTTGCATCCTGCATAAGTCTTGAATACAGGTCTATGTGAGTGTAGCCTATCATGCGAATTTGTTTACATTGATTGTTTGTGACTACCCTTTACACATTTAACAATATATAAACAGAAAGCAAAATGATGTAAAGATTGTTTTCAGGTCAGGGTGGGGCCTGAGAGATATTGTTTTCTGTGATTAGCCTAAATAAGTTGCATGAGATCCTAATGAAGATGCCATGCACATGATGTTTGGCTTGTTTAATGTTTCTGATGCTTGTGATGAAAGAAAGGAAAGACGGATTGCAGTTTGAAGTTAGGTTTATTCAAGACTCTAAACATCTATAAAATATAGTCCACATATAGATATAGCCTACAGAAAATAACAATCTGTCAATTTGTCTCATGCATTACTGCCCTACTGACCTACAACTTTTAGGCATTCCTAGATGTAATCATTTCAGAAACGAAAAGTAAACATATTTTGTAGCTATGATGAACTGCACTGCACCATCCAACAAATATTTAGAATGTTTAGGATGCTTTTCAAAACGACGACACAATGTAATGTCATGCAAGTCACAAGGCTTCTAGATGTACTGAGGCATAGTCAAATGTTGCACTGCTTTCACATGGAAACAGTCTCACCATTGTAAACTGTGATGAATCTTCTCTTTAGTGGCCTATCTTGAATAAGTTCCATGTGCCTCAGTTTAGCATGAGGGTTTATTACCTTAAAAATCCTTACAATAGGCCCCTCACAGAACTGAGTAGCTCGGTGACATGAGACCAGAACTTTGCTGGTGTTTCAATTATCCTTAAAGAGAGAGAGAGGTCAGAGAAATTCATGACAAAACCTTTTTTTTTCTGGGAGGCACAACCTGGATGGCAAAACTTTAGTTCCTTTTCTATTCTTCAAAAATTATAGGCTAGCCTAGTCTCTCAAATTCCAAATGTCCATATGGTTGATATGACCTCAGTGTATATGCATCCTGGCCTTTCTGTATTGTAAACTCTACCCCCACCCCCTTTCCACACCAAATACAGCCACCATCTGCAAACATAAACATTCTTCACTGTCTTGAGCTCCGCTGGGACTTGGGTCAACATTACTCTGGCTGTGCAATGAGAGCAAAAACAGCACAGGTCAGCCAACACTGCGACAAGAAATAAATAACTCCACTTGGAAACTATTTTAAGGCAAAGTGTCTTCTGCTCTCACTCAGAAATGCAGCTGTGTGGTCTCTGTAATATATGGAGACAACTTCTCATTTCGTATTTTGTACCAGAGGCTTATTAAAGCCTAGTATTAACCTGTGTGAAACTAGCAGTGTAGATGAAAAGGTAAATGCTTAGCTTTGGCCACATTGACATAGAAGCAGGCTACTTTAAATTACTATATCTATTCACTTCTGTATCCTGCAGTGTAGAGAACAAGGGTCATTCTGCCTTATGTGATGTAGTCCAATGGTCACTGAACTCACCCAATTAGTCCATAGTTCTCAGATGAGTATTTTTACCAGCTGATGTAACTGATGCAATGTAACACAATACCAACATGAATTGATGTTACTTCCTGGAAAGCAGGAACAAGGCTATAAGGGCCTCTTGATCCACACCTTGCCCCAGCAAGCCATCTAGTGGTGACCAGGCCAGTTACACAAGTAAGTGAGTGAGTAAGGAAGTTTTATTTACAATATATAGCACATTTATTACGCACTGCAAGCATCACAAAGTACTAAAACACAGCATCACAGCCTCAGAATGAAAAATAACGCTTCCCTTTTCTTTCTGTACAATGTTGCCACATTCCACCAGGAGACACTTTTGCAATCCCATCCCATAGTAAAGCACAAAAGAAATGTTGTCATCCCATATTAAGCCACTTCACGAAGTCTGCCCACGGAGTAACACTTGTCAGTATGCAGCACAACCTACAACATGACCCTGGAGATTCATAGCAGAATATGTAAAGCACTGTGCACCTAGGATTAATATGCAGGCCACCTGCGTTGTTCTGCCAGACCCTGTCATATCCCTTTATGAGACCTCCACTAAGTTGTGTGTGATATAAATCTGGTCTATATCCCATTCCTCTCCTCCTTGTGCAATGCTCAGCTAATCTAGAACTGCTAACTCCCTTTGCGTAGATCACAGCAGTGGAAACCCCTAAGTACAGATTTTTTTTTCTTTTTTTATTAATTTCAAATAAAAATTTCTTTTCTTAGTCTTAGTCTTAGTCTAATGTGTGTATTGTGTGCCGTTGCTGCATTATATCTCTCAAATATCCTCATAAACATCCAGGCAATATACTTTCCTATAGATGCTGGCATATTCTCACACCTCTCTCTCTCTCTGGTATGTGATTCAGACAATGTTTTCTTCTTTACAAAATGACTTCTTCAATACAGTATTTTATTGATCATTGTATGGCTAGTTATGTCCGTGAAAGCATCTTACCAGTTGTCTCAGCATCTGCAGAAAACCCTTGGTGCTGGCACGGTATGCAGATGACAGATCACAAGGTAATGAGTAAAAGGCTAATAATAATGATCTGTAGTTTTGGTTCTTCTCAGTTCAACTCTCATGGGTCTTCAGTATTGACCCAACTGCAGAGGCGGTCAATACAGAAAGATGGTGACGCTAGTCATAGTTTTACTACCAAAGGCTCACCCCTCCAGTCTCTCTCTTGCAATAATTCATAACAGGTAGGCCTATACTAAGGTATGAAGACTACCTGGAGCATTCTAGCCTTTCAATATTTATAAACTTGGATTACAGCCAAATCGGAAACTTAATGACTTACACATTATTATGAATATCTGTCTCTGGGCTCGATGTTGATGAACTTCTCCCCTAAAATAAATGTTTTCTTCATTGATCAAGTGGGATTTGTCTCACCCTTAAGTACTTCACTCAGATACACTGTTGCACAAAATGTGGGCAGAAGGCAGCAACTTTCCTGCACCACGCTCATGGAACATGGCTGATGCTGATTTGCGGATAGGTTTGTTTTTCACCGGAAGCCGTCTGACCTCTGTGAACTGGCTGTGAGCAACTAAATCCTAAAAGATCATTTTGTCAGCTTGTACTTGTTCAACCACCCACACTTCCTGCAGGCCTGCAGGCATCATGCTTCATGGAAATAATGCTTTTTAATAAAGTGCATTATGTATTTGGCTGGAGGTAACTGAGGAGGATTGTGAATTGAGTGCTTGTAATACAGTACAGAGTTGTCAGGGTGTGCAGTCGACCTATGTGCAGTATTTGCAGTAGGATGAATGTAAGTTGTCACAAATTCTTTCTTTCTTTCTTTCTTTTTTTCTTTCTTTCTTTCTTTCTTTCTTTCTTTTTTATCTCCATCCAATGTCTTTCTTTCTCTCCATCTCTGTCCAGTGACCAATGTTATTTTCTGCCTGTCAATCTCTATGACTGCAACTGAGAGCAAAGTGCCTTTGATGTATTGACACTGCAGTCCTTCAAGGTGCTGCTATACAGAATAGAAGATCCAAGTTGAGGCAAAATCGATCCCAATGTCTGCACACATGCTCTTATGCTGTACCTCTGACTGACAAAGCTTTTAATGCAAAACTTTAACACAGAGGCAAATACTGTTACATTAACCAGGACATCATACAGATGTGTGTGTGTGGGTGTGTATGTATGTTATTTTTCCAGGTCAACTGAGTTGATCACCTACAATTAAAATCCTGGTTGGAGTATTCTGCAAGTCAAGGATTTTCAGTCTATTTTGGAAGATGGTTGTTGGTATTACAGAATAGGTTAACATAATAGAAGGATTTGTTTCATGTTTGCCTGAAAATGGAAAATCTTTGCTTGCTGTATATTCACTCAATGATGATACCTTTCACTCAAACCATGAGACTTAAGAATATCTAAAAACTTATATAAACATAAGTTTGTGTTTACCAATGACTGGTAAAATCCTCAGAGGCTAGAAAAAGCTCAAAATCCAAATTCTCAGTGATTTATTCAAACATGTAGCCTATACACAGCTGAATTATGATACAACAGCTGAAAAATCCTCCAGCATTCTCTCCAAGAAAAGTCTTGTGCAGTCATTAAATTATATTCTTTTTCAAATATGTAATTTATATGTGTCTAAATATTTTCATTCTTTATCATTTTGTGCTTGTACCATAGTGGGCCATACATAGTTCTTAACACATATATCCAGCAGGGAGGAAAGCCTGTAGGATGCTTGGGGAAAAGACTTTGCCATCTAGCTTCTTCCTTCTCAGGGTTCCTTCAGCACAGCAGTCCTTAGCTAGCCTTCAGGATATGAAACTCTTTTGAAATATTCAACCCATAGTGGAATCACAAAGAATTTATCCAATACGCATGGGATATGCAATGTCTGCGTCTGCTCTCCGCTCCCCTTCTCCCCCTTCACTAACAGGCTGACGTCATTAAATTACAGTGCATGTCACTACGGCTGACTGCCTCTTCTGCATTCTGAGGGAATTATTTATGAAACTGGAACAAAGTGAAAACAAAAGGCAGTGATTTGAGGTACAAACGGCAACATGTGGTCTCTTGGAAAATTCACTGACAATGAAAAACTACTGCATGCTTAGACTTGATGTATTCTCTTTCTCTCTCTCTCTCTCTCTCTCTCTATATATATATATATATATGTAAGAGAATGAGAGAGAGGGGATATATATATATATATCCCCTCTCTCTCATTCTCTTTCTCTCACTCACTCTCTGTCTGACAATATGCATGTTTGGTTGAGAACTGCCCAGACTGAAATATTGATGTTGCAGCTTCTTGATGACTGCAGTGCTTAATGACAGAAGTCAACACCCAGGGAATGAATGCAAGACTGAGGTAAACAAAAAAAAAAGGAATGATGGACTGAGAAACTGCAAGACAACCAAGAAGGGTGATTTTTGGTATATATATTGGTATATATATTATATATATTATATGGCATATATATTATTGCAGTCCATACATAATTTTACAGAACATATTGGATTGAGCTATAGAATGTCATGTTAGCAGGGAAACGGCGTCTGCCACAGCATTATAGGAGAATCATATATGTGACATTAAACCTCCTGAGGCCTTTTCAGAACATTTTTAGACTGATCTTCTGATTCCCTGCAGTGTGGCCCACTTATTACTCCTGTTGCTATGGCAATTTTTTATTACTGTGTCAGTGTCACAGGCCAATAATGTAGGGTATTTCAGGGATGAATACCCTTAAACTAAACTAAACAGGAGAATTTGAGTGTCCTCCATGCCAAAATAAAGTCTAACTAGCTATCTTTTTAAAAAATACATATGCACATTATTATGTGCTTTGTGCCTGAGGTGCTCAGCTGTGTTGCCATGAATCATCCAGTAAATGTGTATATGTGGGTGGTTAAGTGCTCATGCATAGATATGTGTGTAGGTGTGTTTGTGTAAGTGTGTGTGTGTGTGTGTCCACTTAAAGACACACACAAAAATAGATAGACAGATATGAGAGATACTCATACCTTTGTCCAAAAGTTAGGGATTCACTTTCAGGTAAATTTGTATTCAACTCTACGTATTATGAAGTCTAGCTAATTAAGTGTGCTTGCTCTACGTTTCTTATTTTTATTTTTGTTCCATCCATTTGTATGGGCCCCTACTCCTCCTAGGGCTTTTGAGCTGGAGACAATGTTCTTTCACGCGTCTGGCATGTACTGAAGTTGTATAATTGCATAAATCTTTTTGCTACACCTTGCTGTTCTTTCATTCTTCCAGTTTTTCGATGAGTTATTCCAGTTTGACATATCAAGACCATATCTGGTGGGATGACTGAACATTTTGAACATTTGCCTCATTACATTTGGTGTCATTTGGCCACTAGGGGGAATCACAATTAACAAAAACATGTTTTGATCTCTTCACGTGTTTAGAATTACATCTAAATTTTCATGTTATTGATGCTCTAGGATGTCCCAATGACCTAGCCAGCCTGTCAACTCATTTTGTGTAGGTGTCATACTTAGTCCGATCTTCACAAAACTTGGCACAAACAATCTTTAGACCACACCTGACAAAGGCCATCTCATAAATCTTTTGTTTGCCAAAGCAATAGTCAGCCGCAGTTGACCAAAATCAATGGCAAAAATTGGCCTTGTATCTTGGTCAAACTGGCCATGTTGATTCGAAACTTTAGGACGTGCCGTTGCGTCTCCTGCCAGGGCACCTTTGCGGTGCAGAAGAGCAAGCACACTTTTGCATTTTCTCTGGAAATGCAGTCTTGTTTTTTTTTTTTTGTTTTTATGCATAACTTTGTATTTTCTGGAGGAAACCAGTAAAGCACTGTCCAGAGTATATTGTAAACTGGAGTTATAACCTTCTTTCTGTAAGATTAATTTTGTTCTGCTCACATTTCTCACTTTACCACTATCAAACACCAACACTCCCTCCACCATTTTGTGATTCGACCTTCCGATGTGATTTGATTTTTTTTTGTTGCACACCATACTTTAATGGAGTTCCATTTTTATTTCAAGATTCTTATTTCTATCTTGTCAGTTATTCACCTGGCAGTGCAATTCTTCTAATGTCTGCACCCTGGCTAGTAAGACATGTTGGCATTGGCATCTGCTACATAAACGTTTAGAAACATTCAAAATGTTTTTGGTTTTCTAAGAAATTTAGAAAATCCTTTCACTCATAACTGCCAGCGTTGTCAAAAGTGACATCACCTTGTTGAATCAAGGTCCAATCAAGGTGCAGCAATCAAGATGCTGCACATACACACTAATACCAACCAGGTGTTTTTTAAACCCAGAAAACTCTAATGAACTGCTAATGAATGAATTTTCTAAAAGGTGTAATGTGTAAAAAATGTGTTTTTAAATCCTGTTAAATATAGCTGATACCATTGTCAGTCTTATAAGGCCAACATGTCTTACCAGTCAGGGATTCTCATGTTGTGTCTTCTGGGTATTGAATTGAACACCATTCAATCTATCTATCTATCTATCTATCTATCTATCTATCTATCTATCTATCTATCTATCTATCTATCTATCTATCTGTCTATCTATATAAACTAGGACTTGTCCCTTATCAGTGTAGATAGATACATAGATAGATAGATAGATGGGTAAAATAACCTTTGGATAACAAATACAGATGAAGAGAGGCTGTGCTGTGCTGTGTTGTGCTATGAGGTTGCGTTCCTCCCCAGCCTGTTGTGTTTGTGCGGCCTGCCTGCAGCTGACGTGTGTGGGGGTGGAGAGGTGCCATGGAGGTCGCTGTGAGTGTGAGAGCGGAGAGGAGCCAGTGGCAAGAGCGCCCACACACCACCTACAGCTCCTACTAGGCCTGAGGTAAAGACACACACACACACACACACACACACAGACATTTCTTCCTCACTTTCCTTCCTAACACACACACATCACACAAGCACTTATCCCCCCTCTCTCTCTTTTACACACACACACACACATTTTAGTCACATCTCATGGAGAGTTAACTATTAGCATAGCTGAAAATGCTTGAACATAATGAGCCATTGGATGTATTTGTGATGGACATAAACAGAATGATGAGAAATAGCTTATACAAAAATAGGCTGAGGAAAACTTACAGTGCATGACAGTGGCTATGGCAGGCCTTGACCTTTGACAGTCTCAGTATCTGGTTTCCACATAGCAATGACAAAAATTGTCCTCTGTTCTCTGGTGAGTTTTTGGTAGAACGGTTGTGTTCCTGGGACCATCAATTCATTCATGCATACATAATGTATATTAAAGTGATTGACTGTCATTGACTGTAATTAATAACACCTGTGCTTAACCTGTGACTCCTTGGAATAAATGCTGCTGAAATGGGCCAGCTGTAATGATTTTCGCCAGTGATGTTTTCTTTTCTTTAGCTTGATATTCAGGAAAGGCAGGTAAGGCAAAGCATCAGTCTTTTCTAAATGGAATGACAACATTGTGTCTTCTTCTTTTAAATATCAGACTGCTCTGAAAAGTATACATAAAATCAATACCCAGGAGATGAAATGAAATCCTAATTTGCTCTGAACTGCTCATTTTGGTGAGAAATTTGCTCCATCTAGAGGTCATTTGGCCTCATTTACAATGACATAATCATAGTCTGACGCAGACATTTATGTTCTTTATCTCATATCTCATAACATACATGTAATTCATGCAATACACGTAAGTGCAATAAGGATTGTACTGTGAAGTGCAAAAACACAGTCACAGTACATCCTGGTTTTCTCACAGTGCTTACCGTAAAAGATACTGGGTCTTCTATTGTTTTTGGAGGAAGTGTTCATACTGAAATGGTCTTGATCAGATTGAAATTCACTCAGCTAGAGAGATTTTGAGTGATTTAAAGATTTCGGAAAAACAGGTTTCACCAGGTTTCCTCCTGTGCTGTAAATCTTCTTCTATGTATAGTATTTACAGTTGTACCACTCAACAACTGAGGAACTCAAAGAACCAACCACTTATCACTCATCCTTCACTGGTCACAAACTTCCCAACCAACTCTTCCCCTGTGGCCATTAGAGATCCCTCCCCACAGGAACCTCCAGACACACAATACTTCTGTTTCACACCATTATTTTTAGCGAACCAGGAAGTCATGGAATACTGATTAAAATCACTTTAAAATGCATGTTTAAATATAAATTGACAAATTCAATTAATTGAAGAATGACATTGAATTTGTAATATTTTCTATGGGTGACCACTGCTTTGCATTTTTACTTCTGAATTTGCTTGTTCTTGTTTTCTACAGAAAGAAAATAAAATGATTAGGCCTGTATAAGTCACCTCCTACAATCAGCTCTATATTTTAGTTTAAAATTATTAATTACACCAGTAAATCTAAAGTCTCTATGATACACTAATCCCAATTCATGACATTTTACACACTGTAGTCCTTTGTCTTTTTGATCTTCATCAACTCAGTGCTAATTTACAATATTTGTGTTCCTCCTCTCACACTATAATGTCTATTGTTTGTTAGGTATTTTCTTCCCCACACATTCATTTCCTTTGCAGCTTCTAGGAAATATGATCATGTAACGAAACCCATCTGAGGTGTAAAAAAAACCAAAACATTTTCAATTCGCTTCTGGGAGTATGAGGAACCAAAAAAAGTTCAGAAGTTAAGAAGTACAGCCCCCAAGCCTTTTAAATGATACTGGACTATAGTCAACACGGTTATAGTATAACACGGACTGCTACCAAAGGCGACACCTTTAGTGAGTCATCCAATGTAAGTATTGAGGGGAATTTGTCACTATCTTAGCTTGCTAGGCAATTTGATATGTATAAACATATTCTGTTTATTTAATCATAATGGTACATTATAGGTCTATAAATACATATACATTTCACTTATACAATCACTTTCTTTCTTGACATTTTAAAAATACTTTAAAAAAATTCAAATAATTTTTAAACTTTTATATCTTCAAAAAATAACTCACCTTCCCCACAAAATAGGTTAATAAAAATGAAAAGCATCTACACTTGGTAAAAATAGTTATATTTTTTTAAAAAAACTTACTTTATTTAAAACTAGTTTTATTTTGCATGTGAGATTCTGATGTAAAGCAATGAATGTAACACTTTGAGATAAATTCAAGAACAATTTTAAAAAACAAAGTGCATGGGTGTCCTGAAAGTGTGTTTCTCTAATCCTAATGTGTCATCAGCCCCATCAGAATGGCCTACATCATTTACTATGGGAACGGATCTGATGGGAACTGCACTGATGTGGACCACCTGATGAAACGTTACTATCTGCCTGTCATGTACAGTATTATCTTCATCGTGTGCCTGATGGGCAACCTCACCTCCCTTATTGTGTACTTTGCCAAACTGCGTCCGTGGCGAAGCAGCAGCGTTATCATGGTGAACCTGGCTTCCACAGACCTCCTCTACGCGCTCAGCATGCCCTTTCTGGTCTACTACTACACGCGTGGCGACTCGTGGACGCTGGGCGCCTTCATGTGCCGCTTTGTGCGCTTTAGTTTCCACTTCAACCTCTACGGCAGCATCCTGTTCCTCACCTGCCTGGCCATCTTCCGCTACGTGGTCGTGGTGCATCCGATGCGGACGGCGGAGATCCAGCGCGCACGCTGGGGAGTGCTGGCTTGCATGGCCGTCTGGGCGCTGGCGGCAGCCGAGATTGCGCCCATGCTTACCATGATCTCCATGGTGGAGTTAAACAACAATACCTATTGCCTTGACTTCGCCAGCAACGACCCAGAGCAGGTGTGGTGGTACGGCTGGCTGCTGACAGCGGTGGGCTACCTACTCCCTCTGTTGGTGGTGTGCTCGTGCTACATCCGTATCGTGCGGGAGCTGGCCCGGGGGCCTCATACGCGCAGTCAGGCCCGAGTGCGGGCGCGCCGCCTTATCATCGTGGTGATGCTGTGCTTCATTGTCTGCTTTCTGCCCTACCACGTGCTTCGCGTCCTGCGTGTGTATACACGCCGCACACCCAACACGCAGTGTCTCATGGAACGATGGGTGCACGCAGCATACATTATCTCGCGGCCAGTGGCCGCCCTCAACACCGTGTTCAACCTCATGCTTTACACGCTCGCCGGGGACCGCTTCCAGGTGGCCTTCTTTGACCTGTTCAAGTGCCAGCAGTTCTTGGCCAAAGTCAAATCACGCTTCAGTCTCGCAGTGATCAGCAAAGCCACTTCCAACACATCAAAAGAGACAGACATCAACATCACCAAATAAGGAAATAATTAGTACAAGAGCTCATATCAAGCTACTCATTAAAACAACATGATGGTAGAAATGATGTTTATGCCCCTTACCAAGGAAAGGGGCGGTGGTGCAAGTAGTCTGAAAAGTTGTGGGTTCGAATCCCAGCTGCCACCATTGTGCCCCTGAGCAAGGCACTTAACCCTAAGTTGCTCTAAGGGAGACTGGCCCTGAACAATTGATAGATGTTCAGATGTTCATGTTTGGATAAAAGCGTCTGCTAAATGCATAAATGTACCAACAATGTTTAACTTCATTTAGCACTTAGACAGTAGCAGTTATTATTCATAAAACGGACCAAAGGGCTATGACCCCACTCAATCAACAATGTTATATATTGCAATATAAAGCCTATTCTAGGACATTGTCGGAGACTGAATTAGGTAAAATAACTGTTATTTAGAACTACTGTTTTAATGGGTAAGGGAGTGTTTTTGATGTTAGTGTGGAAGCACTAAGTTGACTAGATGTTGAAACAATATGTTGATACAATGTGTCTACACTGTTTGTTTTTTTGTTGTTGTTTTGTGGAAAACTTTGTTTGAGCGAGTTTGAAAAAGAGCAGTCTGCACTGCTAACAGGTCCATAAAGGGTTCCGTCTGATATACTGTACTATATATCAAACCATACTATAGATCTATATTTCAGCATCACCACCACCATTCTTTTGAGTAGCCTACAAATGCAGTAGAGCACTAGAAGTTTACCTGTTTTGAAAATGTTTCTAAGTATGGTGTATTTCTCTTACAACTACAAAGATGCAAGAATAATCATAATCTCAACATACATATACTGGCATCCACTTTTCCTTTTCCTGCCTAACTGACAATTTATAAGATTCTCCCTAATAGCCCTCAAGAACGTTATTGTTACTATTGTTAATCAGGTTTGTTTATTGAACCCCTGAACAGACTTGTTGACCAAAGTGTTGTACAATCCATTTTACTGACAACCAGAACAGAAACCCAGAGACAAAAATGATACAAAAAGGCTACTACATAACACAAGTGTGCAGAGGCATACAACACTGACCATCTTTACCAGCTGTATGGTTTGGGTAAGACTGTCTTGTAGACTGAAAGGCAAAAGCCCAATTTACAAAGGGTATTTTTTCATTGTTTGTTTTTTTTCTTACTGATCTCAGGTGATGTACATGCTATGGAAATGTGAGTGTGAAAGGTTGACAGTGTTACATAATTGTGGGGAAACACCTGAATTTCCTGTTGGCATATAGTCTATTTTGTTTCAGGCGTTTACCACTGCAAATGGACTCAGCAATTGATGTTCATTGTTACACATTTGCACCAGTCTTAGGTTACAGTCAGTAAAAATAGAGCTTTTTCAACAATAGGACAAAATTACAGTGGAGATTATGCTTATATGTAGCCTAATATAGTTTTCCAATAAAGACACACCTATTTGTAGTTTTCCAATAAAGACACACCAATTTTGATTGTCTGTTAACTGGCGATCTGTCAGCTTTAATCACTTTTATGGGCTCTTTCTGACATTATACTCATTGTTATTATATTTGCTTGGAGTGGGAGGGACTTTGACAAAGTCTGTAAACTAATCCTAATTTCCAGATAATAAATGGCACCAGTGACATGTAGATATGGACATTATGATGATCCAGCATTCTCTAGTTTTAGGTGAAACTCCGGGAACTTACCAGGAGTTAATTCAAATAGTAACAGATTGTACTTGCACAGGTGTGTGGATATAAGCGCACACAGTAGCCTATTTAAAGTGGGAACATGGTCACAAAGTTGACATAACAAAGTTGTGAATAGTGCATGAATTAAGGAGTCATATACTTACAGTTATCAGCTGTCTGTTTTCTTTCACCAGTGAATCAAGTAATATTGATAATGCCCCTGTCACCCTGTGACCAAGCAGCGTATTAGATCACTGATACATGCAAATACAACACATACGAATAAGAAACAGTAAACCTCGACCTGTAGTCTTTGACCCAGGGTTACTTTCACCTGTCTATCTGCAAGGATGTGAGGAGAGAATAGGACTATCACTCCACCTAGTGGTGGAGATAAACAGACAACAGAAGTGAACGATCATGTTCTGTTCTTGATGCAAAACCTCATTTGTTGCTGTATGTTTCTATAAATCTCCTCTTTCTTATTCCACTGCTGCACCACTCAAATGTTTAAGATAATTAAATAGCATGGAATGAGGGTTTCAAAGAGTATATCAGGATAATGGGCTATATGACATCATGCTATATCTTCTTATGGATGTGATTTAGTACATCCAGTAGTGAAGAGGATTCATGGGGTTTAAAGCACAAGAGCCTGAAATATGACTTGAGAAAAACTAGCGACATATCTATGCTACAACCACAGTGGTGTAGGGTTACAGTCTGAACAATGACCTATAAACATGTGGTTTAAAATTCTCATGAAGTTCATGGTTAACCTGTCTTCTTCAAACTGACACATATCAACCATAAATGTCACATTTCTCCAGGTGCACCCATGCTAGAACATCTGACACTGGAAATATGTTAATCAAAGCTAATGCTAAGTATTCTTGATTTCACAAAGATAGAAAGACACAATGAATGAATGAATGATAAAATGGAGGTACAGATGCAGAGCACATTCTAGAAGCAAGATAACTTTTTGTGTTTTTGTGTGATTTTTGACTGAATAAGCAAGGCAACACACAAACACACACACACTCTCTCTCTCACACACACACACACACACACAAACACAAAAACACAAACAGCTGTCGGTTACATAAAGGAAGACTAATTAAATACTATTACATTCAGTGGGCCTCAGATTTCTTAAATTTGTTCTTAAAAGGGTGCCTACAAATATATATATATGAATAGAGAAGAAAACATAGGTGAATGCCACAATCTTTGTGAAAATGTATAAGTGGCATTTAAGATGCATAACGCACACCTTCAGTTGGGCAGGGAAGACCACAGGCAGTATATTTCCACTTGTGAGTCTGGGGGGTAACTGGGCCAGAGAGTTGTGGTGACAAACAGGAAGACTGTGCTGTACTTCCAGCAAAGACAAACCACGCTGACCTAAATATAGTGAGGCAGTAAATACCTACTCTAGGTAAATGGCGCCAAACTCAGTGGTAATGGATCGTTGGTGTTCACTAACAGCACATCCTGTGTGAGATGTATCTTATTGAACAAATAAGATACCACATTTTTTATCAATTGATAATATGACATTTAGGATTGACTGTCTTATGAACTCACCCAACTCTTTTTGCTGTGGATGATAGCTACTTTCTAAAAACTTGGTATACAATAAAGGTGTCCAGGTATGAAACTTTTATTACTTAGAACTGCAACATCAATGAATTCTGCAGAAGTCTCTTGTTAAAAGACAATCCATGTTTCCATCACCTGCTCCTCGTCAGTTCTTCTTGTGGACATCCACTTTATGGTGCCAGTACATGAGAAGTTGATAAAACCCTTTTCTCTTGTCTAAGGAGCTCGTGAAAAATGCCATGCTGCTTGTTTCCATGTGACCTTTTATTGTATTGCTGTTTGTACACAGATTCTACAAATATGGTGCTCTCTTTAGTCATCAGTATTATCAAATATTCAGAATGTCTTGCTTGAGAATTAGATTGGACAGCTGTGAAGTTGCATACTTTACAGGGAATTCTGTCTAGTGAATATATCCTTTGTATTAAAGGAGAAATCTGGTGTGAATCAATCAATTCAAGGTCACACAGTACTGTTCTAAAATCTGAACAGTGACTAACTGCGAACACTAAGGAAATGGGGCACAGAAACTCAATGCCAGTCAGTTTAATTTCCCTATGCCCTATTCAGTTCTGTCAGCTGCTGGCTCACTATTAATGCAATTTCCAACATAAATAAATTATGTTATTTTTAAGTTTACTTTACATCTATATGTCTGTTTGTATATCATCATATTTACAACGATCACAAAATTTAACAGATGATGTGTGCCATGACAATGGATTATGGAATAACAACACAAAACTCATGGAGTCACTTCATCAAATAATAAAACATACAGGGGAGTAAAGTAAAAATAGATTTTTGGGGGTAAATCAACTACAACTCATGCTCTGAGATATTAAGAATAATCTTATGTGTTAGAATATGCATGAAATCGATGAGTAAAATATAAAACATAAATGTGTACATACCCATTTAAAAGTTACAAGGAAAAGTAAACAAAAAAGAAGATTCCAGTGGAGGACACTGTCAGCAGGCCCAGGTTGAGGAGGATTTTAGTTTTGTGAGGCTCGTGCAGCATCTCCTCAATGCTGACCTGTTTGTCTAGTTGGGATTTTCCCTCGGCCTTGGCAGGCTCCCCATTGAAACCACAGAACCAGTGCAGCAGCCTCACCCAGACACTTCGTCCTCCGATCCCTAAGGAAACTTCCCTCATGGGTCTTGTCGCAGAACGAGCTACTGCGTCAAGATGTCCAAGTTCTGTCTCATTCGTTATAAGTGGCGTACTATTGGCATTGCTATGAACATGAGTGTTACCTTTTAGCTTCAGTGCTTCTTCAGGATCTGTGTTAGGACACTCGTCTTTATTGTACAACCCCCAAAAGGTGGTCGTTCGGATTTGGTCTTTGCTTGGGGGAGGGGAGCACAGGCTAACCACCACTGTCACAAGCCCTGTGATCCAAAACAGACCGGCAGCCACATACATGAAGTGCACTCTCATGAAGGCAGGCCGACTGTCTGGCTCATTGCACGGGCCCTCCCTGTACACAAACGCAAGGATCAGTCGGCCAAACCCCAGGACGAACCCGATCATGCCTCCCCAGAATGCACCAGTCTCATTGCACCTCTTCCAGAGCACGGCCAACAGGAAGAGGGCGGCGATGGGGGGGCTGAGGTAGTCACACACCTCTTGGATGTACACGAACATCTGACCCCCTTGCATCTCGATGATCACAGGGACCCAGGCAATGCTGATGAGCACCATGAAGGTCACGAAGAGCCGACCCACTACCATCAGCTCCCTGGAGGAGGCGCGCTGGCGCACCATCTTGTAGATGTCAAGGGTGAAGATGGTGCTTGCACTGTTGAAGATAGAGTCCAGGTCGCTCATCAGGGCAGCAATCATCACGGCCATCATGAGTCCCCTGAGGCCCACTGGCATGATGGACATCACCAGCCTTGGGTAGGCAATGTTGGAGCAACCAGCAGGGCTGCCACACACCGCCATGCAGTGCTCCGGATTAATGCATGCCAGCTCATTTGGAAACAGCACTCGGGATATCATGCCAGGGATCACGATAATGAACATTGGGAGTATCTTCAGGAAACCTGCCATTAGTGTTGAGCCTTTGGCATGAACAATGTTTTTGGCTGCTAGCACCCTTTGCACAATAACTTGATCGGTGCACCAGTACCACAAAGATGCCGGGGTTTGACCCAGGAGGAAGCCAGGCCATGGGAGTTCTTCATCTAGTGGTTTCCTCAAGATCTGAAGTGAATGTGGCTTGGGGTGGATATGGTGATCGCAGCTGGCAGGATTGCTGAAATTCATGCTTGACTTTATAGCTGTAACATTGGGGCTTGCCAACATGTACTGCGTCCTCAGTCCCTCCAGGCCCCCGATCTTGACTAGGCCAATGATGGACAGGCAGAGAGCCCCGAAGATCATGAGGAATGCTTGGAGAGTGTCGGTGTAGATGACAGCCACAAGGCCTCCTGTGATCGTCAGCAGGGCCGTCGTGGTGATCAACAAGATAATGGATAGGTACAGGTTCCATCCCAGAGACTCTCGCATGAACAGAGCACCAGAATACAGGTCTACAGAGAGCTTGGTGAAGATGTAGAGGATCAGGGAGAGGGCAGCAAAGTAGACCTTTAGCCTCTTTCCTCCAAACCTCTTGGAGAGGTACTCAGGCATAGTGTAGACTCCCGCATGGATGTAGACAGGGATGAAGACCCAGCCCAGAAGCTGCAGGAGCAGGAGGGCGTTGAACTCCCAGGCACCCACAGCAAACCCGCTCGCAGCCCCAGACCCGGCCAGGCCGATGAAGTGCTCACTGCCGATGTTGCTGACGAACAGCGATGCCCCGATGACAAACCAATTCATGGAGCGATCAGCAAGGAAGTAGCCACTCACAGTGCCCTGGTTAGCCCGCCACATGGCAAAGAAGCCAAAGGCCAGGACCAGAATAAAATAGAGGACCACAACCACAATATCTGCTGCCTCCATCACTGCCATCTTGAAAGATCTTAGAATTTACAATACTAGCATTGAGAGGAGCCAACAGAAAGCAGAGAATTTCAAGGTGCCTTTTGGATGGAATACCTGCAGTGGTATATGACCTGTGTAAGATTATACAAACTTCTTCTGCCACCCATGTACGTGGAAGTTTTACTGAGGAAGTGTTTTCAGCCCATGCAGCTGGTCAGATGTCCTGAAATGAAGAAGAAACAACTGGAAAGGTTTTTAAACCAATATCTGTTCTTAACCCTAACCCTTCATGTCATGTGAAAGTATAACATATATAAATACTCCATATTGACAAACTAGTTGGATATTGACAACAAAATCAGATAGTGTAAGCCACTAACTCCAAAAACAGATAAAATTGTCAGGACTTGTTATGGGTCATTGACAGTCCTGCCCTATTAACCATGTGTTGTGCAAAATACAAACCATTTTCTTGGCTCATACAGTGATGTATGATGAGTTGAGAATGAGTTCTTAGACCACATTTTAAAATGATCTCAGAATCTTAAAGACATATAACCACCTAGCTGTGCAACAAAATGTGGGTTGAATGGAAAACTATATTCTCTCCAAAAATGTCAAAGCAGATTTGTATCATACCATGTGGTTTTCTTGTATCTGTGACTAGACTACACTTTTTCCAATTATGAGAATTATGAGTGGACTAATTAGACAACTAATATGTTGGACTTACTAAATAATTTCAGTGCAGTTAATCATACACTCATATCCAAAGGCTAGCAGCATTTTAAACACCTGGAGAATGGTTTAATTAGACAAAGATTTGCTTTAGTTCTACGGGAAACAGCTCAGCCACTGTGCACAACAGCATCATTAGACATGCTCCTAGAGTCACCAGTGTGTAGACTCACTCTGTTAGATAAATATATAAACTCCAGAAATAATCAAGTGCATACTGATGCAAAAACAAACAGCCATCATTTTTAGCCATCTTTCAGTAACAACACAGTAAATGTCTGTTTTCACAGGCTATTCTTCTAAAACAGGTGAGTGTATTCCATCTGCCCAAAGAGTATGACCTAATTTTACCTTACTTTGAGAACTAAATGTTACATGGGCACAGACTGTAACCTGAAAACCATGACAAAGGCAATGATTTAAAACATCACTAAAGAATTTTTGTGTATCTATTGTAAATGTATCTTTTGGCGTATCCAGTAGACTTGCTACCTAATAAATCCATAAAACCTTCCAAATACTCCCCTGTGCCATTTTGGCATTGTTAGAACATGCTAATTGGTGTTTGATTGCAATGCAGTCAGCAATGTCAAGTCAAGAGTTTATTTTCTTTTGTGGTTGTTTCCAACTCTGTGTCTAGAATTACACATATCCTAGCATATCCTGCTTTACCCAGCTAAAGCTTTACCCAGGACCAATGATAAAGTACATACTGTTCTGACCTCAATGCATGAAATCATCAGTCAAAGAAGTGATGGACATGATATGGCATATAAAACACACACCTGAACAATAGGCCTGTGATCAGAAGCACACTTGAACTTAAAATACTTTGCTTTGCTATCAAAAGTTTCTTCACTCCTTGCCAAACTTTTTAACACTAACATGACAATAAACTTTTTTGGAAGGCTACTTTTTTTTACACACAGTTGGCCAACATTAATATTTGTCCACTTACCATTCATTCAGGGCGATGTAACTGCTGAATGTGCCAGGTGGTCCGTCTTTAGGGATCTGCCCATGAGCAGTGAGTCTATGTAGTGGCAGGAACGTTTATGACTGTGGGAACTCATCTGTAATGTACGAATGGAAATATGTGGGTTCCTACGAAGAGGTCACACCTCCAAACTTTCACACCTAAGCCACGCTGTGGTTGCGTGAAAGATTTGCACACACATGCATACGTGCACACACACACACACATACACACGCACGCACACACACATACCATTGCACATTGATAAGACACATTCCATCAATACAATTAACTCCAATTGTCTTTGTCACATCTTGCATAGTCCAATGATGATTGTGATAATCTCCTAGATGAAAAGTTCTGTTTGTAACTCAAAAAGCAAAAAATATTAATATAAAGCTTTTCTGTAAACACTGCATTTCTAAACACTGCATTTTTTAACCCATGGTCATGTTAATTTCTAACTGAAACATCTTGGAGGAACAACTTTGAAAACAATGCACTCAGTGCACTCGGACATAAACTTGCACGTGATGAGCTGATGACAAACATGCCTAGGGAGACTAACCACCAGTATAGCCTACATGTGGCCTTGTTCCCTCAATGAGCCAAAACAAGTGCATTCAGCACTGCCATCATGATGGGGCATTTTTCCTTTGGTTCATCATTAGAAAGCATTTCCTCTAATAATCCCGGGTCTGTTAACCACTGCACTTGTCACGTTATACATTTATGAAACCAAACTTGAACTATTTTGAAGACGTTCCCTTGTGACAAGGTTTCCCCCACACCGATGGCCATGACAGGTGTGTTCTGTGCCTGGGGCCGCCCTATGCTTACCAGGTGAATGTCCGCACTGGGTCCGTCCAACCTTCGCTTCCACATCCCACTGTGTGCCAGAGCTCCAGACGATGAGATGCCCAGCGGTCAGAAACAAACTAGCCAGGAATCTACAGGCCAGCTAACTAGCTCCCTGCTACCCAAAGGAGTATGCCTAGTCAGCCTCCCATCTGCTTTGTGGGCCCCGCAGCAACCAGCACCGGTCCTCCACCACCACCTGACCTCTGCACGAGCCCTCCGCGCCTGCCCAGGCACAACCCTGTGGTGGAGACCATTCAGTGCTAGAGCCCTGTCCATCAGGTCTCTGCAATCCCTGAAATGGCGTGTGATCACGTCATGGTGCGCAGGACACGGCCACAACCCTATCACATGCCCTATAGAGGTCATTCTGTCTTTCCTTCAACACGTTCAAGCAAGGCCGCACCTTCTCAATGTGTATCCGGCAGCCATTTCAGCATGCCATGTTGGTTGGAATGGTGTCATCCTGGACACACACCCCCTGGCTGGCCATTTCAATGTTGTCTGCCGTTTACGCCCCCCCGCTCCCTGTCAGTTCCTCTGCAGGACTGGTGCTTGTGTTGAGAGCGAAACTGATGCCACTGCTGGCCATGGCGTCAGTTAAGCGTGTGGGGGACTTCCCAGCCCAGCATGCATGCAGTTTCCTCCTGGGGACACCAGGGTTGTCCTATGTCCTAACCTCTTTTATGTGCCCAAAGTCTTGACTGCCTTGTTCAGATTGTAGGTCAGCGATCTGCCTGCCTTGGACACTCTTGCTGTTGCCGTTGGAGCCAGGACTTAAGGCAGTCTACCCTGTGAGGGCACTGTGCAAATACGGAGCAACCTCCCCCTCTGAGGTTGGGGTAGCTCTATGTATATTTCAGAACACAGGCCCATGGGTGGGCTCTGTCGAAACAACATCTGGCACACTGGCTTGTCAGGGCGAGGCACCATGAGCCGTATGGAAAGGCGTTTCTGTGTAAGACATCTGTCAGTCAGTCAGCTGGGCCACTGGTAACACCTTTGCCCGCTTCTATACCTCGGACGTCACAAACATGACTGTCCATCCTCTCTGCTGCCATGAGCTCTGATCCCGAGCCGTCGGGGACACCTCTGTGACGTAAAGGCTACGCATGCGCCTACTCGCACCATGCACCTCAGTCAAGATGTCTGGTCTGATGTGGCGTGGCCCAGTGTAACCACTTGGCCCCTGCATGAGGTGAGAGGGCCGGTGTGAGCATAAGGTTATGGCAAATGACTTGGTTTGCTGAAGAACACAAGATGCCACCTACCTGCTACAGACATGTGACTATGTTGATCACACTATGTAGAATTCTTTTAGAACTTTTTTATCTTTCAAACTTTAATAAAATAAAATAAAATAAAATGGGGTGTTTATTTGCCAAAAGAGGCTTTGCATCATGTGACAGAGAGTCTGTCTACGTCACGTGGTTTGACACAAGAAGGTAGATTTAATTTGATTTATGTAGATTTTATTTTATTTTTCACAATATAAAGCTGTTATCAGAGGATTCTTTTTCCTTTTTTTGTCAAAAGCAGGTCTTTATTTATTTTTGTCTTTATTTTTTTATGTATGCTACACAAGGGGTCTTTTTTAAAAAAAAAAAATAGGCCTATGTTGAATATCACCATCAAAACTTGGCTTTTAAAGGCAAAGCCATTTTTACCATGACTTTGTAGAATTAGGAGAGGTTGTGCATTGCCACAGAGCTGTCATGAAAATTGGCTTGAGATGTGCAAAACAGGTATGTTTGGATGCCTTACTATAATTTGCCAAGGGGTGGCAGTGTTGTAACATTCAAAGATATGCCAACTTCAACATGACTCACACAAGGGAAAAAGTGTCTTGATGCCATACCAACACATATTACCCTTAATTGTGTTCTACTATGTTGAATGAACACTCTGGATGAAAAATTTAATGAATTCGTCAAAACTAAAATGATCATTAGCCGTGGTTTGTACATGTCTAGGATTGTACATGACATTACAGGTTTTATACTGAACCATTGTAAGTGGTGTTCTACAAAAGTAGTTATAAGTAGGCTAATAAAAAGAAACTTTCACTATAACTGAACCATAACCTGCTAAGCTGCTTGTAAAGCTTGCAGGTACAAAGTAATTTCTCTCTTTCTCTCTCTCTCTCTCTCTCTCTCTCACACACACACACACACACACACACACACATTCCCAGCCCTATCAAACACCTCTCTGTCTCACCCCAAAACTGAGAGGCCCACTTTCTCAAACATCTATAGATGATGTCTCTACACACCTGCTGTCACTATGACAACCACAAGTTTCTGAGATGCCATGACCTCTGCTCAAAGCCATGAGGGGAGGAGCCAGAGGCAAGAGGGAAGTATGGTGTGGTCATAGATGCCAGGGGTGGGTGAGACTTGAATGGGGGATGTATGGGTGTTGTTCTCCAGTTGATGCTATATTAACCACATCCACCACAGCAGGTTCTCTGATCTGATGTCAGTGAGCTCAGCTCAGATCCCCTGGGAATGAGAGACATGACACTTGAAGTCAGTACTACATGCTGACTACTCTACCTTCTGTCTTCTCTCTCTCTCTCTGTATCTGTGTGTGTGTGTGTGTGTGTGTGCTGCAATAGAATGGTTTAGCTCTGTCTTGATGATGATCTACCAGGTGGATGTAAGTTGAAGAAACATATTTCAGAACATGCTTTATATGTTGGGACAGATAGTGTGGTGAGTGCAGAACACACGCTATACCCCATATGACTTATTTTTAGCATCATGGAGGGTACAGCACAGCATACTCCATCCAAGTGTTAAACCACTCCAAGTTCCAAGTGGAGGTCTTGTCAAGGGAATATGAACGTCTAACAATGATGTAAATACCGGAAGCCCTTGTTAGTGTAGTTCATTTGTGAAAGGTTGTCTTCTTGACAAGATGAGTCATACTAAAGTGCAAAATGTCTGTTTTCATAACCAGGATCTAGTTTCTCAATTACTATATGTCTGTCATTTTCCAACACTGTACACACACACTGATCAAGAGCAGTATGGAGCAAAGGAGTAGATTTGTCAGCCTAGTCAGCCAGTCAGATTAGATGTCAGTTAAATATCTTAGCTTGCCAGTATGTCATAGAGGCTGGTTTACCACCAGTACATTATTTAAAATGCCATACAGAGCAGACTTACATCTGTGAATTCTCTGAGCTCTCTACAGCCTGGCAAAGGGGCAAATGGAATAGACTGAGCCCTGTTGGGAGAATCCACCAATTCAATGTGGGGGCACAACAAGGCACCGGTATTCAGGATCGTCACGCTTCTGCAGCATGAGTCAATAGTGTGACAGTTCGCAACCTAATTTAAATGAGTTCCCCCCAATTAATGCACTGTGATGGCATCTGTTTTTATTTTTTTTTGGTGTGATTCTGTGAGTTCTGTGAACCTGATGAATAAAATCACTTGCTTGGTGAACTTCCTCTTTGATAAAGACACCAGGAATAACATCACACCTTTAAATAAGTCAGTATTCATTAAGCACATCTCAAATACTACTCATTAAAAACATCTCTCTGGATCTGCCTGTAAACACAGAATGCAAGGATCTCTCTTTTGTGCATAAAATAGTATCTCAGGAAATATTTGAAACTCACAAGTAAAAGTGTACCACAACACATTCCCATTGTGTGCCATTTTGACATTATCCATAGCATATTATACTTTGAGATAATCATAGAAATTGGGGCAACATTCTTCTTCCAGAGAAGAACAGAAGGCTCCAAGTCTCAACATAGCTTGTGTTGGCTCCCCTGACTATACAAGCTCCCTTGAGGAAAGCCTGTAAGAGGAAGATCCAATAATGGTATTCTTGGCAGACCAGAAAAATAAAAAATAAAGAAGCTGTTGACGTTAATATCAGGGAAAAGGGCTGTAGTGTGTGTGTGTGTGTGTGTGTGTGTGTGTGTGTGTTGGGGGGGGGGGGGCATTCACTTTAATTGCTTTTTTATTATCTTAGATGAGCATTACTCTTCTCTTGTGGTGCCTGCAACCCCTTTGCCTCCTCCATATCAGACTTTCACAAGAACACAAGAATAGGTGGTGAAAATGAAGGGAGATGTGTGATGTGTGTTCACTGCTCACTCCTGGGGGAACTTCATTGGTCAGGGTACGCTGATCCAGTAATATGGTATTCTACTTTTACACTGGCAAGCTAATTAGAAGTGGGGAATCTTATGACTCTCTGGTTGAAAAAGGTTAGAAGTCTTAAACCATTGTGTTAAAGAGGGTTAAAACAGTGGCAATCTGGTGAGAAATGTTATATAACAGCGTTGAAATGAGACTGAAGCCTTTCACCGAGCAAGTGTGTTTGTGTGTGTGTGTGAGCATCTGTGTGTGTCTGTCTGTGTGTAAACATAGAGATGGAAAGAGGAAAATCTGGGGCAAGGACAGAACTTCATGAAAAGGATGAGCTCTAAATTTCTCACCCTTTCATTTGAGGACATTTTGAGAAGAGCTTCAAAAAGCCTTGTGTATAGAGGTCGTTCAGCTTCCAAGATTAATGAGCGCACAAACACGCCGTTCTTTTTTTTCTCTTGTTGCTTATCAGATGGATTTTTCTGAGGAAGAACTTACTTTAGGTCTGTGCTTACCAAAGTACCCATCCCTCTCTACAAACTGATGCCTGCAGGGTTTGTGGCGGTGATGGTATTTTCCCAGACCTTAAAAACCAGGACCAAAACCACTGTTTTCAGTTTGACAGTTTCCAGATGCAATTTGCACCTGGAAGACACAGCATCTCAAAACGTTTACATCCATTTCCATGAGCAAGATTGTGCAATTCGATAAATACTGTTTTTGAGCGAGCGCACAGTTCAAAAGGCCACCAAGTGGTGTAGGATGTAGCATTGCTGCTGAGTGTGTTTTAATGAATCAAGCTTTGAGAGTCAAGAGGCATGCGCAACAAGACAGCAAGACAGCTGTGAAGTTTGCCAGGCTCTTAGGGAAAAAAAATGGTAAATGCAGCCAAGTTGAAAGCTTTTTCTCATTTTTAAAACCACACAGGAGCAACTTGCAACTCCCCTGTACAACAGCCACCCACCCACAAAAATGTGTCCTTAGAAGGTCCCAATCTTCCTTCGTATGGCGTTCACACACAGCTTAAACAGCCTGAGAAACACTTTTCTTGCAGGCTGTTCAATTCGAAAAGAGGAGGATGTCTTGTAACTGTCCAAAACTCTTTAATATTTTAAATCGTAGGGAGGACCCTGTGTGTTGTGTGCGTACCTTCGGGACTGTGTGTAAGTGCAGTGGTTGGTATTTGTGGTGACAAGTTAGCCGATGGACAGGCTTGTAATGGACTGCAGCACCAATGAAACTGGCACGAGGCACCATCCCTCTGTGCCTGAGGGTACCTCAACAGAGCCAGATGCCATACATGGCCATGTTTGTCTGTTTGGGTAACACTGGCATTTCAGGATTATACTCTGGGAGGTAACTAGAGAGAGACAGATTGGTGTGTCAACACTGTTTGCATATGTGAGTGTATGTGCGTGCGTGTGTGTGTGTGTGTACTGTATGTGTGTGAAGAGGGACTGGAGTCAGAGTGACAAAGAGAGCATATCAGGTCAGAGCTATCTTTAGAAAGACATACACACATGAGCACCTCAGTATATACACCAGTGCACACACACAGTTTTGTTCCCTTATTGGCTCTCTCCCAGTGTTTCATACATATGCACAAATAAGAGTCTGTCGGGATAGTCAAATTGCCCTAGCCCACCACCGCTACTAGCCCATCTCTCACTGTCCCATGTTGACACTGTTACCATGGTGAAGGTGAAGTGCCGATGAATCTGTGTTGTATCTCAGGTTGGCGGGGTTGTGGGGTGGGGGCTGTCTTTTGCAGGACAAGCCCTCCAATGAGTTAAACATTTGTATTGGGCGAATAGACTCTTCCAGCGTCAAGACATTTAGTCCAGCCTGACGCAAGAGGCACAGATGCTTCACATTACAGCACGTCGTTTAGGAAGGGGAGCTTTTGTGATGGGCTCGTGTTTACTGACCCTGAAGCGTTTACAGCTAAGCCACTTAGACCATTTGCTGCACACAACACTCAGACCAGTGACACTGTATACACTGTAAGGCACTAAGATATTGTGTATACCATCTAAATGTTGGGTTCAAAAAAGGAATGCACACCTTGTAACACGAATGTTAGGAAGCATCTATTTGCTCATGCACTCACTCACGGTGGTCACAGGGCTGGGCTTGAGCGATAAAATATTATTACAGTCTTGTTCTCTGTGTGGATAATTTTTTCCAACAAACCGAAACGGGTAAACTGGGAACTGGGAAAGTCGAGATGTCTGCTAAGCTAATTGCTTGCACTAGAGTTAATATTCCCTAGCCGAGGACTAAACTGTGGGCTATTAGAGGATTAACTAACAGATAAATTGTGAAATGTACGCTTCCTTCCTCGCAAACAAATTATATGACAACAGATTGTTGAAGAGCTCTCCATAATGAAGTACTTTGAGGGCACAGGCATCGTGGTCTGTCCACTCTCTCAACATAGTTCTGCTGAGGAGTCCTTCCAAATATTGAGCAGTTTGACTTTTTTTTCCCCTGGCAAAAAGGCAACTCTGAGTGATGTGAGAGGAGAAGTGCTTGTGAGGGTGAAGATGTGAGGGAGTCATGGATTCCCAAACATGCTTGTTTCCCCTCAGATGGCGAGCCGCCCCCCCAATACACCACAAAAAGCAGCAGACAGGGCATCAATATAAAACATTTACTGTTAATTTTTTAGCTTTTATCCAGAACGGTGTAAAATCTAATGAAATATACAAAACCTGATCAAACGTTACCCTTACTGGAGGAAGGAAAATGGCACAAACATACGCAGTCATATTCAACTCACATTGGCGCGGTAGCATCAAGAAATACTCAAAATAGGCTAAAAATGTCACAATAGATCTTCAAGTTGAAAAAAAAAAAAACTAAAAATAATATTAATAATAACAATAACAATATCATAATAATTATTATATCAACATTATAACAACAACAGCAAAACATAACAGTGCTCATGTCAGTGAAGTCCCACCTCAGTGTCCTGTGGTCATGGTATAATTATTGTGTCCACTAGGGTGGCGCTCTTGAGTAATAAACCTGTTACGGATAAGGGACCCAGGATGCCACTGGCTGCCAATGCAATCCATCTGGTCTGCTTCACAAGAAACCCTTCTTGTTGGATGACTGGACCAAGTAGGCATACGAGGATGGTGTGTGTGTGTGTGTGTGTGGGTGGGAATATATGTGGGAGGACAATGACATGCTGGAGAGATCTTGCATTATTTTCTCTCGCTTTTTTTGTCTGAAAGGCTCACTGGGGAAACTCCCTATGAAGGAAAAGGGAGGGGATTGCTTTTGTTCCAGGGTCTCTGCGGGTCTCTGCCGGCTCGACCATGGCTCCAGGGAGAAGAGCCACAACTGAACACACACACACACACACACACATACTTATACACACACACACACACACACACACACACATACATGCATGGCTGGACATGGACGGAGAATGGTCCTATCAAGGGTCAATGCCCTGCAGCCGGATTGAGAGAGAGAAAGAGGGAGTGGGAAAGATCCAAAGAGACGAGGTCGCTGATCTGAGATGATCTCCCACAATGGTATGTGGATGGTGTTGGGGGTGTGTGTGAGAGAGACAGTGAGGAGGGAAGGCAGGGTGAGTGGGGGGGGGGCGCTTTCAGCTCCACTTCTTTTTTGGATGGAGAGGTGGATGAGACGAGCAGTCTCCGGAACTGCCCCGGGGAGGGGGGCCCAAGGGCCAAAGGCACAGGGTCGCCCCCAGCAGGTACTGGCCTTGTGGCTCGTTACTTCCAGTCAGTTCGAGCTGATCCATTGGTCAGTCTGTCTGTCAGTCAGTCAGTCGAGTCAGTGCATACAGTATGTCTTCCACATTTAAAAACCACCAATCAAGTCACAGAATTTTCTCACCATACACACATTTACTAAGAACTACTTTTCCCATGTCAGGGCAGCTTTAAGTGTATTTGCTAGCACCATCCATATTAGCATTTTAGCATTAAACCCAATGCTGGGTTTGCGCAGAATTCCTCCCTCTAGATTCCTATACTGTATATGGTTGTCAAGGTCATGGTCACTGAGCACAGAACCTTGCTGAAAAATATGAGATCTTCTAAGCTTCACATGAATTGAATTGCTTTTCCTACATCTTTGCTCTGTTTAAAGCTGTTTGCTTTGTGTGTGTGTGTGTGTGTGTTTGGGTCTCTTCAGAAAGTCATTAAAAACACTAATAAAAAAAAGAGAAAAGGAGTTTGCAAAAACAAATCCAGTCAAGAGTCAAGTGCAATAACATCTCCAGGCTCCCACTGGTGGCCTTCATTGGTTGCTATTTAGCTCCTCCCTCTTCCTTCTGGTCCAATCATATCCCTCCCTCCCTTTCCCTCATTGGTGCATCATGAGGTCAATAACACACACTGCCAATACTTCTCTCCTGGTAGTTGGCAGCTGGGTGGGATATGCTTAGCACTGGTCCAGAGTAAAAGCGTGAGGGCGTGGAGCTCTACAGTCGTTGTCAGTCCATCTCGAGCTCCATGAGCTTGTTGCGGGGGCGCGGGGTGTAGGCGGTGTTTCGGCAGCAGCAGCGGGTGCAGATGAGCCCCAGCAGCAGGGACAGGACACCCATGAAGGCGGCGGCACACACCCCGTACAGCAGCGGCAGCCTCATGGAGTCCCACACTGCAGACACACAGCCACAGGCCAGAGGTTAGAGAGGTCAGAGAGGTCAAACGTGAGTTATGGTCCACACTGAAGTTCCTGATTACTGAGCTTTTAAATCAGGTTTTTAGTAAGGTCCCTAAGTGTAATGTTTTATGCTCATGCTCCTCCTCAGTGCACACACTTATTCTCTTCTCATCTCTGCAGGTCAGGGCTGGTGTCAGAGGTGCTCAGTCTGACAGCACCGGCTTGAAGAGAAATCATTTCTGTTTCTCTGAGCATTACCTGAGATGGCATTACTAGCACTTCATTTAGTTAGGCGTACAACTCAAATGATTGATTAACAGTTTGATTTGGATTTAGTTTGACGTAGCAAATCATCTGAAGTGCAATTAGACCTGGAAAAGTTAAACTATCAACTAAGAAAGGACAGAAATTAGGCGAAATAACTAGCGGTATTACAGAGATAGCATACAAATGCAAGCTACTACAAAATTTACATCTAAGGCCTCATTTACATTGCCAGTTAAAAGTGACCCAATTCCACATGTGACACAGTTCCGATCTGTAAACAGTAAGAAATCACATGGATTCAGATTTCTTCAGATCGGATTCAGGCCTCTTTCTTATGTGGTAATAAAACAGACTTATCAGATATTCTCTACCAATGCGTTTGATACGTCAGTCTGGGAAGTGTAAACATGTGCATATTGGATTTGGGCACTTTTGAAAATAGATGTAAACATGCAGTCAAAAAAATCAGACATAAGCATAAAATCTGAATTGGGCATCCAATCTGCAGTGAAAACGCAACCTAAGGGTAACCTGTTAATGTTCACTACTGACAAACCTGGAGAAACAGTTACCGTCACATAACAAACGTGGCCAAAAAAAGACTTGTGGAGTCCTTATATGCTTAATTAACCCTACACTGTGTCAGCTGTGGCCCAGAAGGCACTGAGATTGGAGCCTGCAGTCTAACCTAAATACCCTCTTCCTGTTATGACCCATAAACAATTGCTCCTTTTGTATTGGGAGAATACGGGCGCTGTCTTGCAGTCTGTAGTATGTACTATGTCAGTGGTACTGTGGCACTTCACACTGGGTGAACATGTGGGTAATGCTATGTGCAAAGTGTTTGGAGTCCCAATATAAACATGCATCTCGGCAATTTTTCATACGGAGCATGGCTTCTTTGTTTAGTGATGAGTGCACAACCACAAGGGATGCGCACCCACACACACGTCCGCACACACACACACATACACACACACAGGCATGCACACACAATCTGCTTCATTAAGCTCACTTATAAAAACACAAAGCATCAGCAGGTGCCGGGTGTTCTGCACCCACCGAGTCTTAATTACTCCGTTCTAAGCACTTTCCCTTCATCTCTTATTTTAGGCAACGACACAGATGCAAAAACCTGCTAAAGATGCATTCTGATGTGCCGACACAGGAAAACACTGACCGTCCACCTCACGGAAAACCACATACGACATTGAAGTGGTTCAACTGTGTGACAATGAAATAATCTAGAGAGAGCTTTTGTGAGGCCTGTTTTCTATGAGCACAATGTTAGTGCTAATAGTGCTGTGTGATAGCACGGCTGCTGTTGACAGTTTCTTTATTCTGACTGAGTCTGAGAATAAAGTCCTTTTTTGGCTTCAATTTGGAGAGGGCTTTTTTCCCTCCTCCATCAACAGCTTGACTGGTTGAACAAGGAACAAGACAGTGACACAGATGACACACAAAATTGACAGTGAAGCATGACAATAAAACTCTTCAAAAACTTCCAACTGTTCAAGAATAAGTACACTGTCTTGTGCTCTCGTCAAAAATTATTTTCTTAACATAAGTAGGATGCTGACGTATGTCACACTCCAGCAGTGAAATATAGGCTGTATGCCTTCACTGCTGTTGAAATCTTAGCCTGGTGCTACACTTCCAAAATATGCCATCTGTTCCACTTCACTGACACAGCCGCTGTCTATGGGAGTTTATAAATGAAACGCGTTTGCTTCCAGTTGCCAGAATGCCTTTGAGAGCTAGAATAATGTGCACTTGCAAAATTGTTCGCAATGACCTGTAATGTCAATGCAATGGAACTCAATGATCGTTTTAAATTCCACTTCAGCAGCAGAATGTCTGAGCTTACACTTCCTGGCCATGTTCAGCCTGCACAACCCCCATCCAAAAACACACACACACACTCACAGTCAGTCACTCTCTCTCTCTCTCTCTCTCACACACACACACACACAGACAGACATACACACACTTTCACATACACTCCCTAATAATGAAATAGAACACTTGTGATCATATTAGTGAGATCAAACTCACTGCAAGGACAAGGATTAAAAAATCCAATCCCAAATAATGGACGCGATGGGTCAAAAGCAAACCCCCCACCGTGTCTACTCACAGGCGAACTTGACATTGAGGAAGACCCTGGTGGAGGTGAGGAGGGGCGCCTGGCTCCAGGTCCCCGTCGCCGGCGAACGTATCCAGGGCGTGGCGGTGCAGTGGTACTCGCCCGTGTCGCTGTCCTGCGTGCTGTAGAGGCTGAGCATGTAGGAGCGCGGGCCCGAGCGCTCCAGGCTCACATCGCTGCTGTCGTTACGCTGGCTCTTCTTGATCACGCCGTGCCGGTCCACGGCAGCCAGGGGCACAGTGCTGTCGGAGCCGCGCAGACGGGTCAGGAACCAGCGCACCTCAAAGACCATGTCGTCTGGAGGAGGAGAAGAGGAAAGGAGAGAGGACAGCAGAGAAAGGAAAAAGAAAGAGGGATCGTTACAAATGAGAAATGAGAGACATAATGTAATTGAATGGACAGGGCAGAAAAAGAAAAAAGAAAAGTAGCAAACCAAAAGTCTAGACTGTCTGCAGAAATGGAAGTAAAAAAGACAGACGCAGGCAAACTGAAAGTAGAGAAAAAAACGCTATCAAGTGTAATTGAGAAAAAAGTCGGATAACTGCCCAGAGCTCTTAAAAAGAAAAAAAAACAAATCAAAAACATCTCTAGTCTTATAACATAGCGGTGCAGACCCACTGCTCTGTTCTTTTCTCACGACAGACACACTCCTCTCCTGAGGTAACACACACTGCCAGCAGACCCTGCAGTCTAACCCTCATGTCCAGCTCCTCCTTCACCAGTCGCTGAATAGGTAACTCAAGCACTGTCAATAGAGAGAGCTCATCCTTTCTCAGGCAGAGACGGCCATCTTAGGAAACACTGATTGACACAACAGCCAGAACCCCACGAGTAATAAGACACAGTTATGGGCGTGATTATTGCCACTCAAAAAAGTGTTGGTTCCATTATAGGAATTATTAAACATCTATAAATTGCTGCAATACTGGCATTACAGATTTTGTAGCTGTGTCTGCACAGGGAATCCATCTACCCTAAAAGCCCAACGAGGGGCCATTACAGTGAGGCTGCTCATGAAGAGGGAGTTGTTGGCTGCATGGAGGCACTTCCTTGTTGCCCTCCATGGAGTGATGAAGGCTGCTTTATCACTGTGCAATTACACTACGCAGTGTCAGGGAAGACCATCAGTATAAATCTAAATTCAATATGGCTGAGGTCCAGCATGACTGCGCAGGTATGAAGCCAGTGGAAGGATCCTGCTAATGATGATGATGATAGTGATGACAGGAGCGGTGTGAGGAAGGCTGTGGCGAGAGCTCATCAAAGAAACAGGAAATTAGGGGCAAGGGCGAGATGGTTTACGCGGTTTCACCCAGCCATCCTCCCACACGCACACTCAGACATAGCTGAGTCAAAGACCTGAAAAGCATCGCTCTTTGATAAGGGGTTCTTCCCTTGTCTTTAACACAAGCCGAACAAAAGAGAACAGAAAGCTATTTAAGCTAAGTATTTAGGGCCACAGACAAGGATGAGAGGTGAAAGAAGATGGGCGTGCGGGGGGAGAGACAGAGAGAGAGACCAAAGAGGAGCGCACAGAATCCAAAGGCTATCACATGATAATGGATGATTACACTAATTATTAGGGCTGCACTCTGATTTCCTTTTCGGCTGCTCTTGCAAGGACGGAGGAAATCTTTGATGACCTGATGCATTGTGAACAGTCAACTCAGTGGACCAGGAAAGGGCAAAGTCTTGGTCGATTCGCCACTGTTTTTCTTTTCTTCTCTTTTTTTTTGTTTTTGTGACTCAGGAGGCCTCTGAAATGAAGCATGTGCCCTTTCCACACTCACTCAGCTGAGAGGAAGACCAACAGACCAGCGCTTCTGACTCCATCTTGACGGATGGATGGATACCTCACGGTTGGGGCCACCAACCTTACAGTGTAGAGACTGCAACACATTTGGCAACAAACAAATGAATTCGAACTCCCACACCATCACGCAAGCAGAATGTGCTACACTACAGTGCCCATGTTTTGGAAAACAAGCAAAGATTATATAGATACAGTATAGATTATGTAGATTACAAATAACATGACAAGGCCATTTTCATCAGAATTCTCAGAATGAGGATGTTAAGTCGTGCAAAGACGGTGGATTTACTGAAGCTCGTGCATCTCGCCGTCTTGCCATGAACGGTCCATTTTCCAATGGATGTGTTCACAGTTCAGCCCTAATGTCCATAGCGCTGGCATACTTTGTACTCATGAGGACAATGATGACAACAAAGATGGACAAGTTAGGGCAGCACTGTCCATAGAGGTCAGTCAGGATGGGACGGACGCAGCAGTCAAAGATAACTACACATTCACAGGCAAGAGTTGGCTTGTACGCACATGCAAATAACTTTGGGGCTTTGCTAATGCCAAATGGCACTCAGTTATAAAAAAAAAAAAAATCATACAATCCATGCTGCTCATTGAGGTCACATTTAAGTATGTGAATGCTTGCAATTCACACGGGTCCTACTAATGAATAGTCCTTTTTCTTTTTTCAAACCCATCCTTGACATCAAAAGGCTGATCTCTGTCATGTTTTCTTTCATGTTTCTATTCTTTCAGAACCAGATGGCACAAAAACCAGGAAACATTCAACACCTCTCCCTTATCCTGATTCTTTATCAGGGGCATTAAACACCACTAAACACTACGAGCACTACTTTGAACAACTTCAAAAGAACTAAAATAATACTTTGCCTTGATCACTAAGGCAAGGCCACCACCCCAGACAAGGAAAGCACAGAAGGAGGAGACATAATCAGACAATGTTAATTTACCAGATGACACATCCAAGCATGTGAACACACTCCAAACACACTCCACTACACAAACACAGCATGCCAAGATGTCTCCTGTACCAGGAACAAGGGAGTACTTGCCTAATGTCTTACACCCCTGCCGCCCCCCCACCCCCACCACTGACAGACCTCTCATATCAGCACAGTCCTGGGCACCAACAGCTGCTAGCTTGGTGAGAAACACAGTGACAAAAGTGCATTACAAATGGACAGTCCATTTGTATGGCTGAGCTATGCAGATAAGGTCGTATAAGAAATGGCGACATGGATCTCTGCTGGAGCCAATGCTGAATGGTGCTTTCAGAGGAACTAACTAGGACACTGTGGTGCTGCTGATAGTATCACTAGCCCAAAGGATGGTCTTGTTCCCTCCATTTAGGCTGAGGGGTTACACAGAAATAGAAGCAGATTAGCTCTGTGTTCAAGTACAGTTGCTGATGCTCAAACAAGTCAAACATAGCACTTTAAATCATTTTAGTTCTAAAGATTCCAATGTGAAAACAGAGAAATAAGCACATCTTTTTACAGCTTTTTAAAGTTCAGCCAAATGCCATGAGACAAAACTATTAGAGAGAACTATTAGAAATAATTTCAGGAGAGCATCTGCTTGCCATTTACCAGAGCACATTAAACACACACACACACCACATGCACTGCTTTTGTCTTGCACAACTGTATCCTTGGGAGACACTAGCTCTGAAAGGCCCAATGCACAAGCTGCATGCTGTTGACACTCTGGAATTTCAGACGTTGATGTCTTAACCCGACTCGGAAGGAAAGGGGTGTGTGTGTGTGTGTGTGTGTGTGTGTGTGTGTGCGTGTGTGTGAAACCCACAGGAGGAACATGCCACAACAAAGCACAACGAAAAATAAACAGTACGTGTGTGCCTCTGTCATTCCCATGAGACGGCAAAGCCACAGGGTCACAGAGACAGGTGCGAAGCAGGTTCCTTTTTGACTCTCCGAGTATGAGTAAATCAGCAACCGTTTCCTCGGCAAGTATGTCAGGGGCTGGGAAGCTGCCTGAGGAACTTCCAGCTCCGTGTCAAAACATGCTTCAATGACATCAGTACAGTTTTAGCAGGAAAAGTGCATTTAATCAGAAACTGTTTATGACTCATGATGCCTTCTCAAAGCAGGTAGCGTTCTCTGGGAAAGCAGTGCATCTGATTTATTTTATATCTTATATTTTTTTGTGTGCAGTCACAATGGATACTGTGGATGCTATTTACACGTCTATACATTTTAGCTCCAACTCCACTATAATCACCAGCATTAGATAACGACCCAAATTAGAGTCGAGTTTCAAAGTTGAGTTGAAGAGCAGACAAACCACTGGCACTCGGCCACTCTATATTCTTTCCCTGACACTTCTAGTCATAAATAACCTCTAACTTGACAGAAGCCGTCACATAGCATTGCGTTATGATGAAAGAAGTGTCCTTGAGATGAAACACTGGTGAAAGATGAAAGCAGGGCTTAATGCATACACACACACACATACTAAGGCATTCAAACACAGTTTGCTGAGCTTTCATTACCAAATCCCTGGTTGCTCAATAGCTGGAGTAAAGTTTACACAAAGCATGGCACATTCAATAGCACATGTTGGTACGTGACCCTTATAGTATGAGCTTTTATACTATCAAGAACAGTTAAGTAACTTCTGGTGGGGGGCTCTGGCATGGAACTCGTTACCGTTACGCTAACAAGACTAAATGATCTAGAGATAAACTCATTGAAAGACTAATCTTGAATCATCCCAGCACTATCATTTCTAATTATGTCATCATGTGCTGACTGATAAAATGACATAATAACTGAGGAACTGACAACACCCCAGTCCACTCCCTTTCCCCTTAACTCCCCTACAGCTGGTCTCCCCTTCCACTCAATCAGCACACACTCTCACACACACACACACACACACACACACATAGCCCAATGGGAAAGAGCGCATCTGGATCCTCTCTGTTCAGACTGGACAGCCCCCCCCCCGTCAAACTGCTGAAAAATGTAAATGTTTAGTGTAGCTTCAACTGATAATGTGAGATTGATTTCCCACCTGATTTTAGTGATTGATCACTTTATTGATTAGTCCTTACAAAGTTCAAATGTTTGTCTTTAACGTTTTAATGATGTGTGATAATACCAAGTGAGCATACCTTTCATAACATAAAAGGTTAATTGTTATAAAAATTCTGATTTCCTGTTCTCTCTCCCTTGTACATTTTCAGTGGATAAAGCAAAAAAAAAATCACTGTTAAAACATGCTTTGTTCCAAACGAAACAAAGTTAATAACCAGGAGAGTATCATGAACAAGGAACAAAATGCACTATTGATGGTTGTTGGACTTCAAAAAGGCACACAGAACTGTTGCAACACCTAAAAAAACAGGCTGTGCTGATTTGTCTGGATCATTAAGTTTTGGTGCCATTTGACTGGAGAGCAGCACGTTACTGTACAGCCTATGAGATACCTGCCAACCAGACAGCACAGCTCCAGATGTTCATCTGTTTTTCATGTGGAAGCCTGCAGCTGCACGCTCCTCTAAAATATGTGGCCTTGCCATTTAGGCAAAGTGGCCTTCTGAATAAAAATCACATCCTGCATCAAAAATACATTATGCTTTATTTACAGGGGCACTCTTAAACATAAATGTATGCTCATCCATACACACACACACACACACATGCATGCATGCAAACTAGCAGGCAACCTAACAGCAAACCATAGAGAGTGTTCCCATTCACAAACACATCTGTTATTATTTGAGAAAGTGCTGTGGTGGCCTAGGTCTTGAGCGTGACCCTTGTTGTCTTTGGCAGAGTCAATCTAACACCCCGGCAAGAATGGAGGAGGCACAGTAAGAGGGAAAGAGCGCTTCCATGCCGAGCCAGCAAGCGTACGAGCGCACAGGAGGGGCGGGGGTCAAAATGAACGGCTGACCGACAGAGAAACCCCGAAAAACGAACTTAATGAGTCCAATATGAGGGAGAGGGTGCCGATGATAACACACAAAGACCTATAAAGAAATAAAATAAATAAATAAATGCTAAAAGAAAATGTGTTCACTGGGGAGGACAACTGAATACTTCTTCCAGTAAAAAAGGGGTCAGCTCACGTCTACCCCACCCATGAGCTGGAACACTGGGCTGGGCTTTCATTCACCAGAGTAGAGTACTCAGACTGAGCGGCCAGCTCAACAAAAAAAGGGGGTCGCAGTCAGAGCCCATTGATTTAACATGTCAATGCTAATAGGAAGCGATCAAAGATGGGTCGTCTGGGGTGGTCGTGTTTAATTACAGTAGGAAATGGAGGAAGGCTTGAGCGCACATGTGTGTATCTCTTACGGCTAGCGTGCTTGTGTGTCAGTGTGTGTGTGTGTGAGGAAGTGTTTGAGAGAGAGAGAGACAGAAAAAGAGAGCGAGAGAGTGCAAAACACAAGAAAGGCTAGAGGAACAAAGAAAAAAAACTGTGATCGTCTTTATCCATGTGCATGAGAGAGAGAGAGAGAGAGTGAATGAGAAAGAGCTCACAAGTGTGAATATGTTTGCATAATGGGAAACCTGAGTAGCTGCCCTAATGCATTCTGATACTAGTAGCCATTATTGCTATAGAGGCCCATTAGCTCATGGCGTGAGAGAGCGCTGGAGAGCCCCAGTGTTTGGCCAGGCACTGGCACTGGGATTTGCACTTGCCTGGGTTTGGAGGGGTTCCAGAGACACTCATGGCACACTCCATCTTGGCCGTCTCCCAGGGGTACAGGCTCGTAGTGTCAGAACGGATGGAGATGCTGAACGACGGCCCTGCGGAGAGAGAAAGAGAGAGAGAGCACACATTTTAAGGGGACAGATATAAAGAGAGTGACACAGTTAGTGCACTTCAGGCATTGTACACCTCACGACTGGAGAACGGCAATCAACAACCATCTGGACCGAAAGATGGCTTTTCAGCATGTCTGGCTCTCTTGGGGCTGCGTTTGCTGAATTCTCAGGAGGACTGTTTTTTTCCTGTCTTTGAAAACACCTTACATTTTTTTACTATAGAGTAATGATATTTGAGTAGGAACATATGGAAAGGCAGTTATACATAAATACTCAAAGTCTTCATTCCGCTTCTCTTCTCTCTTTTTCTTTCCTACACACACACACACACACATGCATATGCATATGCATACACACACACTCACACATGTTGACAGCCAGGAGGGCTAAAGGGTGTGTGTGTGTGTGTGTGTGTGTGTGTGTGTGTGTGTGTGTATATGTGTGTGTGCATGTTTCTGTGTCTGTGTGTATATATATATATATATATATATGTGTGTGCGTGTGTGTGTGTGTCTGTGTGTGCGTGTGTATGTTTCTGTGTGTGTGTTGGAGAAAGGGTAGGGGGAGGCTGTGCGAATCTGCTGTTGGTTTGCTCCAGGGATGCGGGGACTCCTCCAGCTCCACTCTATGTGTGAACATGTGCGTGTGACGCTAGCGGCACTGGTGCTGGTGGTGGTGGTGGTGGTGGTCTCCACCCCGGCATCGCTCGTCTGTGCCCGAGCAGACTAAATGATCCGTGCCAAGATGGAGAAATGCCGGGGCTCGGCGGCAGAGCCGGGTGGGTCTGTTTATGACGTTTTGCTCCAAGGGTGTCACAGTTAAGGGAAGTGGGGAGGGGTGATGAAGACAGGAGGGGAGAGATGGGGAGTGGGGAAGAGAAAGAAAGAGAGAGAGAGAGAAGTGAAGAAAGGAAGACAGCAAAAGACAGAATAAGAACAGCACAGAACAGAGGGGCTGGGGGGGCTGACAAGACCATGTCCCCAAGAATGCGGTGATGCCACCAGTGCTGGTATTTAATGGCGCCTCCCATCCCGGGGGTCCTAGGAATGAGGGGCACACACACACACACACACACACACCAGCCAGCTTTGAAGCTCCTACTGCCAGAGGAGAAGAACTGTCCAGCAAAACCTCTGTACAACACAGCCACCCTTCATGCCCATCCACCCACACATACATCCCCTCCACCGCACCACCATCCTGGGGAGAGAGAGGCTGGGGCTCTCTGGGTGAAGGCTGGTGGGGCTGGAGTGGATGGTAGTGTGGGGGTGTGGCGGTGGTCGTGCAGAGTGGAGTGGAGTGGAGTGGTTAGTGCAGTGCTTCTGGGAGATGAGGAGGCCCTGTACCAGGCTGCCACTAGGGGTTCCTTTAGGGGGGGCTGGGGAACTTGCTGGCTCCCCAGAGAAAAAACACAAGAACTGCAAACAAGAGGGAAAGTAGGCTGGAGTCCTGAGTTTGTGTGTGTGTGTGTGTGTGGGTGTGTGTGTAGATGTTTGTGTGTGTGTATGTATGTGAGAATGTGTGTTTATGTGCTAATGTACGTGCACATGTTTCTGAACTGTGTGTGTGTTTGTTTGTATGTGTGTGTGTGTGTGTGTGTGTGTGTGTATGTGTGTATGTCTCTGAGTATAGTGTGTGTGTGTAATGTCATGCTGGAATTGGATTTCTGTCAGAAACCTCTGGAAGCGATAGCACAAACTGAATGCCAAATGGCAGTGAAAAATCATAGGAGACATCATTTGTGGTGCTAAGCTAAAGGCTAAGAAGACAGAACCAGAACCACCCCAGAACCAGCATCATATCCGTCAGTGTCTGTATGTCAGTGACTGTTTGAAAATCATAATTTTATTATGCATAATTTCATGTGATTTACATTCTTGGCTCAGTCTCCCCCTCTCCGCAAAGTATCCCGTGTTCCAACAGGAGTGCTGAAGTAAGACTTAGCATTTCTGAGAGTAAAAACAGCCCCAGAAGCTTGATTTTGTTAATTATTTGATTCATTATGACTTGTCACACTAGCAGGGTGATTATGAATATGTAGTTCTAGACATATTCATGGATAAACATCATGACTCATGGCATTATAGGCAAACATAATGATCCTACCTGTGTGTTCAAAAGAGATCTGGACTTTGTTGGACTCCCCACGCACCGCCTTGGTCCAGTCCGTCTCCCCCGGCTGCTTGGTCCAGGCGCTCACCTCGCACGAGTAGAAGCCCCGGTCCGACACCTGCACGCCCTGCAGCCGGAAGCTGAACTCGTTGGGCCCGGTGCGGAGCAGTGCCACCGAGTCCTGTCGGCCCGGCTCGCTCCAGTCCTCCAGCCGCACCACCGACTCCGGGCTGAGCGAGGCAATGCGGCGGGGTGGGGCGTCCACCGCCGCCTGCGTGTGGATCAGCACCGAGTAGGCCGGGCTCCGCAGGTTCTCCGCCATCACTTGACAGCTCATCTCAAAGGTGGCGCCGCTGGTGGTGGCCTCGCGAACACGCCGCGCAACCACGCTCAGAGTCGGGCCTGAGGAGAACACACGGTGGCAGAGAGAGAGAGAGTTTAAGTGAACCGGCAAATCGACCCCACCGCCCCCGCTCCATCCCCTAAAACCCATCTCGGTCAGATTGAAAGGGACGATGGTGGCGCAACCTGAGGGTTGCAGGTTCGGCAACCAGAGAGTTGTAGGTTCAAGCCTTGCTCCACCTGAACCCATTGAAGGTGGGAAAGATACTGAACGCCAAATTGCTCTCGGTGAGCAGGTTGGCACCTGGTATGGCAGCCCCTGCCACCGGTGAGTGAATGGGTGAATGCAAGGCTTACATTGTAAGTAGAAAAGCGCTAAATAAATGCAGTCCATTTACATGTAGCATGCATTGTAAGGAATATATCAGTGAAAAGGGCTAAAGAGCCCTATGGAAAAAGGGATATGACAAAACATAAAACATATCTTGTACAATACCTCCATAGCCAATCTATTGTAAAGAGCTTGCATGGACATTTCATGCTGAAATTGGATAAAGCCTCCCAAAGTGCAAAGTAGCTCATGCCTGTTTTTCAATATTAATAAATTACTTCTTAAAAGGAATGAGTGAATGAGTGAATGAATATAAGTTGTAGACTTGTGTCTTCAGGGAACTGAGGTTCTGCCAGGACAACTACAGTTAATAGAGTTTCCTACCAAAGCCCCCTTGGGACTCTTTTAAACTTTCAGTTAACACAATCTGTAGCATAACTAACTGAAAAGGGCCATTTGCCATGAAAAACAGAACCTCTGTTGTGACATGAAGGCTGAATCTGAAGGTGCAGCACTTAAGGGCTCTGGGAGGGGAAAGGGGGGATTGCTGGCGTTTGTTGTGCTTTGAAGCTCCACATGGATAAATGCTGTACACAGACAATAAAGCAACAACAGAGATAAAGTCAAACGAGTGGAGCTGGCCAGCATACTAATACCCGGGGACAGGCAGAGAGCCAGTGGACTACGAGGCAGGCTTGGAAAAGCAACACTGCTCCATCGTATCCTCTCCACCTGGATTTATGAGGAGAGAAATTAGTTGGATCCGCTTAGACGAACAGCAACACTGGCTCTCCTACCCATCTCCAAAATTCAATTCAAAGAGTAGGTTGGCCAAGGCTGTCAGTAACTTATGTAGGAGTAATATACTTTGTACTTGCTTGCACTTTTAAAAGGAGCTACTGAATTCAAATCCTACTGGACTGTCATAAAACTATGAAAAGGTATGGATAGGTGATCACAAAAAGCACAGACTAGTTGTAGTTGTAGTCTCAGACTTCAATATACAGTCAATACAGAAAGCCAAATTATGAATGAACTTTATGCAGTCTTCCTATAAATATATTAGTTAATTAATGACCATTGATCATCAGTCTAAAAGCTGACCAATGAAAGCCACCCAAACATACATAAGAGGGAAAGACAGAAAACACAAAACGCAAATGTCTGCATATAGGCTGCACAAACCCATGCAGTCACTCTTGTATTTATGACACTTTTCAAGTGACAGGAAGAAAAAAGAAAGGAAAAAGGAAAGAAACAGAAAAGAAAAGGAAAAAAAAAGTTAGGCATGGCCCAAACCTCCAGGGGCCAGTGACTGATCTGCATGTGTGATCAAACCAGGCAGCTGCCAAGGAGACCGCTCCAGATTCCTCACAACTGCAGCCTGATGTCTTGTTTTAGAAACCAGGTGCTCGGGGGACTTGCTATATTATAAGAATTTTATGAGACAACTCTTTTTAATGATTACATCATAGCCCTGGTGGTCAGACCAAGTAAAAAAAAAAACGAAAGAATGAAATAATGACTTGACAGCTTGAGATGTACCAACGCCCTTGTGCATGCCTCTCTCTGGCGCCACAAAGGATTATGGGTGTGTTAGAATCTATGTGTTTTTCTTGTAAAAATCATCTATTTTGATTATGTAACTACAGTGTGATTATAAGCTGAAACAGCAGTATCATGTTAACTGAACATTCCAATAACTGTACATACTGTAATATGTATCATGCTCTGATATCACCTAAAACTTAGCAATCCACTGCACTGATATTGAATCCATTAAGAATGTAATATGCATGTTGGAAACTCTACATAAAGGCTCCTTTTCAACCAAGGACAGCTATTCCATTACACAAATATATCATAATGATGGCCTATTTAATCATTTACAGGACATTTTCATCTCATCTCATCTTCTTCTCATTATAATACTAGTGTTCTGTATATTTTTAAACACACTTTCTTCCCCGATATTGAACCCATAACTTTATGACAGCTACCACTGAGCAAAATACAGAGTGCAGCTTGTTCATTTGCATTTAGCAGATATATTTAGATGAAAGCATAATTCATGCTCACGCTCCATATGAAATGAACACAGAGCCATAATGTTTTGTATTAGTCCTGCACTAAGCTATATTCTTAAGATATACCCCCACAGATGAGACAATGACATCTTCTTTGAATCTTCTTGTTTTCCAGCCAAGACCAAACTCAAACAAGCATTTACAGAAGGTATAGAGCATCTTGAGTAGCTTTTCAATTAAGATCACTTAACTGAGTATATGGCAGAATGAAACAATAAGGAAACAGAGTTAGAATAGGTAAGAAAGAAAGACTTAAGCCTTGCATGGCAGCCATACTTACTTTTTGTGGCGAAAGTCAGTTTAAAGGGAGGTGTCTGGTAGTCAGCGGTGCTCTCCCATCCTCCGGAGCGTGCGGGGGTCCAGGTGCTGACGCTACAGGTGTACTCGCCCATGTCTGCCTCACCCGTATGCAGCAGACGCAGCTTGAAGGTGAGCGGCTCCTCGCGCGTCACGGCCACTAGGCCCGCGTCCAGGCGTCGGCGGTGGCGGGGGCCTGCTGTGAGCGCGCCGTTGACGTCCAGCGAGCCGATCATGACACTGCGCTGGGCAGCGGTGGCGGGAGCAGTGGTCAGGTGGGCCGGCGCGGCCGTGTGGTGCCAGGAGACAGCGAAGCGGCCATCGCGCAGGTGCGTCACGTTGGTCACGCGACACTCCAGCTCGGTGGGGTCGCCGGGAAGACGAGGCGTGGCCAGGGCCGAGAAGACCACGCTGAAGTCTGTGTCTGTGGGGTAGAAGTGGGTCGTGACAGGAGAGTGGATATTAGCATACTGGCTTCAACAATTATATGGCAAAACAGAGCCACAATGAAATTCATGTGTCTGAAGCACTGGGGGCAAGGCCAGCAGAGGAGATATCAGTGCACAGAAAAACAGAATAGTCCACAAAAAAAAGATTGTTGATTTCTATTAGGCAAAAAAAGCTATACCGCAGCATATTTCATTATTCATTTTTAAAAATCAGCACAGGGGGGAATCATATTTCATCACATTGCATTGAGATCTAATCTTATCTTAAACCATGTATTGTAATTTGCATTTTAGTGTCAAAATCTTTCCAATACTCAGCCCAAGTTCATATCCCATCAAAATTAAATCCAGTTCAATTCATAAAGCTTTACTGTCATAATAATTTGTAAGCAAAAGCAAATGAATAGATACTAGGCCTGTAGCGACGCACACGTGGGTCACCCAAAACAAACTTTGTTATTTGAACGATGGAGACCAAAACAGCAACCTCATCACAGCAAACACAACCATGCCCTTCAAAAGCCCCCCAAAAAACAGCTTGCCCAAAAACTTCAAGGGTATGGGAGTACTTTAAATTTAGTCCGAAACGTAAGGCAATTGTCAAATGTGGTGGTAACTTTCATGGTAATCAAAGTGCCTCAAAGCCTTGAGCTCTCAGTCAAAATGACAACTGAGTTCCTAGAGGTAGAACTAATGAGTGAAATCAACTGGCTCAGAGTTCCTGGGTGGAACCAAAAACCTGGCAGGCCTTCTGAGCGTGTTCTGGACCTGGATTACCCCAAGTCTGCTTGCATGAGGATCTGCTGGGAGTCTCTGCTGGCAAAGCCAGGGGCTTTGCATTCATGGCGTCAGTGCCATTTTTAACTCCACAGAAAGTGTGTCTGTGTGTGTGAGCATGTGTGTGTGTGTGTGCGCGTGTGTGACAATGTAGGAGAGAAGGGAGCAGGGGAGGGAGGAAGGGAAATAAATTGTGAAACAGACAGAGGGAGTGGCAGTGTGTGATAGAGAGAGAAAGAGAGAAAAGAGGTGGGGGGAGAGAGACAATGATTTGTTGCTAGTGCAGTGAGAAAAATCTCAATGGAGTGAGAGTGATATGGTACTGATGATATCCTGGTCGGCATCTGGTAATCATTTTGTGATCGATGGCAACACCCCAGTGGTTATCCATATGTAAGAGCTGGGTTCAAAAGGGTGTGGGGATACCACACACATACGTATACACACACATACACAAACATATACACAAACACACATAGAGCGAGAGAGAGAGATAGAGAGAGAAAGGCAGGGAAAGATACACACACACACAGATTGAGAGTGAGAAAGAGAAAGGCAGGGAAAGATACACACACACACACAGATTGAGAGAGAGAGAAAGAGAAAGGCAAGGAAAGATACACACACACACACACACACAGGCAGTGTCATTCACAGATATATGGTTCTGTCTTGACCCTGTTTCCAGGCTATCTGAACAACAGTGTCAAGTGTTTCTGGGCATTGAGCCCAAGTGGTATACTGAGAGAGGAGCGATGGGGAAAGTGTGTTTATGAGAGTGTGCACATCAACATTAGCAGTGTGTATGTATGTGTTTGAACCAGTGAGGGAGATGAGTGAGTGTGAGAGACGTACAGAGAGACCAAAATGTGTGTGTGTGTGTGTCTGAGGGTACTGGGCAAATCTGGGTGCTCAGTGAGCTCTTCCCATTACAGCTGGGACCTTCATGCCTCAGTGAGCTGTGAAGCATCTCTCTCTCTCTCTCTCTCTCACACACACACACACACAACAATAAAATGCTATATCCTCTGCTTACACTCACTCACAAACATAAACACAACTGACATAACACAACCACAGCCACCCACCCAGAATAACACAGTATGTAAATGGTAATGTAAAGATGCCTACCCAGGCACTGCTATGGTCACTAAGCCTGACCATAAGCAATCAGGAATGCATACACATGTATGCACGTATACACATCGGATCAGTACACAAACACACACACGCACACACACACACACACACTTCAGATATATGATGGGTGGAAGCAGCATCTAGCCTCTAGATGAAATGAGATTATAATAAGCATATGCACCCAGTCTACCTTTAGGGCCTGAATGTGGCATGTTGATGAAGACAGAGAGATTCATAAATCACATGGATAAAGGGCACTAATGATCGTGAGAAGAGGCGTATCAACGACACACACACACACACACACACACACACACACACAGACACACGCACGTACACACGCTCACTCACACTCTGTCCCTACCTACCCCCCAAGATTGGCACACACACAAAACTCCCCACTGTCTCAATCTTCTTCTTCTCTCTCTCTCTCACACACACACAACCCCTCTCCCTGACACACACAGTCTATTTCAAAATGGCTACCTCCCTCTCTCACCTCTCCTGTGCACACTCACACACACACATACAGTCACGCACTAGGTCTCCATTTATACTGCAGGTCACACTGGACATATGTGCCAGTAGGCTTGTGTTGTGTCTCTTGGACGTCACCACGTCTGAATCATCATCCCCCACCACCATCTGTGCCGAGCACACACACAAAAAAAAACCCCTGCCCACTTCCTGTTCCTGCTCCCCCTAGACCCCGCCCACTCTACCTGCACCTGTGCCAAACCGAGCCATCTGATTCGTCATTCCCCATAGTGCTCAGGCATGCAGCCCTACATGACGTGTGTTTAAACAGGGCTGTAATCAGAGCGAGTCACAGTCAGAGTGGACTTCCCTGTCCAGACAAACCCTAAGGGTCAGTCACAGTAAGTGGGTGCTTAGGTGATAAGCAGACCTAGGCATCTACAACTCAAAGCCCAGGCAGCAGACACATGCTGTTCTGCTTGGGGAAAATCACCCACAGTGTCTACTCTGGACCACTAAAGCATGTACGTGGTTCAGAAAATAACATTATTACCTTTACATTTATTGCCTTCAAACGTTACTTACTTCACATTTTTATATACAGTATATACCTATGCAGTACAAAGCAATGTACAAACGATACTCTAATATACTGTATTTATGTCATTTTAAATGCACAGAAACGTTTCCACACAACGTCCCCCTCGTGTCAAAGCAAATGTGAGTCTAGTTGTGTGTTAGGTTACCAGTGAGTGGCAAAACCTGAACAAAAGCAGGTCTTTAAAGTCCCACTGTAACTGATATACTATGTATGGTAATGTGGTGTGTGTGTGTGTGTGTGTGTGTGTGTGTGTGCTGTGTCTGAAAGGGCTGCCAAAGTGGACGGTGCTCTGTGCTCTGGCTGGGTAAATACACTGAGGAGGATGAAAGACTGTCCCAGGCCAGTCTTTGGGGATTGCAATGGAGTATCCTGGGAACGTTAGGGTAACGAAAAGCCAACAAGTGTCTCCATCTGTGTACTGTGGTGCGTGTGTGTGTGTGTATAAGAGAGAGCAAGAGAGTTAATCCGCCAGTCCTATCCTCCATTAGCTAGAAATGCAACGCAACTCTAACACTGTCAAGAGAGCAAGGCCGTTATCAAACACTTTATCAGACAAACTGGCTTTTCTTCCTTCCCTGCCCTCTTTCTTATTCATTCACTCTCCCTCTCTCCCTGAGTGCCTCTTTCTTTTCTTATTTCTCTCCTTCCCCTCTGTCTTTCACGGCCCTCGTCTTTTTTTTAGGGCTGTGCTGTGCAGCCTTAGATCTTGACAGGGCAGCCTTTCTTTTGACACAAACACGGTTTGAGACTTCTGCAAAGCGGAAACTCGCGCGCACACACAAACAGCAAACAGTGCCTTTCGCTCATCATCATCTCACACACACACACACACACACACACACATTTATGGCCTCTTGACAAGCAGTGCAGAGAGAGGTGGGGGGGGAGTAAGGGTGAAAGTCATAAACACACACAATCAGAGAGGGCGAGCAAGAAAGGGTGAGAGAATGAAAATGAACTCACTACACACACAAACACACACTACACACACACACACACAGAAACCAGTGCATCCTCACAGTCTTTGTCCACATTCCCCTAATTTCCCCTCTCTTCCTGAGGGAGCTGGACGCACAATCACTCATCAGATGGGGCTCATAGCGGGGGTCCAGTGCTGAATGTTTGCAGGTCAGGGGTGTGTTTGGATGAGAGGAACCACAGGTTAGCTGGCCCCCTCAATCACTCAAGCACGGCGTCGCCACACCGGAGATCAGGGCTAGATAGCCCACTAAATCAACACAGAGCCTGACCGCAGAGCGAACTATCACACCAAGGAGGACGTTGATACGGCACCCACACACACACTCACACACACATCTACCACCCAAGACTTAAACCTGATGTTAACAAAGACTCCCATTCATTTAGACTAAGGTCATGTCATCTGAACATTAGCCAAAACAAGCAACAACAACTGCAAAACTCAGCTGAATTTATTTCACAATCAGCACTTGAGGGGCCTTAAATTTACCATCTGTAAACGTGGAGGGGAATGTGAGGGGAACATGCGCTGACAACTGTAATAATGTTGGTACTTTTACTGATAAACTAAGCAGCATTTTGGTATCATTCTAAGGGTCATAAAATGTAGGACACCAAGAGTGTGTGACCCCACGCATTTCACAAGCGCATGGACATGTCAAACACACACATTGTGACCCGTGTAATGTAGCCTAGCACACAACGCTAGTGTTGTCTTTTCCTCAGAAAAAAAGGAGAAAAGTGCAGTGCTCTACACGCCTCACACGAGCAGTCCCTGGGGAGTCTCCTCATAAAGACACCACATTGAGTTCGATCACTTCAAAAAAATAGGTCAGGCCTAATTATTCTGTGGGAACCAAATGAAGCTGCCACAGTTTTCCCTGTGGAGGCTAATGGGTGTTGCGCACAGATAATCCAGGTGAGGTGTGAACGCGGGAGAGTGTAAACAGCCCCGTCGGCTTGTGGTCTGGACGAGAGCCAGCTCCGAAGTCCCTTAGCTGATAACATGAGACTGTACGGCTGGGGTGGGAGGGGAGTGCTGGAAAATTCCAGTTGTTGTGACACGTGAGAGTCGTGCTAACTTGATTATGATTGCCTGTTTAGCTCTCAGATCTAGCTGCAAAGATAAAGCCCATAGCAATAGTAATTTTTAATTATTTGCTTTGTACCTTCCACACATATAATATAAACATTTAGCACAGAATTTGATTCATTTGTTTAATTTAACATCCATTAAATACAATTACCACAGTCTGATGAATGTGCAAGTTGTGCCACACTACATTATATTAAAAAAACAAGAATTGAAGAATAGAATTTAGAATTTAGAACCATATGATCACAGCAATACAGACAAGTTCCATGTTTAGCTGTATCTTTGTAACTGGGCATTTTAGCTTACTAGACAGTCAATGTAAAACATGCCATGGAAAAGCTGTGGTAAACTCACAGCTTTCAATTCACAAAACATTTGCTCAGCACCCCCAGCCTGGGAACAATTACTAAATCACCCACTACTGCCCTGATTTTATTACGTAAAGACAATTCCCTGTGCAAGATCTCATACACAATGTATGTGTGTGTGTGTGTGTGTGTGTGTGTGTGTGTGTGTGTGTGTGTGTGTGTCTGCTCGCTATTCAGTGAGAGAGAGTGAAAAATGTTCGACGGCATGAATAAATTCAGCCCCAGAATGAGAAGAGGACCCCAAAGGATTATGATACCCACAGTGTCTGGCTTCATAACAAACAGATGAATATGGGATTCCTTTCTCTCTCTCTCTCTGTAAGACAGGTCAGGTGTTTTACCAAGAGGCCCTTCTCTTGGCGTGCTCTCAAAGGAGAGACTTCACTGGCTGGGCGTCCGGACTCAGCCTCAGAATATTGGGTTTCAGACAAACTCCAGCAGAAGGCCAACTCGACGTGCCTGCATTTCTTTATTGCAAACACACACACACACACACACACACACACACAAACGCACACACACACATTCAAACAAGAAGACATGCACACAGACATTCAAGCACATACATACAGTACATTGCTCACACACTCAAATCCTCCTGTGGCATAGAGCACAGACACCAGCCTGGCTGAAGGAAAGGGAGAAAAAGAGCAAGAGGAGTGGAGAGGAGAGGAGAGGAGAGGAGAGGAAAGGAGAGGAGAGGGGAGAAGAGAGGAGAGGAGAGCTTTAAATGAGCCAGGCAGACACAGGCAGGGCAATGTGCTGTTATGCGATGCAATGTGAAGTGATGTGATGCGATGCTGGGTGTTTTGGGAGACGGGTAGGGCTGTAGGGTGCAGTTAACTGACAGAGAGAGAGAGAGAGAGAGAGAGAGTCTGGGGATGAGTGAGTGAGTGAGTGACAGCAACAATAAGAGAGGTGACACGGCACTAACTCACCACTGGGATGGAGTATGGTTCCCCCCTTCCAAATCACCACCACCACACACACACACACTCAGACACACACACACTGTTCACCCAACGCTCATGCCACACAGCATGGCATTATTACAGGTCAAGGGGTGCAAGAGTGTGTGTGTGTGTGTGTGTGTGTGTTTGTTGGGGTGGGGGGACTGTGTGCACAGGGAAGAAAGGGAAAGGGCAAGAAAAGACAGACTACACAAAGACAGAAGAGAGAAATAGAGAGAGAGAGAGAGAGAGAGAGACAGAGACAGAGAGAGAAGACGAAGACCAAAAGACAAAGGAGAGACTATGAGCAAAGCAAATGCTTACCGGTACTGCTTGAGATCGGCTGAGCAGAGAGCAAGTGACAAATTGCTCTTAAGTAAATACCATGATGACTCAAGAACTCAACCACTACATTTCATTGTTCTCACATCAGTCACATGTGTGCTGGTGGTGAAGCAAAAGGACTACTGTAATTTTGGGTGTTGGTGGGCATTGAGTTACCATCTAAACTGGCACTAACCACAGTTATTGAGTTACTGAGTTATTGACCTGATCCCTGAGCAAACACAGAGAAGAAACCAGGCTACAAACAGTGTGCAGGAATGCTACCAGACATAACCACTAAAGTCACTCAGAATTCTCCAGAAGAGGCATGATATCAGCATTGTGTAATACAGTGCTTTCACAGTTCCCAATGGAGGATCACAAGGTACATTTACACTTATGCATTCAGCAGACGCTTTTATCCAAAGCGACTTACATTTATCAGTTATCAATTAGCTCAGGGCCAGTCTCCTCTAGATAATGGTTCATCATCCAGGGTTAACCATGGGGTTAAGTGCATTCATTGCTCAAGGGCACAACGGTGGGAACCGGCATACTAGCCAGGTTCCAACAACCACGCTACCACCACCTATAGGTAACACTGAATGAACTATGACAGTCAGCAGGCACAAGAGGTTCACCACTGGATGATGAACCATTATGGCTAGCTACCTAAATCTTTACGTTCAAAGCAATACTGATGGTGTCTCCAAAAAAAGCGAAACGGAACAAAACCAAACCAAACTAAAAAGCAGCAGCACACTTATAGATACTGTATGGAGGGCCCAGTCAGCGTCTGGCCTTGAGACGGCAGTCTCTCGCACAGGAGTTCATTGTGAGGCTGACCAGTTCAGGATGTCAGGAACAATGGCCACTAAAAGTGTGGAGTTTGTGGCCTTTTCTTTCTTTTTTGTTTTTTTTTTTTTACTGCACAGAGGTGGGTTGTTTTGTCGGCGGCCTTTGGGGCAAAGAGCGGGACATTCCCAATTTTTTTTTTTGCTCTGACTCAACCCACCCCGGGACCTGCCCCTGAGTGTTTTTCTGAGGGATGCCAACAACAGGAAATGCGGAAGGAATTGTCGGGTGGAGGTGTGGGGTGGGGACCAGGGGTTAGTGGGTGGGGGGGCTTGCCACCGCTATACGTTGTTATGATGTATGCATTCAAGCAAACAACCTTGGGGCTGTTTTTCAGAGTTGTTTCTCTTTCTCACACTTTCTCTTGCTCGCTCTCTTCCAATGATGGCTGATGCGGCTAGCTGGCTATCTTTAGCAAAAGCACAGCAGACAAGTAGGTCTTCTTATTAATTAAAGACGTTGGAAAAAAACCCCTCAATGTTCTGTGCGGTAATGCTGTTATGACCCAATAACAGTTAATGACCAGCTGTTGGGAGGGCCAAATGCCTTTTCTAACCTACTTCCTACAGCATAGTCTATAGCAGGACAGCTGGCTTTTCCTCCCAGCCAGCACAGGCCAAACAGCAAAAAAAGTCAGAAATTATCTAATATAACAGAAGAGTGTCTCTCTAAGGTTTGAGGCATCAACACTATCAAAAGAGTTCCTTTATTCTTTTACAACTTCTAACCACACTGCCCGGGCTAATTTGCTGAAATGGAGGAAATTCAACATTATAACTTATCCCTACACTTTGACTGAAGAGCTTAAAAAATGTATCATTAAAAACTGAATATTTTACTATATCTGTACTCTATCATGCTGCATCATTAACACAGAAAAGTAAGACCCTCTGCTTGAAGGTTTCCACCAAAATCACTACATGCAGAAAAGTAGATCCAACTTCGACTGAGTGTGAGATGTTATGATGAGCTCTGGTGGCCTTCAGCTGACTTCACATAAAATCCATAAGCAGTAAAGACAGTGCATCTCATGTGTCTCTCTGTCTGAGGCAGTCTGGATTTAAGGTTACATATTAGGGTTCCCAGCCTGGGGTGTGTTTTCCAATACCTAACTAAGTTAGCAACTTTGCTGGTTGTAATGCAAATGCCTGTTGTCAAAACCAAAGTTGCTAACTGGTTGGCACCTCTGAGTGGTGGTATACACAGTAATGAAAGATGTGTTTCTGACTCCTTGGCTGTCAATCATCTTCATGAAAGCAACCCAAAAACTTGTGAGGCTTGGGCCGTGCCAACAGGTCAGTTTCAAAGGCTGGCTCTCTGGTTAACGTCTCTGACACCCCAAACCGACCCAACAAAGCACGCAGACGTGCTGAACTCTTTGCCCTCTGAGGTGAAACTGGAGATCGCAACCTCTCACACATGTAAACAGCATAGCTCTCATCACTAACAACCCCTAACAGGCCATCTGTGTTAAAGCCACAGGACAGTTAGCCAATTCTTCTTGATTCAAGCTGTGTGGTGTTCTGCTTGTTCAAAACAAATTTCTGCTAATGTTACACATATCTAAAAATGATATCTGGATTGCAAAACTTCATCTAAACACATCATACTTAGCACTTAGTTATGTATGAGACGGTTTAAAACATATTAACACTGGTGTGTGTGTTGAAGAGGCTGAGGGAACTGTTGGAAGTGTGGTTCTCATTTCCATAAATGTGTTGTCCTGTAGTTTATGCAGCTGCTCTGCATGCTGGCAGAACTGAAAACAAGCGCTCACCCAGCTTGAGCACTCAAGTCACAATCAGACCCACATCCATCACCAGCACAGCAACTTGCACACAACTTCCAGGCCATGTGTTTGATGTCAACTAAGGTCATGGGTAGCAATATTAGCAAAAAAAGGACAATCTGACTGTGAACCTAGTTAGATCAACATCAGTTTGCACTGATTAGCTTCAGTGAATGCAGTGACACTTGGTGGAAATGTGGTGTGTAAATGTACCATCTGCTTTGCTAAACTTTCAGCTTTTGTTGTGCTAACTGACCCCCTCCTTGAGTCAGGAAGCGCAGAAGCAGATGGAAATAAGGAGTCAAATGAAGAGCTGAAACTGAATGCAGAGTCAAATGAGATGAGTTCACACAGGACACAGGCACCAGACCCCGACCTCCTCCTCCCCGCCCACAAGGACCCAGATCCACTCACCTAAATGAATCACCCGGACCTGGAGCTGGTTGGAGGTCTTCTCTGCCGCCTGGTACCAGCCTCCGCCGCTGACACGCACCCAGGCCCGCACCCGGCAGAAGTAGGTGCCTGCGTCAGATGCCTCCACGGCGGGCACCACCAGCCTGAACACCCCCTCACCCATGCGCTTCAGCCATGTGGCTGTTGCGGGGTCCATGCCCGAGCCGTTGCTCACCACACCGTTGTGGTCCATGTGGGCCAGCAGGCGGGAGCCAGATGTCAGCCAGGTCACCTCCAGACCCAGGAGCGAGTAGTCATCAGCCCCAACTGTGCAGCTGAGGCTCAGGGTGTCGCCCGTGTTCAGTGTGGCTTTCCCATGGGCTGTGACATTCAGCGAGTAAGCTGGAAGATAGCAGATAAGGGTCTGTGTTAGCAAAACAGACTGTAAGAAATCAAAAATCCTTTTATGGGTTGTCACATATACATTTACATTTCACCTAGGTGACACTTTTGTCCAAAACAACTTAACGAAGAATAGCAGTTTGGCTACAGTACAAGAGGAGACCCTTGACTAAGTAACCAAGTCATAGACAGAAGCAAGTTTATGGTACGAATTAGTTTGCTGGCATGTTGAGTTTTAACCATGTTAGGTGAACATTTACTCTCTTAAGCACTGGGTCTGGGTCTTTAGAACATTTACTCTCTTAAGCACTGAGTATGGGTCTTTAGAACATTTACTCTCTTAAGCACTGAGTATGGGTCTTTAGAACATTTACACTCTTAAGGACTGGGTCTTCAAGAGATTCCTTCTCTGGTGGATGTGTCATCAATAAATTGATGGCTGTGGAGTCACTCTAAAGTAACACCATAAAGTTCTTTGACCTGAAGCTGGTGTTGTGTCTCATTCTGACACAACACTCGAGGATGTAGTGTCACACACTGCAAATCCACGCCCAGAATGTTTGATATGACACAATGTCCCTTTATTGACCAGATAAGAGTCCTAAAGCTTTTAAGTATCAGCTTTGCTTTAAATATTTACACCTTGGGGCATCAGTTCTTTCATGATGTTGTTTTAAAAGAACACAATGTATTTTTCTCACTTTGGGGGGCTGTGGGGTGTATAGGAATAATCAGCACATGGAAATGTTTTGGGTTGAAACACAACAAAATCATAGGAAGTTTCTCAGGCAACTGAACAAGCATCCTTCCATCTGTGTGACGAATAAATGAATTAACTAACTAACCAAATGAGCTACTACAGTATGCGTATGGCTCTCTGGTGGCAGTGCAGAGCTCAATGTTGGCAAACCTCATCCTGGGGTTAATGAGTCATCAAACCAATAAGCCAAAACTATAAAACATGAAGCAACGTCTTTCTTACAGACCTTGAATTAGCTCCCTTTATGTTGTGTGTTTAAAAGGTAAAATACATGATTGAGAAAATGTGAAATAACCAGAGAATGTCTGAAACAAAAATAAGTGATAAACATGCACTGTAGCACTATGTCTGGCTATGCAGTTTTTACCTCAAAGGAGTGCAAACTACCTCAATCATCAAGTGCAGGAGAATGTAAGCAATCCTTCATTGTAGCTTATAAGATATGAATCTCTTGGCAATAAGTCCTGTGTCATGACACAAAATTCAATACATTCTGTACCGTGTGACAAATAGCTCCACCAAAGTGACAAAATCCAGCAGAGCAACATTACAAGAGAATGTCATAACATGTCATAACAAATGTCTTGCATACAAGCACCTGGCACTTGATTATTTGTAAGGGGAATAGCAGGACCTACATGTGTCTTGCAGTTATATGTGAAAGACGTGGCTGTTTGTCTTTCGCCTGAATCACTGTCGAGATCTTAATGTCTCTTATTTTCCCCCATCAACATCCTTCAAGACATGTTACCTGGGGAGGAACATTAGCTTTACTGATCCACTCAGCACAAATCAGAGAGGCTCAAATCTTTACCCAACAAACTGAGCTTTAAATGAGATTAGATATATCACTTAAATTCCAAACTTTTTCAGTTTGCAGACTGCACCTTTAAAGCAATACCGAAACTTTAATGACACCACCCAATCAGAGACACCAACAGACCTCCATCTTTGCTCAAACACCCCTCACATTCTTTAGGGGCCTCAGCTGCACTGTTTATCTCCAGTACCGGCGGCAGCGGCGGCTGACGCGGGGAGAAGAATCCCTCGCTCCGTCCCCTGACTGCCCTTGTCTCCACTAGCAGTCCTTATCCAGCGGTACCGCTCCCTCCCTGAACCACATTCCCTCCCTTAATTAAAAAAAGGAGCTGTGGCGCTGACAGACTGCGGTAACCCAGGAGGATGGGCGGCTATCCCCGGCAACCCAAGCTCAAATAGCACTGTTTGTCCTATGGGGCCGGGGGGGTGTATAGGGCCGTATCCAGCAAGCAGCAAGCGGTGGAAGAGGAGGAGGGGGGGGGGGGGGGAGAGAACAAAGGACAGAAGTGAGACGCTTCTTGGGAAGGTCTGATGTGCTCAAAATTGCATCCATAAGTACACATGGTGAGAGAGAGGAGAAGGGCAAAGAGGCTGCTGGGAATCTGTGAGAATGGCTAACATGATTTTCTCCTAGACAGACAAGACATACACATCATACACATCACATTCACACACACGCACACGCACACACACACACACACACACACAGTCCAAAATGTTCATCTGAAGAACATACTGCTGAACTGCATGTTTCTCCTAAACTCCCCATCAGTACATCAAGCACAAATGCAAACCAGTGTGGGCACAAACACTGACTATTGATGAATATAACATCAGAGGTAGGCCCACAAAAGTCCTCCCCACTAACGTCAGTTTTCATTAGCCCAATTTCACAGCAGGCTGCTGTGTTTGAAATCATCCCAACTGTCGAATGCTTACATGCTGTCATTTCCATCTCATTTTTAGAGGCTGGCTTTTCACTTTCCCTCTGGGGCCAAATCACTATGAGGAAAACAGTAAAGAACTTGGAGCCACTGCTAGTGGCTGAAGGAAGCTTGTTCAGCTCCCCGAGAAACCACCTATTGTCTTAATTCTATAGCCACACTACAGGACGGCTCCAATAGTCTCCCGTTTCATCATTTATTAATCACACACAAGCAACAAAAAGCATATCAAATTCATGTCTTTTCCCAGACGCATGTCACGTGACTGCGTGCAGCTAGAGAGTGTTTGATTGATGGCTTGCTTCATTTGAGAAAGCGTCGTGTTATCACCAAAGGAGAAAACAGGGGCACCATTCGCAATGCATTCCAGTCGACCGTCAACTGGATCGTAACTATGATCATGCTTGGGGGGGGGATTCAGGCTTTAGCAGGAACGTCAAGCTAATTAAACAAGACTTTGGTATGAAAACACTCACAGTGGAATCTAAAAATAGTATCACGTGGAGCATGATACACTGTTAAGCACAGCTGCTCTGGCCATAAACAACTAGTGTGATCATTCAAGGAAATGGATGAGAAAGCCATTGTAATAAAATGGATGGTGTTGTGTAAGACTATGCTCACATACCAGCCATGCTCCTGTGAAAAAGGAATTTGTACAAATGTATGATGTCAGTGTAAATATTCACATCAGAATGGTTTGCAGGCCAGTCACATACCTGTGGGTGTGATGGACACGTGCCCGATGTCTGTCCTCTTCTGTTGCAGCCTGAACCAGTCGCCTCCAGCCTCTCTCGTCCACTCCCGGACTGTGCACACGTACACGCCCTGGTCCGCGGGCACGGCGCCAGACAACACCAGTCCATAGGTGCCTTTGCGGTGCAGGTCCAGCCTCAGGCCGCCGCTGGTGTAGCGCTGTGCTGCCACATCCGTCACCGCCACCGCGCCGTCTGGCCCGAACGTCAGCAAGTCCTCCAGGGTGGCCACTCCTTTGCGCGCCGACCAGGTAACTGACAGCTGGGTGCCCAGGGTGTGATTCCAGGTGGCGTTGCAGAAGAGGTCCACGGTGCCACCCTCAGGGATGACTGCTACAGGGGTGCGGGGCTCCACTACAAGGCTGTTAGGAATGACTGGGGGCAGGGCAGAGGGTTGGGACATGGAGTTACTACCAGCCAGCATCAACCAGACACAATATACAGTACACCAGCCATGATAGACTTTAAATAACACAGCATTATGCTTTACTCTAAGCTCTGCTTTCACGCTTACACTCAGCTCTAGGCTCAGACATTTTTCCTCTGTAAAAGATGAATGGAAGTGTGTGCTGAAACAGACTCTCTCAATTCTCTCTCAAACAATTCAAACCCAAGAAGCAGTATCTGTAGCCAATAAACAGGCATTTGTTGCCAAGAAGTATAGTTGATAACCAGTTAGCACAATACAATACACCAATACAGCCAATACACACAACTGCAACGCAGCCAGCAAACTTAGCAACTATGCTTTTAGGAAAAGTTTCTACACTACATTTTTAAACAACATGTAAAAACATCAACATTTTCACACTTTATAGCTGGGATAGCTGGTTTATTATTTGGCCTATATTGTGTTAACATTTCTGATTCTTTTTCCTACAGACCATACACAGAGGCCTCTAACAATAGGGCTATTGATGATGCTCCTCAGAAATCTCCTTTCCCATCACTGATTCGTGAGATAGGCCTATGCCCAAGGTGGTCCAATACAAGCCAACGAAGAAGTTTACTATAGAAAGAACTGAAGGCGTTACAAATGGTCAAAAGACATTGAGACATGAAACAAAACCAACAAAGACATTGAAAAAACAAACTCAACAATCCATGCTGCAATAACCGCAGTCTGGTAAATTAGTAGCTAATAACAAGTAATGAGGTCACTGTCTATTCCCCAGATACTGATACAAAGATTCTCTCCAGCAAGCACGCAGCCTGCCTGTCTCTCTCATAAACACACACACACACACACACACACTGTATATGTAAATGTACACATGATAGTGACGCATGTAGAGACAGGGCAGGAAGCTTTGTCTGACCCCTGCTGTCTTTGGGGATGTGGGGCAATCAGAAGTGAAATCATTCGGCCACCAGATGACAGGCGTCCATAAAATGAGAAGCTAAAGTTAAACAAACATGGCGTGAACTCCCCGCTGAGCTACACTGCAACCCAGCCCGGAGAGACAGAGAGAGAGAGAGAGAGAGAGAGAGAGAGGCATCCTCCCTCATAAAAAGGGTCCATCTGCAGGACCGGATCTCTTGTGCTCCACAGCCAAGCCCAGTTTGTGGTTTGAGGAAGGATGTCTGTATGTGACATACAGTACATCTCTTTAAATATGAGGAGTGTGACAGGCTGTCCATGTCAAGGGGAAATGTACTGAGTGTGTGTGTGCTGTAGCCTAGGTGTTTGGTTGACTGGGTGAGAGCCCATGACTGATGACAACTGATAGAACTTCTATTCTCCAGGTGAAAGATTAGCAGAGTGGGCCCCAGGCTCATGGTTGGGAGAGTTCACAAACAGTGACTATATGCATATTTCTTTGTGTGTGTGTTTGTATAGGTCTGTATGTGTTTGTGTGTTTGTCGTGTTTCTGGACACTTTACTGTACTTTTACTTTTACTTTATTTCTGTGTGTATGTGTTAAGGCATGTTTTTGTTTGGCATGAGAGGCATGTTTTTGTTGTTTGTGTGTGTGTGTGTGTGTGTGTGTGTGCCTGAATGTGTGAGTGTTTGTGTTTGTGTGCATGACCACTTTACTGCAATTTACTTTAATTGCTTTACTGCAATTTACATGATTCTAATCTTCAGCTGTCTGGCTTTCTCACTGCACAGAGTTTAGCCACACCTCTCTTCCAAAAACCAGTTTGGCCTCTAGTAACTCATCTAATCGCTCGGGAAAAACATCTGAAACGCAACCTAGCACCAGAGCGACCAACGCAGCAAACTTGCTTGACAGGGCTCAGTCAAAAAAAAAAAATCCCTCAGGCAAACTAAATCATCACACAGGTGACAAAAGCATATTGATCAAGAGCCTCTTCCCATCAGTGGGTGGAAAAATCCAAACCACCTCTGAGTGGGCTCCACTTCATGCTTCCTGTATTAGCATTCAATGCTCAGCTCCAGGGGCCCAAGCAGAATGGCCTACTGTATCTGTCCTCTGGCTGGATGCATTATGGGCCGTTGGATATCCTGAGGCTGCTGATGTTGGCTGGCTTGTAAATTTGCTATTACACAACACTGATCTTTCTCTGTCCTTTCGGCTGCGGTTTTGCATTAACAGTACCAAATAATAATAATAAAAAAGGTACAAACAGTTGGGGGCATCCAAGCAGGGAAGCGGCTCCACCTGGCTGCCACTAATCTGTGCATCATGGAACACTGAGCAGAGCAGCGGCACCAAAAATCAGCACCTGACGGCAGATCGTTTGCAATAGTGAGTCTTCAAACAGAACAGCTGAGCTCCATCTCTCTCTCTTTCTCTCTCTCTCTGAGTCTCTTCCTCTTTATCTCTTTTGCTTGCTTCTGTCTTCTTTCTGGCAAGCCACAGCGAGCAGGCAAGCCGCTAACCCGCAGTGCTCCTCCACTGGAGTCCTGGCCAAGTCCACTTCCTGGGAGGACCGGCAATGGCCTCCATACACACACCTAAAATACCTCCGGGCTCCATGGACTCCATGATTTACAGGAGCTAGGGAAAATGAGCTGGGCCATTCACAGACAGCCAGAGCGAGCCCAAGACCAAGACACTGGGGGCCTCTCCATGCTGTGTGGAGTCATGTGGAAGTTAAGGGCAGTGGAGGGGGAGGGGGTCTGTTCAGAGCATCCAACAATCAAGTCCCATAGAAAAGAGGACACATGATCTAATGTGGCTTAGCTGAATAAATTTAAGCCCTTAATAGCCCTCCACTTCACTGTCTTATCTGTTAAATAGTGGCTTTGGCAGCACTGGAGAAGCTACAGCTCTGTAGCTCCTGGCAAAAAGAAAAGTCCACTATCAGTAACTTCCTCATAGTATAGGCCACTATATTTAATGATCAACCACTTCTTTGGATAACATGTTGTGACATGTCACAAAGTACTGCCAGAATATAATAACACCAATTAGCAAAACAAAGCAGAAAAACACAGGCTATTTGCAAACACAGATGCAATAGCAACTTCATTTTTGGGAGGAAGTGACATGTTTTGCAAATGTGTATGATGCACACACACATACACACACACACACATGGCTATGGATATATAGGCTATTATATGAATATACAGATATATGGTAAATTATTTGACATCTTACCTTTCAGTTGCACATCGGCTTCATAATTCCCTTCGACTCGGGTGTCTGTGCTGGGGGTTTTGCACCTGTAGGTGGCACTGTCCGTCACTTTCACCTCCTTGATCCTGAGCTCCACTTTGTTGTCGGTAAGCCGCTGGATCAGGATGTCCCCGCTGGCCACGCGCTCTCTCAACGAAACATCTGTGAACGACGTGTCAAAAGTGGAGATGATCTGGACGGCGCTGGTGTCCGTGTCCCCGCTCAACACCATCCAATCAAAGTCCTGCTCTCGCGGTCCCTCGTAGCTCGTGACCGAGCAGAGGAGCGCCACCGACTGGCCCTCCACCCGGATGAGCGGCCCAGTGGGCACACTCACCACCCGACCCCGGGCCACACCTGCAACACATATACACTGTTTATCATGTGCCTGACCAGGTGAGAGGGGGAGGTAGGAGAATCATTATGGAGGACAGATGGGCTTAGTTGAACTCAAGTGTAAACCATGATCACTTCCTCAACACCTTCCCTTACCAAATGCCCCTCATCTCTCTCGCCTCACTCCCTGCTTCCCCAAGCACACACATTTTCTCTCTCTCTGCTTTTTCTTCACCTCCCCCCACCTCATCTATTCTCTTCTCTTCCTCCATCACATACACACATCTCACCCTTTCCTTCAGCGTCATCAGTCTGGAAATATGTTACAACCTGGGGCAAACTCTTGGTCACAAACAACAAATAAAAGCACCTGTAATGAGACGTGGATGGAGACAGAGATGGGGAACAAGAAACATCATTCTAAAATATTTGAGATGGTTAGAATCAAAGTGCAAGAAAGTATGACAATGTACACGTGGAAGTGGTTAGTCACTAAGATTTGTGTTTATTTGTCAATCTAAAAGTGTTCAGTTGACAGAGAGTTTTTGGCTGTCTTCAGCAATCAAATGTCAACCTGAATGCATGCAGTGAACAGTGCAATTGAAATTAAAGCACCACTGATACTAGTGTATCACTGTTCTGGATATGTGTAAAATATTTGATTTGGCTTCAAAATGAGAGATGGGGAAAGTGGGAAAGAAGCGTGTGAAACTGGTTAGACCACTTTCTGAAATTGGGAAGAGCTTACTTCAAAGCGTGTTGCAACAAAGTAGGGCATGAGACGAACATGAAAACACAGCAAAACGCACACACGCACGGTGTGTCATTAGAGAAGATGAATCAACCTGAACCGAAAGCGTCTCTTAAGATTCGACAGCCTCTCAGAACCCTCCAGATCCTTTTTATACACTCAAATGACTGTACTCCAACAGACTGTGCTCTGTGGCGAAGAAGAGAGTCTCCCTGACACCGAGATAATTATCTGCACTGGATAAATATGGTGTGCAGGGGCCTTCTGTGGCAGGAGGGCTCTGCAATTACTGAGACAGAGAAATTAGCTGGTCAGCGCACACCCCAGCCTGTTAATTCAGCGAGCACGGCTCCACAAGACAAAAGCGTGCACCTTCCTTATCTTCCTGTACAAGGAAGTCGTTTTGCCACCAAAGCAGACAGATTTAAAGAAAAAAAATCCCTGCTTACTGTATGGGAGGTCAAAGAAGCCATTTTTTTTCCATTCATCCATCCAAGTGGACAATATGTTTTGTTTAAAGACCCCATTGTTGATCTTATCCTGGGACTTGTTACCAAATTAAGTGTTTACAGTAACATATCAGACAAGGCCTCAAGAGCACAGGGCCCCTGTAGGGTTGTAGAAGCGACATCCAGGCCACACACACAGTTCCCCAGAAAGCGGATGTCAGGGAAGAGGAGGGTATGGGCAATAAACAAGACTGCTTGTTTACAGCCAGAAGGACCCAAATGAGTTTTTCTTGTGTTCAGAGTTAGAGATGAAAATCCTGGCTTAAAGCTCCTGCTTGCTTGCTGGCTCTGATACAAAAAAACGCACACATGCACACGTACACGCCCACACATACTCACACTTGCACACGCTGTACACACAAGCATACATGCACACTCACGTATACCTCCTTTGGAAAGAGGACATCTGATCATATTCCACTGTACTAATTTAAGACGAGGAAGCACCAGCCAAATGAAGCCCACTGTGACGTCAGTGCTCAGTCTCCACACACAGGCACACACACATCACACATACACAGACAGACAGACACACACACACACACACACACACACACACTAGTTCACACATGGCAAGTCTAAACACATAGTGACAGCTGCAATAAACAATCTTCAGCCTAATGCTCTAAAAAATGTGAATGTAACCCATTTCTCCCATTTCATCACACTGTCATACCTGCCTGTCTCTCTCTCTCATACACAAGCACACACATAGTGAAACTCATATCTCATCCTTAGGTACAGTGAGAGTAAAATCATGGAATGTATACTTCAGTTTGACAGAGAGAAACCAAAACGAGTCCCGAGACAAATGAGAAAAAAAACTATGCGGGTATGTTTAATTGGTTTTGGTCATTCGATTTGCAGCTCAGGCTACAGGCGATTTAAAACCTAACAAATGAACAGTACATGACGATAAGGCTATCAGTAACCACATTAACCAGAATTGTGACCCACCCTCACGAGATAAGGGACGCTTCAAGACGGAAGTTCCAGATTATCCACCTGCTATGAAAAATCCTTAATCTCATATCAAATGCTGTTTTAATTAAGAATTCACCTAGCCGGCTGTCATGTCACAGTGAAGGTTCACTCAAAAGAGTTTGAAAAAATTCGTGAACATGGCTAGCGCACCTACTGAGCTTACGTTAGCATGCCGATGTATGACATAGGACATCAGTCCTATGGCTGACGCTTGAAATCTGAATGACCAATCTATGCATTCCGTGCCGATTTATTCACTTTATGAATTTCTGTGACTTACCGAATGCAAGAAATACTGTGCACAGCACTTTGAGAAAGCTGATCATCTTGCACTCTTCTTTTATTTCTTTTCCTTCAATGTCTGTTCAAAAACTGTAAAGGTATGTAGCCCGTGTGGTCTCCTTGTATCGATTCGGCGCACCTCAGTTCTCGGGAGGTGTAGCAGGATAGTCGGCGTAGGTCACACGATGCGCTCGAGCTCCGCGGGCACTGTGTGTGTAGATGGTCGAGGCTCCCGAGGACAGCGTTGGCATGACAGCTCCTCGCCGGGCGCGTAATGATTCGCGCCTCTGCTATCAATGGGCAGCTCTCTGACGCTGCCTTGTCCGGAAGTTTGGCTTTGCTGGAGGAGGGGATCAGCAACACGATGCACTTGCCAGGGCCGGAGACGGTACCTCATTTTATGGGAACGTATCAGTCGTATCAGTTTAACTAACAATTATGTGCCTTCCGTAATTCTGGTTTACACATGTACCGAACTGTACTGTACAGAAGTCTGTCCAAAAAACCTGGCACGACAACCTGAAATACCTGACTATGTGATTTTGATGATCCCCGCTATTGACAATTTGTCAAGCAGTTGTGTTACCTAGAAATCCTCGACCTCCTACACAAGGTCGATGATGTACCCTAATAGCCAATTGAAATCTGGCTACAATTTGGAACAATGGAATGCTACCAAAGCAGAGTAGATAGCTCTCAGTTAAATGCTTTTAACATTAGGCTATGAAATTGTTGAGAATTGTGCATGCCATTTTCAGTGGCAACAGCTGTTATGGCGCTTTTCCCAAACAGAGTTTACTTCACCAAATGGCTCTGTGTATCTTGGCATTGCCATTATAGTACTGCCAAGTCATTCTAGTCTGCATCGAGTTTAATGACTATATTTAATGACTACATAATGACTATAGTATATAGTATATAGACAACCTATAGGCCTGAGATATTCCAAGTGAATTTACATAGTTGTCGATTCCTTTCAGAATTAAAAAAAAAACTAGTTGAATCAATTTAATTGTAAATTTTCATTTAAGAGTTTTAGGTTCAAATAACATCATAGGTAGTGTGCTTTCAAGAATAAGGTGTTTGGAGAGGTAACAGTAATTCAATATTAAATACAAATATCTGCAATGCATGCATTTCATAGAAAGTTTTGTTTCTCCAGGGAGGGTCGCGGTAAATAATTCTCACGGGCGAAGAGACATGTGACATTACATGCAACATAACTGAGCCCACCACAGTAACACAAACTGTGTATCATAGTGCCATCTGGTGTTTATTCAGAGAACTAGAAACAAAACAGACCACAGTGTTTACTAAAAGCAAGCAGTTGCACAAACACTGCCTTTCCAATATCTTCTTTTATTCATACTTCGTACTGATTATAGATAAAACAGAACAACTGACTACAACAAACATAAACATTTTTCCTGAACCACTATCATACATCCATCATCAATGTTCTCAGCCCACTTTTAACAACTATAACATATGTATAAAAATGTAACTCAACTACTAAATAAAGACATTTGGCAGGATGTTCTAACAAGAAATACCTTCCTCTGTCTGTCCCTCATAGTGGACTGGACGCATGTCAACATGTAATACAAATTCAAGTCAGCAGTGGGGATGGTATTTCAAGCCTCAGTCCTCTTCCTCTGTTTGATGGATTTAAAGATCTTTAGAAGGACATCGGTGTGAAGATGTCAGCAATACTGAGAGTCATTGGCCTCGGCGGACATGTTAGTCTGGGACAAAAGAGGTGCTAAAATGAACATATACAGTAAATCAACCTCAAATACAGGAAATTACTTTCACATTATGTTAAAAATACTTATAGAGGAACCAAATGGTTATCGTGTAACTGCCAGATGGTGTCCTTAACAAGGGGGACTGGATTCATATTTTCCAGCTGACACAAACACAAATATTAATTTAAACTCTGTGTAAAAGAAATGGTGAATATAAGAATGTAATGCTAGTTAGTAAGGTCCACTATGTTGTAGATATATGGTTGTCACTTGAAATACTACCTAAGACTTTACAAATCTATTTCATTCACCTCTCTGGATAAGAAAAGGTACTTACTACTGTCACTTGGGGCAGTATGGGTAGTGTATCCGTGGTATCGTGAGAAACAAAACAGTGCAGCAGTGATCACTATGAGAGCTAAGAGACTGCAGAGACTGCTGTAAAACGTCCGATAGCTAACTAGAAAAGACAGGACAAAGATGACGCACACATTAGCCATGAGCTCAAAGCCACAACTTATAAATATTATTAGGAAACATTGTGAAGCTTTATATCTGCTCGTCAAATTGACGAGAACCTGTGAATTTACTGAGCTTGGCGTATCAAGCAATATGATGTTCAAGTATAATACAGCCACTTCAGGTTCACTCTTATAAAACTTACGTGGTGTCAGATACACATCTTTGTAATCTTGACCAACAGGATTTCTGAATATGCACTGGAAAGGGAAGTCAAAGAATTCCTGTTGGAACTCTTGGATTGAAAGGATGTTGACTGAGTAGTACATTCCATTCTCTCTCACACTGCAATTCAAATGAAATATCTCAGTTGTACTTACATAAAAAATTACATACATAAAATGCATTGAACTCAAATTTACATGAAAGGTGCAAAGACAGTGTATGTACATAGGCACACAGGTCCTATATTAGTGTTTAATTACTAACACAAGCAGCTCAACAAGGATGGGGTTGTTGTTTTAATTGCTGAGATGTTTAGGCGTTGGTGTAGTGATAGTGGAAGAGAATTTAAGAGCTTTCCACATTAGGAACTGGTCCTGATACAGGTGGATCAAAAGTAACAGTGTCGGTGAAAAAATCCAGTGGAACTCAGCAAGATCAGCCAAGAGGGGAATAGCAGTGAGGGCCTTTTGTCTTATTCTGCTAGGACAGTGATGAGGGGCAGGAAGCTAGTGGGGAAATAAACATGGAAACGTCAGATCCCAGTGGCCCTCCATGGCGCTCGGACCTCAGTTTGGTATGAACGCTGATGTGTGTGTGTGTTTGTGTGTGTGTGAAAAGCCATCTCAAAATATGATGTGGTTCCTTCTGCTAAGGTGATTCTCAACAGTAGAAGTCACATTCCCCTCTGCTGGGCTAGATTGTCGCCAAAATCTATGTAATTTCTAAATCCAAGTATAATGTAAATACATTGTTTGATTGCATTACTAAGAAATGCAATTATATTTCACTGACAATTAATTCAGTGTAATTATATTCTTTTAGTAATGGACTAAAACTAAAGCCATACAGGCATTTTAATTCAGCTGGTTATTAGATATGAAATCTGGCTTAGAGTGTATGTGTGTTTTGGGCAGCAGGTGTACAGGACTGCAGATGAAAACTAGCTAACTGATACATCTGCATAGCTGAGGAAAGTGAGCATGTTAATTTAAGTAAATTATACTTAAAAAAATAATAAACAGAAACATAAAACACTCAAAGCAAATGTGTTTGGCGTGAAGTGCAGCCACAGTGTAGTGTCAGGGAGTCCTGATATGATCTCAGATCTTGCTCATGGTATTAGATTAGATTAGATTAAGCCTCTTCTTAAATCTAGGTAAACTTTAGACTTGCGCTTTTCTCATCATTTCAATTAGTGACAGGATTTCTGAGGATTTAAAGCAAGCCATAAACAGTAGAACATGCTTCAGCAGTTTTGCGGATAAATGGAGATATTTACATGTCTGAATGATATGTCAGTCCTTCATAACTAGCAATGAAAGACTGGTTGAAAATCCAGTAAGACACAGATTCAGTCACCATTTGTTCATCATAACCAAGTGATGCAATACACGTCAGATTAGCCGGTTGATCTGAGGGACACAGCGGGCATACAAAACAGTGGAAGATGGTGATGACCAGTAATAATCAATGTAATAATAATAATAATAATAATAATAATAATAATAATAATAATAATAATAATAATAATAATAACATGAGGACTTCTGACCACTGACCTAGAATGACATACACTGTGTCCTTTAGTGGGTAAATTACTGAGGGTTTCATGAGTGGAGGGTCTGCAGAAAACACAAATATGAAATACATCAATACATGAAATCTCATTCATTAGCAGACTCTTGATTATTTTTGAGTTGAAAAAATGTAATACAATTATTTTAAATTGAAGATTTCTAACTCTAACTTGTACTGATGCGCACAACTTTTTTTAATTTCCCAAAATGGCACACCAAAAGGACCACAAATGCTTCACAGTAACACAGTAAGGAGTCAGGGTAGGAGGTGACAAGAGCATGAGTAGACAGGTCTTCACCAAAGTCGAAGCTTGGACATCCTTGATGGTGTCACTAGTATGTTTGACATAGACCATGAGCTCATTTGAAAGTAAAATAACTATTAAAATTTCAATAAATAAAAGTTTCTGACAATGCACTTACTGACAAAATTTAACATTTGCCTATGGAAATATTTTGTTGCACTGGACAGGTTTGTATGTGCACCCAAATTGGTCACACTCGTTAAACTGTTAAATTTGTTAAATATTAGTAAAGTATCACAGGTGAACTCAATGTCTACAGTTATATTCAGGTAACAGATGCTTACCATTTTTTACTTTTAGCAAAGTGGTATGTGAAGTGAGGTAGCTCTTCCCTTCATATGTAAAATTAATGACACAAGTGTAGTTCCCTGCATCACTGGGCACTATGTTTACAAGCCTGACGCTGCCAAAGGTCTTGCAGTCCTATAAGAAAAAGAAACCACATCACACCGTTTCAAGCATTTGTGCATTAAATACAGTGCAGTATACAGAGCAGATGTGGAGAAGATGTGGAGTAGTGCTGTTTCTCAAACATTGTCCAGGAGTAACAAATAGAAACAAAAGGACTGATTGATTGCCATCTCTCAGCCTACTTCTGTTTGTGCTAGATTTAACCCTCCTCATCTGCCCGCTATGTCACATTCTCCAGTGTTTCAAACCCTCTCTCCTCCTTCCCTATTGACTCCATGTCAGTGGTACGACTAAACGGCTCAAATAGGGTCATAGTGTTTGTATCCCTCTCCCACAAACACACACCCACACACCTACCTCTCTATGAAACCAAACCAGAGCTGAAACAGGTAGGGCAAAACTGTGCATAGTCCACAGGATGGAAGAAGTTGGGGAATGTATCAGTGCATGTTAAATAACATCTAGAGATCATAGGCTCTCAGAATGTATGTAGTGTGTGCTGTTTAACGTGTTTATGCAGGTGATGCATTTTGACCTTAAACTGTTTAGGGCATGGGCCGGCAACCCCTGTCACACTGAGGAATTCTGCCCAGCCCTTGTTATTATAGCTAAGTTAGAGAAAGTTCAGCCGTCTCATCCGCTGTTAAGGTAGCCTACATTATAGAGTATATAGGGTGCATCTTCTGAAGTGTTACAGACGACAATGCACCCTACTGGCATTGAACATTTTTACACGGGACGAGTCCCTGTGCAGAAGTTGCACCAAAGATCGTTCAGTTGCCCCAACGGTTTGGGCATTCAAGCATATCCATCTTGGATATTATGGATAGGAGTGGTGTGTGCTTGTTGTGTTTTGAAAGTTTTGTTTGTATTTGTCCGACCTCCGTTGTCCTTGTAAGACAGAGCACGAAATGACAAGTCAATCAAACGTAGGTGTTCAGAATTCAAGGCTTTGAACTGGTTCATGTAACAAAATGATTGACCTTTTGCTAGGAATTTAAAAAAAATGTAGGCTCCCTGAACAGCTGTTAAAATACAATTTTTCCTTTCATAAGTTTGCTGCTTGCAATAATCTTTAAGGACAGAGAAAGGTAGGCCTCCTAAAGGAAAGGGTATCCAATTCTTAATCGTTAGATGAGAGAAGCACAATTAAAGTGCAGTGAGAATGTTGTTAGTTAGGTCTATAGATATTTGCACAAACCCGAAATGAGTGATTGTGCTTCCCATTATGCAAGTCAGTCTGAAATTTAGAATGATTCATTTGGATTCTACTATTTTTTAGATTTCCTTAATTTTCATGTTGGAAATGCAGGCCCATTATGTGTAGCTAAAAGCAATTGGTCTGTTGATTGGCACGCAAACCAATAAGACCATTTCTTTTTGGCACAGCATGTTAAAAAGGTTGCCGACCCTTGCTTTAAGGAAACAGGTGTGTGGGGACGGTGTGCACTATAACCCTATTTTGGCCTGTGGCCTAATATGGAAGACTCTTCTGGATGTTACTCATGGGAAGCTGAATGCCATTTATCTGTCCATCACGTCACCACCAGCTTCTCTGGTCAGTGGTCAATTACCTTCATCCAGCTAACATGATTCACTGATGCAATCTCGGAGATCTCATCCAGACCACAGTGGAGTGTGTGATTGGTCCCTTGCTGCACATTTTTAATGTCACTTGGCTGTGGACATGGCTCTCTTCCAACTGACAGACACATTTGGGACATCACAGGAGACTGGAGGCTGTGGAATAGGAACTACTGAGGACATTCTCCACATGGAAGAGATTGAGTTCAAGCTAGGCTCTGTGTCTTTATCAACAAAGAAAGGAGTCCAAACCTTTCTCTGCAGGTATACATTCCGCTGTCCCCTTTTACAGATGGCAGAAACAACAGCATTGCACCTTGCGCTCTAATTCGAGGACTGGATGTGTTCAGGGTTTGGTTGTTGCATGCCCAGATCAGTGTGACATTGTTGCTGTCATCTACATCGACATCACACTCCAGCAACACCGCTTGGCCCTCGGTTACGTATATTGACTCGACCATTGTCTGACCTTAAAAATAATGCAGGGATGCAGTGAGGCACTGAGATGGCTGAGTGGGATATTTGAGACTTTCTTTTACCTGAGACTCCTTAAAAGTAAGAACATACTCAGTCTTATTAAGAGTCTCAACAGAATTCCACATGACCACTTCTCTCTTCCAGAATAAAATCAATCATGAAAAACTACTCAAAGGAATGCAAAATTTGAAATGACATCTCAACTGTGTCTTGTAAACTTCCTCTTAAAAAGTAAGAAGTAAATTGTAATAGAGTAATAGGTCTCGAGTTGAACCGAAATTGAACTTTGGTTGATGTGTTTGATGTGGATGACATTTAGCAAATACTCTTTTCTTAGTCTGTTCTAATTGCCTACTTCTTTTGAGGAGCAGAGATCTCATTTCTAAGATCTGATTTTTTCTGTTCTGAGCAAATAGTGAACAATAAACAATGTAACTGTAACAATGCAAATATTTTTTTTGCCTTGTAAACTTCATTAAAACATAACATGACTATTAATCCAACTGTATTGAGACCTAGTCATATTAGCCTTTCTGCAATGACAAACTTACTGTAACTGTATGCTGCAATGACAAGCAGAAGGAACCCGACAGATCCAACCTCACTCTTCATTCTCTAGAAAACAAACCAGTGGCATTCTAAGAAAAACGGTTTCCATATGTATCTGCTGTCAACATTCGATATATTGTCCTCAGCTTTTTGATACTAAGTAGCCTATTGGTTTATGAGAGTTGCAGATCACACTCTGTTTTAGTATACCAACCGTTTAGGGTTGGTTGATACCATCTCAGGGCACTAAGGCACATGGTGATTTTTGTAATGGTATACCACCTTAGGGTGTAGCATTGCATTGTTGGTAGCTTTTTGTGTGTTGCCACCCTTTTAATGCCTATTAGATGCCTATTTCTTGTATTGCAAGTTTTTTTAAATACATTGTACATACAATTATTTACTGCAATATGTGAGAATTTGCATGTTAGGTCATAGGTTAGAGAGGTAACCAGCAACTTTAACAACCAAACAAACTTAAAAAAACCCTGAATATGCTGATATGAAAATGAGATTGAATGTTAACATTGACAATTTTGGGATGTGATACTTCAGCCCCATATGTGTATTATATATTGAAAATCAATGCATCTCATTTCAGTGTAAATACTACAGAGGACTATGCATAGTCCATGGGTATGTACAGGGTGTAGGATTTTAGTACAGGGTGTAGGATTTTAGGAAACAGGTTAGGCAGTAACCTGTTAATTATATAATTATATAATATAATATATACATGACATTTCAGAAAACGCAACACAAAAAATGTTGCCTGAATGTAAATAAACAGCTGAGGTTTTACTGGGATAACCATTATGTACGATTTTACCCTATTCACCAAATGTAGGCCTAATTCTTCACAGGCTTATAGTACACATAAAAAACATGCCAATAAACACTATACTACCTATACCGACGGGATACATTTGGCTCAAAGACAGCCTATCCATCACCTTTAATCGGCATTATTTTGTTATTCAAGACAAATAACTTTAACTTTTTCAAGACAAGTAACTTCTATTTTAAAGTAGCCAAGCTTACCGATGGTTATTGAAAAGCAAATCAATCATGACTTACCTTTCGCAGCGTCGTTCTCCTCAGATTGAAGTCCTCAAAAGTGAAGCCTGTCTTTTATGGTGGAGCTGTTAGACTTGTCTTGGGGTGAAATCACGTGTGTTAATAGCATGTAAATCACTTGCATTTCCCTTAATGCAGTCTACTTCTTTAGAGATATGTTTATTCCACCTGACAAAGGTAGGCTATAGTCTATGTAAGGTTTCAAGTGACTGAAACCAGAGCCTAACCTAACAGAACCGAAGTTTTGTTTTGGAAATGAATATCCCGTCAATTACTTCCGTGGCGCTGATCCCACCGCTCCAAGCGGCAGATAACGTTGACCTACTTGTCATTCTTTTATGAGAGTCTATTGCAGCCAGTTACCCTACTGTCTCTACTGTTGTAAAGATATGCTACATCATCACTAGATATACAGGACTCTTTCTACTGGATAAAAGTATGCAACCAACCAATTAAGCGTACATAACATAGAATATACGAATAAGTGTAGAAAATAAGCATGTTTGCGACGCCAACCGAACCACTAGATGGCAGGATAGTTACATCAAAAAAGTGGGCAGGTAGAATAGGCTTAGGTAATTACCCGATGGCCACGGTGCATGACTTTTGATTGAAAACAAGGGCATCGCCAACAGCTTAAAAATGTGGTTGGCTCATACGAAACTGGTTGGCCAATACAACAAGTTTGGCCATAGTCGGCTGTTGATATTGTTCTGCATCATTCAGGCCAGACCAATGATTTTGAAGCGTGTCATGCAAGAGGCAGATTTTTGCAAGCTTTAGCTTACTGAGGTAATTTTCTCAAAAACAGAGCATGATTTCCTCACAGAAAGTCCTGTGATAAATGCATTGAAAGGCCAACTAGAGAGGATGCCAACATGTAGTAGAGGTATGAGGCTATTGGCGGTGGCATAATGGGTGTAAGTCATGTTGTTAATGTCAGAATCCTAATGATTGTCATGAGGTTAGGCCTAAATGTATGTTATTACAATGTAACCTCTCTAAGGATAGATTGCTGTGCCCTATCCAAAAGAAGCTTTGAAGGGAGCATTGAGCACTTTAAGCGTTTACAAAATCCAAACAGCCCTTATTGGTAAATTTTTGCGGGCCTAGATAGGAACTCTGCTTACCAAAATGTAGATGTGAGTATGTGTGACTATCCCTTCTATCCCTTTGACAGTTCCCCATCAAAGGCACATGATCGATCACACGCTCAGACACACAAAGTCTTGAAGTAGCCCTTCCCCTTGTCTCTTATGCAATCCACCTTAGTTCAGTGTTACTGTCTCCTTTTTTCATCCATGCTCGCTCACTTTCTTTTCCTTTCTCTTTCCCTCTTTCACACACACACACACACACAAAGAGGTGAGTGGTAGCTGCTGATGTATGATGTGTCTGGTGCTGCTCTCACTACTGCAGCAGCAGTGGCAGAGGCTGCAGAGGGAGGCGGTGAGAAGACGTAAGGATGCGCTGTTTGATTAATGGACCAGGCCAAGCGCTTCCAGAAATAGATGATCCCTGGGTGATGTCATGGACGCTTAACAGCATCCCCCTCCCCCACATATATATATATACACACACACACACTGACGGTAACCACTTACCTCCATCTCCCTGTACATAGACACACTTATCCCACTATCTCTCTTTCACACACACACCCACACACACACAATCACTCACTCTGTCTCTCTCTCCCTCTCTCTATCTTGCTCTCTCTCTCTCTCACACACACACATACACACACACAACCCTACCATCTCATCCTTTTTTGTTCACTCTCCTCTTTCTGTCTCTTTTCCTTCTCTCTGTCTTACACACACACTTACACTTGCTCTTGCTTTTTCTTCCTCTCTCTCCCTCTGTCCCTTTATCAAAATCTTGTCAGTCTCATGGTCTTGGCCAGCCTGACCACCAGGCTGCATTTGCCCTGTAATGAACTGAAGACTGACTGCTGGCCATGAGAAGATAAGTTTGCCGTCGGGCCTGAATGAACAGTCTGGCCAAGTATATTTATGTACCCTTACAGTGAGAGTACTGGGGAGGGAGGGAGTGTGAGTCTGAGGGAAGAAAAGTGAGAGAGAGGGAGAGGGAAGCTGGCACTGTCAACACATCAAGTTAAATTTGTCCCTCTGTCTATTGTCATTCAGATAGTGAAGACAACATTTTGTGTCAGATAATACTGTTTACATTGTACTGACGTAGGCTACTGCATTGACAAAACACTGAGTAATAGCACTTTTTTCCAGTGCAATTTATGTGAATAAATGTATTTGACTGTAGTTACACTTACCTAACGGCAAACAGCACTGCAACATATAACAGTTATATCTGCAGCTGCATTGCTAAGTAGTCGATTGGATGCAAGGCCATCTGAAGGACAGAGCAGAGAAAGTAAGAGAGGAGAGAGAAAGAAAGAATACAGATGATAATGAACTCTCTCCATTTGTGTCTCCATCAAGAGCTGATTCAGACTGCAGTGTCTCCTTACCCAAAGGAAAGTTACATCATTTAGACCAGTTCCCACATACCAATTTTCCTCTGTCCCATGCTATCACAGAGCTACATTCAACACTAATTTCTTTTTTTTCCATTACATAGACGTACAGTGGAGAAACATCTGAAAGAGATCTCATAAATGCTGATTAGATAATATATAAACTTTATTGACAATGAAACCACAGAAGGTGTATTTCTTACTTTTAATTAACTGGTTAATTAAGAATAAATTGAACATCATAAAATTTAAATGTATCAAAGTATAAATAAATATTCCTCAAAGAACACACATGGGTATATGGTTGAGCCAGTAGAGAAAATGACTGAATCATTCCAAGCCTTAGTAAATTCAACACAAACACACAGGTTTGCCTCTTTCATATTACTCCGCCTATCTCACTGTTGTAGCGTTTCATTTAAAACTGTTTAGAACAGACCGCTTCGCATGCCAAGCAACACCCCTTATCTGTTCTAAATCCAACGCAAACTCATGACCTCTCACAACTTATGGCTTCATGCATGATGTGTAAATGATGGACAACACGCAACTTTAAAATTTAATGAAATTAAATGAGTTCATGCGCATTCAAGGTTGTAATGTGTGCATGTCAGCTGATATTACACAATGAAGTCTAGTCTGACTGGGAGGCAAAGCAAGGCAAGGCAAAATATGTTTATTTATACAGCACATTTCATACACAAAGGAATTTCAATGTGCTGTACAAAAATAAAAGCCAAAGTACAGTAGATGAATGTAAGTGGTAGCGTAGTGGTTAAGGAACCTGGCTAGCGTGCAAGTAGCCTGAAAAAGTTGTGGGTTCGAATCCCAGCTGCCACTGTTGTGCCCTTTATCACTTAACCCTAAGTTGCTCTAGAGGAGACTGGCCCTGAACCCTTGATAGTTGATGAGTTGTAAGTTGCTTTGGATAGAAGCATCTGCTAAATGCATAAATGTAAATAAAAGCACACAATGTAGTTAATAAAGGCATTAAATGATTCACATAAAAATTAAAGTGTAAAGAGTATAAAAAGAAAGATAAGTGAATCATTAGGGGAAACAGTCTGAGAACAGTTTGTTCTTGAGTCTAGATTTGTAGCTGTTATCAGTAGGGTGTTCAGGAAGTTGGTTCTAAAGTTGAACTGCATACCACCTGAATGCTGCTTCACCACTTTGTTTTCACAGGTTTTACCAGCTCCTAAGACCTAAGTGGTGTGTACTGCTGAAACATGTCAGATAGGTCATTTGGTCCTGTCCCATTTAGAGATTTAAACACAAGCAGCAATGCTTTAAAGTCATTTCTATAACTTACAGGTAGCCAATGCAGGGACTTTAGAGTTGGAGTAACGTGCTCCCATCTTTTTGTTCCTGTAAGAACCCTAGCAGCTGCATTTTGAACCTGTTGAAGATGTTTGATAATATTTTTAGGAAGACCTGTGAACAGACCATTGTAGTAATAAACCCTACTGGACATAAAGACATCAATATTTTTTTCTACATTACAATTTTTATTTTTAAATTACAATACAATTTTTGACATTAGACCTCTTAGTTTGGAAATGGCTTTAAGGTGATAAAATGCTGACTTAGTGATTGCTTTCATGTAACTGTTGAAGTTTAGATTACTGTCAATGACAATCCCAAGATTTTTAAGTCTCTTTTGCTTTTAGCCCCTTTGTGTGTGTGGATAGTGGCAACCCTGAGTCTTTCCTCTTTTTTCCAAATATAATTACTTCAGTTTTGTCTGTGCTAAGCTGAAGGAAATTGTGTGACATACAGTTGTTAGTTTGGTCCACACACTGATAAAGACATTCAAGAGGGGCCTAGTCATTACGTGACAAAACAACGTAAATTTGGGTCATAAGCATAGCTATAGACTGAGTTGTTTGTGATCCAAGTGGGAGCATATAAAGGTTGAATAGTAATGGTCCAAGGATTGACCCCCGAGGGACACCACAGGTCAAGAACACTGGTGTTAGTATATGGCAACAAAGAAGCTTCTGTTTTGTAAGTATGATTATTCTGTTTTGTAAGTATGATGATACCCAGTGTACAAGTCGATGTAGTAGTATGTTGTGATCAACAGTGTCAAAAGCAGTACTGAGGTCCAATAACACCAGTACAGATGTTTTGCCTGCATCAGTATAAAGACATATGTCATTTACAACTACAATAAAAGCTGTCTCAGTGCTGTGATTGGCACAGAAACCTGAATGAAACTTATCAAAACAACTATTTGATGTCAAGCTAATTGATTAAAGACAATTTTTTCAATGATCTTCCCTATCTTTGAATATGGGCCTGTAGTTGAAACATCCACAGAGGTGAGGGTGATTGTTTAGTAGTTGCATGATAGCTTTGGGGAAGAATCTGTTTCTATTTGTACACAGATGGATCTGAAGTGTCTGTGTTATGGGAGGAGCTGAAATAGATCATGTCTATGATTTTGCAACAAATGTTATACTATCACATTATACTGCTATGTATACAAGGGAGGGTTTTGCATGTGTGTGTGACAATACAATTTTCCCTACTATATGAAATACATTTTGTAACTAATGAATGGCAAGTACTTTTCAGTATTTTAGTAATCAGAGACACCTAATCCATCCACCCAATCCATTCATTTCAAATTATTTCAAATACAATCAGCCTCCATTCAGCTTCATGGGTGGTTTGTACACTATTGGCTTCATCACAATTAGCTTTATGACATGGTCACCTGGAGTTTTCCTTTAGCATGAGTGAATGAAAAGCATCCAACACGTTCCCAACATGTACTTCCTCAGGCAAGTATCTGACCTTAGCTGGCTGAGCATGAGAGAATGTAAAATGCAGGAATATTTTGTTTTATGTACTGTGTTAATGTTACATTGTTGAACCATGTCATGCTGAGCTTTCAGTTTTGATTTACAATGTCTAAAATGGTCAGACAAACAAAGACAAAGACACTAAAACTTTTGACTGGTATTGTAGACTATTAGTTACTGTGATATTTTCTATGTAATAATATTATTACTGGTAAGTTATTTTTGTACATGATGACATTGCTTGTGAAGTCCACAGTATGGTTCATGACCTTGTAAATTGAAAAGTGAGTCAGATAAGTAAAAAGCAATGAGTCGCACTAATCTTTCAATCTTACAGTAGCTCGCAAGTCCAGTAAAATCCTGGGGCAACAGCCAAGAGGCTGTAAATCTAATTGGCACTTCCCAATTACTGGCAAACTATTGGATTAACTACGCCATAATGAATATTTTAATTACTGTTTGCTGTACACTTCACTGAACGGCTCACAGAGATCTATGGTGCAGTCCTTGGCATTTATTTTTCACTTTAAGCATGCATAGAACTTGACTGTATATTGGTCCTGAATCATATACACTAACAACCACTAAAAATCATGGCCAAGCCTTTTACCTTAGACTATCATATTTGGCAGGCCGAGCCTTATGTCTCTATAGCTGTGTTTTTGTCTCCATGAACTCCATGAAAATCCAAAAGTACAGCAGCATTTTTGACAGACCATGTATGTGCAGCATAGAAATGTCGCATTAGCTCTGTAGCCACATAAGGAGTATTCTACTCAGGTAAGTTGAGCTGGGCCAGTCACAGATGGAGAGCCAGAGAGAGTGTCCGTCAATGTCTCTGGATATTGATTCTTTCCAGACACACAGTGGTACAACAATAGTAGACTCATCCGCTGACAACGGATTCACGGACACTGTGCAGATAAAGCTTAGCCATTTATTAAGTCGTTGGTTATTCTAATTATTTTTGGATTAGGTGTCTCTTTGTCCCCATGCCTGGCATATAGAGGGAACAATGTGAATGTGACAAATTCTAGTGTAACATGTTTGATGGTGGCAGTTCATCTCTGAAATGCAGATGACATTTTCAGAAAAGCTGTTTAAATGTCAGTGAGGAATAGCTCAAGTGTGGCACAGACATAAGGCATGTATCAGATAAGATATCTGTGTCACAGCCTGCTCCAGCAGCTCCACCTCCTAGCTGTGGTTCCCCGCCTCCCTGGCTGATTAGGTCACACCTGTACCCACTCTCCTCATCAGCCACCACCTTAAAAGCCATGGCTGGAGAATCAGTCTTTGCCAGATTCTTGCCCTGTTACCTGCTCCTTGGCTTTGCTCTTGTTTCTCAAGTTGGATGTTGGATTTTTTCTTGTGTAACCCATTGCCCAACCCATTTATGGACTCTGGATTCTGCCTGGCCCTGCCTGTACCTTTGCTGTGAACTTTTTTTCTTCTGCTTTGAATTGTTTGAAAAGTGCTTTTGTGTTTTGCCTGGGTGACCAGTTGCCCCTTAAACTCCTGTGTGTTTTTTTTTTCAAGAAGAGTAAACGATTAACTCGCATTCTGTGTCTGAGTCTGCTTTTAGGTTCTTTATTGACACCCGGACTTCGGCCCCTGACAATCTGAATAAAATGAGGAACACTATGTATTTTTACTGATGGTAAAAAATGGTAATCAGTTGACATTGTATAACAAAGTTTATGTATATCAGTTAACACAGTATTATGTAGATGTGTACCGGTGACTCAGTAAATAAGAAGAGATACAATGAGAACAGTGTGAGTGTGTGTGCCTGTCCGTCTCTTTGTCAGTGTGCTTGTCTGTCTGTCTGTGTGGTGTTTTTGTATTCTTGACAGACAGGCCTCCTCTGCCTTTGTGTACATATTGAATGAGATCATGTCAATGGTACATATCAGAAGGAGAGAAAGAGATTGACGAAGAGAGAGAAGGAAGAAAGGGAGAGAGGAAACAAGTAAGTCTGTGTGGCTTCTTGTGACCGTAATTGCAGAGACACTTCTCTAATGTGAAATCCTCAGCAGACTGCTTGTGGTGTGAAAGTGCTGGTACAGTTTGTCCTCATCCTTCTCAGTTATTTCCTATACCGTGAGCTGGGGAGGTAAAAATAAAACTTGTTATCTCAGCAAAATAGAGCTTCTTGCCCCACTGCAGAGAGAAGTGAAAAGGGAGAGGCAGAGATAGCGTGTCACTGTCATGTGATCTCTTTCTTTCTCTCTCATGGTATTGCTTTTTACCTCTTTCTCTCATTGTCTATCTAGCTGCCTCTTTTTAATTGTGCTATCTTAGGCTACGCTCTCTTTTTTGTGTCTTTGTGTTTATGCCTGCTGCATGCTGTGCACATATGTGTGTGGTTGTGTGTGTGAGTGTGTGTGTGTTTGATAGTGTGTGTGTGTCTGTGTGGTCTGGTCCATAAGGGTTTAAGGGTCTTACTCAGCACACGAGCCCAGTCCCCTGTGCACCTGTGTGTAACAAGGCAACTCGGCAGCCCACACCTGCTCCAGGCTCCCTGGCTGTGAGCTGGACGTCAGCAGGCCTGTTCCTGCGCCATCCCGCTGCCAGCCCTCAGGGGCCTCCCTCTCACGCCCATCTGTGGAGGATCCACAACACAAGGTCCCACTGAGATATCAAAGACTTAGAAAGCATATTTCTGTAATGACAAGGTAAAGTGTTTTTATTTTCATGAAGCATATGTGCCCATAGTGTATAACATGTATAGGCCTACTATGGGCAAGGCCTGTGGGTATGTGTAGCCACATTGACTTCTGCTTAATATTATATAGTAGGTAAAGGCAGGCACATTTGATACTGTTTTAGGTTCATTTACCAGCTTCACCTCACTTCGAGGTGAATGGAGGCTCACTGCGCTAGAAATCGCTAGAGAAAGTCGAGTTCTACCACTTGCAGCATTCTATAGTTGTGCACATTTGAAAAATTGTATAGTATGGCAGACTCCTGACAGTCTTCTTACATGATTGTATACTACAGTTATTGTCAGTTCAAATCACATCACAAGCCATTCAGCTGCAAATATTGTCCGATTCCTGCCCAGCATGTCTGGCTGCATGCTACGTGTGTTATGCCAGTGCCACAGTGTATCTAAGCGTGCTTTCTGTGTTTGTGCTGAGGCAGGATGTCTGATAGACTTACAGGGGCCTTTGATGTTGACTGTCAATACATGGCACCATCCAGATCCACACATGTGGAGACACACATGTCCACACTCTGCCCCTCAGTAAGGCTAATCTGTGGGAAAGAATTGATTATAATGCAGAGGGACCTAGCGCCACCTCATACTGATCAATAACTGGTAATATTTTACACTGTATAGAACACGCAAATAGAGTGACCACTCAATGTGACGTTTGGTGAAGGAATTTACTGCGGATCAAAGAAATGGTAAAACAAAGATTGGCCCGTTGTTCATTCGTTTTGATTAAACAATGCCTTCCTTACCTTGCACAATTAATAAATACTTAATCGACCACAACTGCTTTCTTGAATCTTGACAATGCTCAGGTGTTTGCCAGTTGCAAGATTAGATGGGTTTTACCTTCCCAGCTAGAGTTTCAGGGATGTGTTAGTGACGGCGGTGATGTCAACTACAGGGTGAACTACACTTCTTCTGTGACCAGAAAGGTGATGCTGTTACGACAGCAGTCTGATCTAGTCATCTAACAGCTTGCTTGTCTTGATTACAGCTTGTGGATCTCAGCCCGCAATCCACAGGCTGGATAGCTTGGCCCGCTTGAGTGGCATTCTGTTGTAATGCCTGAAAAAATTTATGACTTTGCAGCCCATTATTTTAGGTGTACTTTGCATTTATCATTGTCTCATGGAAATAGTATGCAGGTTACTTTTTTCCCCTCCTCATCGCTGTTGTTGCTGGGCAGAAATCACCTGCAATGACTGACTCAGTGGAAGATGAAATTCCACAAGCCCAAATGAAATGGTGGGGGAGGGGGAGGATGTGTTGTTACGATGATTTACATGTGGAAAACAGTTGCCTGATCTGTCATCCCAGCATAGATTCAGTACCAGCAACACACAACTCTAGTCTTCTCTCTGTTGAAAGTACTAAAAAGATAAAGTGAAATTATTCCACATTACCAAACGTAATGAAAAAAGCCACACAACATCAAAGGAATGAGATAGTGGGTTTCCCCAACACACCTTTGCATCATTGACGGATATATCATCACTGCTATGATCACGTCAGCCCCATCACCGACCACTATGCATTTCTCCGGAAGATTGCTCTCAGAGTGATTGAGAGCCCACTGCATCTTGATGTTGCCTAGGGTGACCTTGCAATGCAAGTTATTGATGCAGTCTGCCTGTAGAGGGCAGCCACAACCTCTGCACCATACACTTATCCCTCCACCACAGAAGTTTCCTTTGATCGTGGGCTCAGTGTAAAATTTTACCTTAACTGGATCTGACTCAGCAGAGAAGGAGAATGAGAGAATTGAAGTAAAACGGAAGGCTGTGTCTGTGAATACAATAATTGTCTTACATCATTACAATATATACCTGCTTACTGACTAACATGTACAGTACATGCAGTTGGCTAGTACCAGGGAAATGTGAACACCATCACCATACTGTTGGTGTTTTAAGATCTATTCAAATTGATCCTTAAAAAGCACACTCCTTCATCCCCATGCATGTTGAAATGATTGTCGATTCGTGGATGTTTGTGACCTCAGTGGCATCAGCCGTAATCTCTCTGGGAAGTCTCTGGGAATATTGCTGGAGGCCACTGCAGCAGTCCAACAGACGGGCAGAGCAGAGAGGACCGGACAAAGGAACAGAGAGCAAAGGAGGGCTGACTGCTTAATCTTTTAACATGAATGTGAAGCTGTGAAACACACACACACACACACACACACACACACACACACACACACACACACACACACCAGCTGTACATGCATGCAGGCATACACACACAAACACACACACACACAGCCTCCTTTAAAACTCTGGAGAGCATCTGAGTGCGACTCCTGTCCACTGCAGGTACTTTTCCGTCAGCGATGACGCCAGTTGAAGTCGACCAACCTCCATTTAGAAACAGTGCGCCAGGCGTCAGTGCATGCTGCAATTTTAGCAACTGGCTCTTGTATTCATTGTTGCTATTTTTAGACTGCATCCCCTTTTTGTGTGTGCACTCTCTCTCTCTCTTTTTCTCTGGCACTCTCTGCCTCCATCCACCCTGATCTATATATATATCCTTCTCTCATCCGATCATTATTCCTCTCTCTCCCTCTACAGCACTTACCAGCAGCATACCCCATACGTCATTCTCTCACACCTACTGCGTCACAGATGGTAGCTTTGACGACCTTCCTGCATGGGCTCGTCTGTGGAGACTCCTGTCCCACATGGGAACAGTACAGCTGCATGCCTGTGTGTGTGTGTGTGTGTGTGTGTGTGTGTGTGTGTGCCAGATCAATAGGGTTTAGCAGAGGGCAAAAAGATGAAGACAGAGCAGAGAACAGCATCACAGGCACACAGATAGCTGGAGACAGAAACTGCTATAATATCCAGATTATTAACAGAGGTTTATACATGGGGAGACCTTATACAAGATTGCATTTTTTTCATCACTCTACTTGATCTCATCTGATTGTGATTCAATAGGTAATTTTTAATATACTGAAGTCAATACATGGGTGAGGATAATGCATAGTTTTGTTTCTTAGTTTGCATAAAACACTGACCTGAGGTTTATTCATGGGCTGGCTTACATTCGGGAAATTACTGTAACAGCATGCACAGTACGAAAACATGGAGATGTGACAGTGACACAATGCCTTCATGCCTCTCTTTATTATTATTATTATTATTATTAGTAGTAGTAGTAGTAGTAGTAGTAGTAGTAGTATTGTTGTTGTTGTTGTTGTTTTTGTTTTTAGATATTCAAAATATGTCACCAGAAATTAATTTGTCATCATCAACACTATTTCACCACAGAGACACTACAGAAGCAGAAGCCACTGCTAGCTGGTGCTCTTGCCCCATATGGGCAGTCTAGTGGAGGATGAGTGAGTGGGAAAGCAATATGGTGATGCCACCATGTGCGAGAAGATGAGTCTCACAGTCACGGAGCAATCCCAGGAGCCTGTCTGTTTGCCTGATGCGGTAATGACACGCCGCTTGCTCACAGCATCCCAGACTGGTCTCGTCAAACCCCCGGTCAGTCAACACCAGATAGGATGCCCAGAGATAGAATTATCTTTGCCACTGAGCTTGGCTCCCATACCAGTGACAGTAGCTTTTGTAGGGAGGTTGAGGACAACAGCTCACTTGGTTGCAGTGCTCAGTAGCTGCCCAACTCTGAAACTTTGGTTGAGCTGGATAGCTCTTTGCCTCTATCTGCTCATGATTATGCAGACATGCTAAACCTCTGCCTCTTTTTTTCACCATCTACTTAATGGACATGACCAGCCATTAGCCTACAGACATCCTGCTCCACCTTTTTCTTTTATTTCCTCAAAGTCTGCATGTTTTTTTTTAATCCCAGCTGAGATGGGTAGGGGGATAAAAGGTGTGTGTGTGGGGGTGTGATTGTAATGCAAATACTGATACTCTGAAGCTGATAATGTGCCCACGACTGCATTTTGCTTTTTTCAAAAACAATGAAAAGAAGTTTGAGAGAGTAGCAAGAGTAGGGATGCAGGGAGATACTGCCCTGCTGCCCTGCAGAACAAAAGCATTTGACAGTGATGAATGAATATAGTCACGTGTATACTCAGCAACCTCAGGAACATGATGAAAATAGAGGACTGATGTACAGAACAGACAGTGTACGTCACAGAGCTCTGAAAGAGAGAGAGAGGGACAGAGAGAGAGACAGTGAGAGAGACAGCACCAGTATCATATCTGGTTATATCTGGTTGCCTACAATCTCCAAACTCATATGTACTATGCTATACTAAGGGCGTAGGGATGGAGGCTGAGCGTAAAAAGAGAATGGGAGAGAGATGGGGGAGGGGAGAAGGAGGGAGAAAAGGTGGTGAGCGTTCTGCTTCAGGAGGCATCAGGCACGTGGAAGGGAACAGAGGAAGACTAGTGGCCCCCGTCCCGCCCACTGAGGCCCGGGGGCCTCCTCCTCTGCAGTGCACTGCAGCCCAGGGACAAGGTGACTCCTGGGCAGTCCTGCTCCAGCTCCTGCCCCTAGGCTAGCCGGCTGAAACGTGAGGTTGCCCTTACCCCCCTCATAGTGGCTAGGCTAACCTTAGCATTTGTCCTAGCACGCAAATTGCTGATGTGGGCTCCCTGATAACAAGGCAACTCTACACCACCATCATTCCTTCACTGTACGGCTTTATGTGGCAAAGGGGAACTATTTCCATTGGAAGTGCAGAATGACAGATGCTCCACAGCACTGGTCGATAAATGAGAGCTGTGTATTTTGGCCCCTAAAAGTGTTCCAGTGACATATAATGAAAGCTACAGGATTGCCAAATACATCACAAAATGCAAATAAACATGCCGTCTGTATTATTTTAAAATAATGGACTCAATCGATCAAACGTGCTGTGGGCTTACTGTATGCACAGCCTAGAGAGACCACCTCAAAGAGACATCAAGTTGGGAGATGTTCATTCTGATTTTGCCATAAAATACTGAGTTTCCATTCACTGTCTTTGCTACCAAACGTTAACATGTCAGGGAAGGTGCTGGGAAGTTATGCCTGTAGTGAGAGTGAGTTTCTGGGACAGCTGCCCAGTGTGATGGGGACAGATGCAGGCACAGGTGTGGAGAGCCGCTGGACATGAGAGAGGAGAGGCCGGCTTTACTGTACTGTACCAGGTGCTGCTTAGTATTCAACTGAGAAATCGCTGCGTGAAGGCAGGCAAGCATTAGGCTCCACTGCCCTGAAAACTGCAAGTAAGCTGTCCTAACTATAGGAAGAGTCCTTACAAAGCAACACAGTCTTTACGTGTTTTGTCAAAGTAAGTTATTTCCCCAAGACACACGACTAGAGTAGTGTAAACACTCATCCGGTTACATTTCTAAGAATAAACTTTTACCAGGTGAGATGGCTAGTTTGTTCCTGATTGAGTACATGGACCACAAAATAAACAGCTTTTTATGTCAAAGGAACACAGCCATTGTGTGGTGTGATGGCATTAGGATTGCAGTGGGAGGGCAGTGTTGCTTAAACAAATGCTAATAAAGGCTCACACAAGTTTACTGTACACAAAAAGTCTTTGTAAAGTTATCTCTCCATCACACACTGTGTATAGTTCCTGCTTGGGGGGTTGGGTGGGACTGCGGAAACGCTTTCATGTTCTTCACTCAAGGACAAGCAATATAGGCCAAGAGACGGACTCTGGAACAGTGAATTTATATTTAACCCCCTGAAGAAACCCATAGTGGAGTCCATATGTAGTGGAATCATGACCATGGGGTTACTGACATCCTGTTTGGCCAGTTGGGCTGGGAGTGGTCGAGTTTAAGAGTGGCACACTCTTGTGCCTGCAGGTGAAGTACAGTAGAGTGTGAGTGGTGTCTGTGTCTGTACCTCTGCAAAGGTGACCCTGACTGAATTGCGGTGGACAGAGTGTTCCCTGCTGTTTCTTTAAATGAATAGGGCATGGCCTGTTTCCTACTGCCCTTTCTATTTCATGGCTGGAAACTCACTTTTAAAGCCCCAGGACATACTGTCAACTCAGCTCTGCCTGTTCATAGACATCTGAGAACACAAACAAAAGTAATAAAAAATGTGTTCATCTCGAACATGACAAGAGCTCTTACCAATTGTTTTGAAATATATGGAAATTTAATTAAGATTTATAAAGACTTTTGTGACTAATAATTTGACTGTAAACACACAGACACACTGCATCATGGAAACACATTCATCTGTTAACTAGATACTGATATGACAAAATGACAAATGTACAAAAATAAAGTATTAAAAAGGATTCTAAGACAACACACTGTCACCTTAGTTTGCTGTGACGTCATCTCTTCCTCTCAACAAGCGCTAAGCTTTATTTCTCTTGTGTTGTAATTAGCATCAATTAGCACCATGGCCTTTCTGTGTGCTCCAGAGAATTCCCAGTCTGCCACATGCACAGACATCCAGCCCCAGTTACCCTGGCAACTGAGGCAGTGACTCAGCTAAGTCTGCCTCCGTACTTACAAAGGCTGGGCTCTCCAGTAAACTCTTATTTGTCTTTAAATCTGTCTTTTGAGGAAGAGCTTTGGAATCTGAAGAAAAGAGGGAGCTTACAAAATAATGATGTCTCATGTGGCTACATTGGAGTGCCAGATCTCTTCAGAGATTGTATAGGTGCATTGTAGAGTCCTGATTGCTCATCCCACCTCTGAGAAAACCACTGTTTGTACTGTAGGCCCATGAGCTCCAAATGCTAATTCATTGAAAATTCTAGTTTAATCATTAAGTAGACACAGTTTTGAAAGTTGGGAATATTGTCTCAGTAGTTTGCCTACTGAAAGCACTAAACCAATGGTTTAATTAGTTTTATATATACAAGCATGTAAGTGTGCAACCAATTGTCACCCACTCAAAATCCCAGTAAATAATACAGTAAACTGTATTAGATAAAATGGTGCCTCATTATCTGTAAGTGCCCTAAGCATTTCAGTGGGTTTATTTTTGTTGTGTGTGGAACCCCCAGTCGGAAAACACAGAGGCGTCACCACGAGTGGCTTATGGAGACAGCCTCTCTCCACACTGGTGTTTGGCTGAGAAGACAATGACAGTGGTTTCCATAAAAGCAAGACCTCCGAGAGCTTTTAGGCTTGTGGCCCAGCTGATACACAAGCCTCTTGGCTTAGGGCCCTGCCCACTGTGCCCCATATCCAGATCAAATGTAATAACCCAGGAGGCTCCACGGCCAGATTCCCTACCAATCAGTGCATGGGTCAGTCCAAACAAAGACTATGGAACCTGATATGGAATGTTGCCAACACTTCCCAGTCAAGGAAAGAATCCCGCGAGCAATGGAGTGAAGGAGAATTTTGCTCCACAGCTGATCAAATTTTCCATTTGGATCAGAATTAGTTGTGACTCTTGAACATGTGTCACACTGATTGGAGTGGTTAATTTATCACACTTCTGTAATGGAAAGTGAAATTGTTAAGGGTTTGTTTGTTTGTTTGTTACTCTCTGCATGTAATAACGCACTGATGTTTAATAAATCCACAAGAACAAAGTAGAGAGGTTAATTTTTTAATTATTGCTATGGAGAATTTATGGACCAAGTCACAATCACTGATATTTTTATGTCTAAGAGTTATCGCAGAGTCACTTTAAGTTATAGTTGCCTTAAATTACAGAGCCTTTAATTTTTAATTAAAACCTGTCTTTTCAGGCGGGGCTTATGTTAAGATGTATTGCAACAGCCTTTTGATCCAGCACCTTGTCAAGGTCATACTATGTAATTTTCACTTCCCGGCCTGTATCTCTTAGAGGTATGTGGTCTTTGGATGCATCAGAACATCTCTCAACACCAGTTAATGTTTTCTTGTACACCATCACAGGTAACTGTGCAAGGTCTTAATAAAACTAATATCCAAAAACTGGCAACTATGCAGATTAGAGATTGGAATCTACCATCACATGTTATTCAAATTACAGCACAGAATGGAGTTTTATCTGCAACTTTACACATCATTTACATGTTTAATATCTACCATGCAAGAGCTTGGTATAATGGTCTATGCTGCCTGTAGATAAAGACAGGATAATCTCCCATCCGAAGTCATTGAACTAATATATAGTTAGATAGACAGTAAAAATACATACATTGTTTATATCTACACTAACACTAACATATTTTTCTTCTGAGACATAGAACGGAAAATTATTTACCTTGGCTTCATTGAATGAGGAGAATTTGGTGCATGGCCACAGAACTTTCGTCTTCATGCAAATGTTTGAAAATGGACTAACCAGACCAAAGACACACTCTGACACTGATGTGACGTAAATCATTCCTTTAATAGCTGCCACTCGTAAACCTCCCCAGTAGAAAAATGGTGAATAATGGCTATAATGTATTGGGGCATCTGCAGTAGTGAATAAACTAGCACGGTCACAGGCTACCTTGAGATAACCTGCTGGTTTCTGGAAATGCATTTAAACCATGATGACTGATTGGCTTACATGTCAAGACACTTAAATCACATCCCATTAGTGAGATTGGCTACCCAAATGAAACCCCAAAATTATATTCTCATTTGAAACAGAAATGGATGGTAAATCATCCAAAGTATTTGTTTTGAAGTCTCAAAAGCAATCAATGGCTGCAAAGCTGAATAGGCTCATTTGTAGATACTAGACTGATGTAAATTATACTAGATATGTGCTATAATTTTATGCTCCAGCCCAATTACAGGCTTGTAAATGGGCTTATAATATAGTACAGGAGCATATTTTATACATCTCAAAGTTGTATTACTACATACTGTATATGACCTTTCAGTGACCTTTATATGACCTTTAAGTGCATTACATTACAAGCTTTTCTGTGTGCTTGTCTGACTCTGACAAGATCATTCCTTGCTTACATTGTGAAACATGAAAAGTCTTTACCATGACCACGGGATGAGGGAGTATGGTGTGTGTGTGTGTGTGTGTGTGTGTGAGTGTGTGTGTGTGTGTAAGGGGTTGTAATGGGCAAACGGTAAGGAAATCTCTGTCAGTAGGCATGATTCAGGACACCCGTGACTGACTGTCATCACCTTAGGACTGCTGAGCTCAGCATAGCACTCGAGTTGGGCTTCTAAGACTTTGCAGACAAATCCACATAGCATTAGCTTAATATGGTGGCATGGCTAGCGCCGCCTACTGCTGTCGCTCAGTATTCTGCTCAGTATCACATTTGGCTTCAGCACAGTCAGGGATATTTCTATTAGCTTGGGTTTCTCTCAACATTTTTTTCTCTGGCCAATCAGCGAACAGAGGGCTCTGGCATGAACAATATTTTTAAAGTTCACAGAAAGTATCTGCCAACGAAGAAGGAAGCAGTTGAGGAATTCCAGACACTTTACAAAGTGAAACTATGTGGAATCGTTTGGTGTGCCAGGCTAGAAAAGCTATACTGTCATGGAAAAAATTTCAACAGTCAAGGAATTTGTAAACATTAGTCATAATTAGTCATAGTAGTAATTTTATGTAAGCTACCTCTGTTGCAAAGGGAATTAAATGGTTTTTTTTCATTCATGTTGCAAAGGCAGACCCTGACTGAGTATTTGTGAGAAAAACTGAAGATGAGAAAGAGAGAGAGAAGGAGAGAGAAAAGGCACCGGTATAATAAGGTCTAATTTAGCTCACAGCATGGTCCATTTCACATTCATTTCAGTGCCACCCAACACAAGTCAGCTAGTCTCAGTGTTTGTTGTCTGAATACGCAGTGAAACTGGGAGTTGAGAACATGTGCATACCACATCCATGAGTGTGTGTCTGTTTGTGTGTGTGTGTGTGTGTGTGTAAATCAATTGATATATCTGAGCATGCTTATATAGTAAATATTTGTGTGTATACTGTATGTGACGGTGGGTGTTGCATGTTTGTATGTATGTGTGTGTGTGTTTGTGTGTGTTTGTGTGTCTGTGTAGCAGGTACATACTGTCGATGTTTTAGAGTGATATTACTCATGAAACAAAGCCAAAACAAAGGCATTGTGTTAATGCTGACCTTCACGGCCAGTGTCAGCTTCACAGTGTCCCATTGACCCATCCCCCTCACAACTTTGCCCCAGACTTCACTTTCTCCTCTCCTCTAAAGTCAACCCTCCACCCTTACCTCTGCCCCCCACACTCACCCCCACCCCCACCGGCCCAACATAAATGCAGCATGCCAAGTATGGAAATGTCAGGCTCTTTCGCTCACCTTAAGAGTATAAGAGTTTGGTCTCATAATAAATCTGTCTATAATTAGGCATTGACTGAAACTACTTTCTGTAACTAGTTTCTCTGCATTGATAAACATGGCAGGGATCGTGTCCCATCACAATTTACACACCTAGTAACACATGATGTCATCTCAAGTTTATACTGCTGCCTGTGATGTTCTCCACACAACATCTTCAGAACATTATTCCCAAGTTGTAAAATAATTATGTGAAGCAAGATGGCAAACATAATCTGTGAGAGCCAACAAATATTACACATTTCTGAGTTGATGCAATAGTTTTTTAAAAATAATTGGCAATTGCGGTCATGATAGAAAATAGTACTAGTGAATGAGAAGTGCACCTTTAATAGGCTTAGACTGAAGGATTTTGTCATATATCAATCAGCCTTATCATTAGAGAGGTGACAGCCACACATGAGAACATAGTGGTGTTTTCTGTTGTGGTGGATGAATAGTGACCAACTTGAGTCTGCGAAGGGTGTAGATCCATTTTCAGGCATGTGGATGAGAATTGTGCTATTTTTGATTAATGTGCCCATGGACTCCAAGTTTCTAGATGTCCATGTGTAGTGGGCTGATGTTTTTATTGTCAGCACAGTGTCTCATTCTTTAAGCCCCCTTACCTGTTCTGAGTACTGACATTCTAAGTGCTTCATACATCATAATACTGGGTAAGTATTGCATTAGTCAGTACCTGGAAAATTTGTGTGTGCAGGGGGATGGGGACTGGAAACTTCCTGTTGTTTGACATTCATGGCACCTTCAACCATTTTTGAAATGGGATCTCATGTAGCCTATTGCAGAGAACCATTCTGATATGGCACACTGGCAATATCCATATAAATACAGTAATTGCATGTCAGAGAGCTCCATGGGGTTATTGAACCTGGCAATATAAGAGCAATGACACCACAATGTCACAGTTGCTTTAATTCATGACTTAGTTGTTAGGCTGTACTGCATTGTAGTAGAGAAGGAAATGCAATTGCATTTGTATATTGTGTATTAAGTTAAGATGATTTTAAAATCTATATAATACAAGCCACAGTGAAAACTGATTCACAGTAAAGCATCTATCTGGCCTGGGGCTCTCATTTAAATGATGGGCAATGGGCAAAGTCTATCTACCAGTCTATCAAGGTCTAGTACATTGACTACAGGATCTTGTGGCACACTATGTGGGATCATTGAGCTGGTTAAGATTTTGACATTTAAAACACACACATAGTACAACATACCACATGACTAAGTGCTAAAGCAGTACATCATCTCACACCATAGACTGCAGAGCTATAGTGTTAAGCAAATGATGACTAATACGAGAGTTTGAGGAGCCATGCTGGACTGTTCTGTTCCATGTAAATGTTTTATGAGTCTACTCCTCAGGGCAGGGATCAACTCCACTACTCAGGGATTTCTGACTCTGTCTCTGGCATATGAAAGAAGAAATCTGGTGTGAATTAACCCATTGCCCTTTTGTTCAAGGTCACCCAGTGGAAAAAAGAACATGAAAATAGTGAACTGGTAGCTAAGACTAACCTAATGGGGCACACTAACCTACTTTCAGTTTCAATTTCCAATGCCCACTTTAGTTAGCTGCTGGTTCGTTATTCAGTCTGTGCAGTATTACATTTTCGTGGTCTTTTTCCTACCGACATTATTCAGTCACCTGGAACAATGGAGCTATGAATTGACTCACACCAGAGAACAGCTCACAGAGTATACTAACACATATATTACAGATTGTGAAAAAGATCAAATAAGACATGCACATTTGGATGGACAGGATAATATAGGTGGTTTTATGGTCAGACAGGAAAAACAGCGATATAATATTTCAACCTCCACACAATTGAAAATTTCATTAATGACAGGTCATAAAACACTTATTATTATTAGTAGTCTTGATCTTGTACATCTGTGATAACACTTGTCCATTTGTTTAAAAGTCAGCACCCATCATGACTTTTTTACTGTTAAACATCAGCCTAAATGCTAAACTTTTAAGTTGATATGTTAGCTCAATGTGTGGTCCCCTCTCCCCCACCACCACCACCTTGAAGATGTCTCTTGACCTCCACATGAATCTTTATAAGCAGATGCTCTTATTTTAGTTGGGAACAGAAATATTTTGGAAAAACATTATTTTTGGAAAGATTCATTCTGCAGAAGATATTGGATAGAATTGGTGGTGGTGCTCACAAGTAATTGCTTGTCACATTTATTGTTGTGGGGAACAATACATGTTTGTTTTTTCTATAACAAGAATGACATTTCAGGACCAGCATTGTTGCCTCTAGTGAAAATGCCATCTCCAGTGCTTGTTGAAGACATGTATGCCTTCATTGTGCCACACACTGACATAACAAACACGAGGAGGGGTATTTCTTCTGCTTCACCTCCTATGAAACACCATGTCAGGTCTCTGTAATCAATATATTTGTATTTGTACATCTATATTTAAAATATCTCACATACAGTAAAATGCAGTGCCCCTGTTGGTATGTTTATTCTATTGAGGTGACATCTAGGAGAGGTAAAGCACTAAGAACCAAAGCAGGTTCTCTTTGGAGCCAGCACTCTGACCACTGGATCATATTTCAATCTGCCTGGGAGAGGCAGAGAGGGAACAAGGACAACACAGCCCTCTGAGCACAACGACCATCTCTGTTTTCACCTAAAATACAGACTGTTTACTAGGTGCTGTTATCCAGCCTTACAGTAAGCCCCTATGAGACAGGCTGACCGGCCAGCTGAGGCGTCAGACTCGTTTTACTCCACGGTGTGTAGCAGAGAGAAAAAAAGACCTGTGTATTAGACTCACGTGTACTCCAGTGCCTCTACCTGCTCTATTGCCCAATCTCTGGTGTTTCAAGTGTACACATACTATGAAATGACTTCGCTGTTTTTGCTTGGTTCATGGGAGTTTCAAGGGCATTCTTGTGCGGTTGCTTAAGGTTCCTGCAAACCTTTAACCTACTCTCAGGCCACACACTAAACAGCACCACACCTTACATTCACTACATGTATTTGCAAGATGATGGGACATGATCCCTGCCACATTTATTGATGCAGAGAAACTAGTTACAATCTCCTTGTCCAGAGTTTACACTCTAGCCTATTTTCATTCCACATGGTTCAGCCCCAGGCTTGAACACCCAACCTCACAGCAACATCGGACTGGGAGTCAGGCACACACACTCTAGCACACACAAGCCCAGGCTGCCGGTTGCCTGACTAGCATGCTATTATTTCATCAGGAGGGAAGAGAGGGAAGAACGTCCCACTAGCACAGTTAGGCTAAATGGCATTACACTTATTCCCCTAAACATCAGTCCAATCCGGGTCACGGCACCACTATAGCAGAGGTCATCCCATGTGGTCCAGTCCCGGGCTCGAACCTGTGGCCTCAGAGAAACATCAGATCGGGAGTGGACTGCGCAGTCAACTGAAAAGCCCAAATCTAGAAAAATCAATGCTCAGACTGAAATGTCCGATGTGAGACCAGGTCTGACAGAGGGAAGGTTAAATAGTGGCATTTATAGCTTGGTTCAATTGATTGCTCAATTGATTGCTTGCACTCATTCGGAACAAAAAAATGTCCTAAGATGTACTTAGCCTGTCAATAAAACAGGTTGTTTAAGTGCTGTGAATCAAGCATAGATCACACAACCTTTTCCAGTGAACCGGCCACTAAGAGGACAGGTCATTATTTAAATCACTGCTGACACGAGTATGAGACGACCACTGCCAGTCTGTTTTGGCAGCACACTTGCTGCTGGCACTACAGTCCGGAAACAGATGCATCACATGCATTTTGTAAACATGCTATGGGATGTGATAATTAAGATGGATTTGAATTTGAAATAACTGCCAAAATTATGGGTAAAGATGTACAGAATTGGAATATACATTATAAAACATTTTCTTGAGCAATTAATGACAACAAATTCCAGGACTGCCTACTACTAGACCTTGAAATATGTTCTAAAAGCTCACATACAAACAAGATGAATTTTTTGTCATTTCATTCATTCTGGTGTAAGAAAATATGTAAAAGACAAAACAAAGACAAGAATTGGTGTTTTATTTCATTGAATAAAATTAAAGAAAGAAATGAAATTGACAGCTAGGGCTGGTTATAAATATATATTTTGATTGTGAGCTGGGGAGATCAAGCATCCTTTCAGGAGGCAAGCAGCATGGCTCTGTGCACATCCTGTGTCACACACTTAGGGTTCAGTGTTTACTAACATAGGAACAGAAGCAAACACGCTAAAGGTTGGCACATGCCCCCAAAAAAAAAAAAAAAAAAAAAATTAAAAATCACACACACACACACACACACACACACACATATCTGTGCCCAGTTATTCTGTTTGCACCTTGTGTCATATGACACTAGGTGTCATTTACTTTGGATAAATGCAGCAACTCTTTATTCTCCCTTAACCACCACACCCCACAACACACACACACACACACACACACACAGAGAGAGAAATAGCATGGTACTATAAAGATATATTTCATTCCATTCTGACTGACTGATTGATAATTGATTGATTGATTGATAATTGATTGATTTGTTGATACTTATTTCCAACACTGTCCGTGTGTCCCAGACCTGCTGGTGACTGCTTGTGTCCTGGGGAGCCTGGAGGTGACAGCTGGTTCTATTTTGATTGTTATCCACCAAGCAGACCTCCCACTTACACTTTTGCTGGGATTCTATAATCACATATGACTCATGCACACATGCGCACACACAAACACACACACACATGCACACGCACACACACACATTTACATGCACAACCATTATGTACAGTTTCACTCTATGGATCGAAACTCTTATTTGATTTTGCCATTCCATAGAGCTGAACACTGTTTAGTGATAATGATTTCTTAATACTACTGGTCTATGAAGAGTGAAAACAGTGTGTGTGTACGTGTGTGTGTGTAAGTCATATTAATTAAACTTCTCAGAGAGGAGCCTGTAGGTCTGCATCATCAGTCACCCAGTGCTGGCCTTAATGCTATCTCTGCATCAATGTGTGCTTGTGATGCTGCTAATTTACCATCACAGAGAACTGAGGAGAATTTTATGCTAATGGGGCATGAATGTCAGCACTTGAATGAGGACTGAGGCTGGCTGGCTGGATGCAGAGCTCCACAATGAGCCTCTGTCCCTGGGCGGCTTTGCGGATAGATGGATTCAGTAACTCTACTGAAGATTCATCTCTCTCTCTTTCTCTCTCTCCCTCCCTCTGTCTTTTTCTCTAAAATCTGAAATGTTAAATATTTCTCAGGAAACAGGATATCCTCAGCAAAGTATGATATGACATGACATGTTTTATCTTCATCTACTTTTATCCAGTTTAACAAATGTCATAACACATTTTCAAGCTCTTGACACTGGGAGCCCTGAGAGGCTGGTCACCATTTTAGCAATCTTTACTCTCTTCCAACTAAATTTGGAGATCTGAACAGTCATACAGTCATGCTACATTAAGATGTTAGGGATGATGTTTAGCTATCATGACAGATTTGATTTTAAATTTTAATTTCCAATTTTATTTTACATCTGGTACATCTGGACAGACAGTGTACATTTACAAACAGAACACTGTTACATCCTTAGCGCATCAGCTCCTGCCTAACTTAATGCTGTGAAACCCAGAGCACATTTATAATTACGCCAGCATGCTCAAATATTCAGCTTACGTGTTGAATTCTGTCAAAAAATGGCAAACAGAAGTTGTTTTGTGGGGTGAATGAGCAAGCTGTGCTCAATACTTTCCTTACTCTGATTATGATGACAACTTGAATCAACAGGTGTAAACAGTTCTTAAGCAGTGACTGGGATGAATCATAGAACCAGATGTGTGACACATGAGAATCAGCCCACTGTACCGGGCAGAGAATAGCCGCACAACACGCTAGGTCATTGACAAATGTCCTGATTCTCTATATAAACCAACCAGATTTACTGATTCTTGGAGGCTTGACCAATGCTTTATAACTTTAGGCCAATGTCATCTAACTAGTCTTCATTCAGGGGCTCAGATAGATCCCTGGGATCTATGAAGAATCCGGAGAGCATGTGTATTAAAAGAGCTCTCCACTGAATTACACTGAATCAACCAGAGTCATTGCCCTCTATGTGACTGGGAATTAGCACAGTGGTGGGAGGAAGAACACAGTAGTGGTTTCCAGTGGTTGTCAGTAGAGTTTCCTCTTCCCCACTTCTGGATGTAACCAGAGATTATTTTTCCAAAGGGAATTGTGACAGTAACAGCCATGGCACAGAAATCAATGGAGGACATTTGGGTAACAGACTACAGGACATTGCTGCTTTAGCTAAGCCTGTATTTTGAAACCAAATACATACTGTTCTTCTGTGTTATTAAGACTATGGCTAATTGCAACAATACCATCAGAGTTGATTTGATAAAGGCCATCTCGGGCCACATGGGTTTTGATTGTCATACCAAAAAGCTTTGCTCTTCAGTGAAGATAGCCTGCCCTGGTTGAAACCTGGTTGAAGCCTGGTTGAAGCTTATCTCACATAAGCATTTTTGAGTACTGTTATTTACATCTAAAAATAGTGTTACATGGTATTCCGATTTTATAGATGTGTTTATCATGGACGATGCCTGGGCCTGATTATAGCCCAAGGCTAATTTCCATCAGTAGTCCCTGGGCAGGGTTTGATGTTCAACAGAAACATACAGTGAGGGAGACAGGTGGACACACATCAAAACATGCATAAAACACAACCTCAGTTTATCAAGATGGACACCCATCACACAAGACATAAATTAACTATTAACACATGAACAGAAAACCACTAAATAAGACAATAAATACATGGACACACATTGAACACTAATGACATTTAACACTAAACATTAATAATGACCAGGAGCTAAAAATGTTGACATAGTTGGTTAGATTTCAACCACTTGTTGAGGCTTGCTTTAAAGGTTTTGAGTGTAGTTTAATGCTAACATGAATACTATCCCACAATCTGATTGTTTTCACAGAAAAAGCAGTTTAACCAAAGGTTTAATATTTAAAGTGACATGAGCAGTCCCCTCTAGTTGACCATCTTGTGATTTTCGTGTTATTTTTACATAGATACACAATTTGGTGGTGGTGCAAGAAAAAAACTGAAACTGTCAAAGGAAAATAAACCATGTTTCTGTATGACATTAAAGTGATGGTAAATACATTGCTTGTTTGCTTGTAAATCATTGTCATTGTGGTTGTATTTTCTGGGGACCTAGTGGTCAAACAATATGAAAGGTGGGTTGAAAGGTGAAAGGTGAAGTCATAAAGTGAAAACAGAGTTTGGCTGTAGTCAGCTGGTTTCTAGTCAGTTTACAATTGATTAGAAGATTCTATGTAAATCTTCACACTTGTTTTAAATAAGTTCCCCACAGAAAACACCAAGTTCCTGAAGTCTAGTTTGAGAAATATCACAACTGGTCTGGTACCCTAATGAGGCTTGGTTAAGATAACACATTACATTTACATTTATACACACTAATACTTACAAAAACAGCATAAACATTCAAGCTACAGAACAATTAAAAACTAAGAGTGCCTATTTCTAGATCAAAGTGCTGGAGTGTAATAAAAGTGCAGAGTAGAAAGGGAGTGGGAGGTGCATTGTAAGTGCATTCCTGGTATTCAGACATTTTAAGCCAGGAGATATTCTTGGAAGAGCTGGGTCTTTGAGAATTTCTTGAAGGTATTTCAAGAAGAGGGTATCTGTTGCTCTGGTAGTACTTGGAAGGTCATTCTACCAGCGTGTAACAACAGATGAGAATAGTCTGGATTGACCTGTGCGAGGCATTGGCCATGCTAGACAACGTTCCTTGGAAGAGCAAAATGGCTAGTAGGTAACACATGGCTTTAAGAGGGTATCGAGGTGTATGGGAGCAGATCCATCAGTCACCCTACAGGCCAACATTAGTGCTTTGAATTTGATGCAAGCAGCTAGGGATAGCCAATGGAGTTCAATGAATAGGGGTAGCCAGTGGAGTTCAATACACTGATAAAAATCCATGGGGTATGGGCACTCTGCAGTTTAATGGAAAAGATCCAACCTTTCAGACATATTTCATACATATCTTCACATTTGATGACTAAGTTTGGACAATATTTTTGAATATCTTTTGGAGAGCTTTTGCAGATTTGTGTTGTAGTGCTTGTGAAGTGTTTTCATAGGAATAATCTAGAGGAAGTCAAGCAGTTTAGGAGGACTTGTATGGATGGCATCATTGGCTGGCACCATCTTTCCTCATGCAAATCCCTACCAACATCCCCCTGAATTTCTGAAAAAAAAGTTGAATCAATATTTATTTACATATTTAACTATTTCAACACATGGTCCAGACCTTGGTCGCTGTCCCCAATTGCCAACAAATACATGTAGGATATGTATAAATCCTTGTACAGGCATGAATGTACCAACTCAACTTTTATTTCACTGATGTAAATCCGGAATAAATAAGGGTCCAATCACCAGATCTATTGTCTGGTGTTAGACAATTCACCAAAATCTGTGATTTTGAATTGTAGGTAAGGTATGAAAGATTTGAATACAACTTAAATGGATAAACCTGGATAAACACGCCTGCTTTCCACGCTTGATGTGTAGTGGTACAGAGAACTCGCATCCACGTACGGCCGCATACGCGGAGGAGAGCACGCTTGTGATTTGCCAGGTATGGACCACCCTTTCAGCAGCCAACCTATTGAGAGAATTTGTGGGCGGATCTTTCCGCGGCATGGAATATATTGTGTGTAGCACGTTAGAGCAAGCCGGGTACTGCTCCGTGTATCAGGGGTGCAGGTACTCCAGAAAGGGACTTTTGACCAAGGAAGGACGTTAGAGCAAGTGTAGCCATTCGTTTCCAAAGGAAATAAAACTCACAATAAACACACCACACAATGCCTGCACAAAACAAAGATGAGGGTGGATGGCAGAAGTTTCTGTGGGATTCTGAGAAGAAGGAATTTCTAGGACGCACTGGTGGTAGTTGGTGTAAGTATGAATTTAGTTACAATATGTACATCTTCGCAGTTGTGGTTGTGCTTTCTAGGTGCACAGAGGATACGCTGGTATGTGGTCCAACTGGTTAATGTGGCAAGAGCAATGGACAGGAACAGAGCTGACGCTATGCTCTTTCCTCATCATCACGACTCGATGCAACACCTGTTTGATTTGACTTTGCAGCGGTTGTTGTACAGGGCAGTGTGTACATTATTCTCATTCTAAATACAAGATTAATATAGAAAAGACACATATTTCGGAATTGATTATGTGGGCTGATAGTCTGACGGCAATTCCTTTCGTTTGGAAACTATTGGTTGCATTTTGGTTAAAATGATAGCCCATGACCGCTTGTCGACACTAAGTAGCCTAATGGTTTTCTTTTTTTGAATGGGAGCAGTTGTTTCTTAACGTTACCACATTGCTTAGTCTTTCCTGAGCAATGCATGTGATTATGAAGATTGCTGGTATATACTGCTAACGTCTGAAATGTGACTGAAGTCACTTCTTCTAAAAAGCCTGCTTTGACTGACTGCCACCGGCACACTGTTTGTAGATTACTCCATGTGTGCACTTGTGCACTGACATGACCTACTGCGCAGTTGGAGGACTGTAGTAGCCTCCGGTAGTAGTCTATCTGAAAAGTACTAGCTTATCTCCTTGAAGGAATTGAGAAGGACACTCAATTTAATTACATAAAGAAAACTGATCGCTCTCACTACTACAACCATCAAACTGTGAAGGGGTTAAAAATGCATCATTGTCCAAGGTGAGTCAAGGTGATCTGGCCTTCTCGTTTGGATCCAAAGGGTGTATCTGCTTGTCTAATGTTACTCTGTGGCTCTGGTGTCAGTGCAGCCAGCTATAGAAATCAAATTGATCAGCCGCCGTTTTCCTGCTCCGTCATTTCCAGTATGGCTCTGTCTTGTCCTGAATGTGAGCCCAATGTCATTTCTCTGTCGACATATGATCAGTGACAATCGGATGTGGTGTTTCCTTTCAATGTGGTTCATTCATGCTCGAGTCTGAGCTATGGAGAAAAGTTAGGCGAAACTCTAACGCGGATAGTCTACGACCTTGACATTGCGCACCAGTGATGCCGAATGGGAAAAGTGTTGATGTTAAAGTGTAAAGACTGAAGTGTGAATTGTAATATGCTTCCAAACATAAGGAAGCCTTTAAAGTGATGAAACGAGTGCAGTTTAAGATGCATCACATGTGAAGGCGACTCCAGACTGATTAATATGCGGTCGACTACAGTGGATGTCACGACAGGATTTTTGAGGTCGAAGAAAAAGTATTTTTAAAAAAACGTTAACGCCATTGAAATCTTTGCTCTTTACTCCTGTATTTACGTCTCTTTCTGTTCAGTGAGATGCTGAACAAAACGATGACCTTGGTAGTCATCTCCTAGCATTGGGTTTTTGCACGACTAGCACACCTTTGCTGATTAAACTCTCGTCGTGACGCTGGAACAGAGTGTAATGGGTTCATCTGAGAGGCACTGTTACAGACCACTACCGTTGCTCTTTCTTTTTTGCGCCTCCCATTTACCACAGGGTTCGATCTGGTTGACCCATTCAGTTTCAACGCGTTTCTGTGTAGTCTCTTTGTGGCATAAGAATCGCTGAATTGGCGCATATGACCATGTAAATCCCTATGAACTTAAAGGGATGGAACACTAGTGTTGTATACCAGTACCCAAAAGCACAACGACATGGGACGTTTTGCTGAAATACAGTTGGTAAGAATTGTAAACTGTAAATTGTAAACTGTATGCCTATTGTTGACCACTGCTCTTGAAGTGGTTCTGAGGACATTCCTGCTGCAGTGCTACTTAGGAAGTGGTGTATAGACATATGCAGTGTCACCTCTCCAAAATGCTGCTATGTTCACAAAAATGACTTACCTTACAGGAATTGTCTGTACCTGGTTCAGGTGTCTGACTACCTCCGCAGCTATTGAGGAAAATGTCAATGTGAAACATACTCCTTTTTATTAATTTGACTGGCAAATGACCTCTTTTTAAAAGAAGTTGGTAACAAACTATTTTCTGCTGTCAAAGTACTTTGCATCAGTTTTTAATACTTATTTTAGAACGTCTCCAAACTAGTATTGTGTTGGCATCTCAGCAGGATTTAGTTTTGTTCAGTGGCTCTTGGCTGGAACACCTGCCAATGCCGTGTCACTTTCTGCCTCTCCCTCCCAAAGATATCTGCATGACGGCTACACTTTTGTTCTCTCCCAACAGTTAAAATCATTGTGTTCTACATCATCTTCTATGGCTTTCTGGCTGGTATTTTCATTGGCACTATCCAAGCCTTGCTGCTCACCCTGAACGTCTACAAACCCACTTGGCAAGATCGAGTTGCACCCCCAGGTAAGGACACGCCAGTCTTGTGTGTGAGGACACACTGTTATCACAACTTATCTGTTTGTTTGTGGTCACAATGAACAAGTCAGTTCCCACATATTGGTGATATGTTCCCTTTTTCTTTCCTGACTTTTTCTGGTAGAGGAGCATGAATGTGTGCTTTGTCCATGTCCCCTGAACTGCAGATGATGAAGGGGGATTGATATGTGTTTTTTTTTTGCACATTGAAGCCTTTGTAGAAAATGGAACAAGCAGTATGGATAAATAAGTTCTGTGTCACATCATCTTGCTTCTTTTAAAAAAAAAAAAGAAAAAAAATGATGGCAGCTGTGTATCTTTTGAATGGCCATGGAATGCAATGGTCTGAATAAAGTTGGCCTCCGGCATACATTTTGGGATAAGCTATGGTTGTTAGTGGCTGTGCGGTCAGGGTGGCTTCCCATTCCAGAATACCTTCCTCTGTTAGCTCTTCAGGGCTAATGCAAATATGCAACAAAATGTTACTATTCAGCCACCATCAAAACGATAGATGAAAAGGGGGACTGTCAGAATGCTTACTACTGTTGCCCAACTCAACTTCTTTTGTATACTGGAGAGGGGAAATGGGGGAGCCAAAATGGCTTACTGACACTGTAGTCTAACCTCTTTGGGAGGCGTGTTTGTGAGGCTGGTCGTCATAACTGTTTGTGTATGTGTGTGCATATGTGTGCACATGCAGGTATGTGCAAAACCTAGGCTCGACTGATGCCACTGTTATGATATGATGGCATTCTTGGAAATGGTCAGTGGCAAGTGTCAGGTTTCACTTGCTTTTGATTTTCCTGTCAAGGGACAGGAGTAGGTTGCCATTGTAGGCAGGGTTTCAGATGGCCAACAAGGAGAGTCTTTTGTCAGAGGGGGATGCCACTCCGTAGGAGAAGTGGTCCAGCTGATTGCATTATCAGCCTTAAATTAAGGCCTCTCATATAGGCTATAGGGCAGTAGAAATGCTTAAATTTTATCCTTGATATAATCACACACGAGAGGGGAGTTTTAATGGGATGCAGTTTTTGTACATCAAGGACCATCCGCAAAATGTACACGAAAATATACACGAGGCCAATGATTTCTATAAAGAATGTGACATTCTGTCATTAATGCACTTTACTGACCCAATACTTTTCTATACTTCTACTGTTCTATACTAATACTAATACTGTACTATCCTCTACATATAATTATCCTAGGATTATAGCATACTATTCTATATTATACTCTTTATCCTTCCAGGACTGACACACTCACCTCGCTCAGACAAATCCGAACTGGCCTTCAACTTGAATGATGTAGAAACATATTTGAAGTATACCAAGTCACTGCGGGACTTCCTGGAACCCTACAGTGAAGAGAAACAAAAGGACGATTTGAAGTTTGAGAACTGTGGAAGTAAGTATCAAACCATGATTAGCTACTAGAAATGGAGGGGCAAAACATTCTCTCCTCCTCACTGTAAAAGCCTTAAAGGTTAAATCGTTCTAGACTCTTCCTTCTTTACTGCATCCAAAACAACATATAAGATGTGATTAATGAAGGATTTGTAGAGGCGTATCTTACAAAAGACGAGTTTAACCTACTCAGATATAATGCAAGGTTAACTTTGTCAAATCGGTGGTGACAAAACCTGGAAGCCTAAATTGATATTATACTAGGACTGTAATTCAGAAGTTGTTAATTGACTCCATGTTACCTAAACCTGAGTTTGTGTGTGCTTGCATAAGGAGCATGCTTGCCAACACAAGACTAGGTTATGACTAATTCTTCCTACTGCACTTTCATTTTAATCCATGGAGGGTACAGGAAAATGAGTTTCTGTGCCCCATTCAGTTAACACTAGTTGCTTGTTCGCTGTTTGGCTTACAAACCAAAAATACAACACATACATGTAATATCAAGTTTACCAACTCCAGCAGCTGCAAGAGATCCTAAATTCCCCCGCTGGAGTTCATGTTTTACAGAGAATATTAGAGAAGCGGAAAGATTGTCCTCCTCTCAGACTTAATACATCAGTGCCAGTCACAATTGAGGATAGTGGGGCAGTTCCTATGCAGGTAACACCAAGTTACAAAAAACACCTTGGAGTAGTTCAGAGCTGCTGTGTAAAATTGCCATGGCAACATATCTTGAGTAAAATATCCTAGTACAGGCTAATCAGGGAGTTACACCATATATCCTTCTTGAAGTTAATCTGGTTAGCAAGTAACGTGCTTTGGATTACAGGCCCCAGGAGTCTTGTGTTGAATATTTGACCAGAAGCACAGATATCTGTCCCCTTAAGTGTTAAGGGGTTTACATGGGTACATTACATAACATAACTTGTTGACATTTCCAGCCATTCCTAGCAGCTACAAGGATCGGGGTGATTTTGAAAGTGACATTGGCAGCCGAAAAGCCTGTCGTTTTGAGCGATCATGGCTTGGGCCGTGCTCTGGAATGGATGACCGTGAGTTTGGATTCAAGGAGGGAAAGCCTTGCTTGATCATTAAGCTGAACAGAGTTGTGAATTTCTATCCAAGGGTAAATACCTTCATCTCCTAGCATGTATTTGTCATCATATAAGATTAAATAACTTGAAACTCTGGTAAATAACTGGCTACCTTTTGGTCATGTCTGATGTTGAGTGACGGAATACAATTTTATTTATTTTTTTGATCTCTCACCTCTCATTGGTTTAGGCTCCAACCACCAATGAAAGCATCCCAGAGGAAGCCCAGAGTAAGGTCCAACGCTATGTGATCCCTATCCACTGCACCAATAAGGTATCTAATTTCACCTTTCACCCTTTCTGGGCAGTGGTAGTGTTGAGGTTAAAGAACGTGGATAGTAGACTGTTGGTAGACTGGAAATTGTGGGTTCGAATGCCCACTGCCAGTGCTGTGCCCTTGGACATGGCACTCAACCCTAAGTTGCTCTAGGGGAGCCTGGCCCTGAAGTAATTGATAGTCGACAAATGTCACTTTGGATGAAAGCATCTGATAAATGCATAAATGTGCATAAATGTTTTTGGTCTGTTTTACACAAGTTAAAACGGAGCAAAAAACATGAAAATGACAAGATGTGTGATGTGTATTAGCTTGGCTAAAAAAGCTTTGGACTAAAACACAAAGTTTGAAATGTGTCATTATTCTAAGTGGCAGTGAGGCAGCCTAGACCGAGAAATGGTCCCGACCTTCATTTAAAATAATCATTTGCAAAGATGAATTTTAGATGGAAATTCATATCCTTACATAATCCTTGCATATCATAACATTCTAGGGTAGAAAAACCAGATGGTCCAGTGCTTGGCTGGCATGCCATCATTTTTTTTTTAGGTCATCTAAAGGTCATTCAGATATGTTGTCATTCTGGGCTGCTTTGTGTAATCCTTTCTTATTCTTTCAGAGGGAAGAAGATGCTGGCAAAATCGGTGAGATCAAGTACTATGGCATTGGTAATGGCTTCCCATTGCAGTATTACCCCTACTATGGAAAGGTGCTGCATCCCCAGTATCTCCAGCCACTGGTCGCCATCCAGTTTGTCAACCTCACCATGAACCAGGAGCTGCGTGTCGAGTGCCGAGTCTTCGGAGACAACATCCAGTACAGTGAGAAGGACCGCTATCAGGGACGGTTTGACGTTAAAATCCAGATCAACAATTTATGACCTCATCAATGATGCACACAGTAGGCATTTCTTCTCTGATCTCCCATCCTTTCACGCCTCCATCACAAAACAAGCGAAAAGTCATTTAAGAGAGGGCAAAAAAAACAAAAAAAAAACAACCACCATGGCATAATGTAAAATATGACGTCAAAAGCAAATCTAGTCTCGAACTAATAATAAAAAAAAAACATTGCCACATGGGACCTACACTTAACCTGTATGCTTTCCACTAGCTTCTCTGCTTCTGTCTAGGGTTAGAACGCAAGCGTTCAGGAGGATTAGCAATAGTCTAAAACTATGTACTCTTCTATAAAGGTGAGTAGTCTTTGAGCCACACTACATATTCATTTATTCCTGTAAATGAGAATTCCACTACTGATGTAGCGAAGCGGTGTTTTGTCCCTTTAAGTATTGCTGCCTTTCGTGGTTTCATCGATTTGCTTTTTCTTCTTGGAGTGTACAGTAGTTCCTTGTTGGTATGTCAGTTCTTTCAAAGCCATGTTGTAATCTGTTTTTTATTTCTTCTTATGTGAGCAAGCTTTAGCAGTCCAAGATGTATATATCTATGTATGTATGTATGTATGTATGCTTGCTTATTGAAAATTCGGGTATGGTTCACTTCGATCTCTTAAGGTTTGTGTGTGTGTGTGTGCGCGTGCGCAAGTTGGGTGGTTGCACTCCCTAAAGATTTTGTTCTTTCTTGTTTTTATTTTCATGCAGTCATTACTTTATGTTCTTTCCTTGAGTATGGTTGTTGAAAATTACTTTTTCTACACTTAAGTACCTTTTTTTCATAGAATCACTTGTATAAGGGAAAGGGGCCATTATCATATTTTCAACTTTCTGTTGCTTCTTTTATTCAATCACAGATGACTGTTTTTTTTTTTATTTTCTTTTTCACTTTTCTGTCTGTTTCACTTTTGCCTTTCCAGGGGGTAATGGTGCTGGCTTTAGTGCTTTTAAAAAAGAAATTCTCCTTTTGCTGACTGCATCACGTTATGTGATGCTAATGAATGTTTTTGCCATGTACATGGTGGGACAATTTTACATGAACGCAGTTTTACATTTTGTTTTTGTTTTTATTCTGCAGAATAATGTCATGTCTAATTCCAAAAACCAAAGTCACTGTGGGAGGAAGGTAGGGTTTTATCAGAAAGATTTCAGTGCCCCATAGTCAATGATACGTCAATGTTGAGCGCTCATTGAATGTCCAACGTCAGCCCAACATTGGAGGTCAAATGTGGATCTGTCAAGTCCATTGAATAATTTATTTAATCCAGATAAACATTAACACAAATAAAGTGGAGAAACTATGTCCTTGTTGGCTGTATTTTGTTATGAAGTGCATTAAGTACAAGTATATCAAGTTTGAAGTGTTTCATATAGGGTTTTAGTAAGAGGTGTAGTATCAGAGAAATATGAAAAAATGTGCCACATACCCAGACAAAGTACACGACCACGTTCTTGTTGGTCCATTTCGACTCCTAGCTTGTTTTAAAGTTTGAACAATTGTTATATTAGTCTTAGATATTAGTCTGTTGATGATAATTACTTTCATGACTTCACATTCACATTACAAAGTACTTATATACAACTTGACATGCTAATATTAGCCCATGTAATGCCATTGTTGCCAGATAGGTAACCTGATGGCAATGCTAAATGATGTCAGTCAAAATAGAAAATTTGGTAGTGTAGATCAAAAGTGAATTTATGTTTTGTGTAAAGTATGACCTGCGGTTTGTGTGTTTACTCTCTGATCTTCTCTATTAATGACCGCGGGAAAAGCATTAGATGCCAACCCTGAAAATGGCTGATGCAGGATCAGACCTGTGTCAGTGCCAACCACTATCTGGTAAAAGATCAGCTGGCTAGAGATCAGCCTTTCCCAGCCAGACTCACAGCTCAGTGACTGATTAAAGATTGGATCAGCCTAATGTGTATTAGAGTAATTTGCCATGTATTAGCATTTGACGGCATTCATGCAGCAAGCAGGAAAGAACTGTGTTTCCCTCCATATCCGTCCTTTATGTATCAACCAATTTAAAAGACATTTAGTTTTCTTTCACTGTTTTGGCAAGTAGGTGTATAATAAGCAGGATAATGTATTGTCCACCGGACAATACCGGAAATAATTTCCTTGAGGATGAAATAAGACCCTTCCGCATTTGCGTCAAGGCCCAGTTTGTCCTGTCGGGAAACATTTTCCTCTAATGATGGTAATACATTGTCCCTTACATAAACCACACTTAACAGACAGCAATTACTCCCCCATCTGAGCGCTCTCAGAGCAACAAAACATCAAACATCAGAATGCAGTATCACAAAGTATGTAAAATATCAGATGAGGACAGACCGCATTAGTGCAAAATTAGCATTGTACTTACTTTTGACTACTTTTGACCCTCAAAAATATCAAGGAGAGACTACATGTACTGTATGTAGACCAATATGATTGCTGCTGATGTTCCACTGTGCTCACTGCTCAAGGCAGAAGTGTGCCTGTCCAGCGCTTACTAGGTGCAGTCCGGGCCACTGAGCACTGACACTCATACAGAATGCATGGCCCTCACTGCAGACACCAAGAGGTGCACTTAAGAAGGTTAGAAAACAGAGTTGTGAGGTGGGACAACAGTGGAGTGTCTGTTTAAAATGAGAGCATTGGAAGCACTCACTAATGTTCATGTGAGTAAAGTTCCATTCAACTCCATCATGTCCTTTTAAATGAAGTATAAACCCCAGTCATTCAAGTAATTTTCAGGAATATACTAGTTTGGAGCTGAATAAGGATTCTGTACAGTCCAGTTATTAAGTAAGTGTGTGAGAGAGAGTCTGAAGTAATGTGTCAACAGTCAACAACCCAGTCACACCAGATTCTAAACACGCACACACACACACACACACACACACACACACACACACACACACACTCCTTGTAGAGGCTCCTGTTGAGTAATGAAATCTTTCTCCAGAAGCCAATTACAGTGCCTTCAGTGGTGCCTGATGAATTATGGCTGCTCTCTTAAATCCTTCTCACTACCCCGGAACTCCTCCTCGGAACTACCTCTGGTGTCCTTCAGAGGCTTCCAGCCTGTGAACTATGTTGGTCTGTTGGAAAAGACAAAGAGTCTCCAAGGGAGTTTTTACAGTTTTTTTTATATATTTTGGTATACACAGTACATTTGGGCATTAGACATACTCCTATCACTCACTAAATGAGACATATGTCCTACATATGAACATTTGTACATATGGAAGGCCTACATATGTACCAAAATAGGCAGTAGTAAATTCAATTTATGATCATGCTTTATGGGAAATACGGAAATCTTTGTAATGGTACTTTTACCGGCAATGGGCTGGGTGAGATTGTATCTGTGTTCGCTGCCTCTGGTCTGTCCCTCCAGTCAGTGGAGTTGGAAGCCGCAGATGCATTCAGATAACATCTTCTGTTGAGGACACAGAGTGCTCCAAGCACTGCCTGAAAAGACAAGAGGCATTCTCCTACGTTTACTGGCCCACTCTGTAGCAAAGTCATCAAGCTACTTCAAGCTTGTCATCAAGCTTCTTTTTTGTGTAAATGATTTCAATTCATTTTTGAGAAGGCCAGGGATTCAAGGTGAGTTTCTGTCATACAAACTAAAACACAAACACATGTTGGTTATTGGAGCATAATGACAATATGTAAGAGAAGTTGTAATAGTAAACGTGGCAATGGGGATTAAATGAGACGAGACAATAAAACAATCATTATTCGATTATCCATGCACTGAATGATAGCTGTGACGTTCACCAATCTTTGTGCCTAACGGTGTAGTCATTTGTGGAAATATTGTGGTCTTGTGCACATGTCCTTAATTATTGGAGGTTGACTTGCTTGGCTGCCTGTCAACATATTTGTCCCTCCGTGACAAATGTATCACTGTTTAAAACTGTAATTAACGCTGCAAAGCCTCTTAGCGTTGGTGAAATCTGCCTGCCTTGTGTGACCAAAAGACGGAAGCCACAAAAAAAAAAAAAAAGTTGGGGGTGGATGAGGGTTGTGGTGCAAACTTGCTCCGCTCAGACAATGGCAGTGATCTGCTGAGAGATGCAAAAAAGGGGAAAGAGAAATCCGAAAGACTAGGCCAGGCTAGGCAACTCCTCAGGGGGTGAGAAGAATGGTATAATGGTGTGACAGGAATCCAATGGGGAATGGTGGAGACAGAGAGCTGATCCAGGACCCTTTGCAGTTTGGTTTCAACTATGTTGGGTTTAGTGCCAGGCTTCCTGGCAAACTGGCCTGGGACCTGCATGTAAAGGGATGCATGTATTTCAGTATCAGGAAGGCAAGTTCATTCTCCCCTCCAGTAAATGCTTGTCTGATTCATCAATCAATAAAATGTGATTAGGGAACTAGGAACAAAGACTTTCAGTTCCTTTTCTAGTTCACTGTATGCAAAATCTGACAGCCTGTGTACAGAATTCCTGATCTGGTGAGTTTCTGGTCAGTTTTGGTCATTTTCTGCTTCGGCTGTAAACTATTTGATGTTACATGGCATGTTTTTAAGGTGTTGGGAAAGCAACTCCATTGCATTTTATCATTATGTGGTTACTGAATTACATGTAAATGGCTTTCAATCAAGGACAATTGTGGATAATAGTCAGAATGATAAAAAAGTGCAGTTGGACAGAATTACAAGCTAAGTAATCACAGACACTGTTGTGTATGAGTGTGTTGTGTGTGTGTGTGTGCAGGTACATACCAGCTTGCCACACACATATGTGGCAAGCTGGTATGTACCTGCCAGGAGGAAGTACTGAAGCAACCGGCTGATGACATCACCAATTACACTGTCAGACAGGACTGTTTGATTGATCCTCTGAACAACACATTGTTTTGAGGGCTGGAGCTGCTAAAGCACTAATTGGTTCACCACATTGAACAGGCAGTAATAATTATTTATTGATGCAACATGGAGAATGAGGTCAGTGTCGATGCAGAGATGCATTTGCATTTTGATCTTTGACTAGCGAACAAGCAAGCTAAAGGACTTGCAAAACTTTGCAAAAATCTCCCAGAGGCTCACTGGTAGTACTCCCATTGCTAACATGCTAAAAGGTGTGTTTTTTTGGCAGAATTGTCATGCGTGAAAGATTGATTTTAATTTCTGCAGTGTTCCAGCTCAGAACACAGAACTGCAAAGAGCATAGCCTACTCCCCCTGACTAGTGGCAATGAGACCAATGACAATGTTTTTCCCCTAATGAAAGTCTAAAAAGTGGCAAATTGTTGCATAGTGTTGGTAAAGTCTTCATGCATCCTTATCCAAATCCATGCCAAATGCCATCTGCACACTGTGTGTGTGTGTGTGTGTGTGTGTGTGTACCTCTATCTGTCTTTGTTTTCAAAGTATAGGTCTGGTGTGTGTGTGTTGTTTCTGTCCCTTCCTTAGTGTAGGTGTGTGTGTGTGTGTGTGTGTGTGTGTGTGTGTGTGTGTGTGTGTGTGTGTGTGTGTGTGTGTGTGTGTGTGTGTGTGTGTTTGTGGGGTAGGGTGGTGGTGGAGTTTTCTGGGAGAGCACATGTGTGCACGTTTCTTCTCAACCAGTGCAACTGTGGAGAGTTAAGAGCAAATCCAATAGGCAGACATTACAGAGATGTCAGTCTTGGTCTTCACCCTTTCAGTACTCTCTAGTGCTCCAGATTTAGTATCCCTACAGGGATTTGCATCGATAGCACTCCCTGAGTTTATATAACACGCACCTCAATAGGCCTGTCCTCCCAAATAGATCAACACAATGCACCCCTGTGTACAGGAAGATAGGTTGTTCGCATGAAAATAAATCTCTTTATAGCCATTTTATATAATTAAGGCTTTGTCTCAGCTAATTTGACATATCCACCCCTCTCTCTCTCCTCTCTCCACCCATCTCCCTCTTTCTCTCTCATTCTCTCACTCAGTTCTATCACTTTGTCCTACATACAAACACTCCTTTCACTAACTCTAGCTGGAGTCAGCTTTAAAAAGAGGTCACAGGAATCCTGCAGAGAAGGCTGGGATAAGTTAAGCAATTTTAGGTGTGCTCTTGTACCCCTCCACAACCAACACACACACACACACACACACACACACACACACACACACACACACACACACACTCCAACACTCCCACCCCTTCCCACCTAATCCCAGAAGATCTCATTTGACATCGGTTAGAGATTTGTAGTTTTGTAGACCACAAGACCACATGGCTATTTCTCAAATAAAAACAGACAAATTGCTGATATCTCCATGCTAATATGGACTAATAAAATGTATTTAACATGAGATGTGAGGCATCCATCTAACTGTCACCCTACTTGCTTTCTGTGGCAGCCCCCTCACCAGGAACCTTTGCTAGTTTGTGGCTGTGACCCCTTAGCTGTTTGATGGGGCTGCCCACACGAACAGAGAGTGGCCTGTTCAGTAGGGAGGGTCAAAGGTCAACCTGAATAGAACAGTAAGCCAATAGAGTGATTCAGTAAGTCACGTGACACTGGCTCAGAATATTGGGAAGAGCTCATTGTTCGCTTGCCTGGGAGCAGAGCCTGGTTTCCCAAGCTTGAAATGTCTCTGAAAAGGGAGGGAACTTCCTGTCTGTCTGTCAGCAGAGTAAGCCAGGCAAAGGATTGTCAAACTGATTTCATTTTCCGACAAAATAACCCACAAAATACATCTTTTTGGAGAACTGATATTCTGAAGGAATCCTGGAGCAATGTAAAAAACCACAATCATAAATGTCAGACCATAAAGTGCATGAGCAATATGCATCCAATTACAGCTGAGGATGAGCTAACTCATGCTAAACAGCTGTCCACATACATGGAAGTCAAACTGTACAAAAATGTACAGTCTACAACGTTTCACAGTGCTGTGAGTATTCAGTTATACAAGCTTACAGCATGTACTATACATGTAAAGATTTCCATGCCACACCCACCCACTCAACACAACACTATACAACCCATACTTGCTGCCTTACCTCATCTTTGTGTTCTTCTTTTACTTAACAACAACTGATTTTGGCAGAGAGTCACCTTGATGTCAAACCTTTTTCCTCAGGGTCAAGGCAAATGAGAATGATGGGGTCAAGGTAGCAGAATAGAATTGCAAGGCTGGCACTTTGATGAATCCTAAAAAATGTAAAAAGGAAAAAACAAATATTAGTGCGAAGTTCTAATCAACTAATAACAGCATCAGTGACACTGGTTTTACCCTGGACAAAAAACAAGACAGAAAGTGGGCAGAGAGACACGTCCCTCCCATTCCATCACACTATGACAGATAAACTAGATATTGGTTGGTTCTCTTATTTTGTCAATGGATGTCAGTACTCTTGGTCAAATTCATGTATTTGAATATCTATACTTTTACTCACTGTATATTGCAAAAAAAAAATAAACAACAAAGGACAATGACTTTAAAATTTTACATTTAAAGGCATTTAAAGTCCAGTGGAGTGACTAACCCTGGAACAGCTGCTCTCGGCCCACTGCTGGCCCTGATCTGGGCCACTTGGCTCCAACAAGCGCTGCTATCTAGCTACTTTAGACCAAGTGGGTGAGGGAGGCAGACAGGCAGTCCCCCAGTCTGAAATCTCCCCTCTCCAGCCAATCAAATGTCATTCAAGAGTGGTCAACAGTTAGTGTCACCTGGCAACAATCTCCACGACCTAAGGCTACCAGCTACTGTGTTTCCTTTAAAGAAACCTTTGTAGTGAGGGTTCTTGAATTAACAGAGTGTGAGCCTCCAGTTACATAGCATAGCCCTTACCAGTGTTTACTGGACATTTACTGTGAGAAAATTGTCAAAAAAGAACTGGTCTAGTGCCCAGCTTTAGGTAAAGTGGGTTGTGATAGCTAAAATGTGCAGTTATTTGTGCCAAGCTAGTGTCATAGCTTCAATGGCAGTTAACAACTGAGAACAACACTTACAGATGATTTGTCACAATAATGTGCTGTAGATTTTAGAGCCATCTGTATTAGAAACTTTATTGATTAAACAAATACAACAGTACACCTTTCTGTAGTTGTCCTAGAAGGCAGAATCAAGTTGATCTCATTTTCCCCCCAATGCTTGGATTTCCCAAGGTTGCACTGTGTGAGAAACTGGGACAACTGTTGTGAGACAGCTGGTTCCAGCATCCACTGCTGTGCTCAGTCAATAAGGGAACACTAAATGCACAACTAGTAGACAGGACCTACACTGTATGGAGAACCAGCTATTTGCTTACAAGAGTTTGAAAAAGTTATGAAGTTATGAAGTAAAAGCAAGCACATATTTAATAAAATCATCACTAAAAACACTAACAAAGGTGAAACAACTGAAAAGATTTTAAAATTAAGTTCCAAAAAAGAATGGATTTAAATTTTACATTAGAAATTTCCATTTAATTTGCTAGTGGCCAGTTGGGAAAAAAAACCTTGACTTTGACCACTTGCTGGAAAATGACAACCCTTAGAAATAAACAATACATTTACACCAGGAAACAGTTTTAGGTTAATTCACCAGCTTTGTCGTCACTTCAGTGATTAAATGGCGTATTACAGGGTGAATAAAGGCTCTCCTGGCGTAGATTCTCCTCTAGCGTAGATTTCATGGTTATTACACTTGCAGGATCTTAATTAGTGAGGTGGTGAAAATAAAACTGAAACTGAATTAAACTGAAATTTAATTCATTATTATTAACGACTTGTCAGTCAACGTAGCAATAGAAAATCATTGCTGGTTCCTGTTCTTTGGTTTGCAAACAAATTCATATAAAATATTTACTATATTACTATATTACTATAAAATACTTTTTTCCCAGCTTCCTGAGTAGGTGTGTGCTACTGAAAAGACAGAAGTGGATATCGAGTCAGACATTACTCACATACATATGCCTCCTACACACAGACTTACACAAGCACAGTCCCTGTTATCTGTCTGACTGTCTGACTTGGGGTTAGTCTTAGTCATACAACCCTTACTGTGCACTTGCCTGCTAAATAAACAGCAGAAACTGCATGCATAATTGGATAAGCTATCAAAACTCTCACCTCCTGCGTGGGTGGTACAGGCTACAACATCACTTTATAGGAAGAGCTAGCAACTTGCTAGACATGCAGGACAGATTATAGAAACTCAAATGTGTAATATTGTATTCAAGCTATGATTTGTGCAATCCTGATAATACATTGATTTTACAACAATCAGTAGTCTTTTAACTTGTGTACCGCATATTAGACCTTGAAGCCGCTGCAAGTCACTGCCATTGCGGCATTTTTGAGTTAAAGGCAAAACCAGCTAATATTTTTTTAAGCTAAATTGATTGTTTTCAGATAGTGATGGTTGGGTTGGGGACTGGTGCTGACATAAACAGTAGTAACCAGAGAGAATGACAGTGTGGATTTCGGTGCCTAATTTCGGTGCTAATTAAATCCACAGGTGTTTATTTTAATGCACTTCAGTCGTTCAGACATTACGCGAGTTGCACCATCATTCTCTGATAACAGCAGAGCATACACTGACTCATGGCTAACATAAAACACCTTAATAAGATTGCTAAAACTTAACTTAAAGTAAAAGTATGTACCGTGTGTATATGTCCCCATATATTTCTCCATATAGTGCTGTGTAGTGTGTTCTGAAAAGAGACTCACTGGAATTTGATGTTAATATTGATTTTTTTTTTTGCAGATTTTATTTTTCATACACTTATATCTGTGTATATGTTGTTTTTAGGCTGAACAGCAAGTCTTTCTAGTTGGATGGCAACTAACTTTTTACACATAAAATGCCATAAAGTAACATGCTGAATATGAATTTAAATGTTCACATTGGAAATTCAATGATAATAATATCTTATACATCAATCAATAATTATTATTATTATTACAATGACCATTGGCTTGGATTTCATTTTTTTATGGGTACCGATTTAAGGTACTGTTTAAGCACTGGCCCTGTTTTAAAAGTATCAATTTAGCACTGTTTAAAACCCAATCAATACCATCATCAATCATTCATAGCTATGAAATTTTTGTGGCTGCAGCTGCTGTTTAGGTTTTGGCTGAGCCAGCTAGCCAGCCAATAACTTCACCAGCCAGCCATTATTCTCAAAATAAATGGCTTCAGGGTCTACTGCATATAGTCCTAAAATAAAGTGGGGACTTTGTTGTTTGTTGATGTTTTGGTCTTCACAGAACAATGTAAATGTGTGGTTAGCGATGCTGGATAACATCATGTTTGTTTGTGTTTGTGTTTATGTTTAAATTTCCTAGCAAAACACAACAGAGCTGTAGCTCACCCATCCCTTCATTGTTTTCTTTCACCCTCCACAAAACATGTTTGGAAACCTGGCTGCCCCCTGCCTTGTTTGTTCTTCAGAAGACATTAAGTTATAAAGTCAACGATTCATCCATCATTTAGCATCGCTGATTGCTAATTCAATGTGCTACTTCTGTTTGCAGATTATGCACACAGTATGAAGGTTAACTGACAATCAGTTAACCTCTTGATGTAAGGCAGAGTTTCTAATTTATCAGCAGCACTCAGGTAACCATGTAGGCACGTGTAATGGAAACAGCTTGTTCCTGGGAGCCACACACCTCAGGACACACAAGCACCTGTGTGTGCCTGTGTTTTGGCTAGTAACTCTGCCCTGCCACTGAAACACAATACACCGTAATTACACAAGCCTGCTGTTCCACTTTGCTTCCGAGATTCACACGTACCCCTGAAGGCCATTCACAGCACCTGGCAGCCAGAGAAGCACTGCTGTGTTTGAATCGGGTGACACAATACACAGCTGGTGACAAGACTCACAAATAGCTGTGTCTGTGACAAGAGTTAGTCCCAGACTGTAGAATCCAATCGTATAGAGTACTGACCAACACCTTGGTATATCACAGCACAGTACCCAACAGTGTTGGGTAAATACAGCAACCAGCAACAGCAAATACATCAACCTTTAGTTAATTTGACTACAGCACACCAACCTATAGACACTACAGCAGCCTAGGATCATGTGCTTCCCCACCTCCCTGACCTTATCCCCCATTCTTCCTGTCCATCAGTCACCACTCAGCCCCTGCCAGTAAAAGCATGCTACTGTGCTTCTGATGATCTGCTGTGATACAAGAGGTTTGGTATAACCCTAAACAATACAGACTGTGGTGGGAGCCATTAGTAATGTACACTTGTGTGTGTGTGTGTGTGTGTCTGTGTATGTGTATGTACTGTATGTGTATCCTGATACACGGTGAATGTACACATAAATATAAAAAGTTTCAGTGTTGTGGGTGCTGTATGGTGAAACTGCAATCGGTCTGGAAAGATACTATATGTCATTTCCCATGACACTGACAAAATAAGTAATTAATTATGAAGTTAATCATGTATAGTCAAAGCAAGGCGAAATTAAAGTCATCTATCTCTATCTGTATAAATAGAGTGGAAGCCATTGATCCATGGAAAATGACACACCCTGACATGATTTAAACATTTCCAGTAAAGAGATAAAGAAGAGGATGGAGGCTTTGTAAGTGAATATGCACACACAGATGTTCATGAACATACACATTTAGAGCTGGTGTCTCAGAGATGAGAGGCTAGACATGCTGAGCATGCAGTGATGCTATTTTTAATATCGATTCTCTTCCAGGAACCTCTCCAGTTTATATGATACTGTACTGCATTCAACCTTCAGAAAAGGGTATTTGTGTGGATTAGACAGCCATTGTGTCCTTTACCTTCTTTTGACCTCTCTGTGGCTGTTTCTCTCCCTCTCCCTCTCCCTCTCACACACACACGCACACACACACACACACACACAGTTAGCTCACTCAGCTGCAGTAGTTGTTGTCACACCATGCTCTTACCATTGCGTCATCCTAGTCTCAATCGTATGTCACTCTGTTGCTAGGAGACAGTTGTTGGGGCTGCCTGGCAACTGACACTTCCTATTGGTGTAGCACAAGTTATCAAGAAGAGACCAGGCTTCCTCCACAGAAAGTGAGAAGACCATCAACCACAAAATGTCCAGCAAGCACACCCAGATTCGTTTAGGCCTGCAGAAAAATCAACACATGCTTTTATTACCCTTGGATACTATCCCCTCAGCTCTCTGAGCTTAGCTTACATTAGGACACAACATTTTCTTGTCACAAGCTGTATTCTGACATATTGCAAATATGTACTCATAGTCACACACCAAGTCATTTCTGCCAGTTTGCATTTCGGGGTTAATAATCCAGTACAAAATTGATTTGAGATAATAACAGCCTGAGACCATTAATGTCCTGTGAACAGTGTATATCAATCATAATAAATAAATAATATGTGTAATCTGTGTTAGTCAACACATTGGTGGAGTGGTGCAGTGAAGCCCTGGAGCAGGAACTAAGCTCTGTGTGCTCTCGTGTTTGTTTTGAAAACTTTGCTGGCTTCATACTGTTTAAGGCCATTTTTGATAAACCATATTCTGGCTACGAATCCCAGTGCATTGCCAACAGGCCTCAAATACATGGTAGGCTTGACTTTCTCTGACAAGTTTGTGGCCAAGACTTGTTTGAGCTCAAGGTATTTTTTGTCACTGTGCACTTGCAGGTCTCTAATTCTGTTTAAAAGGTGCTAATATAACACACTTGCTTCTGTCTTGACGAGGTGTAATCACACCTGAGCGTCTGAGGTGGGGAGTCTGTCGGATTAACACCTGCATCCTGGGAGTGAAATGTAGAAAACAGGCCCATCTAGCAGAGAAGACTCAGAGGGTAAAAGGCACGATGTTACTGAACTGAGCTCTTTAAAACATCACCAAGAAAGTAGTGGAAGAAAGTTTCTCTGAAGGAGGACCAGTGTGCCAAATGAAGTTTTTTTCTGTTCGTTTATTCGCTTGTTTTTAATGACTGGTCAAGCAAACTGAATGACCTTTTGGGAGAACCAACCAAACTATAAAAATAACAAGAAAACAGGATTTTGACAGGATTATTTGGACGTGCAAAATGTGTCCTCCTAGCTTCTCTGAAGGTACATTTGAATCCATGTTTCTTAGTTCTTTTTGGTCTGTGGTGAAATTGAGTAGATTCATGGCGTCTGGCAACCTTACCTCTCAAGAATAGCTTTCTAAAGCAAAGGTAAAAGGGATGTGTTTGATTCAACAATACAGACTGAATATAATATAACCAATACAACCATGTTTACTCCACCATTTAAACAGTGTTGCTGTTCAGTCCTCCCAACTTTATGTGGGTCTCCAGTGAGTGAGTGAAATTCAGTCTAAGCATTTCCTATTGTGTGGTGAAAATAAATGTGTCACTTCCCTAGGGTGACTAGACAACCCCAATTTTCATGGACAGTCCCTGATTTTGGTGGACTGTCCCTGGTAAAGTACAAGAAGACCGACTTTGTCCCTGATTTTTGAAGCTAAAAAAATACTTATTTTAATGATATTGACTGTATGAATGTCCCCAGGAATTCAGGGAAATGTCCCCGATTTTCACCTCAGAGGTCTGGCCACATTACTGTACTCCTTCCTGCACTGCAGCTCCAAGTCTCTGTTCTGCTGCAATGAAGGCACAGTTGACAGTTAGCGGAAATGAGGGCCCTATTATGGGCTGCTTTCTCACTCTCCCTGTTCACTTGATATGCCTTTGCTGAGATCAGCAATCATTTTGATGACATTTCGCACGGGGGCAAAAACATGGCGTGCTGAGAATGGCATTTATCTTATCAGAGGTGCTGGGGAGGACAAAGAAAAGCCTTTCTTAGTGCTCCCTCAGGGAGCAGGAGGCAGGTGTGTGTAAAGGGAGGAAGAGAGACCTTGTGCTGTAGCAATAATAGCTGTAGAGGTGATGCTAGGGCTGCTGGTGACCCGCCGCTTCCTGAGCTGTCAGACTGCCATGACATTTCACAGGAGGAAGCCCCCATACTTGTGAAGGGGGAATCACACGGAGGAGCAGTCGGGAGGTGTGTGTGCATGTGTGTGTGTACAGGTTACACACAGAGATAGAGAGAGAGAGAGAGAGAGAGAGAGAGAGACATATTTTCAACACACACAAACACACTCGGGGAAAAAAGTCTCTCACAAATACATCTATAATAGCATTCTTTCTTCTCAGCTCTGGAGTCACACTTTATCTGAACCCTCGGGTGAGCTTGGGTGAGTAGCCTAAATTCACTTCAGGGTTTAGCCTGATAGTTAAGAAGTTCAAATAGGCCTGTTTGTATTATGCGGAATTAGAAAATAACCTTGATGCCCTTGTCCAGTAGGTTATAAACAGCTTTTCTGCCATTCCACAGATGTCTAGGGAGCATGCTATAATCATAGCCTCCTGAGACTGTGGACTGTTACAGCCACCTCTGTCTTCTGACAGCAAGTTAAAAGATGTGTGTGTGTGTGCGTGTGTGTTGTCTTCAGCAAAAATATAGGGGGAAACAGGAAAAAAGGCTAGCCAAAAGGCAGACCGATCTTTCCCCTTCCTGCAAACGTACCGGGCAGTTTAGTATGACCGTGCGTACGTACTGCAAAGTCACTGCAATGTCAGAGGAACGCTGATGCCAGCCGGGAGCTCAGCTCGAAGAGGCGAGTGACAGAGCAGCTGTAGCCGGTGCGATGTGAGCACCAGTACCAGCCTCACACACACACACACACAACCCCACTCACCTACCCGCTCAACACATATGCTAACCGCGTAGCCTTGATCACTCAACTGCAAAACAATATTAATGTGATGTGAGCCGCATGAATGCATGCATCTGTTTGGCCAAGAGCTAGAGAGGGAGAGAGAGATAGTGAGAGAAAGAGAGAAGAGAGACAGTGAGTAAGAATAAGTGAGTGAGAGAAGATAGAGTCAGTGAGTGAGAGAGACAGAGAGAGAGGGAGAGAGAGAGATGAGAATGACAACACTGCATCAGTATCATAGCCCAAGCCATGGAGAGCTCATTTCAAGCATGGGCGCGTATGCAAGTGCACTGGTATAGTTTACTTCATGACGTCGCTGTGAATTTGAGACAGCCATTCCTTGTAGTGGCTTGGCAGTCACATGATAAGACTGTTAGATGGCACTGCATTAACATGACCTCAGCAGGTTTCATGGAAGGATCCCAAAGTGTACCTGCATCATAGGTGTATGTCTGTGTGTGTGTGTGTGTGTGTGTAAAACACATTTCACAGTAATCCAGGATCTGAAGGTAGGCTACTCATGCACGTAAGTGTGGCTATGTCCTTCGGTAGGCTACGTCCTTGACATGAGAGGAGACCCATGGACACACATACTCCAACGCTCACGTGTTCACTCCTACTCTCCGAAGCCCACATCACAAACCTACACTGTGCTTACACAAAACAAGGCATATGCCCTTAATGACCTTCCATTGACAGCACTTCTGATGATGGACCCATTCATTCAGCGAAGAGCATGAACTTAAAGGGCCATTTTTCCAATGACATCATAGAGTGTCTGACACCATGGCGTCTCTAGCCTAAAAATATGAATATGTTCTCAGCTTCCCCTGATAAGCCATATGTCTGTCTCAGTTTTTCAATTTATTCTTCACCAATACCCCCACCCCCACCCCCCACCCCTCTTATTCAAAAAGCTGTCACTTCCTAGGCCACACTTAGCTGAATAGATGAGGTGCTGACATCTAATCACATTAGCCGCTGCAGCTAGCTGTCTGACCTGTATGAAGGGCAATGCCAGTCAGAGCTCTGCCGCTACAGGGAGAGAAGTCACCTGTCCTGACCTCCTACTGCCGATTAGTACTGTCTAGTAGCTGAATCTAATGTAGACTCAGATCTGTAGAAGCCACAATCAGGTCACGTCTTTGAATTCTACCCGTCCAAAAGGACATAATAGGATCATTAGTATGCAGAGCTGTCAGTATGGCAAATGCTTACTGGCCATAAACTGACTCGTATTCTCAGGTAAACCTCAGAATTCAGAACAGGCCTACAGATTTCTTTGTGGAGACCTGAATGGCAACATGTATTAGCTTGTTTATGTCCATCTAGATTTCCTCTGTCAAATGCTATTAATTAATCAGTCCTTTTCCTATTGCTTTCTGAGTGAAGTTGAATTGTGTGAGGGGAAGACATGTATTGCATGTGCCCTAACTGACCTGAAGGTAGAAATGGGTTTTTGCTGCCCCCTTCTGTTATGTGTGATGGACTTGTCGAGAGCTGGGGAACCTGTGTAATTGGTAAGTGATTAAAATTACAGAAGTTAGAGGTGAACAACAAAAAAATAGTATTTTGGGAGAGAGAGAGAAATAGGAGAGGGAGATGAAGCAGATTAAAGGGGATGAAAGTGACAGGGTGGACGTTAGGGAGCAAAAGAAGATATCAGTCCAAAAACTATTATCCTTGTCCATCCCAGTTTGTCCTAATCAGAGGTGCAGATTAAACTGGCATTACGCCAACCGAGACAGGCGTCTGCTTAGAGGCCAGCTGGTGAGAATTTAATGCACCTCTGAACCTCCCTCCCTCTCTTTCTCTCTCTCTCTCTCACACACACACACACACATCATCATCGCCACAACTCTCCAAATAATGTCGGCCAACACAGGTGTGCCTACAATGACGGGGAGCGCCTGGCCCTCGTGTTCCGCATGAGAAGAAATGGGCTGCACTGTTTTGTATTCACCTCCACGGTAGACCGGCAATAGCCTGGATCACTGTCAGCAGCATCGGTAACATTCAAGGCTCTCATCGCCCACAGAATAAGCTGCCTTCTGCAGACGATGACTGCTTCCTCGATTCCAGAATATCAGCGTTGGATTGCTGCGCCAGAGGCAGGAGAATGCGTCTGTGTTTAAGCACTCATTAGGACTAATCAGATGAATGACCTTCATGGGGGACGGAAGGACACTGTTGGAACAGGCATTTCCTGCATCTACATAGAAATTAGATTTTATTGTTTCCTTAATTTCCTTTGACCTTCTAGGGCTGTCATTTGCTACTCAGCAGATAGATTGGAGAGAATAGATAGAACAAGGAGAAATACCTAGTCCTTGTTTAAAAGCAAAGAAGCTTAAAGAAGCTATTCTCCTCCTTTGAACATTTGAAAATAGACATAGTTCAACAAGACAAGGACACAAAATATTTTTTTTCTTGCAATACATTCAGTACAGCTAGTGATGGGCCTACACATCTGTCCAGTGCAAGGCAGGCTGGCCTTCAAAAAGTAATTCATGAATACAGACATGCAACACAGCCTTTGATGTTATGGAGGGGCATTATAGTAAACAACTGTTATCTAGTCTACTTCTATTAGGTAGGTCTATAAGGTATTCTATGCTGGCCAAAGCAAAAAACTGTTATTGATTTTTTTAATAGTTAATGCACCAAGAACTCAGAGTTCTCGTGCTGTAAGAAGCATATTTATGTTTATAATTCACAAATAATTTCAAGTCATAGGCATCTATCTGATTGTTGTTGAACTGTATTGAATTGTGTTGGACTGGGTGTGTCTGTGCCCTGTGTGTATGCTGTTCAACTGTCAAAACTTGTTCTATGGGGTTATATGTGTATGTACAGCACAAGGGCTTAAAGAATATGGGGTAGTGCTATGCATTGGTGGGGGGGCAAAGGTGTAATGTGTATATCAGTTTGTGAGGCATTGTACTGACTGCAGTAACTCATTTTCAGTATGGATAAAAAAAATATATCATTTTTCAGTTATTGGGCAAACATACCAATAGCCAAGTGCACACGGGGACTTCAATCTGTTATAGTCAATTAAGTGACCTCTGAGAGGGACAGGCCTGCTCATATGATAAACCTCAACATGGCATACCTGTGGGGCACTTCACACACCCAACAGTTGGAGGTAAGACAACGTAAGACTAGTCTGTGTACAGTACAATTCCAATGAAATCTGTGCTGTATTTAGACAAATGAGTAAAGACACAATCAGGGCCATTAAATATTGACATTATAACCAGTATGGCTCATTCACTATTCTGATGGTAGAATTCATGAGAAGAAAAAAGGAATAGCTTGTAGGCCTGTGAGAACGGAATGACGCAGCAGGAATGCTTTTGTGATGGGGCTTGTGAATCCCATTACAAAGACCATCTGCAGTAATCTCTTCTGTGTGTCCAGATGGATGATCCCGCTAATCTGGTTTCAAACCGCCACAAGCCAGATTACAGGCGGGTGGTCTGAAGTAATCAATCACCTGACAAGCATATAATTACAGCAAGGGGACGATCTTACCTGGTGAGCAGAGATGATTAATACAAATTTGGAGCCAAGTTGAGTGTCTAATTTAAATCCACTGATTTCCACACCTTTACATGCACACACAAGCTCTCAATTTGCCTGTTTTGATGTGATTTGATTAACAATGTCTAGGCTGAGGGAAAGATGATTTCACTGCTATATTGGCACCATGCTGCCACTCTGTGGATGAAAGCAGACACTGCACCTGCTTGAACATGGATTCTCACGTCTTCAGGGAGCCTCTACATTGCATTTGCATTTAACGGGTGATTTCACCAGTTAGCTGATTTAGCTGGTTTAGTAGGCTTGCTGCATTGGCCTTGTATAGGGGACCAGACTTTTTCACTTCACTATGTTTTGTGCAAAGAGTCTGGATGCTTTTCATAAGCATGTTTACTTTGCATTATTGGATCTGCCTTTAATTTCTGTTTGAATGGATGTAAAGCGACAAACAAAACCCCATGTCTTTTGAGAGCACTGACTACTGTAGCTAAATGCAATACTGAACAGACGCTAGCATGGCTACTCCAGTTGTAAATGACCTAAGATTGTGCAGGGCTCAGTTTGACTAAAGAGTGAGTGAAATGAAACAACTCCAGGCATTCTGCCATGTGGTTTTATTCTTGATTTGAGAAGTGATCACACTTTGATCCTGACAGAAAAAAACAGATGCTTTTGATCCAGCCTCAAAAACCAAAAACCACATCTTTAAAAAAAAAAAAAAAAAAAAAAAAAAAATGGACATTTTGCCAATCTTTCCTGCTTAAAAAATGGAAGTTAAAATTTGCGTGTAAAACACTCCTCCTCTAATTCTGAAACTTAAAAGCTGAGAACCAACAGTCATGGCGGAGGAAACCACATTGGAGGTTAAATTCAAATCTGTACTGCAACGATCCCAGGGCTTCTTCTTCATCCCCATAGTCTTACTCAGATTGCAGACTTTCCCATTTTACATTCCTATTGCACATTAACCATTAACAACTGCCTCTCTGAACAGAAAAAATATTCCCTCTTTTTTTGCCCGTCAGTATATGGGTACGATAAAAGTGCTCAGTTCAAAACTGTCTGGGAACCACTCGATTTCTATTCTGCCGCAATACCATCTTAACAAAAACAATGGCAGATAGCTAGAATGGGGCCTTTTATCCCTAACCTTTTTTTCTTTGATAAAACTAAGAATTTTTTAAATTAAAAGCAGCAGCTTCGCCAAGTTAACTAATATTCAATGGGATTCGATTGAAAACAGTCTTTCTTCTTCTTCTTCAAAAAGGGTGTGGCTTTAAGGCCTGAAGGTGGAGAAAAGAAGGGCCCCCCAAAAAAAACATACAAACAAAAAAAACCACATTTCCCTCTCCCCTCACATTGAATTCTCATAAATTACCTCAGGACAACACTTGCAGCCAACAGACTCTAGAGGGAGATGACCAAAGTGGTTGAAGTTGAATGATTCTGCAACTAACACAGGACAACAGGCTTTTCCTTTCACCTCAACCACTTGAGCTCAGTTGTCGCCCCCTAGAGTCTTGGAGGCTGCACGTGGTTCCGTCCTGACTTTCTTAATTGCCTGCGTCGGGGGGGTTGGGCCAGGGCTCTGAACTGCGGCGGGTCAGGGTGGGCCTCCACATGCTCCAGGGGTTGTAGGTGCGACTTAGCTCCACAGGGGACGCCCCGCTGTGCCCGACGCTGCCCACGGCACCCAGGGTGGGCGAGGCACAGCCGCTGTCTGTGGGAGGTCCGATGAGGTCTGAGATGGGCGAGGTCGGAGCAGAGGAGGTGGGAGGGAAGGTGTCTCCGCTGGTGGACCAGATGGAGGAACTGAAGGGAACGCCAGTCGACCACAGGCTGCTGTTGCCCAGGATGGACTACAGAGGGACACAAGCAGGACACTGAATCAGGCCAGGCAGCAGTGTGCAATCATACCTCCCAACAGCCAGCTTTACATTCCTAGGATGCTCATTAAAGATCTATAGTGTGATGAAAGCCCACAGCTGATTTTGTTACTCCATTAAACACTGCAAGAGGGCAATTATGGTATTGAGGGCGAGTGCAGAATTCCATTACAACCGCATTATATCATATTAATACATAAACGGAATAAAACCTCATGCATAATGTGTGTGCAGATGTGTCAGCAAGCTGGGAGGTGCTATGGTCTCTGCACAACCCAGCTAATCTGTCTTCTGCTCAGGTACTACTAATCAACAGCACACTGGGCCGACTATCAGGGGTCGCTACCGTGGTGGGGGTGGTGGGTCCGGATCCAGGGCTGCTGGTCCAGGAGTGGAGTGGGTCGGTGGGAGTGCCGGGGGCGGCCGCCCAGTACGAGGGTGAGGAGCAGCCAAACTCAGACCAGCTTTGGGGAGGCTCACTGCTCTTGGGAGTCGTCATGCCACTGAACACTGCACCGGTGGAAACACAAACACACACAATATATGGTACTGATGAGAATGTTCTGAAAAACACCACATCTCCTCACTCCCATTATGGTCTATACGCAGGGGAGGAGTTCTCTAGAGCACATACATGTAACTGAATTCCATTCCATTGACCATTCCATTCCATTGACCACTGATTTTCACACACATTTAGAAATCTAATCCAGTTACATATACTCAGGGCTAAGAAGATTCAGTGTGGTTACCTCCCGAGAGATTGAAGGTGTTGCTGGGCCCAAACGCAGAGAAGGAGTTGGCGGAGCTGAAGCTTGGACTGCTGGCGTTGCCAATGGGACTCCACAACCCAGTGCTACAATATGGAAAACAACACAGAGCCAGTATTAGGGCACGAGACTGAGTACATGACACAGTACACAGTTTTCATTAAATCATTCTATCAGTTAAGCTGAGTTAACTTACTAAGTTAAGATGACAACTGAGACTAAGAAAAATCTTTTTGGAGTGCAAGAGTAAAGGTTCATGACTTCTATAAAGAGTGAGAAGGAACAAGTCTACAAAACTTATAATTTACATACACTGCCTATGCTGACATCACAACTTCTTTCTACAACTGTCATTCAGTGGCCGTACATGCAAATCATGTAGGACAATTCTCAGAAGGACAGCAGCCATGTGTGTGTGTGTGTGTGTGTGTGTGTAGTAGAATGCCGTGTAGGGGCTTTAGAGGGTGGGGACCTCTCTGCTCTGCTGATGGAGGCAGTGTGTTGGGCCTCACCTGTCCGATCCATCACTGTCCACAGAGGTAGTGTGGGACACCTTGCCCAGAGTGTCTGTTCTGCTGACCGCAGCTTTAGCCAGACTGCTGCCACCTGATTAATCACACACACACACACACCGTATTATTAAGAGATATCATTAAAATTTGTATCTGATCAGCACTAAAAATTCTTGTACACATGACAAAGGTCTACACACACATACACATACGCATGCAAAACAAATAAAAAGCTAATCAAACGCATTATATAACCAAACCACAATCAAAGCAAACTAAATGACCCAAACAAGCCACTTGTGTATCTTATCAGTCAGTTTTATCAGTTGCGTATCAAAATGTAAGAACACACAGCTACTTGGAAAACATACACACAGTACTTATCAGTACAAGTATGATAAGCTTTTCAAATACACCACGAAAGCAATCAGATGACATGTGATTTCATTACATCATTTCTGTATTGAAATGTGCTGCACATACAGTATCACAGGCTTCTCCTACCTGGGCTTTTGTCGTAGCCTGCCGCCACTGCGGCGAACGTGGGGTTACCGTTTTGGCCCGGCAGAGAGACGGACTTGGTGAGCTTATTCTTGGTGCCAGTGGACACCTTGGAGGCGATCTCACTGCAGTCACAGAGAGGGGGGGGGGGGAACAAAAATAAATACATTAAAAAAAAAAAAAAAACCTTTCACACAAAACCTTCACAGCAAAATCACTGCTGTTTCTGAAGGTTGAAAAAGTGAAGCAAACTTCACAAATGAGATGTGGTGGCCTTGAGACGACTTTATAGCTATACACAGATTCCTGATGACTGCAGTTACTGCCAGATCTGCAGTATGTAGGTATTATTTCTTATTATTTCTTTCTTTGCAATTTGTGCAGCACTACATGCTCAAGGCTTCATCCCCACAGTATGGAAACCAATGCTTTCTTTCCCTCTGCCTTGTTCTTGAACGTGTCATGTCATGGCAGTCCATCACAAATGCTCAGTGCTCAAATATTAAGGGCTGGTGTATGTGGCAGGTTAGTCTGTGCTTACCTGGCGGTGTTGAGCACACTGCTGAAGGTGCCTCTGGGGGTGAGGCCGGGGGAGGAGGGGGGAGGTGGGGAGCAGGAGGTGCGGGCAGCCGCCCCCAGCCCCACTGAGGAAGAGGAGCTGCTGCCGCTGGAGCGCTTGAGAAAGGAGTCTGCGTTCAACGTCTGCATGGAGATCTGCTGCAGGCTCTCCACAGCTGGGGGAGAGGGTTGGGGGGAGGGGCAAAGGTGGTCCAGGCAAACACAAGTTTATTTTACAACACAGTGTGCTCTTGAATGCAGGAACAGGACATACATCACAGGATGGTTCCATTTTCCATTGTTTTTGGAATATTTGTTTTTACTTGAGCTGTGTGAGATTTTATCCAAAACCCTAGAAAAACATCAACAGAATGTGAAGGCACAATTATATTGAAATGCAATGTCATGAAATGCAATGTACACACTGCAGTTAGCATGCAAGTCAACTAGCTTAGGCCAAGCTTCCTAATATCACATTCTACTACAGGTGGCTGCTGCTGTTTTAAATGCAACTGTAGTAAATGCAGTGCTGTATTCATGACTATTTAAAACCAACGGTAATTCATAAGACCTACACATGGCAGCTTGAATGAATCAACCGATGAAGGGTTAAGTGTAATTGTGTGATGTACCATGCATGTACCATGTATGTAGTGTACTTGTAGCTCCACCTAATTGATTTCCTACTCAGCACTTTCCCACACTCATTCCAGACTAGAGACATGAGTGTCGAAGCGTAGTGGCAGGCCTCAAAGCAGCAGAGAGCACAGGGAGGCCTTTCATCTGTTCCCCTCCAGACACCAATTGGTGCTTTTAAGAGACATCATTTGAACGTCCTCCATCTCAAGATAAGACCTCAACTTCTCATGCAAAGCTTACAGGCTACAACTTCTGCAATTTAGCTTGTTACTTCTCCCTCTTGCTGTCTTCATGTGGCTAATCACATCTGAACTCAAATCAGTTGCCATTTAGCTAAATAGATTAACTTTGTTTATCCGGATGTTGTTATAGAAACCATGCTCTTGCTGTCAGTTGTTGCACTGGTGTGATACTACTGTGGAAAGAACATTTCAGCAAGTTGCTGGTTTTTGGTGGTTGCTGGTTTAGAGTTCTGCAGCTCATCTCGTTGTGAATCTTTGGTTTGACTTGGCCTTAAGAAGCTTTAAGAGATTGTTGCAAAGGCATGGGAAACATGATTGTGGTCACACTGGCAGTCCTGCTCTGTTGTCATAGCTACTGTAGTGTTATGTAGTGACAACACCACTGTGTTCTGGTTGGTGGGTCTGCGCTATAGTACTGGAGTAGGGCAGTTACTCACTCAGGGGGCATTTGTGGAGGGGCACGGAGTCCCACTCTGGAGGGGGCGAGGTGTCCTTCTCGCCCTCGGAACCGCTGCTGGTGACCAGGTCCTGGATGGGGCTGCAGGACAGTATCTTACCCAGAGGAGATGAACGGAACTCAGACAACTTCTCTTCTGTTGCTGGAGGGGGAGGCAGAACAATGTGCTTTAAATTGGCAAGAAAAAGTCTTGCCCTTTTAAGTGACATGACTACAGAACAGGAAGAATGACGACAAGAACGAGAACACACGGCATCACTGAGGAACAAAAACGGAGGAACAGAAGGTGTCACTGAAGAACAAGAATGAAAGAAAAGATGGCGTCACTGACCTGTTGCTGGTTTAGGCACTGGTCTTGGTTTGGTCATGTTTGGCAAGGCCTGCTGAATCGGATTCTTACTCGGGAATTTTTTGCGCTGTTTGTTTTCCAGGGGGGTTACATATGGCAACTCTAATGAACTGTGAAAGAGCAAACGGACAAAGATGAGAAACATAAGTCTCCTCAGAAAAGCCCCTGTGACTGGGGCTCAACTGTCCTGTCACTGAACCGCCTCAATCTTACCAGCTCTTTGTGTCCATTGGGGACTCGGCCTGTTTTGTGTTGGCCACTTTCTTGTGCTGGGGTTTAGACTGTGATTCAGGGGCTTCATCTTTTTCTTTATCCAACGCGGCTGAGCGACCTTTTTTATTACCCACCGCCTCCTGTGTGAACATACCAACACTTGCTCAATCCAGCAAATGAAAACTAGACTACTGGCCTGGATGCTTCTACAAAGGAATAACTGCGTTAAAGTTGAATGATTGAGTGTCTGGAGACGGATGCTGGATGGGTGAGAAATGGGAAATAATGACACAGACACATCAGTGAAATGAAAGGGATTAGATTCACTAAATGACCAGACTAAAACATAACTTGGAAATAGAAGAACGAATTTTGCTAAATGCACAGACGTCAGAGTACAATGGACACTCCCCAACTGTCAACAGCCTACAAGTGTCTGGTGACCTTCAGTGAGGCCAAATGTGACCCTAATCCCGACAGGTCAAGAGGTTGTTAACTGTCTCAAAACATGTTTTTAAACCGGTTCACGCCTGACAGGTTTTGACAAGACGAGGCCAAGCGGCCGCCTTACCTCTTTGACGCCGGCCTCCACATCAGGGTTGGAGGCCTCGGTGGTGGTGGAGGAGCTGTCGTCGTTGTCCACCAGCTTCAGCTCCTCCTCCGGCTGGGGCTTGCTCCTGCTCCTCTTCTCCTTCTCCTCACGCTTCTTCTGGGCCTTGGACTTCTTCTGCTGCTGCTGGGCTTTGCCTTTGGACTGCGAGGCTGTGTGGCCAAGCACAGTTTGGGAGCACGACAGTGAGTACCTTTGGAGTGCATCTGACTGATTAAGTTTCAATTAGACTGAGCTTTAAACTTTGCTTTGGTTCCAATGGGCTTGAAGTCAAGACTTGCAAAAGCCAAATAAGAATGACTCCATCAATAAATTTGAACTTAAAAAAAAAAAACACCAAACAAACAGAAGTCCTAAAGACACTGGCTAGTGAGCGTACCTTTGCCCTGTGTGGCCTGTGGTGCTGGTGTGGCCTGCTCCTGGAACACCTCAGTGTTGGCTGGAGACTCGGGCTGGTCCAGGTCGCGGTCCATGGCCTCCACAAGGCTGCTGTAGTCCGAGTCGTCCGAGCAGCGGCGCTGGTTGCTCTCCTGATGTGCCTGGCTCTGGTTCTGGCTCTGGCTCTGACTCTGGCTCTGGCTCTGGCTCTGGCTCTGCTGGGACTGGTTCTGGGCTCGGGAGCCGCGGCCACCCTTGCGGTTGCTGGGCTGGGCCGTGGGGCTGTCGTGACCCTTGTTATTGTGTGCGCTGGGGCCGGTTTGCATAGCTGCTCTGCTGTGGCCCCCCTTTGAGAGCCGCTCCAGGTGGCCGTTACTGTTGTTGTGGTGGGACGGGGCCGTGTTCTGTCTCCCTCCTGGCCTGGATGTCACGTTGTTGTTATACGACCCTCCTCTTGAAGGGTGATTGCCGTCAGTGCTGTTATCATTTGAACTGAGAATAAATTGAACACATTATGACAAGTAACACAAAGTTCTACTATTTTCTTCTTGCTTTTAGTTGAAAAGGCTTAACAGAAACTAGATTGAGGCTGCTGGGTCATATTTCAGATATTTCATTGGTGAGAGCAGGTCACATTTTCAAAACAAAAATATGCTTTGGTGAAACACCCTGTCTCTGGAGGTACATATGGCAGAGGCTCAGAGCATGTTTCAAATTAACTACAGATGTTGGAGGTAAAAAGTAGATTGCTTTTGGGCTTTGATGGTCAATAGTTCTCAATTCAACATAATAATGCTATTAGAAATATCTCCAACTTACTTTGAATCATTATGAATTCGTACTATTTCCCTGAGGTCAAAAGGTCGCCCCGTCTCCATGGTTGAGTTAGATCCCTCAAAGGACAGACGTCTCTTAAACGGCTCCCAGATCCCCAGTGCTTCAAGGTAGGCCGTGACCAGCACAAGCAGAAACATGGAGCTGCAGAGCAGACAGACAACAGCTTCAGATCATGGAGCTGAACTCTTGATTCACACAACATTACTGCCACCCAACAGATTATTACACTAGCAGTTTTGTCTGAACATATGTGACAACAGACTTGCACTGGCCAGAACATGAGAGATACACACAGATGCATTAGACATCAAAGGTGAGCTTACTGAATCTGGCAGGTTAGTCAACATTTGAACTCTTCCATAATGGTCATTTTGAATCCCTATGACCTTGTACATCTGATTAGTTCAATGAGACCTTATTGTGACTAAGTGAGGTCTGAACTGAATTGTGCCCGATGTGAGGCTTGAAGAAGCTCCTTCCACCTGACTGGGAGATATTCCATTGGGTCATGATGGACAGAACTATCAACACGCATGTCTGAAAAGCAGCACACCTCCCACTTGTAGCAGGCAGAGATCCTCTATATTGGTCATCACAGGATCAAATGCACTCCAATGCACACATCACTGAAAACAGCCTGCCAGTCTTATTAAGTGTGAGTGTTTCTCTTTGTTCCTGCAAGTACTGGTGCTGACTATTTGCTTCTGCCTAATTAAATATATTAGCTCAGCATTTTAACACTATGATTGATGGAATAAAGTTATTAAAAGCATTTCCTACTAATCACGACAGACACAATGTCAAAATGATGTTGCAAGTGATGATGCAACTATAAATGTCCTAGTATACTGTAGGTTCCTCTTACTGCCCCTTCAGATAAAGAGTTTTCCATAAAATTGCTTTTGTGTTTGATGTTTCAGCTTGCCTACGAAAACTGAACTACTGAAGTCATGCACCCCCATTCATCGACTTACACTCAGCCACAAGCTCTTGCTGACAAACAGCACGCAGTCGCTCTCGCTCCCTCGCTCACACACACAACCCAAACAGGACAGGACAGATCGTGTACCTCATGATAATGGAGATGATGACATAGAGCTCTAGCTCCCAGGTGGGCCGGGGCAGGGCCTCTGCGCACGACGCCAGCAGGTGGTAGGGCAGCGAGGCGTTCAGCACGAAGGCAAAAGACGAGCCGCCGGCCGACACCAGCCGCAGCTCACGGGTGATGCGCGACGCCGTGAAGTCTGGCGTGAACCTAGAAAAGGCACACATTCACAGTCGCTATCAGGCAACTATCCTTGGATGTTAAACATCTGTAAATTTATAAAGCTATAAAGAATGTAAACAGCACTGCAGTGGTACTAAATTATTACATTCCTCTCTGCTTTTGCATAGTTACAAAGCACTTCATTGCTATGCAGTACAGCATGAAAGGTACTAATTTAAAAAAAATAAAATAAAAAATACATATATATATATATATATATATATATATATATATTAAGCATTCTGAGAAATTGACCATTTCAGTATAAAGCTACTCACATTATAACAATGTCTTTGGACATATTTGGATTGAGCACAAACTCTTGACAGTTGACCACTTTGAAGCCATAACCTTCACAGGCGTAGCCGTTGATCTCCATGGCTTGGATGTGCAGGGGGAGGCGGCCAGTGTTCTCCACTTTAAAGGATCTTCTCAGACTGAAGTTGGGCTCTTTCAGCTTCACTTCTGAGGAAGAGCACAAGGAAGTGAATCGCTGATAAGAACACTACACAATCTTAATCACTGACAATACAGGCAATTAACTACATTACATTACTAATTAACTTCTTACATTAGCAGGCTCAGTGCGAGAATTTCTTTTCGTCCCCTTCAGAGAGAAAGTTATTTTTAAATGTTTCAAACATTTCTACAGACCTTCAGCACTCTAAATTTAGGTCCATTTTGACAGATAATCTTGTCATCTTTGCCTGGGCCATAACCCACCCAACAGAAGTATTTTCTGGCTGTCATTTACATTTACATTACATTTAGGCATTTAGCAGACGCTTTTATCCAAAGCGACTTACAAAAGAGGATAACATTCAAGCTACAACACAATGAAAGAAGGGCCACCTGCTGAGGAAAGGTTGGGCCACCTGCTGAGCCACACAGGGCACTAAAACAGGTGCTACTCCTGGCTCCGCTCATACTCACTGTCTGAGCAGTCCCGTAGGAGGGCCTCTGTCAGTTTGAAGCGCAGGGAGCTGCCTGGCCCAGGGGGTTTGCCCGCCATCTTTAGGCTCTCGTAGGTACCCTGGCCTTGCACCAGCAAGAAATCCACCACCGTCAAGTTGTTCCTGACAGACACAGACACATATGCACAATGAAAAAGAGTGACCCTTCAAGTCCAACACCACTACAGATATACATAAAGAAATAATTACTTTACATAGATCAAATACAGTATTACTGATCATTATTCTTCTGTTTAATTCATAAAAAAAAAACATCTAAATGATTCATGACTACTAAATATCAAATAATCACAGATGATATTTCAACTAAAAACTAACAACCTTAATTTACAAGCGTGGCCATGAACAGATTTACACATTGTGCCCAAGAGCAGATCTACAGATCTTTCAGCAGTAACTAATTGCATTATTTTTCAGTAATGAAATGGAGTGTCAGCCATTTTTCCCCATGGCTTAACACAGTCAAAAGGCCAGCTAGAAGTTAACAACCCAGCTAGCATTTACAGTGGCGCTGCTGCCCATAATCAGATTTCACCCTGACAGCGTCTTCCATGCGTCAGACACTTGAGTCAGATCCACTGGAAGATAAAATGACTGGGGTGTAGGGCTCCTGGGCTGAGCCAAACCATTAAGAGATACAGTGGAGTGTTACAGCAGTGAGTACTAGAAGACTCCAGAGGCTCAGGACTAACATTATTATTTAGTCATTAATTCATTTGACTGCATATTGCAATTTAATTAGCTTACATCACATTACTAGGGATGCATTTTTGTGGCCGACAGTGTGAAATCCTTGGACGTGAATAATGACATCACCACGGATGTATGTGGTCCTGTTATAAATGTAATGTGTGCGGAAGAAATATGAGCTCATCTCAAAATCTAAAAGGTCATATCTTATTGGCCCTGCCAGGGGGCACTGAGTTATGGGGGTGGGGTGTATGGATGGGGATGTCTTCTTGACTGCTGTCCAGGAGTGCCTCCTGACCTCTGCATTCATTTACTCCTGTGATAACTTTGCTCACATGGCCGGGTAGGACAGCTTTATTAGATAAGGCTCTAATCCATTCCTGCAATTGGCCCGTAACCACTCTTCTCCGCATGTTCCCTGTGCTCACAGCAAAAACACTCTCCAGGAAGGAGGAGATGAAGGCCAAAGCGACATTGGCTGCAGCTTTTCTGGGGGGGTTGTCATGCTTTTTTACGACTGGGTTAAATGTCTTGGAGAGGAAGGAATTACAAACGAATGAAACAAGCTTGATTCTGTAGACCCCGCAAAAAGAGAGGAAAAAAAAAAAATTCGGCCAATTATCTCAGACTAAAATATGCCTGAGGCTTTGCCAAGGCAAAAGGAATGAGGGAAACAAACACATTCCCCCAAACCTCTTGGCCATGGTTAGTGTGCATATGTATATACAATGTACCACTGGTTTTAGTGCTATGTTTGTGCAAGCATTTGTTTGCTATTTTAATACACTGTAAAAGTGTGTCATATTGACGAACATGATATGGGGGGGATTTGTTTAATTTTAACATTACAAAATTACCTAGAAATTACACCTGAATGTGAAGAAACTACCACTAAAAAAAAAAAAAAAAAAAAAAACTGTGTTGCCCACTACAGTTAGCAGTTAGCATACTTGCCAGCTAGTGTCACAACGGACTGTATTGCAATTTCCATTACTTAGCACCACATTCAGTGCTGTGTTAAATAGAATAGAAATCAGTGGAAAAGCTTAGTCGCTTTGCTGCATTCAAGACAAATGAAACAAATGAAACAGAACTCCATCGATAATATCTTTCAGGTGTCTAGTGGATGAGCTCCTTTGCTGGCCAGTACCTGATGATGAGTAAGGAGGTCCGTGTGTGGTTACTGATGGGCTTGAACCTCACTGTGAAGCTTTTAACTTCTCCGGGGGGGAGGTGCAGGTTGTGGACAAACGGTTGCGTGGGCCCCTCTGTGAAGCCGCTGCTGGTTCTCGTCAGAGAACTCTGAAAAGACACAAAGACAAAAATCAGTTCATAACACACACATGCTCCCTATACATGGAATTTCATGATTGGATTTGCATTTCCCACTAGCAACCTTCTACTGCAAAGTGCCATGTCACACAGTGAGGAAAAAGTACAGCACTGTACAGTAGAGAGGAAGAAAAAAAACAACAAAACAAAAAACACATACCAGCACACTGACAAGCATACCGAGACGCATACCATGCCACTAGTTTTGACTTGAGAGAGAGAGAGAAAAAAGGAAGAACAGCAGTGTAACTTCTGGAGAAATGAGATACCATGTCAGCGCAAGAACTCACGCCAGCACAAGGGCTTGGCCCCTCATGCACTATTCAAATGGCTTTCCAAAGAAATCAAAACGGAGGCACTGATGCATGCGCTCGCTTGCTCAGACACACACACACACACACACACACACACACAGACACACAACTTTGGCCCTATCATCTGACTGGCAGAACACCTTCCACACACAATAGTCAAGTCAGCCAAGAAATGGGACCATGGGTAAACATTACTGATTATAACGTCAACAGTCACCAAGGGGGGAAAAATCTGTACCATCAGAAAATCAAGTGGTGCTGACAAAAGAATGTGTAAGTCTTTTCTATTCCATTCATCTCAACTTCCCAGTTACAGTGCATGCATTGTCTAGAACTATTGTAAGAATAAACAAAAACCTACCACAATAACTTTACCCCCCAAAAATCTTTCAATGGAAAAAAAATCTAATGACTAAATGTCTAAATAATGCTAAACCCTGCGTTGACCACTGTTCTACATCCCAGAGGTTAAGAAATCTCAGACTCAGCGAAGAGGAGGCTGTTGTGAGGAGCACCAAGGACACTGCACATTGGTACACAACTCACCTGATTCCTGTGGATCTGGAACTCTAAAGTGGTTGTGTCAATGCTTGGGAGGTTTTTAACTGGGAGCCTGTTGAAAGAGACACACACACATGCACTTTAAGGAATGCAGAGTGCATAAATAAGACATCTAACATAAAGCACTATATCATACATATAGTTTTTACTGTGTTGATAAATGTCATTAAGTATTAGAAGGCTTTACCTCTCTAAGAGTTTTTCAGCGAATTCTGAAGGGTTGGGGTACAGCGCCAGGGGGAGAATTTGGACGTAGATGGGAACGTCTGCTGGGTTCTCAAGTAAAACCTCTACCTCCTGAAAGCATCACAAGAATGGCGTGAGGATTTCTTGAGGGGGAGGCATAGTTCATTCAGATTCACATACAAGTATGGTGACATAGAAACAGACGTAGAAAATAAAATATATATTAGATATATATAATTATATATTATATGACATAAATTACATTATATTATATGATATATATATACACATACACACACACACACACACACATATATATATATATATATAAAATATATTTGATCCACGTGATCGTGCCGGATTCATTTTGGTTCCGCTTTGTGCCAACACTTCCTCCTAACAATGGGCAAAACTCACTCTGTTCCTGCAACAGAGGCTGCTGACTGAGCCATTGGAATGGGCAGTGAAAACAGGGAGATGTGGAGATGCTTACTGAGGAGCTGTTGGTGTTGGTGAGGGGGAAGAGGATCTGCCATGATGACTGGAGCAGGGAGGGCCACATCATGCGGGCACTGACGCGGGCCTGCACGTTCTTCTGCAGGTCAGTGTCCACTTCAAAGACTCCTTCCACCCTACAAATTCAGCAGACAATTAAAAACCAATCTCTGGGAAAACAGACAATACAGGAACAATACCACGAACAATAACAGTGTTAAACATTCTGTTCATGTCTACTCAACAGATGTTTTCATGCACAGACAGTACCATCCCTCCCACCATACCCAAAACAAAGGAAATGAATAGTCAATGCGATACTGTGCATTCTTCAGCCAGCTCTTGACAACTCGTCATGATGAATTGCTGTTTCACAGGCGTTGGTCAACTCACTCATGTCTGGAGCTTTCCCTGATCTCCTCCCAGGTCCTAAGGAGTGTCTGGTGCAGTTCTGCATCACCATCCCACATGTCCTCCTGCATCACAGGCCCGGGGGGCTTTGGCTCATCTGAGGGGAACAGACAGGACACATTGGCATGCTCCTTTTAGGGATACATGATACTAACACTTGCAGCTTTACTGCTTGGACCCCATTAATTCCACTCAATCATCTAAACTTTCCATTTGTCCAACTTTAACTAAGGGCAGAAGGAAATACGTATATTAATTAGTTGCTTATAAATATACTAGTTGGTTATACTTGTAAGTTAAACTGATATACTGCCCCATCAAGGGGGTGTATAATGGCATTACAATGGCATTACATTGTGTGCCTACACAAAAATGAGGGACCACTCAATTCATATTTGATATGATCTGTACTTACATTTTCTCAGGAAAGGCAGTCCAACATAACAGTGGTTTCCACATTGCAAACTGGCATCAAAATAAATATTTGCGACCTATAAGGAACCAAACAAACCCACATTTCAGCAAAAGAATAAAGAGCCAATTCAGAGTGTCCATGTTTGCTGTTAAGAGTACATGGCTGAGGGGCTCAGTGCTTTTTACAGTGCGGCTGTTTACAAGGAGGATCACGTTACTAATGAGTCCTCCAGCACATGTCCCTTCTAGAGGCCAACTACTGCCAACACTCATCTGTGTGTGTGTGTGACTACACTAATGAAACTGCCTAGGAGGAAGTTAAGGGCTTAAAGCAAAGGATATGTATGTGCCAGCAGTAAACAGATTGTCAGAGCCGCTGCATCACTACCCATTTCCAAATGTGCAACAGCCACCACCAGGCCCACACCTGAAGTCTGGCACAGCGGCCTAGAACTTGGCGGCTTTATGGTGACGGCTTTATGAGCCCATCGTGTCCAGGTCTATTCCAGAAGTGCCAGGGGCTGCTGGTGGTGTGTTAGGCTCTACCTTGGATTTGCGTTTGGGCTCCAGCTCGTCTTTGCTGTTCTTGAGGCGCTTGTGGTAAAAGCGTGGGTCTTCTGTGAGCGAGCCCATGTGCTGCACCCGCACCCTCTGGGAGAAGGAGCTGCTGATGCTCAAGCAGTGGTGCACCACTTTACCCTGTGGGGGCCACAACACCACCGTTACATACACATACGACCAGCTACATACACACACAGAAATGACAGCGCGTGCACACACACACACAAACACACACACACGCCTGCACGCACCTTACTGAATAAGCATTACATGATACTTTTTTCAGAGATCAGACATGTCATGAGTGTCAAGACACAGGCAACACAAATGTTTTGGGCACACCATCACTGATTACATCTGTGGTACAGTGATAGTCCAGCACATTTCAGCCCACAGCCCTATTGTTTGAGCACACCATGCAAATTTGGTTCAACACAGATGAAATAGTGAAAGCATAGCACTAACAAGGAAAGTCAGGGTCAGTTTCATTTCCCTTGCTCCTGTCAGTTAGGGTTAGCCCCTGGTTTGTTCAGGGAACTTTCAGGACAAGACTATGGGCTGAAATATGTCAGAACATCCCTTTACACTCAAAAGCGCCTGCTGTGGGTAATGTTATGTATAGACTATGCCAATATATGCCTTATGTCAATGCATATGCTATGTATTGACATGAGGTGGGTGGATTAAAGTCTTACTGGGAACGATGGGGGTAGGATGATGTGTTTTGGGGAACTGGCCAAACTGCCCACTGCTACCACAGCCTTTACTGGAATGGTCAGTATCTGAAAAAAAAGCGCACACACACACACACACACACACACACACACACACACACACACACACACGCTCACGCACGCACACAAACACATTTCAAGTTATGAAAACACACATACTATATCTGCATTGAGGAACCTCTTAATAGTCAGAAGACTTTAATGGCACGCCAATATAACACAAGCTAAGCTCACAGGCCATATGATCAAGTAGCAATAAATCAATCAGTACTGTGCTTATTGGCTTATCAAGGCAAATAAAGGCAAGAGCACGAGGTTTGATTCAGTGCACCAGAGACTGTTCATGAGTCTATGAAGTGGCTGAAATATAGTGTTGCCATGCCGTTAAGGGAATACCTGAAATGTGGTCTCCTAATAACAGTTACTATGTAATATGTAAACAGAATAGTGTTCCGCCTCCTGGACACGGCAAAGCTTAGTGCCTCACCTCGTAATCTGTTGTGATGTGCACCGCCCCGTCATACACACCCTCCAGGTCCTTAGCAACCAGCGTTACTCTGAAGGCTGCATAATAACCAGAGGCCAGAATGACCTAAAGAGAGACAGACACACACATGCATGAGACAAGCAGACGCGCACACACACACACACTTCCAGCACATTTCCATACTGTTTTCCCTATGACTCAAATGAGCTGTGTGTTTGTGCTATAACAAACAATGGTGCCTTCAGAGAGGTGCCGTATTTCACTCCTATCACTGGCACAGCTGTGGGAATGCCAGCAGACTCAGACTGATAACCCAGGAGGAAATATTTATTTAGCCTTTTAAAGGCAAAATAGTTCAGCCAGCAATCATCATAGGTATGAGCTCATACACACAGAGGAAGAAACAAAATGACCTTCAGTTATAAATGTTAAGGTATCTGAATGGCTTGTCTCTTCACATCTGTCTCCGTCAGAATATATTCCATCAACAAACTCCTTTCCAGATGAGGCAATATGAAAAGACTACACTCTATGGGAGGGGAATTAACTGCAACAGCACTTTAATTCTTATTATAGAATGATATATAAATGATGTAACAGACACACTGCATATATCCCTATGCTTGATAGCGTTTATAGCCAACATCCTGCAGCCCCATCATATCAGTTTGAATCACTCAAAACAAAACAGGAAGCTGCCCCAGCTGATGCACCTAAAAAAGGTACTCTTTAACCACATCTGAACATTGAACATGAGCAAAGCATCATCAACTTCAGCTTATTTATATTAACAAAAATCTATACTGCCAAATGCCTCATTCTGCTTAATATCTTAATGTGTGTCTGCCAGTAAAATCCACACCAAGCTATAAGTGGAAGCACAGAGACAGCTCTCTCACCGCCTCCCTCACCAGAGAGGACGCCAGGCTTAAGACTGCTGCTTTGTGCAACTTGGTGACATCCACACTTCTCATACTGATGCTGATTTAGCTGGTACGGAAACGTCCCACTAAACAAGGAGTTGCTTTAGAACCTGTGTTTGACCCCTCAGGCTCATTGCCTCTATTGTGAGTGGACCGTACCGTTTTGTGTGTGGAGGCTGTGGCATTGTGGAGGTCTTTGGCGCGGGCAAGTGCTGTGGTTCTGTTGCCTCTCTCTGTCTTGAGCAGCTCCATGGAGAGGCTGTCCCCCGTCACCAGCCAGGGCCTGATTACCAGCTGAGGGCCAGAAAGAAGCCCCAGGTTAGAAAGGGATCAGGAGACATTTGCCTTTCCTTCATGTAGCTTGCTCTGTTCGTTGTAGTCTTTCAGAAGCCTGTCTGTCAACAACTCCAGAATGCTGGTTCAGTATGGCATCGGTATAGTTTTGCTTTAGTGCACTAAATCACACTAAATCATTTGACTTACAGCGGTGAAACACGCACCCATAAGTTGAGAAAGTCCTTTCCAAACAGTAAGTATTAGTACAAGGTTCAGATTTTTGACATCTTATTTGTAGTCCTCTAGTGTTCTTATGTACTGGAGCTAGGGAACAATAGCACCACTATAATAATGACAATGGGTAACTACAGGCAGTCCCACAGAGTTACTCCGAACTCCCATGATTATTAACCCAAACTGTCAGCAGTTGTTAGTAATCCCCAGGTAAGCTTGCCATTATGCTACAATGGGCAGACGCCTAACCCAAAGAGCTGTCCTCAAAGCGATCAATATCAGGGCAAATGTGTGGCACATTAGTCAAATGGTGGCGTCTCTGTGCTGCTGTCATGTGTGTCCTGTTAAATATTAATTAAAGCAATCCATACATTCTAAGGCAGAGAGTTCAGGGAGGATGATGTTTATCTTACAGTAGGTAAACAAGATAAAAAGAATGGCTGGGCAAATAAAGCATGAGCCTTCTGTTATCTTAAAGAAACTGCGTGGCTTAGAAATAAGATGGTTTTCTGGGGAAAACCCATGAAAAATAAATAACACGCATGAGGAGATCCAAATAACCAAGCAAGCAAAATTAGAAAACTAGGTCAAGAAGAGCCCCATCCGTCACTGACTTAACAACACTTTACAGGACGTGACTTTCCCAAACAAGTCAAACAAGTCAGTAGGAATTTTACTAGTATGGAAAGGGCAGTGCAGTTACATTCCAGGCACAGATTAAGCATTCATGATATGTGCAGACAAGCCTGTACACAGAGCAGCCATGTGAAAGAAAGCAAAAGGTCAAAGCTACCAATAATCATTGTAGGCGGGTGAGGACCATTAGACCATACCTCTATAGGGTTACTGTTAATTACCACAAACACTATGCTATTGGTGTCTGTAGCACTGAGTACACCAAAGTCCAGCAGATGCTCCTCTAGGCTGGGGGGCAACACCAGCGGCTGAGGAGAAAGGAGAAAAAGACAAATGCCGTTACGGACAGTAAAACCACTGGCAACGTGCTATTGATTTCTGAACTACTGAAGTCATAGGATTTGACATCCACATTGCAGCAAATAAATACAGCGAGCATCTATTACGAGCTCAGTGAAGAGGTGCCAGTTATTCTGAATGGATGTGTGTACTATTACATAGTACACTGTCTCGGCCCCCTGTGTTCTGTCTTGACTGCAGCAGCAAATGTTCACACAGATAGCCTTACTTTCACATCAGCTCTCTTTTTAGAAATTGTACTTGCAGTTTATTTTTAATCAATTGCACAGCGCCTTGAGTGCTTCCACTGTACTGAAAACAACAAGCCAAACAAATAAGAATCAATTCCCTGCAAAGAGTGTTCAACAGACTCCACTACTACCCATTCCAGACTAAATGTAATTGTGCCAGATTACTATTGATTCTTACTCTGTTAAACCTGGTTAACAATCCCATTGACGTAAGGAGTCTCTTTGTGGGGGGAGAGAGAGAGAGGGAGGGAGATAGAGAGAGAGAGGGAGGGGGAGAGAGAGAGAGAGGGAGAGAGGGAGGGGGAGAGAGAGAGAGAGGGAGGGGGAGAGAGAGAGAGAGAGAGGGAGAGGGATCCTGTACCTCCAGGAAGCCAGTGTAAGCCCGCACGGGCAAGTGGAAGCGTGAGGCATTGGTGACCAAGAGGATGTTGCTGTCGATGTGGATGGAGGGCCGCGAGGGGCGGAAGAGAAGCGTGAAGATGTAGCGGGCCTCGCGAGGAGGCACCAACACCGGCTCACTGAAGTTCTGCACCTGTGGGGGAGGAAGAGGAGGGTCCGGAGAGGAAGAATAAGGCCCGTGAAGAAAGAAGGTTAGATTCACAGATGGGAAAAGTGAAGCAGCAGAGGGACAGGAAGAGGGGACAAAGAGGAGAGACACACACAGTGGGAGGGACAATGGTGGTGGTGGGGGGGGTGAGGTTAGGTAAGATTGGGAGGTGAGGGGGAAGGGGATGAAGAGGAAGAGGAAGGGAAGGGGGGAGATGGCTCACTTGTTTCAACTTGTATAGGCTAAGTGGTCCAACATTCATAAAGAGTAAAAATGCATGCACGTGTGCTTGCCAATCCCACAAAAACAGACAAACTACCAACACAATTCTCTGGAATCATCCCATGCTCACATGGTACACACACACACACACACACACTTACTTTGAACATGGTTTTGGCCTCTTCAGGCAGTGAGACGTCATGGACGAGAATGGGGAAGTTAAAGGTGTTGGTGAGGACTATGGGTCTCTCCTGGGGGTCTGGGGGGCTGTCTCTGATGTGGAACAGGGTGACTGTGTGATCAAAACCTAGATACCTGCCAGGGGAACACACGCAGAGGAGGGAACAGACATTAATGGATATAGAAGAGCCTACCAGCTAAAACAGCTACCATACATACATGACATTCATGTTTTTTTTTAGTCTTATTTTAGTCTAATTTTCAAAGAGCATTTTCTAGAGGAGACATCATCTCTACATTAATGACTACCATTAAGAATATGTTAGATCTTTTAAACAGTCCTAAATAATAAAGACAGTAATCATACCCTTCTAAAACTTCAGCTTGATATGGAATTTCAAGTTTGGAGTAGCTTTTTTCTTTTGCTTTCACTGTTATTTTACCAGATGTCTGTGATGGTCTTTTCACCTTTGACGCTGAGGGGAAAAAATGAAAATAAAAGTTAAATTAGCTGCATATCTGGAGCAAGTCAGCTCAATATTAGGGCCGTATCCCTTACCACAACCTGCAAGTCAGCTCATTACTGTTTGGCCGCTAAGACCTACAAAATGCCATTGTGAGGCTATTCTTGTGGAAGATCATATTCCCAGTATAGTGTTGTGCTTTGTAATCTTTGTGTCAATCGTTTGTTCCAAATCGAAGGGGAAAAAACAAAAAAAAGTCAAGCGCATCACGCCATCTGATAGCAGAAACCAAAGATGATGGACGATTAGCTGGCAAGATACTGACAAGCATCTTCTGCTCACAGTTGATTTATATAACCTCTTTTTGTCCTCATAGTAACGGCTTTACTTCACAGCACCTAGAAATGACAGGATTCATGGAGCTCATTCTTTACTGTAATGACTGAATGGGGCTTCCACTGTTGCCAAACACTTGCTGCTCTCAGGTATTTTACTGAGAGTTATTGTGAGTGCAAAGGAGGCCATGTTACACTGGGATTAGATTTATATTATAGGTAGGGATTAAATGCAGGGCTAGAGAGGGATTACAGTATCTCTGTTGGGAGGGTGGCAAGGTGAAACTCAATAAGAGAAACACTACAACATATTTCTCATGAGTGCACCAGCAAAACACAACAGAACATGACACAATGGTGTGTCATGTACTTTGGTGAGAGATAACATGCTTTAACTAGGGCTGCTTAATTAGGGGAAAATGATGGAATGAATGAATCATGATTATTTTGATCAATACTGAAATCATGATCATTCAACATGATTTTTCATTAACTTCGTAAAAATGTTGCATTCATCTGAAAAAAAAGGAGAAAACTTTTCCCCATTTCCCCATCCTATCCTCTCAAATTTCTGTTCATATAAGCATGTATGCACCATTAAGAACACAACCCAGAATAAGACACCTGTTACATGGAATATGCCAAAGTAATTGTTGTTTCCCAACTATAACTACTTATTTTTACGACTGTTGGAAACCATAATTGTAGTCACGATTAAAATTCACTTAGAACATGTTCCCTCACTAGTGTTTGCGGACATTCCACAGGAGAACAAAACAAAACAAACACAATAAATCGAGTTGCCAGGACTTACCATCGAGACTAATGCTCGCAACTTTGGTGTATTTATTCTCGCCAGCTTTAAGTGTGATTTGCTTGAATTCTATTGACACAGCATCATTTGATGGCGTTGGTCGTATACTCTGCAGAAAGATGAGATGTCAGTGACATGACGGCTTGTAGAGAGGCCTGAGAGCTCAATGCAGGTGAATGGGATGGAACAGCTGACAGAGCAATACTTACTGTGATTGGTACATCTTTCATTCCTGAATTTAGCAGGTGCAAATTCAACTGCTTTGGTCGATCTGTTAAAATAAAAATAGCACAAGTGCCTGAGTACTTTGTCTGACACTTCTTCTGAGGCCCAGAGAAGAATCAAATTCAACATGTCTGGACATGTACTTGTATGTGGCCTTACCTTGAGATCTTAGTGTACCAAAGTCTAGCATTTCTATGGAGGAGTATATACCAGGTGCTGAAAAAAACACACACAAGGATTCTTTAACTGTAAAACCAATACTATGATGATGGTAAACACCCATTACAAAGACATCTTTACATTTGCATTTGACAATGTGAACATGTTATTTTATTAACATATACATATATAACATATTACATAGGTGGTGCTGGTCTGGTTCCATCAGATTGAACATCCTGAACATCTACAAGTTGGGAGTTCAATCCCTGAGACTTCCACCACTGCTCCCCTGAGACTTGCCCAAGCTGGGCTGTCCCTGTAGTTGACTGGATGAAGGAGTGTCCCTGTAGTTCACTATAAGTCAATCTGAAAATGAGTGTCAGCTAAATGCTCTTACTAGTACTTCCCTCCGCCATTTCTACTCCTTCTTATGGGTTGATGACTCAAATTTCTGTAGAAGAATTCAACTTTTCCTCATTCCGAGAGCTGAACTGACCTGCAGTGACCTCCACCTCCATAGGGAGGATGATGAACTCGTCCTCGTTGGAGGCGTTGGTTTTGATGCGGATGAAGGCGGTATGGTTGTCGGCATCTCGCGACGAGAAGCTCGCCCTCATCACCCCCTTCGTCTCAAAGGGAGGTATCTCCTGCAGACACATGTAGCAAATCATGAGCATAAAAAAATAACGGTTTCTACTTAGTCGGTCTCACGGGGGAGTGAGTGAGGGATTTAATGACCACAGCACAGTGGATGGCACTGATCACATGGAGCAGATCAGAGGTGAGCTGGTGCGTACCCATAATTTTCTGGTCCCTCCCTGCTGCCCTGTGGGCAGCTCAAGGTGCAGGTCGCCCCCACTGGAGTACATCTCCACAACCTGAGGAGGAAACAGACACACACAGGCTTTAAGTAATGTTGCTGGGCAATAAAATGAACGGTTCCCAATGCTCAGACTGAATAACTGGGACAAGAGTCCTATGGGTGTTCTTTAGATTAAAAATATGGTGCCGAGAGGAAAAGCTGACGTAGACAACATGGCTCATGGCACAGCCTTCTGTATCGTCTCCTCCAGTCACCCATCACCACCTCCTTGACATGTGAAGTGGTGTGTGTCTGAGCTAAAGCTCACAACAACAACAGCCTCTTGTGTTTGAGCCTTAAAAAGTTGTGCATTTAATACAAAAAATAAAGAATATATTTTTGTACTGTACGTCACTTTGGATGAAAGCTTCTGCCAAGTACAAATAAACCTAAACATGATTGATTGATGTAGGACATACAGAGTAGTGGCCGGTGTATGGCTGTGGTGGGGGGGGCTCACCTGCAGGGGCTCGCTGTGTGGGTTGTGGATGTTTATGAGGGGGGAGAAGCTGCTGTTGACAGGGACCCGGGCCCCGATGAACGGCCGCAGCCTGTATGGATTGGGGATGCCCACCCCAAACACCTTTCCAACACAACGCAAAATAGAGAGATGGTAAATGCCTGCTACCACTTGCTAAGGTCTAGATACTTGATGATAAAAACATGGTGATCAAAAGTGCAGGAAACCGTGGGCATATCAGTCTCTAAGATCTAAACTGTGCACGGAAATTCAACCTTAGACACTTTTAATTGGTTTCTTTTGAGCACATTTGTGTGAGAAAAATGTGATTACCTGGTACGTAAACACTCCATGGTGTGATGTGTTAATAAATAAAGTGTTTTCTACATTGCCTACTACTCGTGCTAGAAAGACCACATCAAATGATGTGTTTCCCCCTGGAGGGATGATCTGCAGAGAAACAAGGAGAGAAAAATAAACAAAAACAACATGACTGAAACTTCAAATCTATGCTGTGGCTTAGCTTGACAGATCACAAAAACATGCAGGCTTGATCAATCATTAGCCTGTTCTTATACAGGCATCTTCCAAACCAAAAGCTGAAGAATTAGGATCTAGAATGACAAAGGTTTTGTGAAAGAGGTATGTGGGGATGAGATTTAGCAGGAAAGGTTACCTACAAGGACCCTGAAGGCTAACTTAAGACATTTCAAGTTTGAACTTTACAAGGTAAAATATGTCAGCTGGGTTCAAATTCCAACCTTGGTGCTGGGGACACAAACTACATCAAATAAGGATTAGTTTTGTTTTGTTTTGTTTCTTCTAAAGAACAGTGCGGAGGGAAGTTATGTTGTATGCAAGCAACATCCACATTCTATGAGTTCACATTTCACAGTTTTCACACAAAAAGCTAGTTGGGTGAAAGTTTCACAAGGCTGTAGAGCCATCTTCACACATCACCAATTTCCACTTCGCCATCAATGAAGGCCATTAACTTAATTGGCATAAACATGAATTGGCAAGACTGTGTACTTCCTGATGGTCACCAGCACCATATCCCATAAGATTATTAGCTGAGACACTGACTAAGTGGCCTACTTCAGACAGACATGGAGAGGAAAGAAAAAAAAAAAAAACAGTACAAAGATTCACATTTCCAAGCAGGCATTTAGTGGCGTGGTCAGAAAAATGCACTGCTGTCACTCTAAAAAAAACACTGCTCTTTTCAGACAACTGAGTTTACTGGGGGGGACCATTCCCCCCTTTCCGACTGTGAAGGTTAAACAACATACATCACTTACCCTGTTTTGAAAAAAGGAAGCGTGAAAATGCGCTGTTGTCGCTGATATAGATATTAAACTAATTTCTTCTGAACTAGGATTGTGCAAGTAAACTTTTTCCATTTTTGGCATTCCAACTGGCCTAGGAAGGGGATGAGAGAGGGAGGAAGAGAGAGAGAGCAGATTTAAATGGGTGTATCCAGTGTATTAAAGAAGAACACACAAACACACACACACAGTTAGTGTTACTTCTAAAATGTCACAATGCACTTTACAGATGTCAAACAGACTCTTCAACAACAACAGTTCTACCGCTCCTGTTTCCAGTTCACATTTATTATTAATGACTACAGCATTCATTTGACTCATTTTGACAGGATGTGGAGATCTGTAGGCCTTATGAGTCAACACTAAAAACGCACCAAGCGCTTGGAGAAATGAAAGCAGGCCGACACAGAGTTCACACATAGTACCACTTTCTAAGAGGTTCATCCTGCAAGTACTCTTTTGGCCTTTAATTCTGGAAGAGGACAAAAGGGAAAACAAGTTGGGGCATGCACAGACCTGGCGTATAAGTTTCAGGCTGTTGTTGGACTGGGACTGGGTTCACCAGTCTTACTGTTAGAGGCTTATTGTTTCTCCAAAAGGGGAAGACAAAGGAAATCAAAGTAAAACTGTGTGAAGGGGAGTGCTGAAAGGCTTCTTTTATGTGGTGAGGAGGATCCTACACACCAAACTGTTATCTGTAGGCTATTTGTGAAATGTAATGAACCCACACTACCAAGTAGCATGCGCTGACAGTTGTAAGGCATCGTCCTCTGCATGCTGGCATAAACAAATCATGATAAGACCACTTCTTATTGCTCAGTTAGTTACTGACTAGGCCCATTGCTGAGCTCATGGCTGGTCCCAATGGAATAATGTTTAATCTAATCGTGGTCTCCGCTAAAAGGTCAGAAAAATGGCCTAGGAATGGAAATGGCCGGTTTGCTTCTGAATCAATTTTCCAATTAAGCATAGTACATTAGAAGTTTTAAAAAATATGACAAACAAATAAATGACTCAAACCATGTAGGCTAGGCTTCATATTGCTGATGGCAATCTCATTGTGACTGATGGTGCGTTTGTCTGCTGAGACTCAACACAAACTTGTGAAAAAAAAGTTGCACTTTTTTTGGAGGTCTGCTGTGACATTCTTTAACAGATTTACAAGGTTCAGGATGAACTGAAGGTAGTGGTTGAAAGCAGAAGCTACAGGCTCACTTTGTTCGGGGAGGTATGACTATAGTACAAAACATAAAAAAAAAACATCTTTACTCTGCACAATCAACAGATGTCAGATGTCTTCAGCTGCAACAAACACCCATTTCCCTGTTTTCCTTTGGCTTCTAAAATGCAGACAAAATGATTTTCATCAAGGATTCACATATGACAGTGCCCAAGATCATTCAACCCATAAACCTTGACTAATGCAAAGCTAAGGGTAAACAAAATGCCAGCACTCTCTCTCTCTCTCTCTCTCACACACACACACACACACCCCCCTTAAAACGGAAATGACAGAAACGACAACTTTCAACAGGAAACACAAAACGCAAGATGGTCTCACCTTTACAGAATTTAAAAATAGAAAAGTGGGTATTAAAACACATCCTGTTTTGACACAAATAGGTGCATTCCCTTTCACCCGATTCACCTGTTTAGCAATGACTAGCATAAGAGAGTACAATACCAAGACGGTGTCACCATAGACTTTATGTCAATCTTTAATAACAATCATTTCACAAAAAACTGACTCTACTCACATCCAGATCAGTCCAAACAAGCTAGCCTAAAATTCAAGTTAACACTAAAATGACACGTCAAAACACGACAAAACCAGTCTATCTGACTGCACAACTCAGGCACTCTTAGAGAATTCAGCACTTGGAACAGCCAAGACTACACAGTCCAAAACAGAAAAAGGGAACTGAGCAATACTGAAGATAAAATGCACAATATAGATATCAGAATGCTGAATGTTAATATAGTATATATTTGTCTACACTTTATAACTTGATCTACACGTGATAACTAATGTTAACTGGCATCTCCAAACAATGGGTGGCCACAACTGATGTTAATGATCTCCACATATTTTTACTGTATCAACTGAAGAGAAGCAAGACTTCAGTCAGATTAGAAAGAGGTGGCTGTGAACAGACGTGTGTACTGTGTGCTGGGGGTGCCGCAGGTGCTGCACGAGACACTTACTGTTCATGGAAGTCCAGCATGGGTGGCTCGAAGCGTATGGGCCTGCAGTTCCCTCGGTGCAAGGGTGGGCTGGAAAAGACCAGGGAGAGAAGGCATAAGGCAAATGCTGAGTAGGCAATGGGAGCCATGGCTACTGCTCATCGTCAAATACTGTGCGTGCGTCAGGCATGGGAAGGGAACTGCTGTAGTGGACGAACCAGTGCTTAGTTATGTTTTTGTTTGTGCATGTAAGGGGGTGTGTGAGAGGGTGTGTGTGTGAGTGAGTATGCGTGTGCACGCACATGAAAGAGGAGGAAGAGAGAGAGAGAGAGAGAGAGATAGGAGAATCCTGCAGAACCAGCCTGGTGGCTGAGGGCGTGTTTGTGCATTTGACAATAAAGAGGAACATTTTCTTGATGGCACAAATGCTTGTGTGTGCATTTTGTGCACATTTGTGCGAGTTTGACTATTCAGGACCTCCATCAGATTCTGACCAGCAGAATACAAATGCTGCAGATATTTCTAAAGGTCTGACATAACATTATTTATTAAATAATAATAAAAAATAAAAAAATAAATAATTTAAGCTGTCACCTAAAAATTCATTGTTTCAGATAAACTGAAACTGAATTTGACTTTCAATGGCTAAACATTTCTTAAAATAAGGGCACGTTCAGAGTTCAAAGATTAAGGCGTATGGGCAAAGAACATGGCTTCACTTTTGTGTGCATTGGTTATAACAGCCACACAGCCTTAACAACGTAACCAAGTAACACAATACATGCATGTGTATGGGTGCCATAGCCACACAGCCTTAACAACGTAACTAAGTAACACAATACATGCATGTGTATGGGTGCCATAGCCACACAGCCTTAACAACGTAACAACTAAGTAAAAGGACTACTCCATACAGCTTTTACCAACTCTCCATCAGAAGAAAACCTGCCTTAAAAACTCAACAGTGTGTCTTCCAGTGTGTCTTTGAGACAAGTCAGTTTGAAATGTCTCAAAACAACAGTTTACATAGCCACATGTTCAGGTCATAACTCATACTCCAGTCATCCTTCTTTCACTACACAACATAATCAAGAGAGCCTTCGGGGGGTTCTGCTGCGGCCATAACATCCATTTTTCTTTACAGACTGAAGATACAGATTGGAGGTGGGCTGGGGGGGTGTTTTGACAGCCAAAACAATGGTGAGATGACAGACACCTAATGCAATGATGCCAAAAGCACACAAAAACATCACTGACATTGCAGGTTTGATTTGCAAAAGTAATTTCTTGCCACTTACTGTTGGGATAATGGCTCAAAACATGAAACAGTCCAGGTCTGGTGCTTATTAACTGATTCACATAGACATAGCTTGCCAGTCAAGTTTATTTAAACTCCACAGTGGAAGATAGTTTCCCACATCATTTGATCAAAAGGATTAAACAACATTTTATTTTGCTGATTTTCATAAAAGCTAAAAGAGAAATAGTTGTAGTACTGGCCAAATATTCCAATAAATTTTCAAATGGCCTCGATTGTGGGGCTGATCCACCAATTATTTTTCAAACGTCAACACTGAGAGACAGGGCACCGGGTCTTGGCTGAGGTCTGCACCAAGGTCTACAAATGTTTTCGACCTAAATGTCTTGGCTGCTTGAAACCTTCAGCACAGCTGAAAGGCTCTCATGAAACAGGTCTGTCACATATGCTGCAGTGCGTGCCACGTTCATGTGACCGAGTGAAAATGTTAAAGCTGTTAAAGTGTCATCCATGAATGACCACCGGGGAACATTCAGTGCAGTCAAGTCTGCCTTACGAGTGAGTTTAAATTACTTCAGAAGGCTTTCAAAGCCTCCTCTAAGCTTCTCGTCCATGAGCTGTAATGAAGTGACAATTCCGAGTAAAGTGCAACATCCGCATTGGGATGCCGACTCAAAATAATATATGCTGTGAGAGGTTTATATGAGGCGTGTCTATGAATTTCTACATTTCTACACTACTACACAGACATGCTCACAATTTTCTCATTCTATGAAAACTGAAGGATTATAAAGGTATGCATAAAAAGCAGACAAACACACACACACACACACACACACACACACACACAGGCGTATTTAAGCCATTTGTTTAGCACATAGGGGATGTGGGGATGGGGATATTTATAAGGTCAGAAATGGCCTCTAGCACATGCCTAGAAAGACAACTACAACAGGATAGCAGAGGAGGGCTGAGGTAGCAAAACAGTGTGGTGAAAATAGAATGTATATATCTTTGTCTGTAAAAAATCAATCCTTTTTAAAGTAAAACAAAATTACTCAAGCTAAATGCAGCCATTCTGTAAAAGAAAAAAACGAACTTGGACAATAAGTAGGCTTAAAGGATCTTTTCCCATATTTATGGAAGAGAAGTGTCACTTGTCTGGCATGCTAAGCCCCGAGGTACTGTCTGGATAAAGTTACTAAGCACACAAAACAAGTTGCCCAATGTTAGGATGCCTTAGTGTGTGTGTGTGTCTTTTCAACTAGAAGCCAAGCCTCCTTCTCCTTTTTCTCCCTCACACACACACACACACACACACACACTGAAAATGTGACCTAGGTTCAGAAGTCTGGATGACTGACTACAGCCGTGTCCCATCTAGACTTGTCCACAGCCATGGTCACACAAAACAGTTTGATTTCTGCTTTCCCATAGCCAAAGCTGCTGATTGTCATTTTGTATGTCTAACTATTTATGATGGTTTATCATCACAAGATCCCCATATTCCCCTTGTTTGGGGGAAACCTGATGTGCCAGAGAGAGAAAGAGAGAGAGCATGTTCGTGTATGTGCCAGGGGTGTTTTTTTCTTCCCCTTTCAAAACATTATGTCTATTGATCATGAGACTTTAACTCTTTCAGCAGTAAGACAAACACTACATTTATGTATGGTTGACTGAGTGATGTGTTGCTCTGCATCATATGCACCAATTTAGTGAGTTCCTTTCTTTTTGTTTTTAATCTCTTTGATTGTCTTCAAAACCTCAACTCCAAGTAAAACAAAAAACAATGTTGGTGTGTACAGATGGTCCATCTAGCAAACCAAACATTACCATCATGCACCTCTTCCTATTCTCTACCTGATTTCATTTAACTACTTGTCTGGCTGCTACTTGATGTGCTGTACTCCCATTCTCTGGTTGTCTTGAGGTTGGGCATGGTAGTGTTACCCTAAGATACCTATGGTGACACAGCTTCACTGTAAGCCCCTTTGGAATGTGATAAGAACACATATAAGGACCATACACATTATGCAGTATGTACCTAAAACATAAGAATTGATGCAAATGTAAATATCTACTCTTTGCTGAAAACCAGGGTGTATCCCTGACAATAAGAGGCTGCCATTGATTTGACAATTTCAGAATCATTCACTCGGCATATCTAGCATGTGAGAGGCTGACAGTGAGGCCCATGTCAGGACAGCCACATAACTCAAGTGTCAAACATACAGTATGCCTAAGACTTCAAGCCATCGGGCAACAACAATGGTGAGTGAGTGATGGTGAGGAGAGGGAGAGGCAGACTTACCTTTTTTGATTATATGAACTAATGTCAATGTCAGACTCTGTCTGCAAAACACAAGAAAACACACATTCCAAACAAACATTATTGCCATGCCTTATGTCAACAGTCATATAGCACACCTGGACAAATGGGTATGAATGTAGGTCATGGTAAATGGAAAAAAAACAATCAGACAAGTTAGCAATGGTCTATGGTTCACTTTATAACTCAATCTGTGAGTATTCATATAATTACTGTGAAGTGGAGAATACCATTGACAAAGCACTCAATGCAGAGACAGTGACTGATTAAGCAACCTAGCTAGCTGTGACTAGTGACTGATGCAACACTGGTGTCGTGGAACAAAACCAGGGGTGAGAATGAAAGGGAACCTCAGCACCTGCAGGTATATATTTAACTTAACCTTGCTGAGAGAAGGTTTCTTAAGGACAGAGCAGTGTATCGTGAGATTTATTCCTGAACGCATTACATAGTATGGCTCTTAAGTGTTCCACAGGGGGCATGGGTGAAGCTGAAGTCTGAACGCACACCATTAAGTAGGTCAAGACTGATAATTAAGATCATTAGTAAGTGGTTTTAGCTTACCTGCAAGAGACCTGCTTCCCCAAAATGTAGCACCTCTAAGATGGTGTCTGACTGAATAAAAGCTGTGAAGACAGACAGATAGACAGCTGTTAATTCTCCCACACATACACACAGACTTCACAATCAGATAACATTTTTGACAGCTTTGATCAGAAGCAAGGGTGTCATTAGGGGTTACCCCATTTCATTGGCCCAGCTCAGTATTCCCATTGAAGTGTACAAGGTGCTGTGTCAAATATCAAACCAGCAACCACCATTAGCGGCAGCAATATGCACTTCAAAAACAAACACACAACGATGACAACAGTGGAAAATAGGCCTAGGTGATGACACTAGAGGTGTTAAATGCCACTATGCCTACCTAATTCTCCACTAAACCAGTTCACAGGGAAACAAAGCCAGACTAGGGCGTTTTGGAAGGATGATGGGTTTGCTTTGTGCATTTTAAATGAAGCTCATAGCAACCCAGGACATTGTGTGACTATGCTATATGAGAGGAAGTAGTGTGCTACAGTTTCAGCACATATTTGAAGGCTAAAACTAGGCTACATGATGACTAGAATATTCAGTTAATTAAGTCTTGCTGACCAAATTGTGGCCATATTATATGGAGGTATGATGCAATTTGGCCACAATACGGACAGTATATTTGCTGTGTAAGATTTAAAAAAAAAAACCTTCAAAGACCTTAAGAGCAGCTTCAGCTTTGTGTTAGATTTGTCTAATGGTTATTTCAAAAAATGACTGGGGGAAAATGGTTGTTAAAGCACCTAAAATCTAAGCAACTAATGGGGCTGAATGTATACAATTGTGAGACTCAACCAACAGAACCTATAAATGAATAAATTCACATGTTCAAAAACACCAAAGCCTAACCCTAGCCTAAACCTTCTACAAAATAAAACACATGGTTTATGTGGAGATAAGTGTGTTTAAGGTAACCTCAAAAACTCACTGCAAGAGCAGTTCATAGTGCAAACAAAAATCAGCCATATAGGCCAGCTCCATTGTGATTACAGCACAAAATGAACAACTATCTCAGATCAAGCAGGCTGTGATCTCAGAGATCACAGTAATCTGGCTGGACTCAAAGGCTGCCAGTAACCACAGACAAATGAAAACTAGGGACCATGCTGTCAGTGGCAACTCTGATTGGCAACTCCTTCTTAAAACAAACAAAGAAACCGCTCCTTTTGCTGCCCAAGCTGCTAAGAAAGTGGCGTCACTAGGCCGGCTCCGTCACAACAAGAAGAACTCGATGTGGTATCCTCAGAAACTTTACTCAGCTGATACTGTGGCCAACCTTGGCACAGGTGAGCTATCTTCAACGTCTTGTGCAGTGTGTGTGTGCATTTTCACGAGTGCACTGACAGTTAAAATACAAGTCTGTCATCAACTGTGTCAAAAGTAGTCTGATGACCACAAAGCAACAGGAAGTAGCCTTAATGCGTAGCCTGAATTCTCTTTAATGTCAGCAGCTGATAGTTCCATCAACTGAGTGGCCCTGAATTTCCACCTATGAGAAAATCCACTTCTCTGTGCATCACTGGTGCATAAACAGACTTTGACTGAGTGAAAGTTGGTTCATCCAATTCAGCGCACCTCAAAGACCCTGATGACTCTATTCTGTTAACTCTATTCTGTTCCTCTGTTTCGATATAGTCCACCACGAATATGTGAATACTTAAAAGCCACATCGGGCCTGGCGGATCAAACACAGACTGTCAGACACACCGCTCTGCACTCTCTCTGCCACTCTTTTCTGGACAGCTCATCCAGCAAGGCCTTTTGTGGAAGCGTCACTGGCCAGCAAACACACTTCACTGTCTGACAATAGAGTTGAATGATCCTCTGGTCTTTACTGCAGAAACTAATCACTTGCAGAGTCTTTCTCCCTGAAACAGTGGCAACATTGGGCTTGTCTAAGGTTTTTCTACAAGAGCAGAGATATAAACACAATGCGTCTGTAAAGTGTGAAGATCACTGCAGTTCAAAAGCTATGCTAGTTCAATGACAACTGTGATTGCAAAGATAACAGACTTTAGTTCTTTCTTTCTCTCTTTCAGTTAAAAAGGTGAAGTGGTGGTTTCAACACCCATCATGGCTAGCATGACAAGGAAGCCTGCCTAAAAATAAAAAAGTGCAGTTCTGCTGTAGGTGTTGCTTCCTCTATACAATAGGCTCGCCTTGTTTATAGCTGTTCTAAAATGAGCTAAAATTATAAAAAAAAAAAAAAACAACAACAAAAAAACAACAAACAACCCAACTTGACACAGAATAATTTTTTTCAAAGGAGGAAACAAATATTTGAAGGCCTCACAGCTCACTTCCTCTTAGTGAGTCTTTGAACTAGCTTATAGTTATTGCAACAACTTCGCCTTTTGGCTACAAAAGTTGATAAAGCCATAAACGTGATAAGCCCTGGGAGACTGCAAACAGCATTGCACAATCCTATATAACACAATCGCTCTGCAATATGTAAACAATTAATGTAACTGCAAACAATTCATGTAATGTACAATGACGGTAACATTGTACCGTTTAAGTTGTTTAGGTAAGGAGATGCAAACCATCGTCAACATTTGCTGGCTGCTCATTAGAAGAAGGTAGGATAGCTAATGTTACCAGAGGGTACCTCAGTTCCACAGGTGTATTCACACAATAGATGCCAATGTGAATTTACTAAACAGCATCCGAAGGATAAGGGCAATTCAATATAGAATCAAGTAACCTAATTTTCAACTTGTAACGTTATCATTTACTTAAGCCACCCCTTTACGGTCAACTTAACCCTCCAATAACACGCTGTGATACCAGCTTCAGCTGGTAACCCTTACGTTTAGTATTCTGCACATGAACCATGTTTAGAATTTGAAGCCGAGTAATGTTGATCAACCTGCAGTCAATTTACCCGTACCAATGCAATGGCTAGCTTATCCGCTCGCTAGCTACTTCCAATGAAGCTATGCTTGCTAGCTAGCTACAATTATAAGCCCTGCAATTCTAGCCTCATATATTTCCGTCCCATTTTAACCATTCAAACACGACTCAAGCGCTTGTCTATTGACACGAGAACGATGTAAAACCTCACATGTGGAAACGTGAATAATTATATCTATTGACACAGAGGCAAAACATTGCTACCCCGAGAAAAGGATAAACCTTGCCAGCTAGCTAATGCGGCTAGCCAGGTAGCACAGCTAGTAGACCCAGCTTAGTTTTAAATACAGACGCTGTTTTCTGTAATTTGCCGGATACAAACTTACACAAAATATACCAACCTTGCTTGTTTGCCCGTGCTACCTGAAAGACAGCAAAACACAAAAGCCGAAAAAGCGTGAGGCATGTTGACTTTGTTCTCTGTGACAGCTTGTGAGGACTCTGAGTTCTTTGCGCGTTCGCCATGCTGCCGCGTCTATGTGTATATGTGTGTCCCAGTGTGTACGCTTAACCTTCGTCGCTCGCAGATATAAACATTAGCGAACTGATCGAGCTCAGCCCGCACACTACCACTGCGCGAATTATAGCACTACACCAAACCGAATGCACAATTTTCTTTTTCCGAAAGACGAGTGTATAACCAGAGTAGGCTGCTGCAACTGTAATTTTGTTGCCAGTATAGATATAATCGGGGAATTTAATGTCCATACCTAAGAATCTTTAGGATTAAACTTCAGCGCGGCCTTCAACTTGCGACATGTTCAGTGAATTTATGAAGGCATGAAATTGTGGCCAGTACACTTAGGAGGTTACACCACAAAGGCCTTACATTGGCACATAATAAAACATTTTCCCCAAATCAGAAATCGTATGTGTTGGCTATACCAGCAGCAATAAGGGCCCGAGACTCGATTTAAACGTTTTTAATTATATCTACTGTCTACTGTCATTGTTTGTGAAAATGATTCATGGTTCCACTATGATGAATAGGCCTATTCTATAATCTTTCTACATTATCTTCAGTCATTACAATATCAAATGCTAGTGTGCATTATTTTACTCAGTTCAACCCCAGAGGGCAGTGTTGTCTTTGTAAAATCAGAAAACTCAATTAATATAGGCCTATAGGCTATAGCTCCTGAGGTGTGATTGGATACCATAACTGTATAGGCCTATGGCAAAAAGCCATGACAACAGTAGCCAGAACAAACAAAAGCATCTTATGTGTATCCTTATAGATGCTTACATATGATGATAGCAGAATTGCTACTGGTACAACCACTCTCTCTACGCATTAACCTAGCAGAGCAAGGTGCAATGCTATTGCCATAAAGGGTATTCCATAGACTTCAAGGTGCATGTTGTGGGTTACAAATGGTGATAATGGAAATTATGCAATAAATTGAACAAATTAATTAAAGAGATGAACAGAGATGATTTAATGTAGAATCAAAATGTGTTTTTCTTTTTTTTCTTTTTCACACAATCTGGTGTCCCCCAGAAATCAGTCCGGGACCCAAAGATTAAGACCCACTCCTCTAGGCATGATGAGCTGTGCTGAGACAACATAATTGACCTCTTATCCCCTGGGCCTTTTTCACTCTCCACACAACAACACACAGATATCATAGAAGACTTCAGTCAGTGAACAGGGGCCCTTTCCTGGAGGCATGGTGAGAATTCAGAGATTTTTTTCTTCACAGGGACAACCCCTTAAATCATGGCTGGTGTTAAAGAGGTCTCATCAGGGGATTCATGCATTAATCAACAAATAGGGACTGTGAGATTGAATGAAGTCAAGCACATGTCGGCCAACCAATTATAAATACACATGGGTCCAACAATTAGTTGAGACTTAGCGACAACAACACCAAACAAGCTGCTGTCTAGAGACAATCACAGTGTTCAACAATCAGGGACTACAAAGTGCAGAGCTGCACTTTGACATGTAAATATAATCTTTAATGTACACAGTTCTTGTAACATACATGTATGTTTCAAGTAAATCCACATCATTGTGACATTTCATCTTGCCCCTCTGCACTGTGATTCCTCAAGACCTACTTGTTGATACTAGATAAAGATTGTTCCTCTAAGCAACTTTTTTCCCTCTCAGACTTTAATTAAACAGACTAGGCGGTAGGAGAGGAAGAACATTTGAGAGAATTGTGTTTTTTGCAAGTAGTAAGACCTACAAGGTGTGTTTTGTCTAATGACATCACATTCCAACCTTATCATCTCCCATAAGCCATATGACCTGCTGCTGACATGTGTTTTTGGTTTCAGGTTGAAATGACATCAAAAGATTAGATCCAATCTCATTTGCTGTTGCTTATCCCTGCCAGAAGATGGACTGTGCCGTCTGGTAGTGGAGCAAAGGCTTCTGGGGTTAAAAGGAAGAATGTGCATTTTAAATGCATTGTTATTTAATCTTGGTAAGTTTCAGAGAGGCTGGTATGGGGTCTGATCATGTTCAAGAGGCACATATTTTCCATAGCATGAATTTTCTATCATTGTTTATCATTGCTTACATGATACCAGTTTCTTTAGGTGAGGTAAGAAATGCTATCCATAATTATAAAATATAAAAAATTGTCTTACACCATCCTGGCTGTGTAAACTGGAAACAAAGTGGTGCCAGTCTTCCTCAAACCAAACCTAACTGTGTGGAGTTTGTCAGAGAGCACTGTGAGGAGGGGTGAGCTACCTCTCAGGTGTTATTGTGTGATTTCTGCTGAGATACTTTAACAAATGTGATGACATCCAGTGCCTCTGGCTCCTTTAATAGCAATATTATCAAAAACATAATTGCAATAAGACCACGTGCATCCACACCTTTCACAAAGTACCCTTTCCCACAGTATAACGGTCTTTGTCGATTTGATAAATTGACAGTCACAGTAATTTCCCTTCTTTCTGATAGTTCTCCTAAGGGAAGTGTGGCATAGCCTACACCAACTTTCAGTGCCAGGCTTTAATCAACTCTCCTCTTATACATTGTGACTTCTCTTTGGCGTTAAGTCCTGCATGAGAGGCACTTAACACCATGTCCAAGGAAAAGCATTAGGTGGCTCAAGGCTACACTTAGCCTAAACTAAGATTAGGAGCTACAGCCACTGCTCCCCAGATTGCTGGAAAGGATTGCCCCTGCCTTAGTGGGAGGGGAGGGGAGGGGAGGGGGTGGTGCTGTTGCACAAAGGATGTGCTCTCAAGCATGAGTAGGTGAGAGCTCCTTCTGGAAAGGTGTGCACAACTTTTTGAGACTCGCTGCGTATTTTTAAAAGCATCAAACAGTGCTGTCTGTCTTGAGTAAGGATAAGGCCACAGCTGATGCGTGGTGTGGGGGTTTGGTGGCTGTGTTAATGCCAGGGGTTGTTTGACCTAAGAAAAAAAAAGAACTGAGTTGACCTAAGAAAAAAAGAACTGAGTTGATCACTGGTATTGGTGAACACTTTGGACTAAGAGACATTTATGTGTGTGAACTGGCGCCATCCTATAACATTTAATCATCTTCCTGTGATTAATATTTTATCACTTTAGAATACATGTGGTCCTAAAGACTGTTGATCCTTGGTTCCACAGGAATAGAAATGGGAAAGGTGGGACCTGACAAACAGGAGGTCTTTTTCATGCCTATACTATGTCTTTAACGATGTCTTTCTTTATTGAAAATGAAGCTTATACACCCAAAACAAAACAGCCAGATACTGGTTGTAGGCCTATATAAATGAAACAATCATAAGACACAGGACTCGCGGTATTAGATGAAAGATGTGTGTGCAAACAGTGACATTTTTTTCAGAGGAGGATATTTTTGTATTATTCTGGTAATAAAATCTAAACAACATTTACGAACATAAGTGGATGATACAAAATACAATACGGGTTGTCAGTTACAATAACTAGATAAGATACGTTTTATGCAAAATATTTAATACCTCATGGACGTACAATGCGTCGATTAACTTCATTTGCACATCCATGTCGAGATGTGCAATTATTTGAGAAGACACGCCACAGCATGCAGAGAGGGAGGTGCGTGACAAATCTCATTTTGAATGGGAGGAGGGACGCGGGTCGCCAAACGTTCTCATCGGGGAGCTGTTCGCGTTCAGTGGTGCTGATATTGTCCGATACTTTTAAAAAGCAAAATGTCTGACGGTTATTAAGAGGGGTTTTTCTATGAAGAACGAACGATGTAACGTTTGAGCTGACTCGAAGGAAATCTATGTGAAGAAACACAGGATCGCTATTGTTCGAAATGGGATTATTTCACAGCGCATAAGAAGATTTTGAACTAAACTCTTCAGCTACTGGCTGACGGACTAACGCAAAAAAGGCGTTTTATGGTCGACATCAAGGTAACAAAGCAACCAAACTATGTTCTGTCAACGTACTTTTAAAGCGTGAAAAAATCTTGCTTGTATTTCATAACATAGCTGCCGCCAAAACTATCTGAAAGAAACTTTAAACGAAACGTCGTTTAAGACGTGTTGTTAAAATGTCAAGACTCGGGCCTCTAAAAGGACGAAAAGTTGTAATGAAAAATTGTTGTTTTCTTGTGCAGCTGGTTAAAAAAGACACCATGGTTTCAATTCACTTTTACAACGCTTTAGTATCTATTGTTGTTTTGCAGGAGTGCACTCTTGAAATGTGGAGAATAACATAAGGGCGAAGACTCAAATCAGTATGGCACTAAACTTAGCCTGGTTCTCAAGGCCTTTAGAGTTCACATTGACATGCTTTACAGTGCCTCCAAATTTGCGTCAACAGTTACAGTCAAGAACACAATACCTGACGAGAGAGACAATGTTCTGTGTTCGTCTTGCAAAGATCAGTATAGCCTACTCATTTTATGCAAGCTGCTACAGCCACCTGTCAATGGAGGTGACATGGATTTTGGCTCATAATAGAAATCAGACAGTGTGTGCGTTTTTGATATTTGATTTGAATGCATAATGCTGATGCATCTGATGCAGAGCCTTCCCAAGCACATTAGCCAGTACTGGTTCTGTTGTGCAGGTAATCTCATTAGTATAAACTCTTTGAGTTGCACAGTCCTTGACAACCAGCCTAGCCAGAATTACACTTTTACTATTATTAGAAAATTAAGAATCAGCAATCCAAAAGTAGTGAGTCTGAAACATTAGAGAGCAAAAAAGGAACAATGATCTGGAAAAAGATGATGATTGAGATAAACGAGCAAATGCCTGTTGTGGAAAATATTCACTAAGGGCATAGACGTCAGTAGGCTTGCTAGGTATAGCAGAGGAACATATCAACAGGCATATTGCTCACTCAGTATGCATGTGGGGTACAATATTTCAGTGAAGGTGTTGAGAGGTGAGGCTGCATAACCTTACCTCACCCTGCTCATCTATGGAAGTGTTTGTGTTTGTAGGCAGAGCACCCAGGCAGTGGAATCAAAAGGTTGAAAGTTGTTTTGCCAGGGCCATGGACAGACAAAGCTCAGTAATCTCCTGCAATCCTAAGGCGATGTAGTGGACAAAATAGAAAAGCACACAGGGTTATACTTACTCATCTTCTTTTAGATCCTGGTCAGCATCTAAGAAGCTAAATTTAAATATATAGATGCCAAGAACCACCACCTCCAGAAAAGAAAAAGTAGCTGCCTAGTTTTTTTGTTCAGAGGCATTTGACATGCAAAATTGCTCTTTAGAATTGAAGAGGAAGAAGAATAACAACAGCCATTGTGTCATGCAAATATAGGTTTAAAAATCAATATCATGTCAACAAGTAAATAAATAAACCAGAATGTGTATCATTAGTGCAAAAGCTTTGAGTGTAGAAGGCTGTGTATAGTGTAGACTCTGTAGTGTACTTTTGGTTACATTTTATTTGATACCGTCAACATAAGAGTGACATGAGCCTGTCATAAACATGACATGATGTGTCACGAACAGTAATAACACTTTGTTAATGACTGCTGTCATTAAATGTCATTCGGTTTTTGTTTCGGTTAAAATCTGCACCCCAAACTTTACATTACAAAAACTAAATGACACTGAGAACAGTCACTGTGTCAACTGACAACATTAAAAAGTGTCATTAATGTTCATGATACGTCATGTTATGTTTATGACAGGCTCATGTCACTGTTATGCCAACAGTGTCAAGTAAAGTGTTACTGTACTTTCCTCCCTTTCCAACGTCATCAGCTGATCAAGGTGATATTTTCAACCTGATGGACATATGAAAAACCATATGACTAAGTTGTGTGTAATTTGCGCTTCACTCTTTCCAACTCCAGGCTTCCCTGAACAGCCTGTGCAGGCGGATGGCCTAGAGCGAGGAGCCATGCCAAAGATCTGCACCCAGCAGTCCTCTCCCTCCCCTATGTCAGTCGAAACACGTGAACGTGACCTGAAGCAGATTGAGAGCGGTGATGAGAGGTTAGAGAACTTAAACACATGTGTCTGTGCTACATGCACTTAGATACCCACTCACTCTGTCTCTCTCTCTCACACACACACACACACACACTCACACACAGAGAAGATAACATAAAGATTTAGGTCAGTTGTTGATGAGGAAGATGGTGGAGCAGCAGTAACAACACTGCCTGCCAAGCAGTTGACTCAGGTTTGATGCCTGAACACATTGCAAGCGTTTGTCAAGTGTCTGTTTGACAGACAGACTTTGAGGCAAATGCTATATTGTTTCAATCTGTTGTTACATTACGAATGATATGGATGCTTATGAATGAACCAACAAATGCATGTTCTTCTACCAACAGTAGATTTGAATCACTACAATAGTATTTTATTTTAAGCAGACTTAATATAATAAACAAGTTTATCATCAACAAATCACAAGTGTTTCTCTCCTAGGGGCTATGATGATCTACTCAGCTCTCAAGGAGACTCCTTTACAGACACAGGAGCCATGGCCAGGTAGAATGACAGCAACACAATTAATCTGTTAAATGTTTTTCGATGTATAAACAAATTAACAACTCATTTACAAGTTACAGAACCCATCTTTCTTTACCATCAGCTTTTATGTTTTTAGTTGTTGAGTGAAAAGGGAGACAATTTATGGAGGATAAATTACTTTTTTTGTTGTTGTTGTGGGACACCGAGAATTTTAAACTATATGGAAAAAATTATACCAACATTTTTTGAATGCTCTGGCCATTCTGAATGTGAATTAGCATGTTAACATTGAAAAATGTGGGATGCACAACCTGTTTCAGCCCCATGAATGTATGTTCATTGAAAATCATTGGGTTCAAATCCTTTTAATTCCATTTAAATATATAAGAATAGGATGGAGGAAATTGACACGTCTCAATGCATGTTAAATCACATCCACAGGGTATAAGCCTTTAGAAAATATGTAGTTTTTGCTGTTTAACCTGTTTCTCTTAAGGGTATGGGGGCCTATGTTAAAGATTTGTGAATCAAGAATGAACAAGAGTACATACACAGGTTAAAAAGACCCCTTTTGACCCATGGCCTAATACATTTAGAGAATTTGATGAAATACTTGAAAAGAATGTGAGCTTTAGCACAGGTTTCTCTTAAAAGTATCTCTGCTTTTAATCATCAGAGTGTCGCGGTTTGTGCACATGGTCCAAGGCTGGATGTCCTCAGGCCGTGGAGGCGAGTGCCACTCTTCCTTCATGGAACACTCACAGGAGCAGGTGCTCCAAGACACCTCCACTGAGACCAGAGAGCAGGCCGTCCATTTACGTCGGAGGAAGTGAGTCTGCAAATGCCAGACAGCTGTTGTTGACACACTGTGTGTGTGTTTGTGTGTGTGTGTGTGTGTGTGTGTGTGTGTGAAGCAGTAACTTGGAAAACACTTGCTCTGTCAAGTAGAAAAGTGCTACATAAATGCAGTTCAATCCATAATGCTGTCAATTCTTAGTGTAGTGCAAAAAGAGATTTTTCAAGGCAAATATCATATTAGAATATTTTTTTTTCTGTGTCATATGACAGACTGAAATCCATCCTTTCTCTGTATTTTGGCAATTTACACTAAATGAGAAAATATGGCATAATTTCTTGTCATTATATTTAAATGTTAGGTTAATCTCTATATCTTTTTTTTCAAGTCATGTTACCCAATGGCCTCTTGCTACCTATAATATGAACAACTGCAACAACACAGATGAGTAAGTAATCATTATTATCTACAACAAATCAACCCTATGTGCTGGGCTTGATGTTTTTGAATCCAGAGTGAGATTACCACTGCCCCCTGCTGGGTGCTAATTGAAATGCGTGGGACATCTTTGGTGTTGATTGGTACTTGGAGGAACATTGATGTCTGTTTGGGTTATCTTTTTTTGTTGTAGAAGATCCCTAGAGAAATATATGGTGATAAGAGTGGTTTGGATTTTCCAAAGTTGCTCTCATGCTTTCTTTCAAACATGGTGTGGAAATAATCTTTCTGAAGGTAAAATTGAGCCGTAACAATAGTAACACCACTATTTGTCACACCTAATAACAACCAATCAGTTTAACACCTGTCTTTCCATAGTGTAAGTAGTTGGGGTTGCCCCCCCAATCCTAATGAGTTCATCTTAATGTTTTTCCTTGACCTCATAGAAAGAAGGATATGAAAATGGAAATTGGACAGACAATCCAAATACAGCCAGTTTAACACAGAGAACAAGGTTTGTTACATGCTGTCTCTGAATTAATGTTTGGTCACCCATGTCTTTAGCAAAAAAGATGACAAGAAAGAAGAAATAAAGAAAGATGAGAAAAAGGATGAGAAGAAAGATGAGAAAAATGATGACAAGAAAGATGAGAAGAAGGATGAAAAAAAGGATGAAAAGAAAGATGAGAAAAAGGATGACAAGAAGGATGACAAGAAAGATGACAAAAAAGATGATAAAAAGAAAGAGGAACCTCCGTAAGTACAGCAATAAAAAACATTATGTTGCGCAAACAATACCCTCTCAAGGGTATTGTTTAAAAGTACTTGAGTTCCATCCATTGATTGATTTGACTTTCTCTTTTAGGAAGGAATACTGGATTATGGATCCTTCTACAGACATGTACTACCACTGGCTCATAATAGTTGCAGTCCCATGTTTTTATAACTTGATGATGCTCATCACAAGGTTTATCTTCCGATCATTTTTCAATATACATACATTTCTTTATCTACATAATGTGTTCTTAAAGAAAAATACTAATTTATTCTAAGAGCGAGAATTTAGCCATGACTACATAAATCTTGTGACTTTTAGCAATGAAGTGAGACACATTGCAGATGTATACTGATTCCAGGTTCCAAAATTGTAACCATCATATGTTCCCACAGGGCCTGTTTTAATGAGCTACAAGAGCGCTATACCTACGTTTGGGTTGTTCTTGACTACACGTCAGATTTGGTCTACTACATAGACACATTTGTGAGATCAAGGACAGGTAATTTTTCCCCCAGCTAAACACAAATTTTGATAAGAAAGTAAAAGTCTTACCTTAAATCATCTCTTGACTGCCTAGCTCTCACCTACTCATTTATTGTCTACTCTTCACTGTCCTGTAAATACAAAAGTCCATAAATACATTTATAACCACCTTCTGCAGGCTTGTGCAAAATTCAGAATTGTATTCAATTCAACTTGGCAATTGCAAGTGGAAATTTTTTAAAATAAATTTCATTTTACATCATTTAAATACATTTTGCAATACAATTCTGCATCCTGTTTATTAACTCAAATTCAACTGAAATTGAAGTCATTCACAATTCAATTCTGAATTTTGCACAACCCTGATAACCAGTAAGCAATGAGCAGGAGTATAAATACAACTGTTCATTTTTGTTACAGGTTTCCTGGAACAAGGCCTGTTGGTGAAAGATGTAGTTAAGCTAAAAGAACATTACAAGTCAACAACGCAGTTCAAATACGACATGATATCAATGATCCCAACGGACATACTTTTCTTGTACATTGGCTATGACAATCCTGAAGTTCGTTTCAACCGTCTTTTGAAAATGGCAAGGCTTTTTGAATTTTTTGACCGGACTGAGACGAGAACCAACTACCCCAACATTTTCCGAATCAGTAACCTTGTGTTGTACATCTTGATCATCATCCACTGGAACGCTTGCATCTTCTACGCTATCTCCAAAATTCTCGGCTTCGGTTCCGACACCTGGGTCTACCCCAACATCAGCCACCCTGAGTATGGCCGACTTGCCAGGAAATACATTTACTGTCTCTACTGGTCTACTCTCACCCTTACTACAATCGGAGAGACACCACCACCAGTCAGGGATATTGAGTACCTCTTTGTTGTGGCTGACTTCCTGATCGGTGTCCTGATCTTTGCTACCATTGTCGGTAATGTCGGTGCCATGATTTCCAACATGAATGCTTCCCGTGCCGAGTTCCAGGCAAAGATTGACTCCATCAAGCAGTACATGCAGTTCCGTAAGGTTACCAAGGACCTGGAGGCGAGAGTGGTGAAGTGGTTTGACTACCTATGGACCGAGAAGAAGACCTGTGACGAGAAAGAGGTGCTGAAGAACCTTCCAGACAAGCTTAAGGCTGAGATCGCCATCAACGTGCACATGGACACTCTTCGTAAGGTGCGCATCTTCCAAGACTGTGAGGTGGGTCTGCTCATCGAGTTGGTGCTGAAGCTTCAGCCACAGGTGTTCAGCCCTGGTGACTACATCTGTAAGAAGGGGGATATTGGACGTGAGATGTACATCATCAAAGAGGGCAAGCTAGCTGTAGTGGCAGATGATGGGGTGACACAGTTTGTTGTGCTGAGTGATGGTGCCTACTTTGGTGAGATCAGCATCCTCGGAATCAAGGGCAGTAAAGCTGGCAACAGGCGAACGGCCAACATCCGAAGTGTGGGCTACTCCGACCTCTTTGCCCTCTCCAAGGATGACCTCATGGAAGCCCTCCTGGAGTACCCCGAAACCAAGAAGGCCATTGAGGAGAAGGGAAAAGCCATCCTGATGAAGGACAACTTGATTGACATGGAGGCAGCCAACGCAGCTGGAGACCCTAAAGACATGGAAGAGAAGATCAACCTGCTTGAGAACAACCTGGAGGTCATGGGCAGTAAGTTGAAGAAGCTGATGGGTGACTGGACCGAGAGCCAGCGCAAGATCAAGCTGAGGATCACCAACATGGAGGCCAGGTGCAAAACTCTGAGGGAAGAAGATCTCTCAGAAGTTGTGGCAGATAAGAAGGAAGAAAAGAAATAGACTTGCACAATACTACAATAACACGTCCATATACTATACTATACCAAGAAAAGGTAATCTTCATGGGCATTTTTTCATTTTGAGTTATTCACTTATTATAGTGGGGCTACCTTCCAAAGGAACTGTATGTATAAAATATACTATGTATTGATACTCATAGTGGAAAGGCTGAAGAACAGGATGTGTGTGGATTTTTTTTTCCTCTTTTTAAATCAAGGACTGCATCTGAGTTTAATACATTGTTTGTAAATCACTATATTCACAGTTGATTTATTTGAGTAAAAACAAAATACTTGATCTTAAGTGATAAATGCTTCACATCAGGAACATTTTAAGTTCACGTGTCAGAATGCTGTCCATTACCTGTTGTTTATACTCTTGTAAATGTACATTTTCAATGAATAAAAGCTGCTTTCACAACTGAGATAGATTGCATGTGACAAAAAAATAATTGAGAATTTCAATAATTGTCTAATGCCATTCTGGATTTTTAATTTGTTGATCATTTACAAATCATACCATAATGTATCAGTACTATAGACTGAAATGGCATGAGAACCTCTAAGCAATTATAGAAATTAAATATAATTTAGGAATTTGCCTATTATTGTGTTATGCCCATATTTAACAAATCAAAACAAATGTGGTTGTGAACAGTAACTTGTCAATTAACACACGCATACTTGGGGTAAATAAATTTATGTTAGTGGCTCCCAATTTGTATTATGAAAAGGACAATCCCCAAATCTGTGTTTATATGAAGTGTACAGTATGTTAAACATCTGCTACTTGCTTACAATGTATATTGGAGTCTATAAGTGGTTATGAACCATTTATCATTAGAAACTGACAGTATCCACAAGTCTATAATGCATACTCTCTCTTGGCTTTTGGGGGTCCAGAATTTGTGAGCTGAGCAATAATTTCTATTACCACTTGAAGAGGACATTGGCGAAGTATCATTTCTAAAAATACTTACCGGTAAGTGGGGTAAATTTTGCTTTAGGGCCATTAAGCAGAAAGCTACCTTGCTTGGGTTTTCTTATCCAGTGTTAATGTTTAACAGATAGCTGGAGCAATTTACTCAATCTGGGGGAAAAGTGAATGGGATTGCAAATGACAGACTTTTCCTTCAATCGCTAACTTCAAGGTTACTTTGGACCATTTGCGAATATGACCAGCATCAGGGTATACAGGGTGTACTTCAGCAAATAGATTTTCTCAACAAAATCAGGATTTTAAATTCCACTTTCAGTGTTCAGTTCCTCTAACATACTTTTCATGTGATGGTAAACTGAGAGGCATTATAGGTATGAAACACTTAATGAAGATGACCAGATGACAGTCATAACAGGAATTTACTCACCAGTAAATACAAGTTGGAAAAAAGCAGTCACTTTTATTTAGCATTATGTTTTTCACACCACGTGATACTTGAAGCCTTTTTGTTTCTCTCCTTTAGGTGAACCTTCTAGCTTTTTTTTTTCTTTTTTTCTCCACAACAACAGCAACAGTCTTCCAAAAAAACAAATCTACAGAGAATGGCTTCTATATGAGAAACCAACCTGTCACTTCTTTTTTCTCGCGCATGGCTCTAGAGTCCTTTAACTGTGGGAGGGTTAGGAGGGGAGAAGGGGGGGCAGCAGCAGCATCAGCATCATCACCAGCAGTTCAAAACAAAAGAGGTACTTCAGACAAAACAAAGAGACAAGACAAAACAAACAAACCTAAAACAGAAATACGTAAACATAAGAGCAGTGACTCAGAATGATTACGCAAAAAACGGACAGGCTGGCTCCTGACATGCAGCTGGGCATTTTTTTTTCGTTTGTCTTTTATCATAGTGGTTGAACTGATTTAGGCCCAAAGAACCGGCTTTTAAAAACCCGTCATACTTTCAAGGCAGTTCTTGAAATAGTTGCACTGGTCAATTTCCAAAGCGCTGTTATAATCCATGCAATATGCAAATTGTAAGGGTTTTAAAAGCTATATTGCTATATTTACCATGGTTAAGTCAGGCATCTTCAGCTACTGAAGACTTTTGCCTTAGCATAACCGTTACATACATTTTAGATAGCACTGAGGGATAACACAAGAATGTGGGTTGTTTAAACCTGGTCGATAATTGGACTTCTGTATACACAACACCATCATAATTGGCATAACTGGCTTAAAACTCACAGACTGTAAATACTACTACTGTCAGATGCTATCATATTATGCTGCTGCAGACTGGCATTCACACAGACTAAACGCCATTCCAACAGACACAGTCACCAGTTATTGTTTTACAGTCCCATTCCATACACAATTTACTGCTGACAACAAGGAAACATTTCACAGTTAGCTTTATAAAAATAATACAAAAAAGAAAAGAAAATACAAGTGCCATTTTCAATGTTCCATAATGGGAGACTGGTTTTAGTCTAGATCCAAATCCAAAGTATCTTAACATCAATAATAGTTAACACCTTACTGCATGAATACTCCCTTCATTTGGCAAAAAGAATGAATGTAACTAGACATAAAAGTGGCTTCTATTTCAATATAAGCAATTGAAAAAAACATGGGAAACCATGTCAAATGAACAATGGGAAATTTAGAGTGGTGCTTGAAAAAGGAAAGCAAGAAACAGGTGGAAACTGGACGCTTCGACAAAACATTCGAAAAATGTCTAAGTGCACTTACACAATCTCTGTCCAAAAATGAAGTCCAACTCTTCCTTGGTGCTTTCAAACACTTGTTTTTCTACTGTCGAAACAAAATGAACAAATTGTCCCCTCCACACACACACACGTTTTGTGTTGCGTTTTCCTCTTCCCACTGACGTTGACGCTTAAATGAGAATGCAATCTGATCAAATTTACGGCCCCTCACAGTGACTTAAAACACATAGACACAGATGAGGGCAAAAAGGGGGAAGAACGGTGAAACAGGTGGAGATCAATGCAGATGGATAGACAATCTGTTTAGAACATGAGAAACTGGGACCACATGCAGCATAGAAATCAAACTTTTCAACCCTTTCTTTAGCTCTTGCCTTACATACAGCATTACTGCCCGTCTTCCACACGTCTATTTTGTTTTTACCGCATCTCTCTTAAATAAGAATCGGCTTTATTTCTTTCCTAAAGGAAAAATCAGGCAGTATAAACCTTAAAATAAATAGTGAGGAAAACGTTCTGTACATACGACACATGTACAACATTCACATAAAGATGATCGAAAGAGTGGGTGGGTCGTGGGTGTGTAGAACTGGATTGTGTGGTCTAAAGCTCTACTGAGCCTGACACTGGCATTTTGGAAAGGAGGATTTGAAAAAAACAAAAAACAAAATTTGGGTGGGCACAAGGGTGGGAGGTTTAGGGAAGAAACAAAAAGGACAACTAGAGCACAATAACTTTATGCGCCATTTTGGATTCCTCAGTTTTGTTTTAATTTTTATTTAACTGTGTTTTGCTTTGTTTATATTTCTGTTTTGTTTTTCGGCGGTTTCTCGTTTTCATTTCCTTGTCTTCTGCTCAGAGTGTGAATCATTTCCTCTTTTTTGTTGCTTGAAACTTGTCGCTTCAGTTTATTTTTGACGCAAGATAGGGACTAGGGTGTGTATGTGTTTGTGTATGTGTGTGTGTGTGTGTGTGTGTGTACATTTGTCAAAAGGAGTCCGTGGTTGTTTGCTTGAGCAGGGCGGGCTCAGAGCATGCCGAAGCCTTTGGCGTAAGTGATGGCCTTCAGCAGTCTGTCCCGCAGCTTCTCCTTGGTTGTGTACTCGGGCAAGAGTAGCACGTTGAAGCAGGTGTGGGACGTGGGTAACCTGAAGACACAAAGCACAGCTAAGTATAAATGGAAACACAAACAAGAGGTGGGGGCCTTGCGTTACTTTTGTTAGAATCAAAGTCAGATTTCAATATTGGTGCCGGGGCAGAAATATATGTATAAATATATGTATAGTATTTTCACGATACCAAAACTATGACATGATATACCAATGCTGAATAATCCCAATATGAATACTGCCAACACTGCACAATAGAAAAGATGTGTTTAAAAAGCTGACCCCACCCCTCAAAAAAAAAAAAACCCACACTCACCATTCACTTTTAATATTCAAACAAAATGGGACACTATTATTTCTATGCTGTTACCCATTATGATTTTTCTCTCAATTCTTTGTTCTTTTGTTTTTACCTGTCTGTGTCAGGTCCGTTCTTGGCGATAATCATCTTGAGTTTCCCCAGGCCTCCTACAGGCGCTCTGTCTGTGCCGGTCGTGAACTGCAGAAATAGCCTCTTCTGCTCCTCACTGAACGAGTGCAACGTCTCCCAGAAGTCCCTATAAAAAAAGTCAGCAAAAGAGTTTTATCTGTGGGTCACTCTACTATTTTTTGTCGTGTCTGCTTGAGACAAGTCACTGCATATTTAGCTGTTAAAGTAGCTATGCAGGAACAGGTGTCAGTCTCAGCTATTTAATAAAAACATTATTATAAATCTAATTAATCTGGCAGATATGCCTAAAATGTTCACTATAAATACATATAGGCAGCTTACCTAATAATTTGCGAATCTCTACTATAGCCTCCGTCGTACTCTGTGGTTTCTTCAAGTGCTTGAAAGTCTAGGTTCTGCTGGGTTCATAGCACAAGTAACAGACTCGGTTACATACAAGAAAATAAGCCAAATGTATGATTTCTGCATTTAAAGGAAGTGACACAATGGCTCCCTGTGTATCCCTCAACTAACCCGGCTTCCACAAATGAGCAATTCAATCTCCTCAGGTCGAAACAAATACTTCAAGGGAGACTCGTTGGTCACCATGTGAAATCCTCTCCTGAAAGCCTTAAACTGTTTCTCCACACTCTTGTTCAGCATGTAGTCTGCATACTGAGCCACAAAATCCTGTACAGAGAACAGAGAGAGAGAGAGACACAGAGACAGAGATATGTTCATGTTGTATTTATGCCATGTGTTACTAAAGGGTATAAAGTGTAATGCTAAAGAGTTAGGATATAAGGACATTCATATTTTTAGTTCTTCATGTCATTACTTCAAGCAATAGGAAGCTAGAAGGACGCCTGAAATAAAACAAAAAAATCATGATACTTCACAGTATAGTTGGTTGAAATGTACAAAATTAATTAATTTATTGTTAAAATTAAATAATCAATTTGTATGCTTTATATGTATTATTAATCTGATACTTTTTACTTTGGTACTACATATTTTTTTATTTTTTCCATGTCTGTCCTTTTCTGCTTTGTCTGTTGGACAAACGCATACTCTCCTCTTCAAAATCAAATCGTTTGGTGGGAGCTTGTGTAAACTTGATCACTGTTAGCTTTATGTACTTCTCTATGACCCTAAAAATCTCTGGCTTTTTTTCCCTTTAAATTTCAGACTTTGGAAAACAATGACCTGATATTCTCCAACATGTTATCGATCAAACAACCAACTGATTAATCAAGAAAATAAACTACCAATTAATTGATCATGAAAATTAATGAATCAGTGCCCTCATAACAGCTCAAATAAAACAAATGAATCTAACTTATTACATACTTTTCTGTTGCTGTTGGTAACAGGGATCTTGTCACCATTTTCTCGTAGGTCATACATCAAGGTGTTCCCAAAAAGGTCTGTTTGGGATATCTGGAAGGTGATCATCATATCCTCCTCAACTGAGCCCTCATACTCCATTAGCTCCTTCAAGCTCTGAGACAAAACCTGGAACACAGCACACATTTTATTTAGTATTTAGCAATCACTTGGCTATAAACACTCCTGCTGTATTCAAAAGGCAGAGATCAGAAGATTAAAAAAATAAATAATAACAAAAAAAACTCGCCAGTGTTTATTATGGCATGCTAGTGTCATGTGGAATTTATGTTCATGGTTTAGATGGTTGACAGTTCAATTCTCTTGACTCCCTGGATAAAGAAAAGGTCACACAACCCTTGCATAGTGTAAAAAAGCAGGTCAGTCTAGGAAAGGTCCCTACCGGATGTGAATCCCCCAGGTCCCGGAAAGTCCCCTTCTTGCCCATGAGCTTTCTGTAGACCACCATGGGAAAGTGAACATCCAAGATGCAGTTGTTGTAGATCGCCAGGCCCAGGACAATCCCAATGAGGGTGAACTGGCCCTCGTTTTCAAACGACGCTGGGTTGAACCAAAACAGCCTTGTGCTTTCATCATAAGTGAACATTCCTGTGGAAATTCAGTTCACAATTGTTAGAGACAGTTTGTCCAACTCACCACTGATATTACAATTTTGAAAAGTACATGGGTATCAGTTTTAAGGTTTATTTTTCCAAATACTACAACTTACAAAACTTTCAACAATCGACATACAAAATTTTCAACAATCAATAATCACCAACTATTAAAAATGTAAATATTAATTGGATTTTATTTTTTAATTCTAGTCTCTTAATTTGTGAATTTGTGGGCCAAAATCATGTCAGGAAATGGAATAAAGAGCTTTAAGCTCCTACCGATGTCTGGGTTGAAGATCTCCTCGACCACCAACTGGAAGAACTCTTTGGATACGCCACCCTCGTCAACACCCTGCTCCCCTTCAAACTCTACGTACAGCTGCTTCTTTAGGTCGGCAGGATTCTCCATGGCGATCATCTCAAGCTGCGGAGGAGGAGGATGAAGAGATGACATCATGGCTGAAGGTCAGGGGAAACTGGCAAATCTGACTTACCTAATCGACAAGGAGCTGACTGACGGCCTGAACAAACCGCACCCACAGCAAACACTCCCACGGCCAACTTGTCAAAGTGCAAGCTAGCATCAGTGGTGGTCCAAAAACCGCAAGACAAGATTCAGAAATGCACACACTGACAGTGACGCTGTCAGCATCATGAATACAATATATTTAGCTCTCCACAAATATCAATATTGGTAAAACTTTGGCCCTCAAACATCTCAATATCTGACCATATAAAAGTGTGGACAAACCACTTTACACAATCTCCAGACCAATGGAAAATCTTTTGTTCCCCTGTTAAGTTTAAGATATCTTTCCAGCTGTGAGTGTCATCCACTCTCCCAGTCAACCACTGCGCCAAGACGGCTGTAGCATTGTCATCATCCATATTACTATTCAGAGCCAGTGCCACAGCTGTAAGCAACTATGATGGACATCAAGAAATGCCTTACTCAGGAAATCCTCTCTAACCATATGGCAACCTCTGCTTCTGGTTCTTTTACCAAGCATCTCTACACTCAATAAACTCTCCAGCGGTGCATTGTTGGGGAATTTCTGTCATGTCAGTCATGTTTGCCATTTGTCTGGCAGAAACAAAAACCCACCAATGTATGCCTTCATCATCCAAAATACACTATGATCTACTGTGGAGATCAACAATATCACTAAAAATTAACCCTTGGTGCACCTCTCCACTCCGTATGTGTGTGCGTGGCGTGGACGACACTCACTCTGACTAGCGCGTCGTCAATGATGTGGTCTCGCCGCACTTTGAGCCGCAGGTAGGGGTTGAGCTGCTGTCCCTGCACCAGGCTGTAGAGCACGGTGATGCGCCGCTCGCTGTACATGCGGATGCGGTTGTCGTAGTACAGCCCCAGGTTCTTGGTGACGGCGTTGAGGATGAAAGGGCACGTCATGAAGGAGAATTTGTTCTCCGTCTCCACCTTGAAGAAGGTGTAGTCCTTGTCCATCTCCAGCACGTCGTTGAGCGGCTCGTTGATGAACTCCTCGAAGGGGACGAGCGGTCGGCGGCAGTCGGAGACGCGTACGCCCAACTCCGTTTCCAACGGGTCCACGCGCGGGCCCTTCTTGTTGCGCCGCTCCTCGCCCAGCAGCTCCTGCAGAGTCAGCTCGCTTGACTCCGGCAGCGGCTCCTCATCCTCCTGCAGCCGTAGCAATAGTGTGACATGGACAGAGAGAGACAGCACGTTAAATCGGGGATAGAAGTGATTTACAAGTCAGTCACGCTTTAAAGTCAGTTACGCTTTAAACACAAATGGGGCTACTCAACCTACTTTGGCTAAGACTAAACTGAGACTGTATTCCATTCATGGGTATAAAATAACTTGCTCAGTTCTAGAAGTGGTTCCTACTTGGACAGTAAATGGACAGTATCAATAACAGGTTCATTTCAGGAAGAGAATAACAGACAGACAGATGGAGTGAAAGCTCATTTTCTACCAAAAATCTTCTCTGGGTCTTTCTGTGCCAAATCAGGTAAGGTCGTTGTTGCACAGATTTTATTCAAACCTCTTTGCATAATAGGGCACCTTTCAAATCTCTTTGTCAATATCATGACGTGTTTATATCATGAAGCCTCTTTGCCTATATCCAAAACCAAAGCCTCAAGGGCCAAAAGCACCTGAGGTTTTTCTAGATGTATTTCTGACATGGTGACCTGTAAAATTTTCACAAAGTGTTTTATTTGATATGAAATGACCATACTGAAGTCTTACTGACAACATCTTGCCTTCCATCCTACACAGTTTGGTTAGGCTAAAAGTACTGGGCGTCATACCAAAGTCACGAGTGGAAAAAAAATTAAACACTGGAAAAAATGTACAAAATACTGTACAATGTACAGTTGTGGATATGCACACACATTTTGAGGAAATTCCTAGACAGTGTGGCTACTGTTTGTCTGAACTCTGAGAACATTAACTTTTGAAGACAAAATGCTGCATCCACTTGTGAGTGAAAGATAAACTACTGGTCAGTTTCTAAAGCCCACGAAAAGCATACCACATGACAAGTGTCAGACAGGATTGCAATGACACGGTCAACTAAAACACAACCAATTTGGCAATACTGAGTATCTTGAAAATCTAACACTAAAAACATAACCGAGTGGCCCTGATTTATGACAGTCAAAGTGACAAATGCATGCTTTGTAGTCCATTCCAAACTAAAAGTGAAACTGTTTGAAACACTAATAAACACTTATCAAGTTACTGATAAGGCTAAAAAGAGGTCTGAAAGGGCAGAAACACTGTGTAGCTGCACGTCACGCTGGTATTGAGAAACTGTGTGCACTTGTTTTGCCAATGACACTGAATGATCTTTACCAATGAGAATGAACGATCCATCATAGCAGTGTCTGCCAACCTACTTCACCAATGCTAAACTATGTTTCACCAAGTTTTCATTCCCTTACACACCCGGGCCTTCCCTTACCCTTCAGTGTTGTACCATGCACCAATACTAGAGATGTATTGTGATACACTAAAATTAGGAATGTTACTTTACCCTATTTTAGTACAAGTACTTAAAGAAAACTGCTTCACTGAGGGCTGACAGATAAATCAATTTCTAATTAAAATCAAACCTTTTGAACCAATTAAATGAGCAAATCTCAAAGTTTGCAATGAATTGTACAGCCCCTAATTCCATTTGCTGTATAAATAAGATTGAATTGAACTGAATTTTGGGAAAGCCAGAGGACAAACAAGACTACAAAAGTATGATGCAAAATCTCTAGTCCAGCTGTTGCTTCCTTTTGAGACATAATGGGAAGCAGCCTATACTGTGTGTGTGACAACAGTATGATAAATGAACAGGCACCTTTTTTATGCTATTCACTATCTTACCTGGAGTTAAAATTGTCAGCAAAATTTGGTCTCAGCGCATGCATTTTCCAAGTCTGGCAGCCCCACTGTTAGCTTTAGCTTAGCATAGGCGCCAGAGTGCAGAGTAGTTCAAGAGTCATTCAAAGTCCTTCAAGGGTCATTCAAAAAATTCAAATTTCTTTCCTAATTACTTCCTGTTACTTGTGTATTCACAATAAGTACAAATGGCAATGCAAATTAAGACGAAGCAATTTCCAAGGCACAGAGCTATACAGTATATTCCAGGAAAAGCACTGCTTGCTGGAGACATCCCACAGACATCCCGCAGTACCTGCTTTTCCAGTACTTTGCTAGAATACAGTCCCACATATCTATATGTCAAGAATATCACCTCATCTTAATTTGCATTACTATTTGTACTCATTGTGAATGCACAGGTCACAAGAAGTAATTAGGTGGGAAAAAATGCATTCCAGCACCTATGCTAAGCTAACAGCGGGGTGGCCAGACTAGGAAAATGCATGCACTGAAACCAAATTGCTGTGGCTCACATATGTAACTCCAGGTAAGATGGTGAATAACCCATTTTCATAAAACTGTGGGGTATTCCTTAAGGCATGGTATCATCTTTTTGACCCTATTTTGACCCTGTGGTCTTTGTTACCTCCTCATTATGCTCCGTGTCCATGTCCCCTCCGAGCACATTTGCATAGTAGACAATCTTCAAACACTTGGTGGCGGCCACCACGGCGTCGTCGTCATTGACCAGGTTGCGGCTGTTGAACTCGTTGCTGATGACCTTGTAGGTAATGAGCTGCTGGAAAGTCTCCATCATGCGGCGGATCTGGTCAGCGCGGTACCGTGCCCAGAGCCTCGCTAGCTTGGCCTGTGCTGGGAGTGGTAGCTTGCTCATGGCCTTGCAGAACTGCGGCAGGGCGATCTCCAGGTACTCTGGGCTGTGCAGGTTCCCGTTCTCCATGACGATGACGAAGAGATTCAGGTAGTTGGGGTCGCGCGAGTATACATTATGGTAGGTCAGGTCGCACTCCACGTTGGGCGACAGGTAGACCAGCGCATTCAGGAAGGCCGCCTCCACCTTCTCATTGGACAACAGCCGCCCATACACACGGCGCACCGCCTCAATGTCAACCGACACCTCGTCTGGGCCGAGCTTCTGGCCGTCGCCTCCGTCGCAAAGCCGCGATGACGAGGACGCCTCCAAGTCCGTGCTGCCGCCCTCCTCCATGGCGGAGGCAGAGCAGACCGCGGCCGCCGCCTCCTTCTCGTCCTCGTCTTTGTCCTCGTCTTTGGCCTGCAGCGACTTCAGCTCCTCCTTGGTGTGCTGTTTGGAGCGGCGGAAGCTCTGAACCAGGCCCTCGGCGCTCGAGAAGACACGGCCGATGACACGGATCAGCGGCGAGTAGTCCTCCTTCTCTCCACAGCGCTCCAGGATCTCGTACACCTTCTCCTCCGTCAGGAAGTTCACGTCTGAAGCCAAAGAGAGAAGGCCGAATGTAATCAAGTTATTTTCAGTGTGGCTACACTGGCCGATGGCCAATCTCCCACTTGGAACCCCCCACGGCATGTTGCTACAGTCTGAATATACCTACTTCAGCTAATCCAGCCCTTCAGGAGCAACTGAATGTTAAACAAGCTCTCAAATCTTTTATTTAAACAATGCAATTTCATCCCCAGTAAGAGAACACTGAAGACCGCTAACCACTGAGGACAAGAGGAAAGAAGGACTAAACAGAGAAGTAGCCCTCTTGTGCTACTTACTTATTTGATTGCAGGCAAGTTCACACGACACCCCAGAATAATGAGATTCCTTTTTTCAAGGTATAATGTATACTAGAAAATGACCTCTGGAATACTGGCAGATATCAAATGGGTAATGCAGAATAGCAAAGCACATGTTGGGGACAGAGCTATACCTCAGACATATGTACAAGAAGTACATGGACATTTGCCAGGTAAAAATTCAACATGAAAAGTTAAGTAGGTAGTAGGAAAACTTAGCAATATGTTTCAGCGCTACAGGCCTAAGGAGAATGGGACAGACTAATACCAGAAACAGATTCAAAAATAGTTTACAGCCTGTGACATTAACAAGGAATTCAGAGGGTGTGTAACCTTGGGTGCAACAGGCTTTAGGCCTATTTAGGCCTATTTTGTGAACTGCTCGCTAGAAGGTTATAGAACCACAGAAACCCACTCCAACTGCCAACAAAAAAGTACACCAACAATTCATGGGTAGTGCAAAACCTAAGGGGCTCACTACACAATTGAAGCCTTAGTGCCATACCACATACTACCTTTCCATCTTTGACCCTGGAAACACTAGTCATCTTCACCACACCATCAGACCACCATTCAACACAGAAAGTTATTTACAACCTGTGGCCATGACTACATTACAGCTGCCCAAATATGCTGCAGGAAAGCTATGATATGAGTTGATCTGTCTGCAACAATACCGTCAAGCAAGTATGGCCATGAATGCATAAATGAATGTTATTTGTGTGAACGGGTCATGTGATACCCATTTTCAGGGATACTGTATACTGCATGTACGGACAGGGATTGTTTTAGTTTAACAACTAATCTTTAAAATAAAGCTGATAAGCACAGAGGTGATCTTAAAGCCTTGTGTTTCAACAGTGGCACCATGTTGACATTTTTGTTGCCCTCACCTTTGAAATCCTCCCGAACTGGATGCAGTTCCTTGTGGTTCATCTTGCGGTTACTGCAGGCCATTTTGTGATGGGCGGTGCTGTTGAAGGAGCTGTTCTCCAGGTAAGCCGAGCTGGTGCCCTTCTTGGAGGGGTGGGGGTCGCACAGCTTGGCATTGACCTTGTAAAGCTCCAGAGCTTTGACCGCCGCTGCATTGTTGTCCATGCGGTGGAAGCTCGGGCTGGAGGCACAGCAGTCATTGCTGCACGAATCGTTTCCACAGCCCTCCGTTAACTGGTGGTAGTAGCGTTCAATGAGATGCTTGGCGGCCGCTCGCTTCCTGTAACAAGAGGATTGGGACCAAATGTGTGGCTATTCAACAGAAGGGAAATACTATGACAGAAAAGGGACATTACAATAAGAGCAAACCAAAAACCGACAATGCATTTTTTTTCGAATAACATCCACAGAAACACACAGGACACTTTGAATGCAGTGAAATGGGCAAAAAATGACCATGCATGCAATGCAATTAACTATGTAGCAAAGTCTCTGCATGTTGTGCTAGTTCAAGCTCAGGAATCACACATCTGTACTACAAAAGAACAAATTAATGTCTCAATTGAAATCTAAGAGTACTGCTTCTCAGGTCAACAGCAGTGCACCTCTTCGCTGTTAAAAACACAGTCTAAAAAAGAGGAACTACAAAAATAAATAAATAAATAAAAACAGGAAAGAAACGCAGCAGGTTGCCAGCAATGTTAACCCCAAACTCTGGACACTGCCACCATGCAAAATGGAAAAGATTTTTTTTACAATGCACACAAAAAACTGGTCTTATTTCTTCAGTACTACTATTATGGCAGGGTAAACAATGTACAAGGACGTTTGAAGACATTTCTGTAATGTCGTTTTACTGACTGATTTACTCATAAAGGCATCTGTTACATATGCAGCCAAGCTCTCCTCTGTTTCTCTTTCACACATGAGAGGGAGGGAGAGAGAGAGAAGACAACTAATGATAAGTTAAAGCAAACACACAGAACGGGGAAAACACTCAGAGGACGCCAACAAATGGAGTGCGGACCAAGATCTTATTAGAGTGAAAATAAGTTTAAAACAGCTTACACCAACAACTTACATTCGGCTTGCTTCTGCGTTTTCAAATGTGGACTCCTCTTGTAATCTATTGAGGTTTAAAATACAATATAGACAAATTTTATGACACGTTTATGACAGTCATTCACACATTGAACCAAAGCATTGTAGCTGGTGTACAACTTCTGTTGTCTTCATAGTATGCATGTTACTCAAGACTAAACAGGAGCTAAGATCACGTCACATAACCCATATTTAACAAGTGAAATACGTGAGACAAATAGACGCCGTTGATGCAGACATATTGCATGCACAATCCTAGACATTGCACGGCTTAAAATAAAATGACAATAATTGATTCGAAACTGGCTAGTCTGTCCAGCTAACATTACGCTACTTCGCTATGATGCAGCAATTTCAGGGAACCTCTTGACAGCTAGCAATAGCCAAACTGGCTAGCTTAACGGTGCAAGTACAGCTAATGCTAGTCGTTTGTCAATGGATATTTTACAGTAAAAACGCCGTTGCGTTAGAGGCGGTGTGCGCCAACAGACTGACATGTTACAAAATATGATAACAAATGGTGCAAAATGTTATGCTATGCAGGTAATTGCTATACACTGTTAACATTCGCCTATCAACTATGCTAAGTAGATAACATTAGCTCTAAATGATCTTGAATATATCCTGCAGATGAGCATTAGCCCGCTAACAGTAGATGTAAGGCTAATGCTACCAAACATTCACTTAAACATATCGAACGGCCAGACTTGTCAATGCTTAACGTTACTTTGCACATGAATTCGATTTACAACGCATATGTGAACACATTTGTTAATTTTGCCAAACTCATTACCTAACTGTAACTATTTCCAATACTTCGTCCCATCAATGACTTCTGAACTATTGGAGGCGGTAGCGCTGTCTGCTTGCAACACATTTACTAGAAATTCAACATAACATAAATAACGTTACCATGCAACTAAGTTAACTGGCCGGGTTCCTGTTTGATGTTCAATTGGCATGTAAAACAAATCTTCATGGCGACCTCTGACACATGCTGTTGTAGCAGTAAATAATGCTTTTCTTTAAGGCTGTGGTAGAGGGATTTGCATGCCACTAAATTTAGTAAGCTAACGTTAGCTGCATAAGTTAGCGAGCTGGGAAAGCGATTCGCGATAGGCGATAGGTTTTAAGGGGAAACTAAATGTAGCATAGCTAATACTGTAACATTGACTGTTTATTGGCGTTCTGATGCTATATTTAATTCTTAAAGTTAAAATCGATACATATTTAATTGCCAACACCTGGCTGATGGTGACAGTGTTGATATATAAATTGAAACTTGAAAACACTGTGACGTTCGGTGTTGATAATGCTGATGAGTTCATGCTGTCAACTGAAACCAAACTTGGGGTTGTGCTAAAAGCTATGCTGTCAGGCTAAGTTTCTGTGAAGGCCCTATGCAATCGGCAGTCTACGTCCAAAGCTAGCGCTATCGAGCCAGTCTGATCAGTAGCATCATTGTAATAATAAAATTAAATGCTGCGTAAAAAAACATGTAGACCCCATGCACCACCAGTTAAGCCCGACCATTTACATGAAGGTGACGTTAACTTGCGCCCCCTTGTCTTATAGAACAACCTTGGCTAAAATAACACAAGTTTCCCTCCGCCAGCCGCCGCTCTCGCTTAAATCTCATACCGACCTATCGTAGCCTCCTGTGGGGTTGGATTCGGCCTGTGGTGGCGCACACTCACAGTCCTCCTTCTCGTCGGAATTCATACGAGACTTGATCCCTCAGTTGTTTGTGCGCCTGTGTTTGTGTTAGAATTTGCAATTCCGCCACAGATTGGATGCAATCCGGCAAAATCAGTTTTTGCTGCTGCAACTTGTCTTAAACGATGGTGTCAAATAAACTCGCAGAGCTTGGCAACTTCATTTAAGGCCTGTTCCACTCGCTGTTCTGATATTACTATCTTCTGCCATCTTGACTTCCACAAGACTCATCGAATACCGGGGGAGACATCCCAGCATGCAATGTTACAGCAGGCTGTTTTGTTCAAAATCAAGTCTAGAGTATTGGCACGGGCAATAGCAACAGAATTTGCTTGGAGTGTACAAGTAACAGAGGTATTTGCGGCGACGTCCGAAAACATTCACATAGGAGCAATGGACTGTAGTCATCATTTGAGCATATCTTCAACGCCAATTTGCTCCTGTAAAGCACACAAAAAGCGGAGAACTAAACATTAGACTTTTATCGTCAGCAGGAGGTGTTTCATTCTTTTATGTATGCATGTATGTATGTATGTATGTATTGGTGGTGGTGGTGGTGGTGGTGGTGGGGGGGGGGGGGCGTTGCAAGGTGTTTTTATTTTTATGTTATTGTAGGCATAACCATAAAAAATAAGTAGCCTATGGCAGGATTTGTACTTTTAACATTGATTGATTTTAGTAAAGTTAACAAATGTAATAATGCAGAATCTCTTTATTTTATTGTGGAAATGACAGGAAACTATATCGAGTGATTTTGAATGTGAGCAGATCCTTGAATTGAAAATTTACTAACACACACACACACACACACACACACACACACACACACACACACACACACACACAATCACAAATCCTGGAGGGCCTGATTCAGTTTGTGAGTGATGCAATTCCAGACAACTTCACTGGGCATTTTCTCATTGTACATCTGCCCAGTTTAAAATATTACATGTGTTTTTATTTTTATGTTATTGTAGGCATAACCATAAAAATAAGTAGCCTATGGCAGGATTTGTACTTTTAACATTGATTGATTTTAGTAAAGTTAACAAGTGTAATAATGCAGAATCTCTTTATTTTATTGTGGAAATGACAGGAAACTATATCGAGTGATTTTGAATGTGAGCAGATCCTTGAATTGAAAATTTACTAACACACACACACACACACACAATCACAAATCCTGGAGGGCCTGATTCAGTTTGTGAGTCATGCAATTCCAGACAACTTCACTGGGCATTTTCTCATTGTACATCTGCCCAGTTTAAAATATTACATGTGTTTTTATTTTTATGTTATTGTAGGCATAACCATAAAAATAAGTAGCCTATGGCAGGATTTGTACTTTTAACATTGATTGATTTTAGTAAAGTTAACAAATGTAATAATGCAGAATCTCTTTATTTTATTGTGGAAATGACAGGAAACTATATCGAGTGATTTTGAATGTGAGCAGATCCTTGAATTGAAAATTTACTAACACACTGTACATCTGCCCAGTTTAAAATATTACAAAAAGTTTTGAACAAATAATATGTCTACGTTTATATGTATTACTTTGCAGACCAATGCAGCATACAACACAAATAATGCATTAACAAAGAATTGGCTAAATAATTTTAAGCCTATAAACTTTTAAGAGTAGAAGCACAGATGGCAATTAACAACTAATAAAATTGATCACTAGATAGCAGCATGTATCAATGTTTTTGTTTCCATAATTTACAAAAAGACTAATAATATACAGAAACGAAAATCTAATATAATAGATAAGCATTCTGTTGGTATGTTCATAAACATGGAAACATATTTTTTCCTGCAGTCGTAGCTCATGGTGTCCTGTAGGCTACTAAAACACCACTACATTTATTTACACCAGTGCACATTTACTATTGCATGTAGCTTGGTATTGATGAACTGACATAACAAACATAGCCTGATATGAAATGCAGTCAATTTGTTTATAAGAATGTATGTAGCCTATGTTCCACAACTTTATAGATAACAGCAGACTGTATTAATTGGACAATCTTGTACTGCAAAATGTTTCAATTGACTAAAGATCCTGAGTCCATGCTTCGAACAAGCAATTATTTCTCACTACCGAATGGCCAGACCCTCTGTACAAAAGGAAGTGTAGTATGAGGGGCCGGTTTTATAACCAGGCTGCATCAATCTTCTCCTTACTGTTAACTTTTCACTAGACCAGTCACTCATATGCACAACTTCTGGTAATTTCTGAAGTATAGTACAAAGCCAGACGCACTGACTCATCGTCTTGGTGAAAAGAGTCCACTTCGGCTCAGAGTTAAATACATGCATATATATTAGCATTAGCGTGTTTAATAACATTTGAACTAGGTGGCACTCTCACTGCCTTTCTCTTGCCATTCTACACACACCAAATAGTATTTCTGCTGCATTGAACAGACATACACCATTGATTTGTTTCATAGATTGTTATTTTTTTATATATAGCCAACTAAAGCATGCACACCCCTATATTGACTACTAAAAAAATAAATATTATTTCAGCAAACTAAGAGTGTTGATTGTTACTCTCTGTAACATAAGACCCTTTTAGATTTAAATACACCACCCTACTGGGGCCAAAATAGTGTCTTCAGTGAGGGTTGAGTAGTGTAAACACAAGGACATAGAAAAAATGTTATTATGCACTTGCTTTATGCCGCCACCAGATGTCAGAACTGCTAGTGAAATTAAGCTCAGTCATTAAAAAACCTCCAACTACAGTAATAGTTGCCATGAAGTACATACTAAAAATATTAGAACACTAGAGATTTGTAGTGGAAGACTACCACAATAATTACTGCAATAAAGTAATTATGTCTTAAAATAGGTCTGTTGTCTGTTACAAACAACGAGTGAACTTTTTCCATCTGGGGCCCCATGAAGCTTGACGGTTAATGTATTGGGAACCAGGGTTTTTTGTATCTGCACTAACTGAGGAGACGAAGATGTGTTTTTCTGCAAAACGTATGTGGCCCTGAAGAAGAGAGTATAATGCCTCTTTACAGGCATTTACACCTTCTACGCATTTGACAGGGTTCACCAGTAAGTGGTCACTGTGCACAATAGATGGATGTGAGTGTCAGTGGGGCAGACTAGAGGGTGGATTTAGAGCCCAGAATAGTGGCCAAATCTACATTTGGTGTGAACTGGTCCTTGTGCTCCAGTCTGCGTGACCTGTTAAGCTGGCAGAAGGTTGAGACTTTTGGGACACATATCCCCGACAGGGCAGACACAACTCTGTGTGTGTGTGTGTGTTTTAAAGGCTGTATTTGTTGTATATGTTGCAAGTGTTGCACATACTGGACCTTTGGAGATTCAAACAGCTTTGCCTAACAATCACCTCATGCAGCCAGTGTTAAACCTTAGTTATAGCTTATTTCACATAGTGAAACATAAGCATCTTAGACTGCTGCATCAGTGAAAGCAGAGTGTATTCATAGAAGTATACATAGAAGTATTTGCTTCAGCAGTGTGTTTAGCTTTTAGAAACTGAGTGCCTGAATCCATCATAAACAGCCAGCCAGAAGATGTTTTGCAGTGGTGGACACTATAGGACATGCAGCTAGCCCACACTGCACAGGGGGATTCATTTTTTCCAGGTATGTACAAAACCATTTCGCTATATAACATGGACAAATGAATATGAAGCTGGAAGAGCATGCATACTGGTGTTTAAGGGGAAAATAAGTCTGCAATATGGTTTTATTGCATTCTCAAGACAAAGGCTCATTCTGAACTATTTATATGTAGAGAGCTTCTGACATGGTATACATCTTATGGTTTAAGGCAATAAGTCTGAGCCCTCACTAATGTAGGTGTAAAAGCTTTTACATAATAAAACCATGGGGAATGAATCTTTATTTTATTCGTTACAGTTGCTGACATGCTGACATGGAGTTTTGTTTGTGTTTCTAATACAATCTTTATAATACAACACCAAAACCCCCTTATGTGGCTCTTCTTGCCAAGTAGTAGGTTTAACTTGACACATTTTAGGGTATCAGTTCTCTTCTCTAGTTGTCATGGCTGGATCGGGCCCCAGTTGTGTGTGTGTCTCCAGAGAGATAAGAGCAGAGCGGAGGGGGACGCCAGGACCCCAGTGCGCTTCAGGAAGTGAGCTCGGAATGTACCGCAGTTTTCCTGTTCCGGCATTGTCACTGCATCTCCTCTCAGTTACACCAGCCAATCAATCATGGGTTAACAATGTATCACTGGGAGCTGTTTTTGGAAAGAGTATATCTGTGTTTGGTAACTGTAGGTGCAGATGGTGTAGATTATGCAGCTCTTCACATCACATGGTTGTCAATGGCACCTGCAGGTGTGTTAAGCATCCTGTGACACAGCATTAGGCCAAAATGGGTTCTTCCGTGCAGAACTAATGCACAAGTTAAAGGCAGATGATCCTATTGCATTGTAGACAGTGGATCCAGATATCACATCTGGAGCCAGACTTGCCACAATGTCCACTGAGTGCATGTCCATGGTAAGTTAGGATAGGACGAGTGAAAGGAGAACTGAACATAGGGTATAGTTCTTATTTCACATAGAATTGGCCTTGTGTTTACAGTTCATATTATTATCAGATTTTGTGATGGTAAAGCATTTTTCATGCAATACAACGTGCTTTTGTAAAAGTCACGGATCTAGACTACATATCACGATGCATGAGCACACATAGTGAATTGAACATGGTTTGCACAGCTTCACACACATACAAGGCACAAAATAAGCCATGAAAGTAAAAGAAAGAAACGTGGAGAAAAATATTCTCAGAGAGAGATTGCTCTGAGGCGAAATCTTCTTTTACTTCGCTCGACACTCTCATGGGCCGCGGAACTGACTGCATCTTTGAGCAGGAACCTGGCAGTTTGCTCGTCTCCTCTGAATGTGAACATGCTGGACAGAGCATCCGTGCCAATAGGGAGAGCCCTCGAGGAAGGGAACACTGGAATGAGATGATTATGAATTTATTGGGTGCTGATTTCAGAAGGAATATATTAGGGTGCGATTCACATCCAGATAATAACAACACAAGGGAAGCAAGATGGAGGAAGGGAGAAGAGGGAGAGCGACTGACATATAGACAGCTCTGGGGAAAATCTCATTTCCCATTCAGCTCTCAACCAGCAACTGAAGCTGGTTTTCAAACATCCAAATGAAGTTTTTCTTAAAATATAAAATCAGTTCTCCATATTGTATAATTTAGACACCCATTTTTAGAACTACTAATGATAAAACTGTACACTTAAATGCAATATACTACCTTGGGTGCTCAGTCTGAGGCATGCATTATGCCTATATGATATTCAATTTTACAGTTCAACAATAAAGAATTTTATATTTGTGAGCTCAACAATACTCGTATCTGTTGACCCTTTTTCTAATCAGTATTGAGACTTTTTACACATTGCCAGTTAGATGTCAAAGAAATCAGTATGTTGAAATCATCCAATGTTTCTGCTGAAAACACTTGGCCAATAGTCTATATTTTACGGAAAAGACTGTCAATTATTCCTTTTGCTCAAAGTATAACCACTGAGATCACATCAGTTGCAATTTGAAACATGAAAACGGTACCTCAATTCACCCATTGGTATTAATTGTCATAGGTCGTTATGTTGCTCTTCTAATCTAATGTAAACTCACTGTGTGGATCTTTCAAACAGCAGGGTACTCTAACATGGTTAACATGGTGCTACTCATTGTTTACTAAAATGCCTTTGTCTTGATTTGGCACAGGCAAACTATAAATCCAGTCTTGTATGCCTTGAATTAAATTCAATTCATGCACCCAAGAGCAACAGGGGCAAGAAACCTTGGGCAGATCCACGACTCAAGGGGCTGACCCAACTGCCGGGGGTCATGCAGAAAAATTACAGTCAGTGGTAACCATGACAGACTACAAATTGTTTCCATATTGTTTTTAGCTAGGTTCATAATAGTTCATAATGGAGTGTTATCCCACTTTACATTATATGGTGGTCAGTCTATAGGTGGTTATCAGGAATTATGGCTGGACAATGTAGCAGTGACCAGACATAGTGTCAACTCAAAGGAGTGAGATGGGTCATGGGGTAACAGTAAGGGTCCATTTGACAGTGCCATTGTGAGGGGGGGGCAATCACAAAGCCTCAAGGAAGGGGAGACAGGCCTAGCATGGGCGTCCAGGAAGGGCCTCTATGATGGAGAGTCGGTCCTGACATGGGCCTCCCTTAGTGTTGGTTGTAGTCCACTCAGGAGGGGAGGGTAAGAGGAGTCCGCCTGAATAAGGCAGGGATGACATTCAGCAGAGATAATTGTGGACAGAGGAAGAAAGTTAATTAGGCCAGGTTCACACATCAGAGAGCAAATGTGTAATTTGGGCATACATACATATATATATATATATATATATATATATATATATATATATATATATATATATATATATATATATATATATATGAATGTATATACACACATACACACACACATATACACATACACATACATTTATACACATACATGCATACACACATATATATAAATATTGAGAGAGAGAGAGAGAGAGTTGAACGGCATGACACATGAAGCTTTTGTGGCGGCACTTGGCTATAGCAGCATAACTAAGGTATGATGTGTATGAATGACACCTATGGGTGCTGACCTTCCCTTTATGAGTCCTCTATACAGGCTCAGTTAAAGGCATGATTCTTATTGGTTCCTATCAAATACACTATTTATCAGATTCAATGATTCAAAAACAGTCCTGAGGATGCAAATAAGAGAAATTATGTGGAATAGACCAAATCATAAACAAATTCAACCAATGGGCATTAGAAAGGGATTTGGGGGGGATTGTTAAAGTATTAACAATCTCAGAATCACAGACCATGTTTGCACCTCATAATCCAAACATTCCTGTTATGAGATCATTAATATTGTGGAAGAAATGATAATGATGTAAAATGCTTTATAAAATAATCAAAACATTTCTAAAAATTTTTAAATGAAGGCCTAATTTTAAGCTTTCTGCAGGTGACTTCATATGGCATAACAGAAATAGTTTTTTTTTATTAACTACATGTATCTCTGGCATGTTTGGAATCAATGTTCATGTTCAATTCATGTTGATGTATACCTGTGCTCTATTTAGAGCTAACACTGTGTCTCGTGTAGGTGGCATTTTGACATTGATAGTCTTTTAAAACAATTGTTACTCTAACAGTATAATCCCTGGGGATTTAAGTTCTTCTTTGATGCTAGGTTGGTGATTTCACAAAGTACTCCTCTTCTTGCACGTCCTCCTGAAGGGTGATTAAATTGCTTTCCATATTGTTTTATTGACTGTGAAACATGTTATTGCATCAGTCAATGCCGTCTTATTATTGTCGTTTACGGTTGCATGGAAGCAAAGCACTTCAGTCTCAATTACTGTTCATTAGTGTGCGAGTTGATTGACCAGACATTTTGTCTCTGTTGTGTGCCCATCTCTGGCTGCACTCTGAGGGCATGTGTGTACCAGCATGCTAACAGCCTGCTCTTGTTGGCTGGATGGGCATGGGGAAAAGGAGCCGGCATATGGAGCTCCATGCCTCATTGAGTCCCTGACAGTTTTCTCCTTCATTTTGAGACCCATTCAATTTCACCCCTTCATCCATTCATCTGTATCCACCAATCCATCCATAGTTGTCCATCCATCTATTCTTCTATCCATCCATCCATCCATCCATCCATCCACCCAAACAACGTTTCAACCATCCATCCATTCATCCACCCATCCATCCTCAGGCACATTCTTATCATCAGCTTCTTCCCATGTTCTGGAGTCATGTTCCTCTCTCGTCTGTCACAGGAAGCTCTACCATTTCAGCTCTTCATTTTCAGCTGAAGTGCAGGCCTGCCTGATGGGCACAATATGCTGAATGGCCCATCCCTGCCCACCCCCCGTTATACTTTCCTGCTGTGGTTCAAAGAGTGCCTCTGTCAAGGGCAGAACCAATGTCAGCTCCACATGCAGGGACCAGCCTAGTCACCATTTTGGGGAAACAGCATGGGTAAGGGCTGTTTTGGCTGTTTGTCATATAATCATGGCTCTGCCAGATATTGTTTAAATGTGCAATTTGTGCACCTGTGTTTCGATTTAACAAAAGGTTGTTGATGTTAATCATATTTCACACCTCCCATAATTGTTCCTGAAACAATGACGCGCACAATATTCATTCCATTCAGATGTTTTTTTTCTCTTTTTACATTTCAAGTAATATCAATAAAATGTCATTTGACTAACTGATAATAAATTAAATAAGACACCAGATAAGGTCTCAGATAAAGTTCTTTCATTTCACTTTAACAAACAAATTACAAAGTGTCATGGTTCATGAAGACTCATGATAATGGAGGCTATTGTGTTTTGGAACAAAATTCTTAGCTTAGTGCACCATATTTTACAAATTTTATGCAAATCTGAGGTTTTGTGAATAAGAATATCAGTTCAGGAGGTGTTATAAATCTTGGGGTGTTATAAATTATAAAATGGGACTAGTCAGTCAGGTATTGTTTTGCTTTTAGAGTTACCACTGGCATGAGGGTATGACCAATGTTTTAAGTGTCTAAAAGTAGGACAGTAATTTCACCTAAATAACATGGCATTTCAGTCTACAACTGGCTCCAAATCTAGACCACTCTTCTGGGTCTTTTTTGGCATTATGGAGGCCATCCTCTGGCCAGCTAGGACACCCTCTGGATTTGTAACACACCAGGCTTACATACGGCTTTATGCACCTACAAACTGACAGGGTTGCTTTGAAAATAACCACTCGCTAATATTATCACACCAATTTTCCTCAAAGTCAGGCTGGACTGATGCAACACTGCACTAAGTGCTGTATTTGCAGAATCTGCTTAAATGGAGTATAGCTAAAACATTGCAAGGTAGCAAAAAATAACAATGTAATGCAAGGCTTTTTCCTTTATGCATGGAAAGCTTACCTGGGTCCCCAGCCAGGACCATTGAGTAAAGCATACATTGTGCTGCTAGTGTGGAGTTTCAGTATTAATAGTGTTAAGCCTGAGATGTGGGGATATACATGAACGCTGATGCTCTCCCTGACATCCTCTTCCAGGTTGATTTACTTGCAGTGTGAGTCCACTGGTTTACTGGCACTAAATTTCCACTGACGCCATTGTTATTTATTGTGGTCACGTCGAGATGGCCTGCTGAGTTGAGCTACTTCAGCACCTTTACAAATGAATCTGTGTTGTTATTTTTTTTTTTCCCTCAAACACTTCCTCATCCCTCCAAACCGCTTCCTAGCAGAAATGCTGTTTACCCACTCTGTCCCCGGCCACCAGCCACAAAGAGTTTTTCACAAGTGAGCCATGGTAGCTGGTGTCTGTGTTGGCAGCTGTTTTGAGAGACGCGTTTGTAGGTGTTTCATGTTCACCTTTTCTGGAGCTGTCAGTGCCTTGTTTTTGCTTGTGCCGAAAAAGGCCTGGTAAAGATCTTACTTGATTCTCTGGTGGATCTGCTGTGTGGCAGAGAGTAGAAACATTACTGTTACTGTACTGGAGTCTGGAAATGGACAGGGGCTGTGGCGAAGAAATGGATAGAGTGGCATTATGCCAGATATGATAGATGAAATATGCCCATTTCATTTCATCGAGAGAACCTTCACCTTGTGCTCCCATTTTATGATCAACCCCCACGCCACTGGCTTCTGTGTTTTAAACATTAACTTAACATATAATTATGTAGCCCACTGTTGTTGTGACTATATACAATCAAATTGCATGTCTTGCATCTTAGGAATAGTGGGTTGATATTCTTTGTCTAATGATATTCCACTGCTAAAACCCCTTTAAAATGCCCTTTGGTGTGAACATAAAGACAGCTATTTGAAAGAAGAGATGAGTAAAACACAAGTGACTTATGAGGCTTTACACAGCATTTTTTTTTTATCTCAAGACAAATTTGCTGAATGCACTGGCAGCCAAATATATTTGTTTTAAGTACAAGAATACATAGATTGACAATGTTTTGACATATACTTGAAAGGCCATTTTTGCGATTGAAGTCTTTGCAATTCTGTTTGTTCCAAAGACAATATAATCTTGAATTATGAAAAAATTGTACTATGAATGCTAATCTTCAGCTAAGGTTGTTTTCCAAATACTAATACTATATACAAGTCCAAATATTATATACAATACTATGAGTCCCCAGCTTACCCACCCTTTCCCATCCCAAAATGGCTTCCCATCAGAACTCCTTTTTCACCGTACTTCAAACTAAAGAGCCACGGGACCCATTTCCCCTGGCATTCCCTCTGCTTCGGCATCTGGAGGCTTTATGTACACAGCGTTAGCGGGAAAGCGCCGCTAAGGCACTTTGCTCGCTCGGAATACTAATATCCAAGGCACACCTTCTCCACCAGTGACCAAGAGGGGTTTGTGAAGATTGCATTGGGGCCAATGCTACGGTTCAAAATCCCTCCGGGATGTACAGAACACTGGGAGTAGAGATGTTGACGAGCATCTGATGGAGAGAGCAGAGAGACTTGCAGTTGTCTAAGGCTGTTAAATTAATTTTGAAGGCAAACAGTCCAGACTATACAGTATCTCATATGTGTGTAAGAGCTAGAGACACACATGTGTGTGTGTGTGTGTGTGTGTGTGTGTGTGTGTGTGTGTGTGTGTGTGTGAATGTGTGAGAGAGAGAGATGTACACACTCTGTCGTGTTGCAGGGGGCTTGATTTCCCATGCAGCCTCTCTGGTCTCCTCTTGGCCTGTGGTCAGTACAGGAGCCTGGCCAGCTTTTGGGTGGGATATCTTTAATTCCAGCTGCCCAGTTCTGGATAGACAGACCATGAACAGGCTTAAAGTCAACCAGAAAAAAAAAACCCAATGAAACAGTGCGAAGTGGCTGTCCAGACTAACTCTACTCCTGCTTCAGAGCCTTTGGGTTCATTCATGAGCACATAAACACAAAGCCTAGAGGGCACTTAAAAGCATGAAGCGGCCAAACGGAAGACTTTTAAGTGCTTCTCGTGCTGGGTGACACTCACAGTGATTTGTACAAAGAAGGTCACACTCAGGGGAAAGATGAAAAACAACATTTAACAGGGAAAGACATCACCTAAGTAAAAAACATAATTGCTCATGGATCCACTTTTCACTGTCTGTCTCAGACTTGACCCTGCCATATAACTTAATGAAAAGTCTTGCTTCAGCCATAGACTGGTTTGTGATCGCTATGTATGAGTCAAGCTGCTATAAGACTCTTAACTGAATGTAAAATTACACAGCAAGCTGTATCAAATGTGGTTAAGGCCTGACTATCCAGGTTTTAAAAGATTTCCAAGCTTTTAACAGAACTTTGTAAAACCCTTATAGGATTATAGCAGCATTTGTTAAATAGCCCAGAAATCTTTGCTGAGAGCGACTCTTTTATTCTGCCAGTGACTTAATCGCCCCTCCTCCCAGGTTGCATAATTCCATGTCAGCGAATTCACAAATTGCGTGGGGCATCGAGGGGGCGGGGAAGCCCTTCACGTGCTAAAGGTGCAGTGACTCCAAGCATGTAGGATTAATGTAGTGTGAGGTGGTCCAAGGTTTCACAGAATTTATCTGACATGTTCAGGCACAGTTCACTCCCTCTTTAACCTTCCACCACTCCCTCTCTCGGGACACCTAATATTGTAAGAGCAAAGACAATCATCTAATCTAGAGCTGAATACATTGAAAGACTCTGATGAGGAAATGAATAGTAATATTCTCACATTTAACATTCATGAAATGATGTTCATAACATCAGTGGGGCTTTCTTTTCATAATTCCATTCATATTTTAATTCCAATTAGATACTTGCTTTTGATAGGATGGAACATTGTATAGTGGTCTCTGTTTAGAAGTCTTCCTGAATATAATCTCAGTCACTGGCACATGAACATGAAATTACTTGTGCAGTTGAAAGATCACAGCTTCTGAGATGAAGAGACACACATGTATATTTGAGAAAATACAACAAAAGCTTTATTCAAAATTCTGCATTTTCTGTGCTGTGTGTTAGCTTCCAACAACATCTTACTGACCAGTGGAGCCAGACTGGTTCTCAACAGCCAGTATAAAACCTGTGCTTCAGTGGTGCACCTCATTGAAATGCATTACTGAAACATATTTTTTGTAAACGGCATCCTGTTTATTTGCGGAGGGGCCACATTTCACTTTGTAATGGGGTCTGGATAAATAGATCTACCTAATTGCAGTGGTTTTCGCTCTATATACTAAACAAGTATCTCTTGTAGCCAGTAAGTAATAGATAGGGGACATTTTTGTTTACTCTGCAGAAGCCACTGATTGTGTGCAGAGCATGCAAAAACGAAAGATGTTTACAGGCCATTTTTGTGCTATGTCAGTTCATAATATTAATACGAGCCAAGTTTTAGAGGAGGTGAATGATATTGCAGTGGCAAACAATAACCAAACAGACTGCTTGCAATTAAGGTAGATGCCACCTGGAATAATTCCCACATCATTTGCTTTGGCCCACCAGAACTGAGGAGAGCAGTAACAGTAATCAGTAGTAACTCATGGTGGTGTTTGAGATGAGTTTGTATTTGAGCTGTGGTGAACTCCTTTTTTCACTCGGTAATGAGTGACTTTTTTCCACAGACTCCCTTGTCATACACCGAATAATGTGAGGTTTTAGTGCTACATTTTGCTCTGGGTGCTGGTAAAGATGAAGTTTCTCGAGTGAGCATGGCCTCACCTCATTTCACTTTGCTTTTGCTTACACTCCTCCACTTACCTTACTGTGAGACTTTATAGAGCCCAATTTACAGCACACAGTAATAGATGTTATTTTTCATCTGGAGTAAAGTGTGAAATAAAGTTGGATAACATCTGCATAGCAATTGACTGTGGATGGTTTACAGATGGGCTTAACCTTTTATGTTCAAATGAGTATTTTCACTGGCTATGAGCTGGTAGTGTATATATGAGTGGCAATGTGTTCTCAGTAAGCATGTATTGTCACTGCACAGAAAGCCAATCAATAGTTTTCACATGTGCATTCAACCTCACACAAATGAACCATTGTATCTATGCAGTAGTCCTTGCACCGAAAGCAAAATAAGAACTAGGCTACATATTAAGATCTATGCATACTGCACAATACCAGACAATAAGCCGCATACAAAGACCATAATCCTACAAAACCATACAATATGGATCAGTTTCCTTCTTGTCACCCTGAACACAATACCTGAACGACACTCTGCATCTGACTATCACAAATGATTAAGTATGCTCCCATGGTGCTTTGCAAATGATGAAGGATTGTTTCTGGGGCTAATAAAATCACATGGGAAACACAGGCCTTCTAATTAAAGAATGTTTTCGAATTCTTTGCTGCCCCTAGGGATAGCAACTTTAAGTGTCACCAATTATACTTGTCGGTGTTAAGGGTAAATGCATATCAGATGTTGGTGCTGAATACCCATAGCTTGTTAGTCATATTAGGCATGCTACTAATCTTTAGAAACAGCGTTGTGCTGACAAGTAAAAATGAGCTGTGCCTAAATGAGACAAGATGTTCTTGGATGTGAATTTAGTGGTTAATTGCTGTATATTATTGACATGAAGGTACGGGAGGAATCAAACATCTCTCCAGGTATGTTTGTTGTGAAATATACTGAACATGCATATGACTTCTTTCAAATATGCAATAAACTAATATTCTATATAGTATTTTATAATATGTGAAGTGTTCCTTGTATGTATTTCCTCACAACTATTAGGATATTCCTTATAGTTTCTGCAGCCTACATGCCACAACATGTCATCCCATGTAGTTTAGTCAAGTATGAGAGTCATGAGATTTAAGCATGAAAGGCAAGGTAAATTGATAAAAGATGATTAATTAACAGTATAGCCCCAAGTCTCCCCAAGTAGCCCCAAGTCTCAGGGTTTAGGATGAAGACACATGGTTCATAGATGCAAAAATGTGTGTGTGTGTGTGTGTGTGTCATTGTATGCCAGTACGTAACGTTGACATGTGTGTGTTTGTGGCGGAACTAGATGACTTACAAAGTAGAAGTCAATTAGTTATGGACAAAATGGCTAAAGGTGGCACAGACTCAGGTAATAAATCTTAGGGGTCAATAGATGATCCATGTGGGAGAAAAAAGGCATTTCTGATTTCTGAAATCTTTTTGGTGAGACACTGGACCATTTGAACATCTATTGAGAGATTTAATGATAAGTGAAACTGAAAGTTGCATCTGATCGAAAGTACAAAGGACTAAAAGTTCATCATCACAGCACATGCACAAAATCTACTAAGATAACTAAAAATCTACTGAGGTAACTGAAACATTTAGTTATGGCCATGGTTCTCGATTGTATACATGTCATATAGGAAAGGTTAGTATTGTGGAAGTGCAGCCCTCGCAATGCAGAGAGAGAGAGAATAAAAGAGAGCTATGAGACGGTAAGACACAGTAAGACGCAAACTAAGTCATCAATCACCAGCAGAGGGAGTCAGAACCCACTCCAAGTGTGGTCTAGACACAAGAGCCACCAGGGCTAAATGTTCTCACAGATAGCCCATGAAAAAGCTCTGTTCAGTCCTCTGTTTGCTAGTTGTATTCACTGTGCACTGAAAAAGCTGGTTGATGAAATGTGGAAAATTATAGCATTTTATGAGAACTCTCGTGAGTTTTGTGGAATTATTATGTTATGAGAAGATGGATCGCACTCGTACTTCGGTTTTCACAGTTTACCCTTTTTATTTTTTACTTTTAACCCTGCTGCTAATGAATACAAAGTTAAAACTTAAAAAGGTAAGCTGTGAAAACTTAAGTACGAGTGCGCTCCATCTTCTCGAAGTTTGAACCTTTTGATATGCACCACAACGGGAGAGCGCGGTGTTTTGAGAAAATAAGACTTCATCACTGGAATTATTATTATATTTTTTATATGTGACTTTTTTTGTCAATATAAATTTGAAAAGTTTCCCATCCATGTTTTGTTGCTATATAGACAAAACAGCTGCTGCTAATCAGTACTAATGGAGATGTTTGAGCCTTTTGCTGAGTCCACCTTGATCACGATTTATTTATGTACAGAAAATGCAAACAAAGAGACGTGGCATTCCAATCATATTTCCATTTGACTGAGCTTGAAGCATACACAGGAAAGATGTGGAATCCCTTATGCTATAGGCAGGGGATTTCCCAGTGTCCAATCAAGAACCATAACAATTGGCTTGTGGAAGACGCAGATGCGCCAGATGTTGTGCTCAGGATGCGTAAAGGCACTCCTACATAGTATGCATGCCTGCATAGACAACACAGGACTGTGGTGGAATATACTTTCTCTTTTTGTCACGTTTAGTCACAAGCAAGCATCTGTTGTGTGACGCTCAATCCATGTCCATCATTTTTGGATCTCATGCCTCTTAACCAAGGCCGACCAACATCAGCATGACGCATTTGTTAAACACACTTGACTTTAATGGAAAGGGGTGGGAGGAAAATAGCTCTCGGAGAGCAGACGAGGACCTGGATGGTCGGGACTTTTCAACAGCGCCCATAAACAGGGTATGAGTATAAATAGCGTTCTCCCTCATCTCTTGTTGCCTAGAGATCTTGCTCTGTGGACTATGGTGGTGTGAAAGCTTGTACACTTTCTCTCTCTCTCTCTCTCTCTCTCTCGCTCTCTCTCTCCCTCCTGGTGGAGAGCCAAAGCTAATGCAACACAACAGTGCTTGGTAAAAAGAGCCCGAGAAATTAAAAGTGTAAATACACACCACAAACCTAATAATAATAATTAATAATTCTGTCACGTGGACAGGGCCTAACTTTGAACAACATAATTCTCGCGGCTACATTTCTATTACATTTTAGGAGTACAGAATAGAATAAAATTGTTTTAAAAACAGAGAACTGCCTGAAATTGGTCACATTATAATGTGTCTAAAATGAATGAATGTGCATGCTTTCAGGGTATGGTGTAGAACTAAAATTCACATAGTTGATTGGAATTTTGATTAAAATGAAGTGTATTTAAATCCAAGTATCATTTTACCAGTACACATCTGTTCCAAACACCTGTATAGTGTAACTGTGAAGAAAGGTGTTCCCACTGGTAATCTGATATTTTGGTATGACAATTATTACATTAAAATGAATATTACATTAAAACTCTTCTCAAGAAGAGTTAACAACATATGTCTTCTGCCACCCAAATACACAACCCTTCTGTGCAGTAAAATATGGTGTGGAGCAAGCTGCAGGGGATTTCTGGTCCAGGTAGGTGAAGAAAGAAAACGGGTAATTTTTCAGGTCGCCCAAAATTTTCTGTGCTAAATCTGTCCCTTGTCTTATCATTGTGCATCTAGCATATCTCTAGCATATTTATCTTCCAATCACAACATACAGCCACACTGCCACGCTCATGGTTTTGCCTGCTTCCGCTGCAAGCATTTCCCCCTGCCTCAACAAAACCCTAGCAAACAATTTTGCAGTCTTACTTCCCATTCTAGCAGTCAGAGTGCTGGTGGGCGGTTCAAATGTGACCATATGCGGAACATTATTTTTTTCTCCCAAGGTATTTTCTCTTAATTTCTGACACAGTTCCTCGTCTTAAGCGAGGCCCCGGGTTGATGAATGCCTGCGTCGTCACTCTAGGGGAAGAAAGGGCAACATTCAGCAGACTCGTGCGTCTCGCAAATGTGGTACTGAAATACGGTCCACCCTCGGCAGCTGCCGCTCTCTCTCACACACACTCTCTTTATTCCCAGCTTGCTCATAATGAGCCTGTCCCGTAGATATTGCCTCTGCCACCGAGATAACGGATGGGCGGCTCACTCAGAGTTCACTCGCAGTGATATCTAGCCTGCAAAACATGCTGATTCCGGAGGAGTCCCAGATCAATCTGTCGTAATGATATCCAAAGGCTTGAGATATATAACTAACAATGAAGAATTACACTGGGTGGGATTTGTGGTAGTAAGAAACTGCACGAGCGTGAGCTGAACAGCACCTCAGAACGGATTGCCTGAAATTGACAATTGCCCATTACAGTGATGCATTTGTTTTGGCTAGTCAAGCTGTTTTTGGAGCGGAGTGGTGGTAACTTGGGTGTCAGGGGCCTCATGCATAACTGTCCCCTTGAAGGTCCCCTTGTCAAGGCCACAATATACAAGCGCTACTTCAACGCTTTCCAAACTGACCTTCATGGGGAAGAAAATATGTATCAGCTCTGCCATATTTCATGGTAGTGGTGACATTTCTGTGACAGTCCAAGTTTTGTGGCATCAAGCCCTTCAAAGTTGACCTTGAGGGTGACATTGTATTAAAAAACCGAAACAAACATGAGGATATACCTCGGGGTTCAGATGAAGCAGGAGGTGTCAAGATCGGGGCAAATTAGCATCTCTTGGCAGAAGGCAGAGAGCAGGTAAAATGGCAACGGTAAGATACTACATCATGGACGGAGAGAATTTTTGTAGTATAGAAGAGATGTGATAGCCAGGCTAGTGCCGCCAAAGATTCTACGCTAGCGCTATGCTACGCGCAAGAACATTTGGTTCGCACCTTCTCTGAGCTGGGGCAGACCTATCAGCGAATAGATTAAAAGCGATAACTTTTAATATAACTATAACTAATTCAAATCGTGCTTTCCAGCGCGTAACATACGTCACGACCAAACAGTAGCGATCGGCTTAACCAGAAAGTATCACCATGGAGCGACATATGCCAACTGAAAAGTTTCAGAAGCTTTGCACGAAGTGAAACAATGTGAAAGTTTCTGATGCATCAGGTTAGAGATGTGAAACAGTTTTATGAAAATCAGTATGAACAATTCGATTTTCAAAAGCATTCTAAAACGTATGTAAATGGAATGACCATTCATGTGGATAGGAAGTCTGTGCAGTGCAATTTTTAGGAATTCTGCTATTCTGGAATGTACTTCCCCTGATAGGGACTGGAATGGCAGTGTCTAGTTAGAGAGAGCACTTTAAATGTCAAGCTAAAGTTAATTTAATAGTAAGTTTAATAGCAAAATCTATTTGTTGATTTAAGTGATCAGATACAGTGATTAGTTACAATGATCAGATCCTAAGCACAATTATTAGTGGGTCGACCAATACACTGCCCAGTGGCTTTAGTTTATATGTAAGACCCTTTGTTCATAACCCTTTGCACAATGCCCATCGCTTTGCACATTACCCATCATTTCATTAGGACCCATAATCTCCAAACTTTGAACCATTATTAAAATAAAAATAAAAATCAATATGTCATTACACTCACTGAAGTGCACTGTGCTGCTTAAATGTATGGTAATATCAATTGATCATCAGCAGCATTCTTAGATCTATTATCGCTACCTTATAGGTTTGGTAGTAAACCAACTGAAAGTGTAGAGGCAAGCATTTCAAATACACTGGACTAAATCCAATGAAGATCAAACTAAACTCATGCATTGGGTGTGTGGTTCAATATGTGGAATCCCATAATAACATAAAAAGAATTATTAATTTCAATTGACTCTCTGTAAAAAAAAAAAATCAGCCAACAACTTACAGTGCCTGCTATTTTAAAATCTCTTATTGGGTTAAGGCTGTAGCCTGCAGTGGAGACAAGTCATGATTTGCATACTACAAATTGTCTTATGGTGTATATATATAGCTTTTCTGGTGCAATCCACACAATGTAACTGAGGCCTGAAACATAATGATAAAGCCATTTGTGGGAAGAGAGCCGTAATGCATTCCCAAAACCAAACTAATTCCCAATAGGAATTAGTTTGGTTTTCCAACTGGAGAAATGTTGTTGGCCAAGCAGGCACCATTGTGCTGACTCCACACCAGAGAAGGCATCCCTGTAAATAGGTTAGCACTCAGCTGAAGTGTGTCATATGCTGCTTTAAACAGACAGGCATCATCAAACACACAACTCTATTCCCACAGTTACAAAGGAGGGCCTTTTGATGAGTGAACATTCTCAACTTCCCTGCTCTCTCTCTCTCTCTCTTTCTCTCTCTCTCTCTCTTTCTCTTTTTCTCCCTCTCTCCTTTTCTCTGGTGCGAGCTTGCAGTTGAATTAGAGAAGAAAAGTGTGTCAGTTTGGGAGGGGTGGGGGGTGGTTGTGGGGAAGCAGTAACGGAAACATCAGAAAGAATTTCTTCTTAGGGTCTTAATTTCACTCTGCGCACTGTCAGTAATGGCAGTGGAAGCGGCAATGTGAGTTTTACTTAAAATGATAATGGGCATTTAAAAAAGATTGCAAATGTTAAAAGTTACCTTGATTGCCAATTCAAAGTTCAGATTTTTTCTTTTTCTAAAGATGTTACAATTTATTATTTATACAACAAATGCACACAGTGGTCTCTTCTAAGATAGGAGTCTAAAACATTATAGAGTTGTATGTGTAAGTTGCATCTGGAGATCTAATTTTACCAAGCAGCAGGGTCACCCTCATGGGGGGCGAGGGGTGCTTTCAGGTCATGCCCCATCATTTTGTCTCCAGATATACACTAGGGAGAGGTTCAGCTCCTTGCTATGGGTTGGGGAACTCCCACAGTGGCCAATCAACAACCAAGCCTGTTGTGGCATTACATAACATGATGTGGGGGAAAGAACAGCAGTGCAGTTAGTGAGGGCTATCACAGACATGCTGCATGCTGCACCTGGGATCCTTAAAGGCCCTGCTTGATAGTACTCAAGATTCACTTCTTGACTTGCAACCAGAGAAACTTTTTTATTTCAAGAGCAGACCATGGCTGTTCTTCTTACCTGTTTTATAGTACAACATGCACTGCCACTAGCTTACTAATGAGTTAGTGTTCCCCATCAAAATGAGCTACGTGACTGTCATTTACTACTCCTGGGGCAAAGCACAAATCCACCGCTCTTCTAAGAGCACATTTTGAGAAATAATTCCAATTTCTCAGAAAATAAAAGAACCATGAACTACAGTGCCTGTACCAGGTTCAAGTCCAGTATGCAGTCATTTCCTGAGAGCTTCTTCTCTCTCCCCCTTCTCTCTCTCTTAGTGTCTCTCCCCAGTAATGACAAAGAGAGACAATATACTGTATATAGACAGGTCATTTATCCTTCTTGAAGGACCTGCCTCACACTACCTATATTACTGGCTATGTGAGTACTGTCACCCCATCCTCTAGCCATGTCTCACTGCTTTTCTGCCCATCCTTCCTCTTGCTTAACAAACTATATTATGGAAAAGACTCCTTAGCCATAACATGTCCTCACACTCTCTAGACCAGGGTTGCTGTCACGGAACAGAGCGAGTCGGACCGAAATGCGTCACGTAAAATACAGTTTATTTAGGGTAAGGGGGAAAGGGAGTGTGTGGATGCTCTTTGAGTGGCGAGTCGGTTAACCGGGGCAGGAGAGCTGAGCGTAGGTCGTGGGCAGGCAGCAGGTCAGGAGCTGGGGCTGGAGAGCGGAGCGTAGTTCGAGGACAGGCAGAGGTCGATACCAGGGGCAGGAGAGCAGAGCACAGGTTGAAACAGTCCGAGGTCGTCAACAGAAAGGCAGATAGTCAGGACACAGAGAACAGAGGACAAGGACGGGCGGGAAAACAGGACGGAGACACAGGAACAGGCGGATAACAGGAACACAGGTAACTTCGGGAAACGGGTTTCAGAAACGGGAACAGGAGCCAGGGTCTTTATGCTTGCCGAGCATGAGTAGCTGTAGGTTCGCAGATGGTCTGATGGTGAACACTGGGAGACAGACAACAGACACAACAGACAACAGGTAACAAGCAACAGGTGGACAGGTAATGATTGAATCAGGGAAGCATGAGTGAGTGGCAGGGGCAAGTGATCAGGAAGTAACCGGGTGAAACTGGCAGGTAGGCATGACAGTGTCAAACATATGGCACGGGGGCCGGATCCGGACCTCCATGCCGTTTCACGTGGCCCGAAGCTTGAAAAGAATTGTTGTTTTAACGATGCACAAAGTAATCGTGCTGCCGCAATGCAACACTGCCAGCTCTGCATGCACAACATGTCACTGTTGAACTCAACTATGAGGTACATCATGTTTAACGACAAACAGGAAAGGAGGGCACCATTAAGCAGTGAGGGCGTCAGAATACAGACACACTCAGACTGGTGCTGGTGCTGGTCAAAAACACAAGGAAGAGTGTCATCTTTCACCAGAAAGTTTGTGGTTACGCGTGTAGACGAGGTATGGCGGCCCCCTGAGGAAAAGCATAATGCTCATGTGGCCCGTGATGAAAATGAGTTTGACACCCCTGCTCTAGACTCTACCCAGGCTGTTCTGCCTGGACACATTAGGATCCCAGGGGATGAGCAAAGATCTCTCTCACTCTTTCTCTCTCTCTCTCTGTCTGTCTCTTTCTCTCTGTCTTCTCTTGCCCAGCTTCCATGGTCTGATTCAGGGGTGAGTGGGAGCCACTGGCGGAGGCTGCTGTGTGAGAGGAGAGAGTGAGGGCAGTGGTGGCTCTCGCCAGCTGAATGTGGGGAAGGTCAGTGGTTGTGTGAATGATGAAGTGTTGGCTGGATGAGTTAGTGCTTTCTCTCTCTCTCTCTCTCTCTGTCTGTCTCTCTCTGCTCCTCCCTTTTTCTCCCTGTCTCTGTCTCTCTCTGCTCCCCCCTCTTTCTCTCTCTCTCTCTGTCTCTCTCTGCCCCCTGTCCCTCGTTGTCTCTCTCTTTCTGTCTCTCTCTGTACCCCCCACCCACCCCCCTCCACTTTCCAGTCTCTGTGCTGGGTAGGAGCTCTAAATACTGGCTCGGTGACAGTGGGGATACAGAGACCCAGAGTGCTGAAGGGGCAGAACAGGGACTCTAACACGATTCAATTAGATTTCTAATCCCCCTCAGTGCAATTATGCTACAGAGAAGGTCTCAGTGTACATCACTTAGGGCCACATGGCCGCTTTCATACCAGCATACTGTACACATACACACTGGCACAGATCCACACTGCTATGTGAACACACACATGCATGAATTTATACACTCTCTCTGCTTCTGTCTGTTTATATCTTTTTTTCTTTCCTCTACACACACACACACACAGCCATTCGCAGCCATAATAAAGACACCCTGATGTGAGTGATGTTGGCTCCCATCCAAAGTGCCCTCTACACTTTGTGACCTCAGCACTTCTCCTGATAGTGACAATGATTCTGTCATTAACACTGGAGAAAATGCTCCACCCATTCTAATGGATGCCTATAGCAAGTGCCACACTACACAGTGCTGCCAATATTGGAGGTATAGTAGGAAATTAAAGGGATCCTATGGAAGTTTTTCTTTTTTTGCCGTAATATGATGTTTTTGAAGTCATTCTGATGGTAAACCAGCAAGAATGGCACCACTGCAGTAACTGCAATTGCAGCACTTTGCTTTGAGGCACTATCGTGTGTGTGTGTGTGTGTTCATTTTTATACATTCAGCCTTTATGTTATACATTCAGAAACAGATTTTCTTTGTGCTCTCATAACACTGTACCAAGCATCTCCTTCTGTGATTTTTCCCAGGTGTGTCTTGATGAATTACAAACACGTGTAATATCTGCAGTTTGTGTGTGTTGCCTCTGAATATGATACATGGGAGTACATGGGTGTAGTATGAAACATGCATGTGTGTGTGGATGTGTGTGTGTGTGGGGGGGTGTGTGTGGATAATATATAATGCATGAGAGACAGTGACAGGTGTTCATCATAGCTCTTCTCGCTCCTCAGACAGTGATGGACATGACATGGAATTATAGAGTCCTTAGGTGTCTGACAGACCTCCAGCAAGAGGAAAATAATCTCTTTTGTGTCATGGCCTTGACCACCACCCAACAAATCACACAGACACACACACACACACACATTGTTTGTCGGTCTGATAATATTTTTTGTGATGTGTTTAATTTAATTTTGTGATGTGTAAAATCAGCTTACTTTATTCTGGACATAAATTTGCTTGACACAGTGTCCGGAGGCTTAGTGGGGTGGGTCACAGAATCTGAATTGGACTGACAAAATATTGTGAGTAGGAACAAAAAAAGGAAAGCTGGGTAATGGAAATGAACATAAGAATGTGGTGGATAGATAGTCAGGATACATAGATAGATAGACAGACAGACAGATAGATAGATAGGGGCAATTACACGCAAAACTATTACATCCAGAACGGCAACACAATGCCATGGTATGGTATGATGTGAATGATGACTACATAAAATTTGAGCATCCACTCTTCTTGGTTGTAGAACTTATTTTATGAAACATTTCACAGTCATTCGCATCATACAAATACCATGGGATTTTGTTACCGCTATCGATGGGACAGTTTGCGTGGAATCACCCATAGATAGATAGATAGATAGATAGATAAAAAGAATTGATAGAGAGGTTCAGACCACAACATCTTACATCTTTTAGTAATTTTCTGGTCGCATACTTTAAAGTAGGATCTGCCGCCATCAAAGACCTCAGTCATTTTATAGCCATCAGAGACAAAATTGAGTGTCACATATCATCATATGCTTTACTAATGCAGACCCATGCAAAAGGTCAGTGACTTTGTGTTAGAGAAGACAAGTCATCAGTCCTTGTCTCTCCAAATAGATTATAGGATCAGCCTCTAGATCCATTTAAGCTCTGACAGTAGGTGATGTTCATGGTGGGTGTTGGTTGGGCTTTTAATTGCCTTGGAAAAGGGGGCTTGTCCAGACAAAATAGTTCTGTGTGGTTCAGAATAGATGCATAAATATCCGACTGCAAATCCCTTTCACAGCTCATATGCCTACACGCTGTTCACAGATTGTCCAGACTTACACTCTAATGACCCACACAATTCTCACTGTATAATTAGTGTTTTCATCCAGGGACCTAGCAAGACCAGCGACTGAACACACCAAATGAATTTTATTTTGGCAATGAGAATGATGGTGATAATGATATTGATGATGATGATGATACCACCAGCGTTATATAATCACACATACTTCATCATCATCATCACCATAATCTGTCACTGAAGAAGGTGAATGTATTATGGTATTCTTTCTGTGATGTTTAGGCTATAGATGAGATGTTAAACATTAGAGATAAAAGTAAAAAAAAATGCTCTGCGCTTAAACACCTGGAGAGGTTTTAGACAAACAAAACTTTTCTTTTTTTGTTTCATGCTGACCATTCCAATATCAGTAATTCACCCAATAATGCTTCAGTGGGCACAGATGGTTCAAGAGTTCACAAAGAAAGTGTAAAGGAAGTAACTGCATTGCTGCTGGGGGTTCTCATGTAACATTATGTTTCAATTAGAGGCAGAGTGTCGGTCCACAGCTGGATCAGCTCAATGTAAGTCTTCTCTGTCTCATCCAGCTTTGTCTTAACAAACTCCGTTATGTCATGGGCTTTTGGCCCCGTGCTTCAACCAAAGCAGTGATCTGAAGGGGTGGGGTGGGGTGGGGGGTGGCGGGGTGCACAAAAGGCGTCACCCTCCTGCTTTTCTGCTATGAACATTAATAGGCTTGCAACATGACAGACCATTCATCATTTGTGTTGCCTTTTTTTTTTAAAGGGGGGTAGCGCCTGGCCCAATGGCACGTTTTGAACATTTCAAGCCTTATTGAGCGTGACCGTCTGTGCTTCAGAACAGCTTTGCGGTTATCGTCGGTTGTGGGGGGTGGGGTGGGAGGATGGTTGGGGTGGTGGTTGTGATTAGTTGTGGTGAAGGTTAGAAGAGTGGGGGGAGGGGTTGCACTTGTGTGTGTGCGTGTGTCTGTGTGTGTGTGTGTGTGTGTATCAGGGAAGTGGGGGGTTTGCACACTGTAGCTCTCTTCTCATGGCTTGCTCACTGCATGATCCACAAGGGCACTTGTCACAATGATAAATGTACCCATGCTGTGGGTTAGGTTAACTGCTGGTGATACCCTCCCAGCGCAAGGAGCAAGGCAGGCAGACATACCTGGGGCGAGAGGCCATTTTAATTCACCCTTGTAGATGGCTCACCATGAAATGTAACAGAAATGTAACACAAGATGACTACTACCATTATTGAAAGGGTAGCAAATAAGTGAGCAGGAATGTGAGTATGAGAAAATAAAACAAGCCCTCTGACGCCTTTATCCGCTGACTAAATGATCATTGGCTGGAACTCTTGCCAGTCATCTGTGACAGCAAAAATTGCCTCATTTAATTGTCGCTTTACTAGCATGCAATGACTAGGGGGATGAGGCTCCAGTAAGCTGCTAACTGGCAGTCGGTGTTGCACATTTGTTCTTTATTGGCTCCTGTCCCATACTGTAAAATGCATCAGTGTGTCGCTGATCTGTGGCTGTGGGTCTGGACTGTCTTGCAGCCTGATCTATGTCTCTATATCCATGGCTGTCCGTACACTATTGCCTTCCCACCCTCCGGGCCGCGTGTTGAAATCTGTGTTTCGATCATCGCTCATGAAACAGGTTAATGCTCCCATCTTGTTTACTGAAGCTTGCACTGAATATATCTTACAAGAACAAACAGATTTCTTTCTCTCTCTCTCCCTCTCTCTCTCACACATCAGCGAACATCAAGGCATTAGTGATGCTTCAGTCAGGGATTCTGAAGTGCTCTCTCTTTCACTGTCCTGGCTTTCTTTTGAAGGTGTCAGACATTATAGCCTGTTCCCTTCTGGGTGTTAAAGCTGTGTCCATGCAATCTTAGTGCATGTCTGACGCAATCATAAGATGGAAGGGAGAGGCAACGACAGTGGCAATCCCAAGGGTTCTCACACAAGGTGTCAAAATTGACTCAACTTTGGATTATTAAATTGGGTTTTTCATTGCTTGCCTTCATTACAGTCTTTGTGTCACCTGTTACACAAATCACAAGTATTCAATTTTGTGTATCATTGCTTGTCCTTGATTGTCATCATCAACCACATTCACCACCACCACCACCATCATCATCATCATCAAACACCATCAGTAGTGGCGACAATGCCACCCACTCTCCCCTTGTGTGGAAGAAGAAAGAGTCCATCGCTCCCACCTACACCCCCCACCCCCTCTGCAATTCCCTTCCCTCTCTGTACTCCAGTCACACCCCCCTCCCCACCCTTTTTAATATCACTAATTTAGATGAATCACTTCTTCAGGGGGAATATTTACACGGCCCCCTCGCCGACCAGCATGGGAATTGAACTCATTGCCTCTCTCCAATTACGTGATTCAGGAGCCCATTGTCATGTATCAAATCTATTAATAACCTGTCATCCTCTCATAACTTGCTGTGGATGAGCCTATCTCTGTGCTTCTAGCCCAGCAGCTGCTGCCTCTCTCAGATTCTCCCTGATCTGAGATCTGTGGGCTTCCCCAGTGTCCCTACTAAAGGATTTATTGTTTTAGAGGGTTCGTTTATTTATATGTAACATGTTTCAAAGGCAGTTACGTAAACTGAGGATGAAGGACGATTTCCTTCCTTCGTGCTGGTTTTTCACATCTGAGAGACCCACACAAACACATTTTACCTGGATGTCACATGCTTTCCTTGTTGTATTCCCAAGAGAGCAGAGATGGGAACCATGGTGAAGGTGACCGAGTCTCCTCATTTTCAAACGCCTCTGGCACTTTCCCGATGACTTCCCCCCCATTCCAGAGGACGACCAAGCCATGAATGTCATTGGGTCTGTGGTGATTGACCATGGAGCCACTGGGCGATCTATCAAATTCACATTGGACACCTGAAACAACGGCAGTAGTTAAGTCTATCAGTAAACAGAAATTTGTCCACAATCGAAAAGTACACCAATGGGAAATCCTTTATTCTGTTTTGAGATAATGATCCTCAGATTACAGTTGACTGTGAAACAACACAACACCTGGCTATGAAACTATGATTTGTCAAGGTCTGGCTTTGGTCGTGCAGATTCTCATTGGGATGCTTATCATGCTGAACAAAAGACAATCCCCCACCCCCACCCTCCCACTCACACACACACCTCAAAGACATACACACATCGGCGCCACCACCTTACACACGCTGCATCTTGTTTGGAATCTCGGAGCTCATAATGACATCTGCACGCCATCGAAAACTAGATTTGAGTTGGTATGCTAAGGCGAATGCAAAGTAGACCTCACACCGTCACACTTGAGCAAGGCTTTTCCCCATAATCTCCCTGTAGCCCCTCTCGCGTCTGTGCCGGTGCATTGTTTATGATTTCAGAGGTGCTTGGCCGAGGAACCGAAAACTATGAGACTATAAAAAAAGCAAATTATCAGCGGCCTTTTTCTGAAGCTTAAACTGCTGAATGCAGTTCTTTTTGCAACATGAAATGATGATATGTAATATACCTTTGGGATAGGGATCCATATTTCTATTATGAAAGTTCAAGCAAGACAGATTAAAAATCTATCCAGGTTCACCCCAGGGTTTCATTAGGCTTGGAGAGGCCTGAGAACAGCGACTTCAGCCGCAGTGCTTTTTCGCCCATAATTATTCATGTGTTGGTTATTACCTAGAGGAACTGTGAGGCGCCACAGAAATTCACCCTCACTAGTCAATATGGAAGTGTCAGGGATCCTATCTCTAGCCGGGATAATAGAATCATATTATTCCATTCCACTTGCATTATGCAGGCTTTAAATGTGGGCCACGTTTCAGAGTAAGAACCACAAGGAGGAAGCAGAGAGTTTCACAGCTGTGTCTTAACTCACAGCTGTCCACATGACTAAGGGTAAAAATGGCTGAATTGTTTGTTTTTGAATGGTGGAATAGTACATTTTTACTGCTGTGCTTTTTTTTATAATTTATGTAAGAACCTTTCCATGATATTTAGTCTACAGGCTATTTTGTTCTTCAAGGTAATGTGGATTGTATGTGTATGTTTATGTGTGTGTGTGTGTGTGTGTGTGTGTGTGTGTGTGTGGATCTGTTTGTAACTGTTTGTCCCAAATGCAATGTGCATGAGGATACATATGTAAACCTTTCCACCCCTGTGTATGTATATGCCTGTGTGGTTGTGAACATGTGTATAGACCAAAAGTACACCTGTATAAGACCTGTTATGAGTGATGGTTCTAATAAGGCTTTCCCAGCATGTATGTCTTTCACAAGACTCCCAGAGGTGTGCCCTTGGTTACCATGCTCTCAATCCCACCCATCATCATCAATTTTACCAGCTGACATTTCAGTAATGGCTGCCGTCACCTCCTTGATGGCTCGGTGTCTTGGAATTGGATCGCTTTTTTTCCCTCCTCGTTCTGAAAACCCCTGGTGCACAATGATGTCATTTTCTCCTGGTTTAACATCAAGCATCGGATTCTTACCATCTTCATGGCTTTGACAGAGTATATTGTATGGAAAGCCATATAATCACAAGGCTGTAGTCTCCACTGGTGAGCGGTGCTGGAGTAATGTAAATATTATTGGAGCACTCGAAAGACACATGGATTTCTGTTGTGCCTTGTGATAGGAAGTCATTGCCCAAAGGTCACGGGTGAAATAACACTATGGCTGATGTTGCTTGTTTTGTCGGTCAGCTTTAAATCATCTTTACAGTGGTACAGCAGTACCTGCAGAGATGGTTTATCATATCAAATGACAGCAGACACAGTCTTTTCAGCACACACCATGCTTAACTATTCTCTCTTTCTGCTTTTCACAAAGCTGTTTAAGACATGACTTATTATTCTACTTGCATTGTCACAGAAAGGTCAGATTTAACAGAATATAGTCAAAAGAGACCCTGCACTTTGAATGTGATGTTTATGACATTTATTTACATCAGTATGTATGTACATTTACATCAGTATGGATGATTATGATTATATGTAGAATGCAGATTTCATGAACTCGCCTCTGTTGACAAATCTGCACAAATAGTAAAATAGTGCTCATAATCAATTGGCAGACAAAAACTTGGAATGACTTTTTAGATGGACTAGACTAATGTGTACTTAGTGGCTTTGATAGTCTAGACAGTGCTATCTAGACAGTGTTTAGTGCTCAAAAAGAACTAAACATTCATGCAATTGTTGGACTAGCCCAAGACCATGAGTGCCCATGTCAGCATTTCAGTCATTTAAGTGAAATATACACTAAGTTTGCTCTTTCTCAATAGGTTAACAATCTTTATTTGGACATAAACTGTCTATTGTTACAAAAGTGAAGGGACTGGATGGACAAACTTGAAATCATTGATGGAATCACTTTGTTTGCTGCACACTGACAATAGCAAATAGAAAAATAACAACAGACACAGATACTTTTTATCTACAAAGACTTGTGGCAGAACATTGAACAGAACAAGTGAAAAGCCAGCAGTCATGACTGCACTTTAAGTGATGCATGATAGGATAAATGCATGGAACCAAAGCAGTCCAGTCCATCTAAAAATAAACAATTATACCTGTGCTCAAGTGATGATAACAACACTCAATATGCATCTCAATCACACCCTTATATTTACATACCTACTGGGTGATGAGAAGAGTGTTAAAATGATTGTAAGGAATGCATCATCACAATGGTCATGGAATTGCAACATGCAGGCTATAGTTCTTCACCAACATGCTGTTACAGGAAAACTTATTGAATTATACCAATGACTGTATACATCATTGAATTATGCCATTGGACATTTGTCATGCACACCTATCAGTTACCAAGGTGTCCATAAAAACTTTCATTATAGTTCTGATGTCTGTTAGCTGAAATGTTAACATCAGATGCATTATTACTGGCATTTCAAGTAAATTGGTTGAATGCATTTTTAGCAAATGGCCTCTTGATGTAGGATAGAGAAAAACACAGACAACATTTGATCCTAGAGTCATGTCATTGTGTTGACTGTTTACTTTTAATGGTGAGGAGCTATCCCATTAGAAAATGTAATTGTGCATTATGTTAAAACAAGTAGAAAGTGATGTGTTCTATTTCTGTAATATTTGTCATTAAATAGTAATGCTCTAATAGAACTGTCTGCAACACATTTCTCTGCGCATCATATCATACAGTCTCATTAGGCATATTGGACGTATATTTTAAATCCCTCTTTTAAAACTTATTTTTTTCCCCATTCTTTTCCTGTATCTTTTGGAACCCAATGTATTCCCATATTATCCCACCTAGGGTTCATAGCACATTCCACTGCATTCTCAGTGGTATCTGGAAGCAGGTTTGCCCAACCACCATCTGCTCCCGGATTCAGAAGCAGGTTTGAGAGCTCAGGCCAAGCGTGCCAAAGGTCTGCTATCAGTATCAGTATAGGAGGGAATGGTGGTGGGCAAGCATTCTTTTAACCTTGACTTAAAGGGCAACAGTCCACTGCTATGGCTGTGTATGCACACTGACAGCACTAAATGTGACTGTAGATGTTACCATGAAACTGCTCTCATTTATCTGGACAAATTTATCTGGCTTGTTTGACTCATCTGACTCATCATCTGACTTCAATTATAGTTGTTAATGTTAGAGATGGCTACGTGACACCAGTGGAAATAAAGGCATACGGTACATTGGTTTTCTAGGTAGTATCTATCTCAGTTTTGCTTTTGCAAGAGAATCTGAACTGGGACTGTGTTCTGTGACAATTCTGCTCTCATGCCTGGACAAAAAATTGCTCTGCCAGAGATTTGCATTCCAGTAGTAATTAGGCCTCTCTGTCCTCCATAGGTGAGCTGTGCTCATTTCCCTCACACAGATCGGCTCCTCTCAGCAGCCCATTTCATAAGCCCAAAAGAAATAAATAAGATAATTAAGATCATCATGAATTCTTCATAAGCACTGGCTTTTTTTCCTGAACACCGAACTAAGCATCTCATTCAGACACTTAAAATATTTCTCTCCGCTGTACCACACACATAAATAGTCATTACATTTGGCAAAAGATTATGGGTACTTGTACTATATGATGCATGGAAAGTATAATTTATGAATACAGTGCATGTTTCATGAGAAACTTGGAGAATATTACAGCGGCTCCTTGCAATGGAAGTGCCTGTGGAGTAGCCTACCATTAGAAGGACTAATGAGATTAACATGCTCACAATAGGCGAAGAACGCAGAATTACTCAGAGAGTGGCAGTTGGCTTTTTTGGCAATGCCAAGTATTTGCATTGCTCGTACAACAAACACATTTCATGCGTCCACAAAATTGTGTATAAACATCAATGGATCCGGTTTTTAATGACGGAAGGGACATCAAATATACATCAATACACAATTATCCAGGTCCTGAGATGTCATTACATAGGTCAATCAGCCATACATATTTTATCACACAACAACACAATTTCGTGTCCTTTACAAATCTATAATTGTAATGGTTATATTAATTGCGATAACATTTCCATTACATTCCAGGAAAAATTCTTTGAAAACATAAAATATATTCATTCAGTCTCCCCTCAAAGTTATCGCCCATACTCATACAATTGCATTCAATTGCATCATCAGTTTCATGAATGCATATCAAAGAATAAAAGACTGTCTATACAGTGCCACTAAACAGCACAGTGGCCGATATTTGCACTTTAAAAACTCATGCACACCAAAGGCAAAAAACGACATGAAATATTACTATATGGTTTTGATGCTTTGATGGACAAACAAGAAAGGGCAATACCACATGGATCCACACATACACACACACACACACATACTACACACACACACCAGCTTGTGCACACACCTGCATTCATACACAGATATCTGCATTCACACACACACAAACACACACACACACACGCACAAACACACTGGTGTCATTATGGTGGTGTTTGTGAGACTTTCACTGAGATATATTGCATTCTTACATTACATTGCACATGGGCAGTCATGTAGTCATATATTTCACCCCCCGCCCCCCCAGAAAAAAAGATATTGAATATATTTTTCATTCTTCCACTTAGAACTGGTAGAACGGAAACATATATGAGGGAAAAAATACACAATCTTGGCTTAAATATATACCCAACCAGTTTTGGGAAATCCTGGTGTCAATAGTCCTCCAAATGTCAACTCTTGCATGTAGAAAAATGTTCTTAGAGTGGACTTACAACCTTGTCCGTGTTCAGCGAGAAAGGTCAGTTTTGATTGCAAAAAATGCAAAGTAAAAAAAAAAAAAACAACAAGAACAAATGATTAAAACAATTCTTAAAACAACAAAAACAAAAAGTCAATCTTTTGCTCCATCTCCTCCCTCTAATTGACATAGTAAAGCCAGTAGATGAGATTGAAGAGGGAGAATGCGCCAGGGAATATCATTCGTGACCATCGGTCGATGGCGTTCACGTCCGTCAGGTCTGGGATTTTGATCTTGAGCTGTGAGGAGCGGCGGCGAAGGCGGCCACGTTTGGCTGGCGCACTCCGCTCCCGCCCTGCCGTGCTCTGCTTGCGGTACTGGATCCCCGACGTCTCAAATGTGACTGAGTTCCGTGCGCCTGCCAGACTCGTGGTGACCTCGTTGCCTGCCACCTCGTTGTGGATCTCCAGGGTGGTGAGCAGGATGTTGCCATGGGGCTCGGCCTGTGGGAAGCAACAAGATAAATAATATGAGATTGCCCATAACAAAAACGTTTCACAACATGCATTAGATTGTTTGATAAGGATGTGAAAAAGTGTGATTCTGTGAGTATACTATTGCTTTGTGATGCAAAGACATTTCTCAACATGGATTCTATAGATCTAAAGTCATGCTTAAGCAAGACAGGACACACACAAGACAAAGACCAAGTTATGCATGCCATGAGCGATCAAGGCAATGAAAAATGCCTGCTACAATGCAGCAGATCTGCAAACTCATATGATTAAGCTCCAAGCATTGTAAGGTCTCTGGCACACAGAGAAAAACGAAATGGCGAGTAAGCGACTGTTGAATGGACCGGATCGGCGGCAATATGTGAGAAGGCCACGGACACCCGCACTCACCCCTCGCGTCATCCGTTTGCCTTGCACCTGATTGGAATGTTTGCTTGATTTACCTCCCTCTGTGCCAGACTGAGCCAAGACAAACAAAAGCATCTTCCTCAACCAAAACTCACTCTAATGAATTCTGTGAGGACTGAAAAATCACTGATAACCCATGGGGGCAGTGACCCACTGTAAGTTTTTCTGACAACAGTGTAGTATGTAGTAAAGTAGTCTTGGATAAAAAGGCTACGTGATGTTATCTATCAAACAATGGCTATGTGATATGATTTAATGTCTTATAATCATCATTCAGTCATGTGTCATATCAAGAATATTTATTTCTAGAAAGTGCTGTTATGACCTTTGTATATAAAAGAATACGCCACATATCATCCAAACAAGCTCCAGCCCTTACCTTGTTGGTCTCATTTTTAGCGCGCTCGTTGTTGGCCTTCTCTGCCTTCTCAGCCAGCTTCTTCTGCATCTGTGGCCCACGGCCAAAGAAAATGTAGTTAACAAAGGCGTACTCGAGCAGGGCGAGGAAGACGAAGACGAAGCAGCCCATCAGGTACATGTCAATGGCTTTGACGTAGGGGATTTTTGGCAGCGTCTCACGCAGATGTGTGTTGATGGTAGTCATGGTGAGCACAGTCGTAATCCCTGCGTGGGGAGAGAAGACAAGGATAGGTGTAATGGGTAATAAAGCATGGCATATGACAACAGGAAGAGTTGAGTTAGGGTTGAGTTAGCAAGCCAGCAAATATTTTTTGCTGAATTATTTGAAAAAGATTGAACCTGCTGATGTTCTGGTCCAGTGTAATAAAGGATAATTCAAAGGTTATGAGTATTACCTTCAGTCTATGAATCTCATAATCAAACATTGAAGGGCAAGAATGAGTAGAGTAAAACCGAGGACAATATCTGTTACCATGGTTAATTTCACAAGTTCATATGAGACATATATTTAATCTATACACAGCCTCATGTGTCTCTGTGACATTACAATGATTTGCTATATTTCCTTTGGGTTTTACCTTGACCGAGACATACACTAAACCATTGGTTCAGAGGTCAGTTTATGAGGAGGAGTTGTATGGAGACCACCCTTTGCCTCCCCTGTGGCTCTGCTACTGAACTCTATCAGAAAAGCAGGCTGTAACTAACCTGTATGGAAGGGTGGTGGAAAATGGCCTCTGAGTGTATTGCTTGTGCAGTTTGTGTAAAAGTCACATTGACATTATAGCCACCATATGGCGGGAGGGGCTAAGTATTAGTCTCTAATTCCCTTATTTCACATGGAGTAAATATCACTGCTATAGGTCAGTGCCCAGTGGTTAGAAGGCAATGGCCACATCCCGCAAATATGGCTGCCTGCCATCAAAGCAACTGAAATGTTCAATTGTTCTGGATTTTCCCCTTCTCTCTCTCATGTTTTTCTTTGCTAAACTGCATAAGAGAAGCCCTCCCCCTTTTACATAATGTTTCATCAGTGAGCTCATTGCACAGGTCAAGTTGTCAGGTTGTGAGCAAACGTGGGCTAGAAAAGAAGAGGAACTGGTCTCATTTGAATTTAAAACAGAAGTCACCATACTGCTTCTGGTAACAGGGCTAAAATAACTCATTTGAATATTGCTGTATGTTTCGCTTTTAGCCGTAGATGACATTAGCAACAAAGGGCTTTGAAATGCTTATATTCTCATATCTTTTGTCTGTCATATCCTGAGGATAGGGAAAAAAACAGCAAACAAACTAAACTAAAGCAGGTATCACTGAACACTAGCATTCTCCACCTGTGCTTATAAACATGCTAGCATGACTCTGACATTGAAAGGCATAGCTGGTGTTTTTTTTTTTTTTTTTTTTACTGATGAGTAAAACGTACCCATCAGCATTTAGTGTCACCAATAAATTGAATTGGTGTCGGAATGAAAGATTTCACTCTTAAAATTCTTTTACAGCAGTGCTGAGGAGAAGCTGGAGTTTTATGCCATTGTGTGGGCCTGTGTGTAGGAGAGTGGGCTTACATGGGCATCATTTCTGTTTTTATGTGTGTGATACGTGATCAGTACACACACACACACACACACACACACACACATACACACACAAGAGACTGTCTCTTCCATTGTTATCTCTCTGCATGTGGGTGTAGCACGTCTATCCTACAGCTTTCATGGTTCCTCCTGGGTTATTCTCCACAGTGCCCTTTTTTATAGGTGTCCCACTGGGTTTCTACAACTCTGCCCTTTGCCTTGGACCGTCCATGTCCTAGTGGTTTAATCAAAGTGCCCTCTCTACCTGTGGTCCGGTCCACATACACACACACACACACACACACACACACTTTTTCATCAGGATGGCTGAATCAGGAAATAAACAACTTTTTTACGACAACCTCCAGTGATTTCTCCCTTTTTCAGGCCTTTGTATCACTCTCTCTCTCTGAAACCAGCCACAGGACCTAAGCCGATGGGACAGTTGCATTGCTCAGCTGCGCTACTTGCATGAATTGTCAAACTAACTTTCAGAGTGTGAAGAAAAAAAAACAAGAAAATAAAGACGCAGAGGAAGAAGAAGAAGAAGAAGACAAAGAGGAAGAAGACGAGGGAGATTTAAAATCTCCAAGCTACACCCCCGCCCCTTACACCAACCAAAAGTGGGTGAGTCTATCAATCCCTTGATGAGCTGACTATGCTGTGCAGAAAAGAAAAACAATGGCCTGATTTCTCAAGTGCCAAACAAAACAGCAGCCAGTCTGATTCATGTTTCACTTCACTTTGGCAATGCCTTAAAAAAAAAAAAACCTGCATAGACTCATTGTAAGACATTTCTATGTGCTCTACTTACAAATGTACCTCAGTATATAACATATATATATATATAATAATTTAAAAATATATATTTATTTATTTTTTGTTAGACCCTGAAACCTTGTTGTATAGTATAGAAAATTCTAGACTTCCTTTTGTGTGAAGGCACCACTCCAGGGCATTTCCTGTTAATAAGCAATCATCCATGTCCCATCATCACCAGTCTGTGCGAAGTACTCTATATCCGGAGGTTAGCAGCTTTTAATGGGCCAATCAATACTGCTCTTGTCCTCTGCAAATAAGATAAGAACGTAGTATTTGATGGGCTTGCATCCAATCAGTTTGAATAGGCCCCATATCAGATGCACTTAAGACCAGGAGTCCGGGAGTGTACTTCATTGCAGATATCGAGGACAACTCAGAAAACTCGCAAGTGTGTTTTGCTCTTACATGTACTTTATGTGTAGAGATATGCGAATGCTGTAACCAAAATAGAACACACCATATGGTCACCTTCTCACATTTCAAAAAGCCAAATCCGGCTATCTTTGACATGTGGTGGTGAGCATTTCTCTGCGTAATCGTATTAGCAAGTAGGGAGGTGTGGTGAAAATAAACTGGCTAAATCCATTTAAAGGGTTAAAAAATCTCAGCCTTGAGCATTGACAAATGGTAGCCACCGTTGCCGTGCCACTGAAGCTGCTACAAAAATAGGCCCAGAAATCTCTGGCTGCTTACATAAAGCTAGTGAAGCGTGTATGTGTGTGTTTGTGTGTGTGTGTGTGTGTGTGTGAACGAGTTTGTGTGGTATGTGCGTGTGTGTGTGGGTGCGTGTGAGTGGGAATGTGTCTTTGTGTGTGTGTGTGTGTATGTGTGTGTGTGTGTGTGTGAGCGAGAGAGAAAGGGATTCTGGGGTGTGTGTTTGTGTGGGGGTGTGTGGGAGAGTGTGGGCAGACAGTCTGGCTTGGAATTGATTCCTGTGTGACACAGTGAACACCAGTAAAAGGTTCAAACTGTTCCTGAAGTATTTACCATTCAAATACAACCATTGCAAATCTGTGCTACAAGTAATTCTCTCTCTTCTTTACATGGTTCGATGATATTAAAAAATCCAGAGGCCGATGGCCGATTATATTCTTTACTACTCCTCCGTTTGCTCAGTCGTCCTAACAGTCACTCTCACAACACATTTTCAGGACACACATTTTCTAGCCATATATTCCAATCGCCTGTAAATGAAAGGAAAATGGTTGCGTAGGTGAAATAGCCTGTCACCACACACACACACACACACACACACAACCCTGGCTTTTAAATCTAATTTGTCTCCAAACGGTTGCATTGGCCTCTTGATTATAGCTCTTACCTGCAGCTTGGTAATGACTGAAAGTACTTCATCCATCACAATGGGGGTAAGGATGGGGGTGCTGTGTGTGCGTGTGTGTGTGTGTGTGCGTGCGTGTGTGTGTGTTGGGGGGGCGCTAAAGAACTTCTTTCCTGGGAAGGAGTGAATAGTGCAGAGTTGGACGAAGAGCTCCTCTTTCAAGAGGAGGATTATTCTCAGGAGGAAAGCCCCAACCTGACTGGCCCATACATCATTAGGGTATACAGAATGCTCTCACACACACACACACACAGAAACACAGAGGTACCTAGACAAAGACCACACATATACAGGTAGACCATACACAAAAAGCTGACTACTCACAAAATACTCTCAATAAAAATGCATGCATAGGCAGAGACATGCACACACATACACACACGTACACACAAACACATACACACACACACACACTCTCTCTATCCACATTAATACATACATCTATACATTAACACATACACCTACACATTGTATGCACACACACACACACGTATGTAATATGCACAGGCACACACACACACGCATGCATGCACATCTCAGATGAGCTAACCTGTGAGAGCTGTCTTTTGCCTCTCTGTCCTGGGGCCTGAACCTACTGGTGTGGGCTGAGGAAAGGCCACTGAATGACCTACATTACCCTCCCTCTGGTCAGCCGCAAACCTTTGCACATCCCCTACCTTCATCAGGGTGTTTCTGCTGCCCTCACTTTCTTTCTGGCTCATAAACGCACAGCAAGCTCTATCTCATACACATTTCATAATGTGACCAGACTCTACTGATGCATTCATCTGTCTGTCTGTCTGTCTGTCTGTCTGTCTGTCTGTGTTCCTTTGGTTCTGTTTCTGTCCGTCTCCCTCTGCAGCCAGCCTCTAAGTCTTTAGCCAGAGGAGCACTGCTGTTCCCTTTGAGCCACACTCTGAGCCCCAGGTGTTCCCCTCGATCATTCACCCCACCCTTTGGCTTCTGCTGTCACCTAAGGCCTTCCCTTGGGGCACGTCCCACTCGTCTTTATCTGCAGCCTTTTCTTGGGACTGCCATTTACAATAACAAGACCAAAACTATGGAATTCAGGCTAGGAAGTCATGCCAGAGTGTAACCTGTCAATTTTTCAGAGCTGCTAAGCCGGAATGTGTGAGACAAGAGAGAATCGGCAGATTTGAATTCCCCCCCGATACAGAAGAGAGGAGGTGAAGAGAGACAGTAGCCTGTGGGCCTGTTGTTTAGAGAACACACACACACCTATACACACACACACACACACACACACACACACACACACAGGTTTGCAGTGATTCAGAGGCTTGCATGTCTCATTATCCTCCCCTGCAACTGCCATCATGCACTCCTGATGGAGCTCCTACCACTCTGCTGTGGGCCCTCAGCCAATAGCCCTGCTCAAATATGCCTTCTTCACGGCAGCTGCAGACCAGGGCCAGTGGTGGAGGAGACCACAAGGAGCAAGATCAGCGATGAGTGTTCTCCCTATTATTATTATATAGCAGCCAGTGTGTCTGTGTCTGAGTCTGTGTGTGTGTGTGTGTGTGTGTGGTGGTTTCACGCTGGAAGGAATATGCTATGTGCTATATGGGTCATTGCACTGGTTTTTAATCTGCTCTGCGCAATTCAATTCAATTCAATTCAATTCAACTCATTGGAGATCAGTTCAGTTCCACAACTGTGCATATTTCAATTCTCCCCCCCAACACAGGAGCCGTGTCTAAAAATACAGAGGACCGAGGTGAAATATAATGGCTGCCTCTGATGCCATGGGAGTCTTGCTGCTGTGTGTGGGGAGGCAGTGAGAGTGCTTTACCTACCCAACGCTACGCGTGCAGCTGAAGCATCGTAGTTGATCCAGAACGACACCCAGGAGAGTATGGTGATCAGAATCGAGGGCATGTATGTCTGGAGGATGAAATATCCAATATTTCTTTTGAGTTTAAAACTCAGAGATAGACGTGGGTAGGCACCTAGGAGACAAAAGAAGCCACATTAATAAACAAAATACTCACATAAGGTGCATGCTGGGATACTTCATGTTTTGTTTTAGTTGCTATGGCAAAGGCAGCATAGGTTGGATTTATCACTATGGTAACAAGCATCTCCAGGACCATATTTCTCAGCGATTTCATACTTCTGCATGAACAAAGTGGTGTTGCTGTTGACGCCGGCTTTTCACGGGCTAGGTTAGCAAACCAGCCTACAAGTCAGTGTGCCACTCTAAGCAGATCAAGTGTGTTCAAACCCATTTCAAGGCTGACCGAGTGTGGAAGAGTGTTTCAAATTGTGATTCAATACACCTTTTCTCATTCCCCCACTCAGTACGGCTGTCTTGCAGGCGAGTGCGTGGGGAGGCCACATCCATATTTCCTATTGCTTGAGGATCTCAGAAAGCCAGCAGAGTGGGCAGGCGAGAGGTGGATGTCGGTAGAAACGCTCCAACGTGGCATCCGTAGGCGGGTTGGTTCCCTCCACCACAACCAATCAGTTTTGCTGAACCTTACATCGAGGTGCCATTCCATTGGTGAGGGGGCGAGGCATGTGTAATGTCTCTATATGTGTGTGTGTGTGTGTGTGTGTGTCTGTGTGTGTGTGTGTGTGCATGTATCCCTCATGTGGTGTGTCACTGAACTGACATGAGAGTGGCGGGCGATGGTGACATTTCATGTGGGATGAGTGGCAATGAATACTAACTAGCAGCTCTCATTACCACTTCAGGGGAAAAAAGAGAAAGATGTAGCGGAATAGAGAGAAAGACAGTAACAGTGAGGGAAGAGAGAGGGAGAAAGAGAAAGAGAGAGAGGGAGAGAGAGAGGGAGAGAGTGGAGAGAAAGGGATGTGAAGAGGGCAAAGAGAGAGAAGTGGAGTGAGGAGGAGGAATGGAAAGAGAGACAGACAGAAGAGATGGGCAAGACATGGGAACAGAAAGGACATTTTGAGCCATACAAAGAAAGATTGAGTGACAGAATGAAAACAAGAGGGAGAACGTGTGTGTGTGTGTGTGTGTGTGTGTGTGTGTGTGTGTGAGTGTGTATGTCTATGTGTGTATATGTTTGTGCATGTGTGTGTTTGTGTGTGTGAGTGTAGAGAACATGAGGAAGAAGGGGGGTTGGAGTGTCATTACTGCAATGTTTTTCTGCAAGTGCATAGAAGAGAATAATTTATGCCATGGGTCCTACGGCTCATAAAAATATGATGCCCTATATTGAAAGTTCCTCGTTTTTATATAACAAACCAACCCCCCCTCCGACATCCACCACAACCACGCACACACACACATGCACCCATACTCCACCTACCACCCCACCACCATGACCAAAAAAGGGGGAAAAATCCGAATCAGACTGGAGGTTGGGGTAATTGCCATGCTGCCATCCATAACCCGTTTCTCTTGTGATTCTCTGAGCAGGCAGCACATGGTGCAAACCTGCTAATTAGACACTCTTTGAATCTGGCTTTGAAGTGTTCCACTGTCCTCACGGGAGCTAGGGGAGGAGGGAGTGTGTGTGTGTGTGTGTGTGTATGTGTGCATGCACATATGTGTGTTTGTGTATGTGTGTGTGTGTGTGTGTGTGTGTGTGTGTGTGTGTGTGTGAGATAGCGGAGGGGTTGGGGGTGGGGGTGGGGGTTGCTGGACAGGAAAAGTTAATGGCTGTTATCACTCTGATAAACACCATCAAGCACCCCCCAAGCCATGGCAAAGCACCTCAGGTTACGAGGAGGGTGAAATCTGTAGGCATAGAGGCAGTGAACAAGCGCTTGGAATATTGGTCTAAGCCGAGGAGAAAAACTACCAATAATGCATCTCTTCTTTTTTTTCTTATTTGCCTGTGCTAGAAAATACCAGATTTTCTCTCTTCTCTGGCAGGGATAGAGGCTACTGTGCATGTGCTCATTGACGTCAGAGTAGCCATCCTTTTGGAATATAGTGATGCTTGAAACCATGGCCCAGTTAGGTTGATTTTATGCAAGTCTCTGATGGCATATATATTAACGCACAAGCAAGGGGAGAGTTTCCATATATGCATCTCTTTCACATGACTGAAAGGCACTACCGCTTTTCATATTTTCAGACTGACCTCAGAATTAGTTCTTGGAGGCCCTGTAATAAATAAAGTTAATTTAATTGCCAATGTGCTGTGAGAGGCTATCATTTTGTCCCGCACTGGTTTTCATATGTGTAGAATCTATCTACAAAAGCACATGGACAAGAGCCCTAGTCTCATCTCGCGTTTTAACAGAAAATCTGGGACAGCGCTCCATCACAAATTTGCATGTGCTATTTCAATATTCTAAACAGGACAAGTGAGAGATGTTCATGTATATGTAACAAAATAAAAACAAAAACACTGAAAGGTGTGAGGGCCAAGAAAAAAGTAGGACATTTCTCTCTCTCTCTCTCCCTCTCTCTCTTTCACTCCTTTATTTTGCTGATTGGCAAATGAGATCCACCAATCAGCTGCCAAAAAGAGTATCCAGTTCGTCAACAACCAGGTCCAATTCCAATGTGTGTGAAAAAATAGTCTCAGCTTTACTTGAAAATTCCCCAAGTTATTTAAAGAACACTTATATCCTATACTGGAGTTGAAAACTCATTGTGGAATAAATATGAGAATAATGAGCAGTCCAGATCATTAAGTGAATCCTCGGCTTGTGTGCTTTAAAGTCTGCCATGAGGGACACTTTCAGAACTTCATCTGAGAGTTTAAAGAAACTTTGTAGCAAGTATGAGGCATGTAGAATCCTTTGGAGGTTGAATAGTCCTAAAAGCACTGTCTACTCCACCATTTGCATGACAAAACTACACACACACACACACACACGCACACACACAAAAGATTTGAATCATTTGATGGAGAACTATTTTTCTAGCAGAGTACAGAATAATAACATCTAGCACAATCCATGGGCTTTTAGGCAGTAAAATGTGAGCATGTGAGAGTTAATGCTATTAGATGTGGATTACGTGAAGGTTTTCTTCATGTTGCTTTAATCATTTTAACATTGTATTGAGAGATAATACAAAGTGAATGCATTTGCTCCCATGAGCCATGAACATCGGTTTTACCAATGTACTTCATGCTTTGTTAATCCTAACTTCCAATATAACCTCATAATTTTGTGTTTTTGGGGGTTTGAGAAAAGAGAAGTGTCCTCACCTGTGGAAAAGACAACATTCCTGGAGACCAGCTTGTAGTCCACTATGGAAAACTGAGGCAGCTCGATCCGGGACACTCCCGTCACTGCGTTGTCTCCTCCTTTCCAGTAAAACTCAATGTCATCTGTGGTGTAACCATCTACACACACACACAACACACACACGCAGAGTCAATTCTGCCCATATAGCTAATCTAACTGCCTGACTACTCCCTATTTGTAATGTTCACCACAGCAACATTTGGATGGTTATACCCATAAACATAATAAGGAATAAATACAAGTTTTACAGTTTTTACAGCTGCCTGGCCCTCTTGGTATGGCCATGGCGTTGTCACGCACAGTCACGTTTTCAAACACTCCATGCAATAGAGTGCGAGGCTACACATTTGTGCAGTGTGGTCCGGGGTGTGTGTTGTGTGTGTGTGTGTGTGTGTGTATATATATTCCTTTACAATCTGGAGCACATTATGCAACACTGCCCCTCTCTACTCTCAAAGAGTGTGTTGCACTGTGTGGAGACGTGATGTTCTGGCCCGCGCGAGTGGTGTTGCTGGCGGCCGGCGTTGGCTTTGACACCCCTCATGCTGGATGAACAGTCTCTCCAGCCTTTTGGAAATTATTCAGATGTATCTGTTTTGTTTCTGAATGCAAATATGCTTCTGTCTGCCAAAGCAAACAGGCACAGTCTGCAGTCCGTTTTCAGCTAGAGGAAATCTTCTGTGCCTTTACTTTTTTAAGTGTCTATTCAACTTGCCCTCAATCTCCTATATGCCTTCCTCCTGTTTCATTGTTCCAGACATTCTCTGTAGCTTCAAGAAGCCTCCCTCTCAGCCTTGATTTATGACCAACTAACTCTGACTAACTATTCAACTATGAAGATGTGATTCAGTGCATAGTCAAGGTTATTGAGTTCTCAGTAGAAATTCATGTGAACATATGCCTGTCTTTGTGCTTACAGATACAGACAGAGGGAGAGAGAGAGAGAGAGAGAGAGAGAGAAAGAGAGAAAGAGAGAGAGAGAGAGGACAGGTGTGGTCTACAACTCACAGCTCTCAATCTCCAGCGTGCAGTTCTGCTCATCCAGAGGGTACCGCCTCAGGTCCATCATACAAGCTGCCGTGGTGGTGATCCTGATAGCAACACACAATAGAGAGACAGTTAATGATTTCTAGCTGTGATTTTATTTTTTGTGCTTGACATTTTTTATTATTGTTTTCTGGCTAAGATGATTCATTCAGTTAAATAGTTGTTGTAAGTTGACTTTAGAAACTATTAGACTGCTTTCATATCAGGGCTTGTAATGGCTATGGGCATAAACTGAGAAACTATGCCCAGCCATGCATGACTATATGTATACACAAGTATATGCACACATTCTCTCTCACACTAACTGAAAGGGGGGAAAAGTGTTATGAAGTGGCCTATCTCCACAGTGATGACGCATCTGAGGACTCCCCTGACAAGCACGTGTCAAAAGCTGAAGACTGGATCAGCCTCTCCTCACCCCCGAGCTGCCCATCTTCTGTGACGCCCGCATGCACTATTTATCACGACAGCAATTGAAAATGCACAGCCTGTCTTCACAAACATTGATCTCTGCCTCAGTGAAATATTGCAGGCCGGATTCCTGGAGTGACAACAATCAAACACTCCCCGATCCTCTCCTCTGCTCTCCTCTCCTCTTCTCTCTCCTCTCCTCTGCTCTCCTCTCCGCTCTGCTGTTTTGTGCTGTGCTATGCTGTGCTATGCTGTGCTGTGTTGGGCTGGCTGGCTTGCCATACAAACCTTATTCCTCTCTCAAATATCACATTTTGCGCACATGTCAGATCACACACTCACCACTGAGCCACACTTGAAGAGAAATTTCCCTCCGCAATACTCTGTGTCTTTGATTTCCAGCACCCTCAACAGTGCATTATGTGTCTGTGCTTAGTCCAGTACTTAATTGCATCATAACTCTCCATAGACAACCCTAGCACTCCTATCATGAACAGACACTGTGTGCCCTTGTCTCAGGACAGTGGAGACATGTTGTGTGCATGAATGTATCCTGTTGCATATCCAAAAAGTCTATGACTCTCAATCGTCATGTCTTAACAGACAGACCCAAAAATAGCAATATTTGGAGGCGTGGTTTCCAAAATCAACCATAATGTGCAAATGGGTTAATTAGTGAAATAAATATAATTCAGCAATTCAGCAAAGTTTGTTCAGTTCACCAATGCACTTACATACCCATTAATGGATTTTTTTTTTAATTAATGACAATCATAATATCTTCAAGTTCTGTCCAGGACTGACCTTAGCCCGTAAAGCACTGTCCCATCTGGATGAAGTCGTATCATGCGGTTCTTCACAGTTACCCCATGCACAAATGACTTCTTGTCATTCAGGAAGTAGGTGTCTGGCACCCAGAGCTGGTCAGCCACCCGGTTGTCCAGCGTCAGGTTGAGGGGAATCCCCATGTAGGCCAGTCGCTTGTCCCTCCAGTACTGTTGGAAGTACATGGTCAACGTGTAGTCCTATAGAAAAAAATAACAACAAGGAAAATAAGTATTAAACTCACCTTTAGTATTCAGAAGTTAAAACTTTCAAACAAAAGAGCTAAAGATGTGGTTTCTACTAACTATGGTATGTGATCTTTGCCATTTAGATTGATAGGTGTAATAAGAAACAGTCAGCAATTCAATCAGATCTATCCATCTCTCTGTGTCTGTCTGTCTGTCTCTGTGTTTGTCTGTCTGTATCTATCTCTGCGAAGTCTATCATGACCCACCTCCCTATCAATCTTTGATCTTTGGGGAAAAATTTTATTTGTTTGGAAGTAGAGCACAGACATTTTTTTAGACTCTGTAGCAACAAGGTAACTCCTACAAGCTTCAATTTATTCCCCAAAGACTCCATGCATCACAGTTGTTGACAAGGTTCCCTATGACCATCAAGGCAGAGCTTTCCCACTAATGAGTGCAATGTGCAGATGTTCTTAAGGTGTCCTGTGCTCTATAGCACTTATATAACGGACATTAAAGATCCTGTCCCAAAACAAAGACCTTAAAATCCTCATAGCAATAAAAGCAGCAAGCAGGGCAGACCTGTACTAGTTTTGATTCTATGATTCTATGAGTCGTAGATACAGTAGATATGTGTGTCCACAGTTAGAACTGGGGTGGAAGGAAGGGTCACTCCCCACCCCCCAAAAGTGTCTCTGATGGGGAGGTTCTTAAAGGCTCTCCTCCTCCTCCTCCACTTCCACTTCCACTGCCCCTGTGCGGTGCCTGAGCTCTGTTTCCTGAGCGTGTGCAAGAGAGAGAGGGAGAGAAAGAGATAGAGATAGAGAATGAGAGAGAGAGAGAGAAAGAGAGAGAGAGAGACATGTGGGCAGTTTGATTCAGCAGCGGGGCTGTGATGGTGATTACACAACAAGTTTTGGCTTGTGCATGGTCCAGGCGTCCAGCCAGCAACCACCACCACCACCACCACCACCACCAAACCGAAACCACACAACACCAAACTGCACTGCGCCACAAAATCACCCCCAGCTCGGCCATTCCTCACCTCCACAGACACACACTTCTCTGCACCACACCAAGACCTCACCAAATACCACTCATCCCACCCCCACCCCACCACACTAAAAGCCCCAGCGCTCCAAGACTATTACCGCTCCCCTCTTAGCTTCCAGGACCCAGAACTCCCCTCATTCTGTCTCTCATCGTCTCAGTTACGCTCTTAACCAAGCGAAAGTTGATTTTACATTTGTGAGCAGCTTCAGCGACATATACTCAATTACACTTTTAAAAGGGATCCCATCTCTCTCTCTCATTCACTCACTCTCTCTCTCTTGAGCTCACAAAAGTGCACTCTGTATTGGTCAGCTGGCTTAAGATGGGACTTTTATGTGTGTGTATGTGTGTGTGTGTGTGTGTGGGTGTGTGTGTGTGTGTGGGGGGGGGGGCATGAATAAATGATTATATAAATGATTAATGACGACACTGAGGTGAATTGCTGGTACAAAACCATGTCTCACAAAGCACAGAACTTTAACTGCATGCAGTATTTAAAGGTTCACTCTCTCAAATACCCAAACATTGCATGGGGACCTGCAACGATGTAAAAAACAGGGATTTAAAGGAAAAGAAAAAAATAAGGCAAAAGGATTTAAAATAATTATTTGTATATTTAATCTATGCTTTAATTTGATTAGACTAATTAGCCGTACATGAAGAAGATTTTTATTTAATGGTGGAAGTAAAATCAATGTTAGACACAGCTGATTGACTCCCTATTGACTACGAAGAACGAGTCCTACACTTAAAGTTAGTGTAAGAGGTTATGGTGAGTTTATGTTTCATTTTTTCTGAGAGTTTTCTACTGAACTAAAACTAAGGTTGAGAAACTTCTTCCTTATGGTTTATGCTGTATCTATTTCTTAACGACAGGTTAATGAGCCATCCAAATAGCCTCATGTAATGTAGGCTATTACATCTTCTCTAGGGCAGGAGAGGAGGGATTGGTGCTCGCTGTTTGTTCTGCATGTGCTTTTCCCCAGCCCCCCCCCCCCCCCCCACACACACACACACACACGTCTCCCGACCCCACTGCCCACTGTGCTTAATGACCCGTGTCAGTGCAGCACTAATCTCACACCCTGTCACATCTGTCCCCCGACTCCAGCAGATGTTTCCTGTTACCCACACTGCTGTATTTATGCGCTCGCCCCTGACACCTCTGGGCCCCTAACATACACACACACACACACACACGCACGTCCGCTGAAGGGTGGCGAAACACAGCTGGCTGTAAACCGCATGGCAAAGACTGAAGCTGATACCTTGATTTCAGAGTGGATAAACGCTGCCATACATTCAATCACTACAACAAATAATCTCTGTCGCCATTTGTAGTGCTGTACAGTACACAGTACACTACTATAAACAACATGCTAACAACAGGCTCCAATCCTAATCTGACTGTAACCTCACCGTAATTTGACCCTGGCGTCAACCTCTCCTTTACCCATACTTGAGGACTCGAATTAATTGCAGAGAAGCTTGTATGCATGTCCTTTTTTTTTGTTCCTTCTCTTTTCTTTCAAGCTGGTAAGAAAGTGTTACCTGCCAGATCACTTTACAGTCCGACGGTCTAGATATTACTCATCAGCTTCCTCTGTCGCATTATTTTCGTTGTAATTTTTGTATTATCCAAAAAAGCACCTGCTGGATCACCTTCCCCATCTTCACAAGGTTAAGTGATGCCCATAATGAGCGACTGAGAGGATAATGTGCCAAGGCATTCTCATTTGAGAACGTTCAAACCTGTCCAAGCCTGGGCTCAGAGAGCAGGGGCCAATTTGAATATGTCCTAGCCTCACTCTTTGTGATGAAGGCAATGCAGCTCTGCTTGCGACTCCTGCTTGTTCCAGGACTTCACCTTCAACTTCTACACTTTTCTCCTTTTCAGAAGTTCATAATTATGTCCACAGATTCACTCTTGAGCAAGAGTTTCTCCCCTTCAGCAGCACCTTGCAGTGCTGTCCTTGCAGAGGATGTACACCCACTCGAGTTTCTCCTCTCTCTGCACAGGTGGGTAAAGAGGAAACCTAGTCAACCACACACGACTTTCTGATTCTAACTTGTTTCCTTGGCAACAGGTGACTAAGCAAGAGATTCCTCACCACCACCACCAATCCTGGTTACTGAAGACAGGAGGGGTTTCTGGGTATGCTTCATAGGCCAACCAGAAAGACCAGGTGTGCTGTTCCACTGGCGTGTCTATAGATACTGTCACATACCACTAAGTACAGAATACACCAGCTCTTTATAGAGAACTGTTTAGAGAGACAGTGTCAACTGTCTATTGTTGTTACTAAAATATTATATTTCCAGGATTATGGACACAGCTGCAATTCCTGGACTCTGGAGTATCCGGCACAATTATTCTCAGTGAAGAGAGGGAGAGAGAGAGAGAGAGAGAGAGAGAGAAATGAGAGGGAGAACAAAAACTCTAGTGACAGGACTACATTTGATTCAGAAATTGTTAGAAGCATATGGTGGGGGAATTGTTCACTCCTCGTTGAGATCTTTTCCAAGAAACATGTTTGTCTGGCAGCTGCTGCCCCACACGCTGCACCTGAGTGTGCTTCTCCTGCAGCGCTGGAGAGAGCTGAAGTCATTACAACTAGAGAAGATCTAAGAGAGGAGAGGAGGCCGAGTTTGTGCTCTTCCTCTCTCCTGGAACCTCAGGTGGAGAAAGGGGAAGGGGAGAGAGGTGAGTGGAGTGGGATGGAGGGAGTGGGGGGGCATTAGGTAAGGTGATTGTGGGGGGGGGGCAGGGGGACATGACCAAACAGATTGAATCCAGCCTCTGGTAGATGTGTATGTGAGTGCATGAATGTGTGTGTGGATGCATGCACACCTGTGTGTGTGTGTGTGTGTGTGTGTGTGTCTTTTTTTTGCCATTTTGTCTTTCATTATCCATCTATTCACACAATCACATCCTAAACCACAAACAACAAACAATCCACGAAATTATTAGTGATGAACTCTTGGAGCAAAATATAAACAATTTCCAAGCATGAAGGGCTATTCCATGTGTCCTTAGAGGTATGAGTTATTTACATCAAGCAAGTCAATACATTACAATAATAAAACATAAAACATATTGAAGAGTGCTATAAAAAACTCTCTCTCTAATAATACTAGATATATACTATAAATACTAGAGATCATACTTTTCAGTATACTGTCCATGGATTCTGGTAGTTCAGTTCAGTAATGTGAAGTTCACTAGTCCCATGTTTTCAGCACCATGGACAGCATCAAAAGCATGTGGCGCACCCCCTGACGTCTCTCTCTCTGTGTGCGTGCGTGCCTCTGTCTATACACGCATATTTGACTTTCTGCCTTTAATTAGTTGAGATCTGATAAAGTGCATTTTTTTCTTCCTCAAGTCAGCAAAGACTCTAAAGCATGGAAACAATCACTTCCTACAACAACAACTTCTAAAACTCCCTTCTGTAGTGATGCTTCTTGTTTTTGTCAACACCACGGCAATAGAGGTGTCGGACTTACCATGTTGACCTCGGACACCATGTCTATGCTTGCCACGTCTATGCTCATTCCAACAGCAACCGGGGCACCTATGCAAAAAACAACATTAAATGCTAAACAGTCTTTTTTGCATATATTCAGTTATTTTATACAGCAAAAAATTCTAATACTTATAGTACAATATGCCTTTCTGATCAAATTATGTAAATTAATTTAATAATTTATGTCACCCTGTTAAATAATAACCTATTGACAACACTACTGCATTGAGAGAGAGAGATACATCAGTCATGACTTACCACCAAAGTCTGGTCGAAGGCGAATGTCGTATCCCTTCAGCAGTCTATCCACTGTTTCTTTTACAAATGACATATTGCCCGGCTCATTTGCGCTGAAAAAGAAGGAATAAGTCGGTTAACCTTGTAGGAAAACAAACGACCAGGCTTAACCTTCGCCACCAGAACACTCACCTTTGCGCACAACAGACAAACGTTATAAGAACTGGCAATGAAAGTACACCAAACAATCTGGATTTCGGAGTCCCCGGCATTCCTCGTAGGTTTTCGGCGAAGACGTATATCTAGGTGCAACTGCCTCGGGTGCGAAATCAGGTAAACTAACGCTCACTGCATTCCATGGACAGCGCACTTCAAGAAGGGGAGTCTACGCTTGCTCTTCAAATGCGTCGAATTCGGTCGTTTGGCATCACTCCGATTTTGACATCTTTTTTCCACAACGAACGCAGTTAGGATGATCGAAGGAAAACGCAGTTGGTAACACTGATGCATTTCACCGAGGACGTGTGTGACTGAAGCCAGCAGAAAGTATCTGTTGCTGGTCTGAAGCCAAGTCCACACTTCACACCCCTCTTCCTGCCATGATGTTTACCTTCATTCAAAGCGGGGAATTAACAACCCTCTCCAATGCACATACTAGTAGCCTAACTAGAAAAGATTAACACCTTCAGACGTTTCTAGTGTGACAAAAACAACACATTGACAGTCCTCTCCGTATTGAGTTTTTGTAGTGGGTTGATTTTTTTGTAGTGGGTTGAATTTGAAACTGATGTTTTACAAAACTGAATTCTGAGATTCCGCATGCTATAATTTATGCCATCACGTGCCATGAGACTCCGTTTAATGATCTTGAAATGATTGGTGGATTATTTTGACAGGTGACTGGTGGCGATAAAAAAAGTTTTGACATCTGATAGCCGAATGGGTTGACGTCCACTCTGTATTGCTTTCACGTCACCACAGGGACACAATTTGAGTTGAATTTTTTGCTGAACTGAATTTACTCGAGGAACTCTCTAGCGCGCATTGAGAAGTCTGGATTAAAGCGCTGTTGGATAGAGATGCTGTAGTTGGACTTTGTGGCGGGTAAACAAAATCAAAACCAAAAATATCATTGTATAAGATATTAGTAGCCCAAGAATAGCCTACTTCAAAAAGGAGCCTAGCTTCCCTGTTGGCTCATCGATGTTAATACATTTGTGAAGAACATTGTTGTTCTTTCCTGAAAATGATGCGCCACTTTGCACAAAAAAGACTCAATAAAATAATGAAGGACGTGAATGTAGACTACTCACCTTGTGTCGTAGATTGCGTATAACTTCTTGTTTCCATCGACTGCATTCCTGTGAAAAACAAATGGTTAAAATTAACTACTTGATTGGAGTGAACGTCGTATAAATGCATTAGCATCAAACATTAGTAATTTACCAGTTGAGATGAAAACTGATGATCTAACATATGCTACAGAAAATGTTTTTGTCAGCATTTCAAACATTCTGAGAGTTTAGGATAATCCAGCAGTTTAGTCAGTGGGAAGGATGACATCGCGGGAGCTGACAGATTCGAAAAGGCCTAACAGTACAACACATTGTCTTGTTCAACTATTACTACTTCAACTTGAATCTCCTAAATTTTAAAGTTATAGTCTTCAATGTACACTCATACAAGTCAGTCTCATATCTCTTCATGCTTTTTCATTGTACCTCTCAGTAAGAAAGATCATATGATTAGTATTCTTAATTAGTTCCAGCAGTTCATTGTTAAATGCGTTTTTAATAGCTGAATTAGCTTACTTAGTGTACACTGCTAGAACTTCGCGTGTTATTTGGCATATCGTTTTAACGGAAAATGTTGGATTAGAGGTCCCTCTTACGGCGATCTTAAAAACTTCTTCCCCATATTTCTCACCCCAATCAGTCCCTTCCTTTCTTCTCCCCTCTCACCAACCCCTCCCCTTCCCCGTCCTCTCTCCTTATACGGCATTCATACAATGAAACCCGGGCGCTTCGTTTTTTAAAATGTTTTGTTACATTTTAGTCTAGGCTATTGTATGTGGGGTACGATACATTGATTCAATAATTCAATTACGAACTCAGCCTTTGCATAGGTCTAACATCTGCGCCTCATATACACACCATTCACAGACGAGTCGCAGATTCTGTGATAGTGTATGTTCAAGTTCAAGTCACTTCTGATGTTTTGATGTTAGATACGGTCTAGGATACAGCGTCGAAACCTATATTCAGCTCATATTATTCTTTTTTACCTCTCAGGATTTGCCTAAGGAGTAAACTGGCGAATTTTCGAAGTAGGGAAATGCAAAGTAAGCAGAAATTACGTCGGGTTGAAAATGTAGGCGTTTTGGTACTATTTTATGGGATCCTGAGGATTTAAGCATTCTTCTTTTCTCTTGAATTGGACGAACCGCCCTGCCCTTCAACTCAGAAAATGCCTCCCTAAGGACTTAATAATGGCTTACGAGGCGTTGTGACGTCCCACGCGTTGAAACATACTACTCGCCACAGCATAATGAATAGTAAGAGTTGGGCGGTGGGATAACAAGAGCGACCTAATCAGCTCTGGAAGCTCCAGGGTTTTGTTTTGCGAAACGAACACTATTGTAGCTAATAGAATCACAGAACGGAAAAATAGGTGCAGTGCATAATGTGAGCTGCGCTGGGGGTGAGAAGGGGAAAAGTCTCTCTCATGGAAAGGGCGGGCTGCCCGCTGTGACAGCACTGGACAACCAACTTCCAATCAAGGGTATGCTAGACAGTATTGTCTCTCCCGTGAATGCTGAGTTGATGCTCGTCCGAGGCTTTGGAGAATGCGTAGCAGGACGAAGGCACGCATCACCCGCTGTGAGTTCGCAGTCATTTCTCGATTGAACAGAAACGAACAAAACCAGAGTCGTAAAACCAGAGGTGAAATCAGAGCGGACAATCTCCCAGTGGCGGCGACCTACCTATACTCTCAGTGTTGCGGATTTTGAACCCCTCCTCAATGGCATGCCACTGGAGCCGGTAGCAATGGCACGAACCCACTCAGGTATGCGTTCTGTTCTATTGATTAAAGGTATGTAAAATCGGGGAATGGGGTGCTCGCCTCTGGCGTCTCTGCCAGTAGCTTTTCACGAAAGCTCCCCAAAAAGACATTGTCCTAGACATAGTCTGCCTGTGTGAAGTCATACGCAGTGGAGCATAGTAATGCTGCAAACACTTGCAGCAATCGAGAGGCTTTCATTCTACTGCAATAATAGGCTCAAAGGCGGAATTGAAAGAAACCCAGTCAAGGACACTAGCATTGGTACCGAACGGAATGGGAGGCACGCATTTACCGGGCTGTTGAGTGCGCAACTGTTAATATGTTAAATGGTGAGGTCGCTTCGAGGTATAATTTTCGGTCTCATAGGGAGAAGCCAAGATGGACCTACGAAGGTGGTGAGAGGGGTATTAAGGATATCTTTACGGACTTGTGTGAAGGATCGGAGCAGCAAACACTACAGACTTAATTGTGAACGGACTGAAATGCTTTGTGTTGTCAAATCAACATTTGAGAAATTACAGTAAAATCTTCATCTTGTGCACTATCGTACACGTCGCTAATTGTAAGCTTGGCACAAGAATAAAAGCAAAGCCAAGCCAAAAATATAAAAAGCAAAGCCAAGCCAAGCCTGTTTTATGTGTTAGTAACATCTAGCACATTTCTCGTTTCCCTGTTTTAGGGCAAGAGAAGGGGATGGGCTGCGTCTTCACCCCGAGCCGCATCCTGGCGTCTGTGCTGCTGCTGTTCGTCACCTGCCAGACTAGGTAAATCAAACTTTTCACTCTAAACGCTCCTCGTATGGTCTACCCTCGCCTTTAATCACAATGCATAGATTTTTCATCCATACCTGGATACCCAATAGCCTGCATAGAACGTCGCCCTAAAAAAACTTTTAGAAGCTTTAAGTCGGTCATTTCAGTTTAGGATCAAGTGTTTATATCAGTAGTAACATATATAGGCTACTATATCGGAACAGGGATACGACCTCAGCCTGTACCAATAAATGTACTGTATCAATAAATATGTTTTGTAGTTTTTCTGGTACTACAGAAGAGCCCCCGAAAGAAGCCGAGGCAAATGACAACATAACCATATTTACAAGGATATTAGACGGACTATTGGATGGCTATGACAACAGGCTGCGTCCTGGTCTGGGAGGTAAGCAAATATACCTAGAACATTTATGAGATAGTGACTTTGGATGTGGAGGGTTTTTAATGATAAGAGTGTAAACTGTGCTTGTGTTAGCTCAAACGTGTAAATGGGTCAATAAATCTTGCCTGATTGTATGTATGTGTGTGTGTGTGCGTGTGTGTGTTTATGTGTGTAAGAGTGGGAGAGTTATTGTATGTGTGTGTCTGCTTTCAAGGGTGTGCATAGGTAGTTTTTTGTGGGGTAGGGGTTTGGGGACTGATGCCTAAGTGTGTGTGTTTGTGCCTTTGTGTTAGTTGCTGGACATGTGTGCTTGTGTGTACTGTGTGTGTGTGTGCATACACACACACACACACACATACCATATGGCACCTTTCCACATTTGCCACACACCTGGGAAAAATGATCCCAAATCACACTGAGTTCGTGCAGTTTTTACCCAGCTGCACCCGTTTTGGGATGCAGAATTAGACTGTATCCGGCTGAGCCTCGTCTGGCCCCCCCTTTTAGAGCCGTGCAATCACAGTAATAGATCAAGCTCCAAGTGGAAATGGCTCCCATTGCCAACCCTCCATACATCACAGTCTTCCTCTTAAAGATCACTTCCTCCTGCAGTAACCTTGAGAGCCAATACAATGCTCTTTTCAAGAGGGAAGGAAGTCCACTTTCTGCATGTGTTTATAGGGCTAATATCTTGACACGATCTGAGAGAGGCCACCACAAGAGGCAAGACAGTAAAGGAATGAGTGTGCATGCTACATCACTTCTACCCGCTCAGCCTTGGGGGTGTTTTCTGCTAATTTTAGTATGGAAAATAAAAGTCTAGTAGGGGAAAATAAGGCCAAACACGAATGAAATAACACTAAAAAGCTCAATGTGAGGAGCAAATTAATGTGGCAGAGAAATGGGGCAGCATCCTAACCAGTGCTTTTCACATGGCATGCTTTCTTACTTTCTTTCTTTCTGTCTTTTTCTTTCTTTCTTTTTCATAACATCCATTCTCTTCCGTCCACAGAGAAGGTTACTGAAATAAAAACTGATATATTTGTTACAAGCTTCGGTCCAGTCTCAGACACTGAAATGGTGAGTTGCTGGTGAGAATAAATAATTCATGTGCTTCTTCTTTGTAGGCATCACATTATATTGTTCAATATTAAAACAGCCAAGTATAAAGACACACAGCGTCCAGCCTACTGTGGATTGTGTGTATGAACTGTCTTGCGTGTGTGTCATATGTTCATAAGCATTACTATGTTGAGAATATTTCCTCATATAATATCTGATGGATGGAAATATTTGATACTGCTGGGTTGAATTTTTTCACTTCTGTCTGAACAATACCTAAAATCTGAGCTGGTTGAAAGACATAGCTGGCTGCTCATTCAGCCAGATTGCCGTGATTACTGTTTGCTGCTGTTTCTTACATGGGCATCCCCTCTGACTCTCAGGAGTACACCATCGACGTGTTCTTCCGGCAGAGTTGGAAGGACGAACGGCTTCGCTTCAAAGGACCCATGGAGAGGCTTCCTCTCAACAACCTGCTGGCCAGCAACATCTGGACACCCGACACTTTCTTCCTCAATGGAAAGAAGTCCATCGCTCACAACATGACCACCCCCAACAAGCTCCTGCGACTGCAGGATGATGGAACACTGCTGTACACCATGAGGTAAGTCCACATGCCTTACACACACATACACACACACAGCTTATAGCAGACCTACAGTAATTGTAGAGTTGTCAGCCCTTACCTCTGCCTTATTTATTGGCTGATGCTGATGCTGAAGTTAGCATTTTATACTTCAGAAAGAACATGGTAAATATTGCGGGTGTGTGTTCAGCAAACCAGCAGGACACTTTTCCTTTTGCCCAGGACACTTTTCCTATGAGTGTGTGTGTGCTTGAGTCTATGTGTGTGTGTGTGTGTGCTTGTGTGCGTGCTTGTGTGGTGTGTGGGATCTGAACCTATGACCTTGGTGTTTTTTTGGGGCACGTGGGTCATACATTTGAACATTTTTCAAATTCCTGCCTAATTCTGAGCAAATATGACCTGACATTGATCCACGAATCTATTCATTTGTACACTTTCACAAAAACTACATCTACCACAGCACAAAATCTCATCACCACTTTTTGAATATGCTCAAATGGTTCTTTTCAAAGAGCTTTCCATCAGTCAACATTATGATGAAATGATCAAGGCCGTGTCCTAATATGCGATATTTCACATCATATTTCTTCAAAAATATGCGGTATAAACATGCATTTTTTTACCAGTTTTTCTGTGGGAGGTGTTTTCTACCAGCATCTGGGCAGAAAAATACAGGGCCTTGATGCTGAAAAGTATTCATTTTTCATAAACTCCATGGTGCATATCATAGTATCTATGTACCATCAGCAGTTTGAGACAAAATTGAAGTGCACGGAGCATTCAACACACACTGTATCAAATATGTTAGGGTGAAGCCTCTGCAAGGTTGTTGTGAGCTAGGACCTTACATAATGAGCTAAAAAGGCAAAAAAATCACAACTGTCTGTATGGGGACTGAGATAGATATGCATGTTGTGGTGGAGTATGGTTACATCAAAGCAAAAGTGTCTCCCTCTAGCTGTGGTGAGGGACTGGCCTGATCGAAGGATTGCTGATGTGGAGTGAGCGGACGTGCGTGAGCGATGCCTGGCCTGGCGGCCCCTGTATTGCTTAGGGATGCAGTTGAACCTGAGGCCCGGTGCGATCGATAGCTCATATAGAGATCAGATTGACAGTGGCAGTAAACCAATTACAAATAAGCGGGCTGGCCACATCTCCTGCTCTTAATCATCTGCAGAACTGCCACGCTAATGAGAAACAGGGAGGAGATGGATACAGAACTGGACGCCTTGACTACCCCCAAACCCCCCCCCCCCACACACACACACACACACACAGAAATACATACCACACATTCACAATAAAAACACCTACAGGGATAGATATTGCATGTAATCAGGTGCTGCTCCCAGTGCCTTTCCCATTTACGAGAGCAGGAGATGAACACAAGTGTTGGTTTATAATGTGACCAATCTTGCAGGAGCCACGGGTAATAAAGATCAGTCTGGTCCCATCTCATCCCGTCTCCACTGCCTGGGGAGAGGGTGCCGTGTTGCCTGTGTGCGCCGGCCCGCATTTGAAAATCACAGCAGAGGGAATAATTAACCGAGGGCATCAAAAACGTGTGCGTGAGAGAGAGAGAGAGAGCATGCATCACACAGATGAAATGGCGAGGAGAGCGTGTTGTGTCTAGCCACTCTGGGAGATTAGACGAGAGAAGAGGGAGTGATCACCGAGGGAGAGAACAACGCCACCTCTCAGTTCACCACCAACACCAACAAGATGGAAAAGAGACCACCCCCCTCCCCCTCACACTCAAGCACACACACACACACTTCCCATCAACATCCATCCCTCCTCCCATCCTGCACCCAACCAACTGCACACACTCCTTTTTTTCCGCTCAGTCTTGCTGAAAGGACATTTTCTCAGTTCACTCAATCAGCATTGTTGTGTTGGTGTTTTGCCACAGGAAGGCACTGTTCCCAAATCTCTCAAATGTCAGGGTGATAAAACCTCATATTGCCTTAATCCCCAAGTGCATTCAAGACTCTGCTCTGTAGTCTGTGTATGTGTGTGTGTGTTTGTGCTTGTGCATGCACTCGCATTTGTGTGTGTGTGTGTGTGTGTGCGTGTGCAGTGCATCCTGATTCTTCCGCTATGATGAACAATTACAACAAAATGTTTTTTTTTATATATCCAATTAGGTCATTTTTAATTGGGGTGTTCTAGAAATCTCCTCACAGTGTGTTGTTCTCTGGCTGTGAGTTGTTTGAAGGGAACTGATGTCGTCTCTGAAGTGGGCCTCCACTGAAGAGGGATGCTGTTTGTCCCAGCTGCTGCTGTTAGTACACAGATCTATCCTATAAACACTCCAGAGGAAAAGAAATACTACACTCTGGGGATGTCCAGAAGATGGCAGTGTAACATCTTTTGTTTAGAGAACAGCTGAGGACACTTTTGCTCAAAAAGGGAACATATCTCAATTATCTCTCTTGTCTTCCTCCCCTCTCTCTCTCAAATGCAAATTTCATTTTTTTAAATGAATGTTAAATATTACCAAAACAATCTACTGTACATACAATACAACAAGGTGAAAAATGTCATAAAAGTCCTGTGTTTCAGAACCATGGACAGAGACCACAGCAGTGGTTATGCACTGTCAACTCCCTGTCTCTTTCCCTCACTATGTCCTCTTTCTCCCTCTCTCTCTCTTTCCTTCTCCCTCCCTCCCTTGTCCTATCCCACTTAGAATAGGAACATAGGAACATACACAGACAAACATCAGCAAACGCTGGCTATTGTACATCTCTTTTCTACCTTGCCTGTTCCATGGCTATTCTATAATGTCGCTTTCTGATCATTGTGCTTGTAGGTTAACCATATCAGCTGAGTGTCCCATGCAGTTGGAGGACTTCCCTATGGATGCCCATGCCTGTCCATTGAAATTTGGAAGTTGTGAGTTCCTCAGAAAATGTGTATTTATTGCTGCTTCTGTACCCAACAGTGTCAACATTTTTACGAGGGTAAAGTACAACATTGCAACATGGTCATGCACTGGGCCATATGAATAATTAATCTTCATGCAGTTTGTGATGAATGAAAAATGCTTGTTGCCCCCACCGAGATGATGGTTCTTTTCACTGGGCACAATAATTAGCTATTATCCTTCATGTCCTATCTTCCCAAAGTCAAATGTCTGAAACATCATAACCTAATTAGGAATTATTATAACATTCACGACCATGTTGTGATTTATAAAACTCCTAATGCTTGATCAGAAATCTGAAATAGATTAAAAATATTATTACGTCTTACTTTCATTTAAAAATTAGCATCCAATATTTTTTCACCATTAGTCGTTTTAAAGCCCATGCATGCATGTCTCCATGACAGCAACTGATCAATGCCTCTCCAGAGGGGTCACTTCAGTTCAACCCATCTTGTAATACCAGTTTATAATACACTTACACTAGCACACAAGAATAGCAAAGGTATGAGGGTGGCATTATTGCCAATCAACAATGTTAACAGTCAGAGCTTTATAGTTTTGTATCCATAGGATGCGTACCTGCACTGTTGTACCTGAGCTTTGATGGCACCCATGCTTGGAAGCCCTGTTTTGTGGCCTCCTTTGGAGGTGATTCGGGGACACTAGTAAGAGGATTGCGAGGCCGCAGTTTGTGGCTGTAGGGTGAGACTCAGGGACAGTGCTGATCGCTGGCTTTATTTTAAGACTTTGCATTGGATGTCTTTCACTTACGGTCCACAACTGCTATAAATACAGTCTATAAGCTACTCTTACTGGATCCAAATGGACAAACAATGGCTTAATGATGGAGAAATCCAGACACTGGAATTTCTTGAGGACAGTGACACTATAGAATAGGGATCTTAAGGTCATACAATTACCTGGAGTCTATTCCTAATGAGAGGTAACCTGTTAGAAATTAAAGAGGCAGATAGTATTTGATAAAGTCAGTCAGGCATGGCAAATTCAGGCCCATATTAGTCATTAGATTAGGTCAGTGACCTACGGTGTGCTATATTTGATTTAGCTTGAGTTCTCCTGGTCATGGTGCTTTTATGCATTATGCATACTGGGTAAAGGGCAAATGAGAACAAATTTACAAAGCTTATTCATACTCTTCACAGAGGATTCAAATTTGAAAATCAGCAAACTATGTTTCTCTGTTTGGAAAAAAAATCAATACATAAATTGGATTTACTTAATGCTTGTCCTCATCAAATACCTCGATCTGGGTGTGGCACGTAGCCACAAGCTTGCGGTTAGTTAGAAATGCTCTCCACTCGGCAAAGTGGAGCGAAATGCGACTGTACAAGAATTGACTGGCTGGATGTAGTCCAGGTCCAGCTGTTAGCCACTGCTAGTGACGCTAGCAAAGGATTCCCCCTCCTCCTCTCCAGAGGCTCACACTGGCCTTAGAACAGCAATGCGCTCCACCGGAGCCAAACTGCCCCGTCCAGACCAGACACACTCGTAACAGCACCACACCCCGACAAACTATGAAGAGGTTCCTAGAAAGTGCCGTGGTTCAGTTACATCACAAAAGACCATGGCCCATGGATGCTATTATGTCATTTATTATGCCCGCCATCATGTTATGATGATATAAGTCCACTGCTTGGCTTAGCTGGGGTTTTAGCCGATTGTGAAGAATCTGAGCGTGCCTACGCAGACATAGCTGGACACTTCTCGCTATGTCACGTCAGATAACATTTCACAAGGAATCGTGGGATTTTGTATAATATTACACCATCAATCATGTCAGTCACACTATATACTTCATATTACCTCACACTGTATTGTATCATCAGATCAACAGTGTAGTTGTGCTGAGGTGTGTGAGCTTGAGTCTACTGTTGTCCACTAACTGCAGGTATCCATAGTGTTGTGCTGGAGATAGTGTTCCCAGGAGGATAGATGCCACGCATTCACCTCCATCTCCTCTAAACCACAATTGTGATTTCCTCATTATGGTTTCTGTTCTTCTGAAGCAAATAAGCAAATAGCTCAACCATCTCTCAGAATCTCTGTTGCACAGAGTAGCTACCCAGTCTAAAAATAATCTATGCCATCCGTCCTTGTGAGAAAGAATCCTCATTCCCTCCCCTCTGTCCGATGGTAACCTTTCCTGAACACTGAAGGTTTTGTGTGCTAATAGCCAGATCAGATAGAAGACCTACTGTTAGTGTGCATTTGCTATGCTCTCTGTACAAATGTTTGTATACTTGGCCTATATGATCTCATGTATTTGCGATCCAGTGCTGTCTTGGAATGAACCGGAGGCACTAGCCACAAATAAACCTGAGTTAGAGATAGAAGCACTTTTAGGAAATCTGTTATTCATACATGTCTCATCCCCAAGGGCTATTAGGGAGAGACAGAAAAAGAGAGAGGGAGAGAGAGGAGAGAGAAAGAAAGAGAGATTTATAATTCAGGATTTTGGCTCAAGCCATTTTATGAATACACACTTACAATGCTGCTTCTGATATTTCATAAATTGATAAAGGAAAATTGTAAGTCTGAGCACAAAAGCTGTCAGCCTATTATGTTCAACTTTTATTGTGGTTCACACACAGTAGATATGTGAGGTGGAGCTGTATTCCAACAGCAGGTGAAATTAAATTCTTTATAAATGACAACACAGTCATTATCTAATTATGTCTCTGAATTATTTTTAATTGAATACTTTTATTATAAATAATAGTAATTCAAATTACCTTGCAAATTAATAATTGAGGCAGCAAGAGTATATTGTCTGATACTGTGTTGTTACATACCAGTATCTAGTGTAATCTAGCAATCATTATTTAATATATAAATCTTTAATCTATAAGTCATTATTTGCTCATTTGAATATTATAATTTAATAGATGCTGTGTAGTTAGTAGCAGTTACTAACAGCTTGGGTATTTTGCCCAAATGGATTGTTACTATATGTAATCAAATGAATAAAATCTGTATGCCATAAATGTCAATATGATATTATCCCCACAATGATACTGGCATTTAAATGACATTGATCACAATTCACACATTCAGACTTTGGTAGCCTACAGTAAGCAATTTATACAGCTGTGTTAACAGTGACTATTGTTACAGAAAATTCTTGTACAATATCACAGCAGAAGTGTGAGGTTAATTTTTTCTTTGGAAAAGCTAAATGTAAAGGTGTTGCTGAGTGTAGTCGTCAAGGAAGTAGAGGAGGTGAAGCAGCTTGTGTGTTTATGTCACAGTTCAGGTTAGAGGCTTCCACCAGCAAATTAGTTTAAAGTCCATCTCATGTGGCCTGTTCATGTGCCATTATCCTGGCTGACTGTCCAGTTTGAAATGTCCAAAAGTGCCTGTAGAAGGGACACCTCACTGATACTGTATGGCAAAAAAGGGAAGGGACTTATCCAACCACAACACAAGCAAGAATCACTGTGTTGTCAGACCACGGGCATGCCAATATAATACACACAAACTTTGCTTGGGGCCAAACATCACGATGAATGTGCATGTGGAAACCTGCTATAAGGTTCACCCATCACATTTCTGAAAGTTCCCAGTGTAAGTCAGTAAGTTAGTTATATGTCAGTGTAAGTAAGTTCCATGTTTGGTGAATTCAGGTCAACTTAGATTTCAAAATGTCTGACCTGATTTCCTAGCTGCAGTTTCAATAAGCCATACATTAAAAATAACAATGATTACTCACCAATAGTTTATCCTTACATCTGTTGGGTGTCCAATAATTATGTTCAGCTTTGTTTCATTGTTTATGCTTCATGCAACTTAAAGGAGAACTCTGGCACATTCAACCTATAGTTTTGTATTCTGTACAAAAATGACATAAAACATAACTAACAGGGCAAAATTAGGCTTTTATTTTGAGGTATAGAATCTGCCCTGATAGCTATGTTTTGTATGTGCTCCTGATATTAGCAGGCTAGCTCATTCATTTCTGAATGGATTTTCATAATTTTCTTACAATATTAAAGTGTGTGACGCCCTCTAACAACAGTACTAGTTATGCTATATGGATATCAGTGTCAGAGTGATTAGATGACATACTGCTTAGATTACATACATGATGGAGCTCTGACTTTAAGTTGGTTTTCTTAATAGTGCTGTACTGGTTCTGTGTTTCAAATGGGCTTAGCTCTCCAAGTTAGAGAGGGGGAGTGTCTAATCTGATTTAAACCTTAAGTAAGAACATCCCACACTACTACCACTACACGCACACGTGCAAACACACACACACACACACACACACACACACACAGAGAAACATACATTTAAATATATTCACACATACAAACACACCCATAAACAATGTCTGTCTCGTTCTCTGTGTTCATCATTCTCACACTCAGACACACACACACACACAATGTACTGTATGTTGACCCATGCAATCACACACTCACCCGCACTAATTGCCATAATTTAAGGTTATGTCTATATTTTCTGTAACATAGAGATCTTAGAGGTTTGAAAATGCTGTTTAGGAAAGATTATGTGCACAAATATTTCATTAATTATATGAAATGAAGGAAGAAACCTGTTAAAGGGACAGAAAGCACTGTCCCTTAAACTGTATTATTGTAATACTGAGGTATTACAATATTTGTTTTAGTTTGTGAATCACTGTTCAAAATCCACAATGTTCATGACTATCAAACAGGTCATAAAATAATAAAATATTTCTATTCTAATTTGTTGTGATCTCTCAGGCTAGAGCCACATTTTAAGAAAGTTTCAGTTTCCAAACAGTGTTCAGTGCCTCAAGAGCTGCCCACATCAACTCTTCAAACTTAAGCAGTGTTGATACTGCAGAGCATGATGGTATATTTGAAAAGAAAAGGAAAAAAAACAGACAACAGCAAACTGTCTGTTTGTCCATACGGCTGTTTGGATTTGGTCCGTCCCCAAGCCATACACCCACCCACCCGCTCCCCCATGGGCCACAGTCCTGGCCCCGTCTGTCACATGGGGGATGGGGGGGGGGGCTCACACTCAGCTCAGCATTCTGGGTCAGAGGTCACGATGACTGTCAGCTCTAATCACAGCCTAGGCGATTAGTGGCACGCAGCGCAGTCCACCATGCGCCTTCGGTCTCAGCCAGACTCGCACACCATCAGCGCAAAGATCATCAGCTGACTTGTCTATACACACACACATTTTCTCTCTCCTTTTGTGTCTATTTCTCTATCTCTCTCTTTTTACATTATCTCCCTTGATCTTTTTATTTCTTGCCTTCCCTTCTCACTTTTTTTTATCTGTCACTCCAAATCTCATTTTTACTTCATATCCCTCCTTTTCTTTCTTTTACTCGTCTTACTCCACTTACACACACTTTTGCCAGCGTTTCTCAATCTATTTGAGACACAGTTTAAATTTGATACACTGTGCCATGGGACATAGGCCACCGTCTTGTCTGATTTAGGTGTAAGGGACACACTGAGACTGAACAAGCTGTCAACAATTAATTGAAGTGCTAGCCAAACTTTCGTTTGTTTTGGCCTGTTCACATGGGTCTGAGAATGACGGACTTCATCTATTGGGTCATTGAGATTCTTCCAAAAAGCTACTTTTTTGTAAATATTTACCCATGAAGTTATCGCCATCCAAACCTGACAGCCTTATGGTCTTTCAGATTGGAAGATATTCTGAGATATTTGGCAGCTGAAACCAAAACATCAAAGACTTAAAATGTAAACTACTGCCAAGGACTCGATAATAAACAGCATTTCATAAGCTTTTCATAGGAGAGTGCCCCTGGACAAGAACCAGGAGTCAGTCCTTGTGTCCATTGATGTATAGATATTATAAGATGTTTCTGATCTGGAGTGAGGCTAATTTCGAGCCAAAAATCTACAGCCCAAAAATCTGAGCATACAGTGTCACCTTCAGTGAGAATTTAAATAAAATTTCTACTCTAAAGTGACGTGAATGTGATTTGATTAACAACTGCTTACCCCTCCACAGTATTGTGCTTCAATATTAATAGTCATTGCTTGATCTTTAATTGTGGGCTTCAAATGGTATTTTGTGTTTGAGAATACAATATGTGTAAGAAAATGGTTTGAAATAATCCTAAAAGCTAACATTTCTATCTCTCGCCCTCCTTTTCACCCCTGTGTCCGCTCAATCTCTCCCTCTCTCTTCCTACCTGCTATCTGCCCCTCTCTCTCCTGCCCGTCACCCCCCCACCCTATTTTTTATTTCCCAAGATGCTTACCCAGTCTCTGAGGTGGTCTACATTTGGACCAAGGACTCCACTAAGTCAGTGGAAGTAGCAGAGGATGGCTCAAGGCTTAACCAGTACCACCTGATCGGCCAAACCGCTGGCACTGAGAACATCTACACCAGCCGAGGTGTGACAACAATCCCCATGCCAGACAGCACATCACATCACACTGGACAAGTAATAGTGGCCATGACACTGAATTGCCATGTAAATGCAGTACATTTCAACATTTTGTTAATAAACAAATAGACAGCCCCAGCTGCAGCTGTAGGAATCACCTGCCTTCTTGAATGTGCAGCCCCACACTTTATGGCAACTTATCATCAGTATGTACAATGGTCTCCCATTCTGGCAACAGATGGGCCAGGTGGCACTGAATTAGAAAAACACTCCAGACAAAAGCTAGCTTAAAGGCAATATTTGTCAAAATGATGAGTTAAAAAAAAAGAAAAAATATACCCGGAAACTAAGCATGCTACGCACACGTGACAAAGCATTTTAATCAGTCCCCTTCACCCACACATGTAATTGTCCCCCCTTATTCCCAAGCAGTAGCGACCCAACATAATTCTGTAATCTAAAAACACTTGTGCAGGGAGTGGCGTTGGAACGCGAGGGAAATATCATGTCCGAGGCCTTGCCAGCTGTCCTGGTGTGGAGCCTGCAGGAAAAGCAAACAACACTTATCCTGAGCCGCTGGGAAACTAGGGTTAATCCGCGCCGACGCTTCCATCAGCGCTCGGCTCCTGTGTTTTGCATAAGAGGACCCACGGCACGGAGGTCCTGGATTGGCTCGAGTGGCCGGCCCACGTGGGACCAAAAGGCATCGGCTTAATTCTCTTATGTAAAGCATAGACAGGGCCTTTAATACGCACCCGCTACCAACCAGCAACCAGCAACCACCATCCCCACCACCACCGCCGCCTCTCAGCTACTGCTACTGCTGCCGGGGCTTCTGTTGCTGTCACCGCCCTGGTGTTGCTGTGGGGATGGTCATTAAAAAGTGTGGATTTCTACACAACTCTCAGTCACAAGCAATCGAAAAGCACGTGGGGGGTGGAGGGTGGGGGGTGGAGATGGATTGAGAGATGAGAGATAAGAGAGAGAGAGACAGTGACAGAGACAGCGGGAAAGAGTTAGAGAGACAGAGGAAGAGAGAGAGATTGAGAGAGACAGAGAGAGAGAGATAGAGAGATAGAGATGTATATGTAGTCTGCTGTGGTGTCACTTAACCTCCCACCCATTAACGAGGTTTGAGTCCCACAATCTCCCTAGGATCATGGATAAGGCCCTAAACCCAGAACGTTAAGTCAAGCAGAGGATATGTTAAGCCTTCTCCAGTTACTCTGTGTGCTCTCTCTACTGTACAGGCGTGTGCAGTGGGAAAGCAGGGTCTTTTTGCCTTCATTCTGTGGCACAGTTCCATCTGCTACTGGGTTTAGAGCGTCTCGAGGAATGTCATGGACCTGGCGAAGCCATTGGCTGCCAAACCTGCCCAAGGGTCTAGGGTCCGGTGCTCAAGTGCATGGGCCACAGTCTTAAAAGACTAAGTCTAATCATAGGTACAGTGCGGCTGCTAAATCAAGACAAGATTAACCCAGGCTCAGTTGCATGAACATGTCATGACATCCTTTCCATTCCCTAAATATACCAAAAGCCTACTATAAATGTCAATGCAGCATTGGACTTGGCGTCTTGACAGCGTTGCCTGAATTTCACTTCCGTTCTAAAGATAGCACTCAACTTTACGAGCCCCTATTTCTGAATTATTTACTCTTTGCACTTTTCACCCTTTTACTTTTGATGCACTTGGTAGATCTAACCCTGCCTAGACTCCTTTTAGGAAAAAAAGCCATATTTTCTAGCAGAATATTTTGCCTGTTTATGCCCGGCATATTTTAGTAAGTAAGTTTAAGTAGCCCCACTCACCAGTTGACCAGCATGGCTGCGTTGTTCTCGGCAATGAAAGGAAGTTCCCCATAGACACTCCAAAATCCTTGCAGTAAAATCAACCAAATGATCATGTTCAGTCTTTTTTTCCGAGGCTCATCCGGCTCCATGCATCAAAGGCAAATAGTCCAGGCCTGGTGGCGGTGGTACAGTAGTAGCGTGAGGTCCCCTGGTCTCTGCCACTGCAGGGCTACGAGGCGGGTGGCTTGAGTCATTGGTGCCGTAGACCGGGCAGCAGCCTCTCTACTCGAGACATGTCGCCGCTCCTCTCTTGCTCGGGGCTCTTCTTTTTTTTTATTCCTCCTTCTTCTTCTTTTTGTGTTAGGGCCGAGGTGGGGTTGGGTTGGGGAGAGGGGCCAAATGGGAAGGGGTGGGGGAAGGAGAGTTGTCCTCCTCTCGGAACGATTGCGAGCTTCTCTGCTGGGCAGGTCAGCCCCCCTCCATCACACTCCGGGGGTGCCTGGAGATTTAGTTGACCGGCCGGAGTTTGTTTCGGAGTGGTGGGCTAGCTAGCGAGCGAGTGAGCCCCCCCCCTCCTCAAGCCACTTGTACTTACCTCTCTTGGGGTGAACGAGTGTGGCCTGACGGGAGAGACAAGGGACTGAACGGCTTGCGAGCCCTGCTGACGACAGGACGCAGATTGTGACAAGGGATTAGTGAGCTACAAAAATCGGATTTTGCCCAGAGAAAGCATCAGTCATCAGTGGATTTGCTGTCGTTTATCAGACTCGGCAGTGGGGAAGCTAGAAAGGATTTTTTAAAAGCTTCAAATGCAATCTTCAGTTGGTTAACAGGATATTATGTTTTCTCTCTCTCTCTCTCTCTCTCCTCTTTCACTCTTTCTCCCTCTATCTCTCTCCCTCTCCCTCATTCCCCTCTCTTTTTTTACCGCTGAAGATTTACCTCCTGTGCACACTGTCACATTACTGAGTGTGAAGCAAACACGTGTCAAGTGGGGAGGAAAAAATAATCTATGATTAGTTTCGCTGCTTAGCTTTTTAAATTAATTATTCCCGTGCCATTGTCATTTCTTCTTAACTTGAAGTCATGTCATTGTGTTTATTACAGCACTGCTTATGATGCTGATATTCTATCCCACTCTTTATTGACAATGTTTAGCTGAAAACAAAGAAAGCACAAACAAACAAAAAACAGTTTTATTTTCTTAACACAAATACTGAATAATCACAATCTACATTGCTTGACAAAGATACATTTTTTGAAAAATATATAAAATCTACCTTTTACTTCTAAATGACCCTCCCCCCTCCAAGAAAGTCATTAATGCCAAAAACTTTCCAATTTCAAAACACTTTCCTTCTGATCTCCACAGAAGTGAGAAAACCCTCTGATCTTCAGTTGATCTTATTTAAACACTGAAGCTGGTCCTGCTCTGTCCCCCATAGGACAGTACACAGTCATGATGGCCCATTTCTACCTGAAGAGGAAGATTGGCTACTTTGTCATCCAAATCTACATGCCCTGTTTTATGACTGTCATCCTGTCGCAAGTCTCATTCTGGCTCAACCGAGAGTCAGTGCCAGCAAGGACCGTCTTTGGTGAGCAAATCTGGCCGCTAAGTCACAAGTATCATGCCAAATATGTAATTTCACAAAACTTGAAATAAAGTAAATGATGCTGTTGACAAAACAAGATATTCTGCGTGGATGTCTCTGCGCTTGTGTGTGTTTTGTGAGGAACTGCATGCAATTGCAACTGCAATTAAAGGAAAAATCCAATGTGAATCAATCAATGTTGTTCAAAGTCACAGAGTGAGGTCGGTAGGAAAAAGAATGAGGAAAATATGGTACATACAAAAGTGAATTTGAAGTTAACACTAACTGAGTGGGGCACAGAGACTCAGTTTCAGTTTCATTTTCCTCTGCCCCATTCAGTTAATGTTGGTATTCCAGCTGTGCTCCTTTTGTGCTTCTGTGTTCCTTTTTCCATCAACAGCACTCGGTGACCTTGAACAACAGGACTATCCATTGATTTACACTGTTTTCTCCCTTAATTAGCATGTGGTTCTTCACAAAACACAAAATGGCTTGGCCAACTTACTGAAATTAATTTAGAGAATAACTCTGTGTTAGCCATTACCTTAACCCTGCTTCCTGGGTCAAATTGTCGGTATCTGTGCACTCATGCAGGTTCCCCCTGTGCTCACCTTACAGGTGTCACCACAGTACTGACCATGACCACCCTAAGCATCAGCGCTCGCAACTCCCTCCCCAAGGTGGCCTACGCCACCGCCATGGACTGGTTCATCGCTGTGTGCTACGCCTTCACCTTCTCCTCTCTCATTGAGTTCGCCACTGTCAACTACTTCACCAAGAGAAGCTGGGCCTGGGATGGCAAGAAAGCCATGGAAGCACAGCACCCCAAGGTCAGCACTGCACTTAGTAAACTAAAGCCGTTTACACATGACTACTGTTGAAAAGCTTGGCTTGGGCTGGCCGCTACGCTTTGGTCAAAAATAACGATTTTGCATTTGACTAATACACTGGAAGTTGCAGTAACCATAAGAAAAAGACATAGTCTGCTAGTTTGATTCTGCTATAGAAACACTAAGGTCAGCACCAGGACGAAGTTCAACAAGTTTGGGTTAAAAACACAAACGCTGGCCATAATGCAACAGCAAGACCAAAATGCAGGCATTAACGCCTCTCCAAAACAGCGGGCCAACGCGCGTCAGATGCATTTCACGGTGATCATCTGTAAGTGACTTAAGTAAGGTCTCATGCAGGGAGCACAGGAAGTTAAATAGTAAACAAAAGCATCAGTTATTCAGTTTAATTATTTTTAAATTGTTGTACTCTCTTTTGTATTGTGTTAATGTTAGGGTTAGGGTTTGAATTTGGATAAGGGTTAGGGTTAGGATCAAATGCTTAATTCCAACTATGGAATTAAACACCAAAGGAGTGCAGTGTGGTCCGTTTATTGTTTTGTTTCCTTCAGGAAAAAGGGAGGAAATGCAAATGAGTGAATGAAAATGAGAATGTCTGGTGTACGTTCATCAGGTGGAGTGGGTGGAATGGTCCCACAGAAGCACAGCACAGTATGGTTGTGACAGTTAGTTGAGGCAGCACATAGATTGCAATAAGGTTAAAATAGCACAAGGTCTTTTGTATTTACTACACACAGACACAGACACACGCACACACATACACATTGTTGTTTTGTCAGACCACTTTGTGTTAGGGCCTTTACAGGCTGCATGATGACATGTAGGACATTGACTGCCTGTCTGTCATTGCTGGCTATATGTTAATTTACAGCCGCTATGCACATCTTATGGGATTGCCTCACATAGGTGGGGTCTCATCGACACAGAGCCCATGCCACTGATTAAATGCCATCCATACGCTTCACAAAATTACATTGGGGGTCAGTTTGCAAGCACTCGTTATTAATCATAATGACTAGTTTCATCATTCATGGATCAGTGACCTTGTCGTACTTTTGAAACAGCCGCTGTTCCCAAATGCTTTCAAACTACAACCTCCAGTGGTCCCATGGTGGGGGAGGGGTTGATGCTGGCCACTGTATATTTTTAGACGGGGGACTGGTTTTGGTTTTGACCACCACTCTGGGACAAAAAAAAGTGTCCTGAGGAAAAAAATGGGACAGTGATAATGATACAGAAGGATTAAAGAAGGAAAGGACAAAACCTACACACACACACACACACACACACACACACACACACTCCCCAATCCCTTTGTTTAGTCTGTGTAAGGTTGAGAGATGAAAGTAATAAACGGCATCGGAAAAACAATAGAAATGTCACAGGGGGAAAAAAAACTACACAACAGCTTTATGTAGAAAGAAATGTTTTGTGTGTTGTTTTCTACTAAAACCCAATAGCCTGGTCTCTATCCATAGCAGGTTAAAATCAGTAAGGGAAAATTGTGTGTGCGTGTGTCAGGAAATGTATACGTATGAGAGAAAGAGGTCATTTTGTTCACTTTGTCTATTAGTGTAAGTTAGTGTTGTGAGTTTAAGTGCTCGAAAGTGTGTGTGTGGACACAGTGAGAGCAAAACATTGAGCTAGACAGCAAAAGAATCAAGAGTGGCCTTTTGTGACTCTCTGACCGCATGTTGCTGTAAGTCATGTAAATATGAGATTCTGTAACACACCTCCTCCTTCTTCCGTCCCCACCCAACTGCAGAAGCGAGACCACTCAAACCTATCAAAGAAGCCCAACAACGTGTGCTCAGCCGGGGTCAATTTCACGCCTAACCTGACCAAAGACGTGGCCATCTCCACCATCTCCAACAGCACCACTATCCAGATGCGTTCGGCCGAGCCCCGCGAGCCCGACCCGAAAAAGACTTACAACAGCGTCAGCAAGATCGACAAGATGTCGCGCATCATTTTCCCCGTGCTCTTTGGGACCTTCAACCTGGTGTACTGGGCCACCTACCTCAACCGGGAACCCGTCATCAAAGGGGCCGTGTCGCCCACATAGAGACAAATGCTGCTCTCTCTTGTCAACCTCTGCCCTCAACCCCACAAAACTCTTAAACACACACACACACACCATACACGAACACAAATACACACAACTACACACACATACACACACCACACACACACCATATTACCTTCAATTTGGTGGCCAGGACCATTGCTGACGTGGAGATGAGGTTGCGTGTTCATCTGTTCATACTCTCCACCATTCACCCCTGTCTTTCACTATGGGAGATGGACTGCCCTGTCCATAATGTAATTTGCATGATAGAAGCAGAAAAAAGACAAAGAAAAATACTGAAATACAGTAGCCATGTATGCCTTGACTATTTCTACTGTATACGCCCCTTGCTTAATTTTCATGTAAATGTCACCATTGCCATTCAAGTCCTTTCCACCTCCCTTGTACAAACAACAACAACAACAACAAAAACTCTAAGCATATCATCCAAAACTTAGGCAAAAGAAAACATTTCAATTTTCCCCTTTTTCATTTGAGAACACCTAATCATGAGAAAAACAGACTGAATGCTATGCAAATCTATGTCAACATGCTCTCTCATATTAATGCAATATGCAATAAAGAATCGAGGAACCAAAACATGATTTTCAAAGGGCTAATGAGTCCTCTTTTGCCAAACACAGACTAATTGGCTGTCAGTCAAATTGGAAATGTGCCCCCCCCCCCCTGAATTGTTTTTAAAGGTTCTTTTCCAAACCCAGCTTTTGACTTCTCTGGGGTCTTTTCTACATGTGGTGTATAGAATGACTTATGAAGTTCAGACAACCCCCTCCCCCAACCAAGTGTTACCAATAGCAAGAGGTGGACTTGTAGTCCAAATATCTCACAGTATTAGATATTCCCTCGTGTGAAAGAAGTCATAGTTCAAAATTGGCTCTTTAAGATTGTACTTCATATATACACAGTACCTTTGGCCCAAATGTCAATGTTAATCACACATTTTTTTATTTTGTTTTGTTTTTGGTTTTGGTGCACTTGTTTGAGAAATGCTTACATGTTTCAGCTCTTGTTAAATTGTATGGTTTAGGAGGCTTATGAGCAACACATAAGAGAGCTTCATACTTTGCATTTGCAACTCCTTTCTTGCTCCATTTTTGGTCACATTTCTTACGATGCAGAAAGGATTGTTGGATCCTTTTATTCTCAGTCATTGTACATTGGCATTTCTTTCTCATCTTCAGTAATTATTAAGTATACATTCATAAGACTTAACTTTTTCCTATTGAATTCTGTACTTAATTGCACAGTGTGCACATGTTTCCAAGAGAACACCCACAGGAGAGAAACAAGCATGGATGGCTTTTTGCTATTTGCAATGCTGTCAGACAGAGCGGAAAAAAAGGAGGCCAAACAACAAACAGTGATTTCCTTTGGCTCGAGAAATGAACCCAGCAGGTTATCGCAAAAAGGATCACACAACAATGCTACCTTTCAAAAGGAACCCACCACTACTGCTACCATGGTTGGAAGTGTGTGTGCGCTGTTGACAGCCAGCTAATTGCGCTTTTGATGCCTGACTTTGGCCTCTTGCCACTGGGATTGCTCTTCCCTGACCCCATCAGTACAAGGCTCTCAGTGCTCAGTGGAAGGCTAGGCCTAAGGCCCAGTGCTGCATGGCTAACAGTATCAGAAAGCCAGTAGAGATGCCTCGCCTTGTTGTCGGGATTTTGGAAGAACTTGAGCCCATTGATGATTTGCTTAAAGCCGAAATACAATGCTTTCTATATTGTACATTATTGAGCTCTTTTTTTCCCCACATGTATATGGATGTATTTAGAGACCTTTTCAAAGAGAACTGATGATCCTCCCTTATGGGAGGAACTCATGCAAAAAGCACATGAAACTAACTACGCAAAGCAGACTTCTCCTCTGCATTGGAAAATGTAACAGATGTAACCACCCTTTGAACCAATGTGGACGGACAATATCCCAGCATTCTCTGCTCCGACCACGGAACACTATGGCTCTCGAGGGAAGGCAGTGTTTAATGTATGGGAGGGAAAAAAAAAGATTTTCATGACTGGACAAGCAAGCCAACTGTAAAGATTTCATTAAAAGCATCATGTACCTAAAGCAATAAATCCATGCTTGATATATGTGAGCATGAAGTGTTTGCATGTTAGATCACAAATACAGGACCTGCATTAGTGCAACAGATTTTCACACAGTGCAACACACACCATAATCAGGATTCCAATACAGTTCTCACCAGGATTATTATATGGAATAATCCTGTGGGGAAGATACTGAAACCTGGGATTGGTCCAGGAGGTTTCTAGAAAAGTGCCACAGTGTCTGTGTATTAACTGTCCAGAATATCATGTTTATTTGGTGGACTGAACTAGCTGTGGATACGACTGCTGCTGTTTCTATGCCTGTTGTAACATATACGAGAGAAAGAGAGTGTGTGTGAGTGTGTGAGAGAGAGAGAGAGCTGTTGCTGGTCCTGATGGCTTGCTGGATTACCAGCTGGGGGGTGGGGTGAGGGGATAACCCAGGACGTGACATCCTGCTGCAATGGAGTGATGCAGGAGGACTCCGCATATCCCAGCAGCCTCCAGGATGGCGGCCACATCTGGTGTGCAGCTGTTTCTCAAGGATTTGGCACTGCTTAAGTTTCCCTCACTATCCCATACCCCTCCTCCCCACCCCAGGGTGCCCACGCATTCCTCCATTTTAAGCCGCCCCGGATGACGCTAACTCCCATAAGGCGGCCATTTTTGATTAGTGATTTTGACAAGTTGGGAAAGCACTATTTGTCTGCTCCTATTGGCTGCTAATGGTAATTTCTGGCCTCTGTCCTCAGCCTTATAATAGCTGCCAGACTTAGTTTTAGATTATATAATTCACACTCTGTTGCTCTAGGTCATAACCATAAGTGTGCATTTATCAAGTGACTATTGCTATCACCGAATTATTAAATATTTTCAGTGGTGATTAAAACATTAAATGGGAATGTAGCCTGTCTACGTAGTAAAGGTTGTTCTGGAGTTGTAATTTCTCATTTCGCCACATGATGGCGCTCTCTCACTCTGACAACGCTAGTCCTTCCCCATTGTTCGACTTCACTTTCAAAGTTCAGTGGAAGAGATAGGACGCGACAGGTTAAAAAAAGACATTTTTTAGTTGGTGAGGACCCTTCTATTTCACACTGTGTATTTGTGTCAGCAATTAGTGTGGAATGTGTGTCAGTAACATCGGTCTTATTTGCTTAATCATGTCTTGCCACAACTGCATAGATGAACTTTTATGGAAGCAACAGTTAGGCGCGATGGCGAACTCAAAAATCACCTATTGAAAGCAATTTACAGATATTAAGACACGCAAATATGTATTTACGTTAATACATTCATTTCGGTCCCAAACACCTGTTGCTAACATGGCAGGAAAAGTTCACTCAGCAGTGATTTAACTACAGATTACACTGTAAATGCCTACTTAACTCGATCAATAATTTGCTTCTTTCAGTTCAGCAAGGTAAAACATCAACTTCAGCAGCATGACAGCCGTAGCAAATTTGTTAATGTCTGCTAATTCTGTAAGGGATAGGTGGAACGTTCTTGACACAGTAGTCTGAGTCTCATTGCCTAATCTGAATTGATTGTCTATGTCTAATGAATTAAGACTAATAGCTCAAGAAATTGTTTACCGTGCATTCTTCACAGACCTTCACAGACCAGAGTTTAGGTTATCGTATGCGAGTGTTCAGAGTGGGTAAATGGCTGCTCTAAAGATTCTTAAGACAAAAAGGAAAATGGGATGGACCAAAAGGTATTCTAAAAGAGTTCAGTTTGGAGGCGGATGCCCAACTGTACCTACGTGAACGTCATCATATTACTTCCATTGCTTTGCGCATCTCTCATGCACTAGAGGATGTGGTTTGCTAGTTAAGACATTGTCCACAGACGTGAACCAACCGCGTCACAAAAAACACTGGGACCTATAACAGGGATTTCAGGTTTTTTGCAGGATTTTCAAAGACTTGAGATGAAAATTCCTTTGACGCAAAGACGAGAAATGGTGAATTAGGTGTTTGGCGGAGGAACGCATTAGCGTCTTGAGCGCAGCTCCTTTTAAAGAGCGACTCCTGTGGATTGTGTCTGCTTGTTTCTCACTGTTTATTTGGTCGCCGTTTCAACATGTTGAGCAAATTCTTGATATGTGCCATACTTCTGTCAGTGGAACATAGCCGGTAAGTGTGCCGCCTCAAGGTGGTTTAATGTGTCAGCGCTGGCAAACGCTGTATGTAGAACTGGGTGAGATTATGAACGACATATCTCCGTTTACTGCCAAATTATGGAGCAGCAGTTAACAGATGTCGGAATTAGATGTTGGGAAATGCGCATATTGTTTCATACGCTAACAGACACGAAATCGATGTCACAAGAAGAAGTGTTTTAATGCAGGCTTTTGCTGACAGTTGTTGCAAAAGAACGAAACTCTGTGTTCACCTGCTAAAATACCAACTTTTATCTAATTAGTCCATTAGCGGCTGGGTTCTTAACCCCCCCCCACACACACACACACACACAATGAACCTGTTGTGAGTATCTCTGTTGTCATGCATGGTAATAGACTTTGTATGTGCCTATGTTTTTCCCATTTGCAGAGCAGTTGAATATGATGAAGAATATGAGGACGTTACTGTCAATCAAATGCTTGCTCCAAGAAGTCAGGAGACAGATGCAACTCAAATACTTAATAATTTATTGAAAGACTACGATAAGAATCTTCGGCCAGATATCGGGGGTGAGTTTCATATTCTGTCTTAACTGGTCAAACAGGAAGAAAAAAAAACATTCTTACATAGCATGTAAGACAGCATTGCTTTTTGAAAGGGCAGTGATGTGCGCTCTCCAAGGTTCTGAAATATAAGGTCCTTGTTGCTCTAAGGTTGTCAAGCTTTTCGAAGATCAGTCTGGTCAGAGACGTTTTTTTGTGCCAGGTTGTTAACAAATGGGGACTTTGGAGGAAAAAGAAAAGTATCTCTGACTGAACAATGCACAGTCTGCAACTGATCTCACAGTAATTATGACTTAAAATCAGGCTTTCTGGTGTAGTATTATACCATAGTAATATGGTGTTTAGATGTCAAACTACAACAATGACACCAACATTCAAAAACTGCCATTTGATATCTGATACAATTTCTTAGTAAATGTCTTAGTATGAGTGTTTATCCGGATAATCTTCCAGTAGGTCTGAATTTGTATATTGTTCTGCATACTAGACATAGTAGAACACAGAATCCACGCCTCTGCTGAATGATATTGAGGGTGAAACTTGCCCAGATTGTATACACAGCCAAACATATTCTGAGTTATTAGGATCAAGATGCTGCCAAACAGCGACAAATGAACCGGAGCCTCTTGCTCCTCTCCCACACCTCCTCCTCCTCCTCCTCCCACTCCCCCCTCTCCTCTGCTTGAGAGCACGGGCATCAACACATGCACACATGTATACAAACACACAAAAACACACACGCACACGTGCACATACTGTAAGTACACACACACACACACACACACATGCAAACATGCACACACCCTCACACACATGCTACTGCACTGCCCCTCCTGGGTTCCAGTTCATCTTCCCAGATTACTCCACATGAAAGGCAGTTGTCACAAGCCAGCGACGTGGCAATGAAAAATGTACATGTACACCTCAGGGTAGTATGCCACCCTCAGACAGATTTAGGGCATGTTAGCTAATGAGCACTGATCTTGTATTGCGTGGTCCCTCTCACTCACATA